>CM057230.1:9952163-10594306 GCA_029891385.1 Erythroxylum novogranatense | reverse complement strand
ATGCGTGTGACCCATTAGGTTCCCGGTTATATTGGCCACTTAGATTAACACTTAATCCAAGCAAGTCATGAGCGGTATCTAGCAACACATCATGACCTCCAATTGACCGGAAAGTAATTGGTTTGACGAATGAACCTATGTTCATCACGAACCATATCACAAACCTTTCCATAGACAATTACTGTGCAATTCGTCCTTTCACCATGCTATACCCCACTTGGTTATGAGTATGAGCAAAGTGTCAACTCTTACTAGACTGAGCACGTCAAATCTAGTCCAAGTGATATCAGTTCTTGTCTTGGGACTCATTACTTTATATGTCACTGAAGACACTCTTCATGACATATGTACTCCGGCCAGAGATTTCCAAGTAATGACCCTGACAAGAGGCCATGGGTATCATCTTCTGCTATCACAGAAGTGGTGAATCCTCTATTGGCTACTCAATTACCTTCGAATACCTCAAGTTGTACCCAAGCACCACCCTATAAGCGACCTCTGTAAGGCAACAAGGAATGGAGTCAAAGCACAGAATCAGTATCTAAGATATCCTTGAGTACCTCAAGTCTAAGGATATTTGCACCATTGCTATGATGAGATTATCACTGACATTAGAATAGGACATCCATGTGATGATCTCATAGCAGGTCATCCAATGTACTTACTACCTCTAGTAAGCATTCACATCTCAACCCTAAATATCTCATATTTACAGTTTCTGAGATCTACTTCTTGATCAAATCAAGGAGCTTGAAATGTGCTAGTCTCTTCGGATTAATGATGTCCAATTTCAGTAATCCTATGACTAGGGATAATTTAGATACTGACATAATTGCACATGATAGGAATCTCAGTAGTATGATCACATCACAATTTCCTTCATGCTATGTCATATATCATGGACTTCATTAATTTGCTTATAGATCAATATCAATTTATAAATAATGAATATCAAATTAATGAAATATGTCTTTCTTTATTTATTCATAAAGCATGTACACAACTTTGTACAAAACGCGCTAAAGGTGATTGCCTTTAGGGCACTACTCTAACAAAATCTCCCACTTGACCAAAAGTCAATCGCCTTGATATCTAATACCATAGGCGAGTACATGAGAATCAAAATTCTTCTGTGACAATGGCTTTGTCAACGGATCAACAATATTCTACTCGGTGGGAATTCTCTCTATCTGGACATCACCTCGACCAATGATCTCCCTGATCAGATGATATCTGCGGAGTACGTGTTTGGATCGTTGATGAGACCTTGGTTCCTTCGCTGCTGTAATAGCCTCATTGTTGTCACAATACAATCAGATGGGCCCATCACAGCTAGGAATCACACCAAGTTCGAGAATGAACTTTTGATCCAAACCGCCTTTTGATCTCGAAGCGGCAATGTACTTTGCCTCGGTTGTTGAATCGAAGTTGTCTCTTGTTTGAACTCTTCCAACCGACCGCTCCGCTGCTCAATTGTGAATATATAACCTGATTGGGATTTAGAATCATCCTTATCAGATTGAAAACAAGCATCTGTATGCCCGCTCACCTGGAGATTTCCATCTTCATATACCAAGAAAACATCCTTAGTATCTGCTCGTAACACTTAGAGCATATGATACATCGGGTCTCGTACATAGCATTGCGTACATGATAGATCCTACTGCAGATGCATACGGGATCATATTCATGCGCATCCTCTCATCTTGTGTCTTAGGACACATAGATTTCGAGAGTGTTATCCCATGAGTCACGGGAAGATACCCTCTCTTGGATTGTTCCATGCTAAACCTCTTTAGCAGCTTGTCTATGTACGTTGATTGTGAAAGACCAAGAAATCTTTTTGATCTATCTCTATAGATCCTTATCCCAAGGATATAAGTTGCTTCACCAAGGTCTTTCATGAAAAATTGTTTGGACAACCAAATCCTCACAGATTGTAGCATAGAGACATCGTTTCCTAGTAATAATATGTCATCTACATATAGCACAAGGAATACGATTGCAATCCCACTAACCTTCTTATACACACAGTGTTCATCCGGATTTTGTGAGAAACCAAACTCTTTGATTACCTCATCAAAACGGATATTCCAACTCCTGGATGCTTGTTTCAATCCATAGATGGATTTCTGAAGCTTGCATACCTTTTCGCCATCATAGGAGATGAAGCCCTCAGGTTGCATACCAAACTCAAACCCATCTTCAACTCTTCTTTACCCAATCCAAAGGGAACAATCAAAGGTGGAAGAAGAAGCCAATCCACGAGGAAGATCCACGATGATGGAAAGAGGAAGAAGAATCAAGAGCAAACCTATGATTTCTTTCAAAATGGAGGAGCATCGTGGAGCAAGATTTCAAAGGCTAAGGCTTTAAATAAAAGATTTAAACTAAGACATGTTTGGCAAATTTAATTGCCACAAGTCCGATCCGAACCACCTCAAGTCAGTTTCTAATTCTAATTTCTCTCGAATTCTAATGGCTATATCCTAATTCCTCAAATCAAATTTCTAATCTATCCGAGCCATTGGATAATCAATTTCGAAACTGGAAATTCAATTAACCAGTCATTGATCAATTTTCCGGTCTGGGCCTATTGCTCCGAAAATTCCAGAAAAATTCCTATAAATCCTCAAAAATAACAAACTCATAATCTTATACTCCAATTTCATAATTCCATTTCCTAACTTTCATTTCTAACTCAAATTCAATTTTTGAGCCTATTATGACCTAATTATCACACATGCCTTAATCATCTCCAAATCTAAATTATCCAAATCAAATCAGAAATATGTCATACATGTATGTACGTACGAATGCCAATATAATCATTGCCAATTATACACAAATTCTATAATGCATGCACATGCCAAATACGAATGCAATGAACTGTATCCATCCCATCGGTGACGGGATGTTACAATTCTCCCCTCCTAAATAAAATTTCGTCCTGAAATTTTCTTACCTGACTGATCAAACAGATGAGGGTACTGCCTCCTCATGTGCTCCTCAGTCTCCCAAGTCGCCTCCTCTGATAAGTGGTTCTTCCAAAGGACTTTCACCAATATAATCACCCTGGATCTCAATTGTTTGACCCGCGATTCAATAATCCGCACCGGCTCCTCCACATAACTCAGATCATTGGCTATCTCTATCTCCTGAGCCGGAATCACATGAGTCGGGTCAAAACGATATCTCCGAAGCATGCTCACATGGAAGACGTCATGCAACTGAGACATCTCACTCGACAAGGCCAATCTATACGCCAACGGTCCAATCCTCGCGGTAATCTCATACGGACCGATATACCGAGGACTCAACTTGCCCTTACGGCCAAATCGGAGGACTCCTCTCCACGGAGACACTCTGAGGAACACTCTATCACCTACAGCATACTCCATCTCTCTCCGATGCTGATCCACATAACTCTTCGCTCGTCCGAGCCGCTTGATGCGACTCCGAATCAACTGTACCTTATCAACCGTATCCTGGATCAGCTCGGGACCCTCTATCATCCTCATACCCTCTTCATCCCAGTAGAGAGGGGATCTACACGGTCTCCCATATAACGCCTCATACGGTGCCATGCCAATGCTACTCTGGTACTGATTATTATAAGCAAACTCTACCAGAGGCAAATACTGATCCCAAGCACCTCGGAACTCCAATACACAGGCTCTCAACATATCCTCAACAGTCTGAATAGTCCTCTCACTCTGCCCATCTGTCTGAGGATGAAACGCTGTGCTGAAGTTCAATCTCGTCCCCATAGCTGACTGCAAACTCCTCCAGAACCTCGAAGTAAACCTGGGATCCCTATCTGACACTATCGATACCGGGACCCCATGCAGTCGAACTATCTCTGCTACATACTTCTGGGCCAACTGATCGAGGGTATTGCTCTCCCTCACTGGCAAGAAGTGAGTCGATTTAGTCAACCGGTCCACTATGACCCAGATAGCATCACACTGCCTCGGTGTCCTGGGCAACCCCATAATAAAGTCCATCGTAATGCGCTCCCATTTCTACTCCGGAATGGGCAACGAATGCAATCTCCCAACTAGGGCCTGGTGCTCAGCCTTAACCTGCTGACACGTCAAACACCGAGAAACGAACTCCGCCACATGCCTCTTCATACCTGGCCACCATAAATGCAACTTAAGAGTGCGATACATCTTGGTGACACCAGGATGCATGGCATAAGCAGCCAAATGAGCCTCCTCTAAGATCTCACGCCTCAGATCCTCCACGTCCGGAACACATAACCTCTGGCCCATCCACAACGAACCATCTCTCAAGTCAAACTCAGATAGCCATCCAGATCTAACTCTATCAATCAGCCTCACCAATACTGGATCCTGTTCCTGCACTCTCCTAATCCGATCATGTAACACTGGCCTCAGCCTCAAAGTCGCAATCAGAGCTCCATCCTGACTCAAATCCATCTACACATTAAGAGCTCTCAACTGAACCAAGCACGGCAACCTCGAAACCTGAATCTGAGCTGCACTACCATGCGATCTCCTACTCAATGCATCTGCCACCACATTAGCCTTTCCTGGGTGGTACTCAATAGTGCAGTCGTAATCCTTAAGCAGCTCTAACCATCTCCTCTGCCTCAGATTCAGCCTCGCTGACTCAACAAGTACCTCAAGCTCTTATGATCAGTGAAGATCTGGAACGTCTCCCCATACAGATAATGTCTTCAGATCTTCAAAGCGAATACAACTGCTGCTAACTCCAAGTCATGCACAGGATAATTAATCTCATGGGATCTCAACTTTCTCGAAGCATATGCTATAACTCTCCCATCTTCGCATCAACACACGCCTAAACCTCGCTGCAAGCATCATCAACACCTCAAATCCTCCCGCCCAGATGGCGTGGCTAACACCCTACCGTAGTCAACCGATGTATCAACTCCTCAAAACTCCTCCGCACTCATCTCGTCCAACTGAAAACCACACCTTCCTCGAAGTCTTGTCAAAGTATGGAGATCACCTGAAAACCCTTGACAAACCTCCGTAATATCCCCGCCAATTCAAGAAACTCCTCAACTCGACACGCTCCTCTAATCTCCCAACTCTCCGCCTCAATCTTATGAGGATCCACCCGGATACCCTCACGCATACCAATGTGGCCTAGAATACCACTCATCCAGCCAAAATTCACACTTAGTGAATTTGGCATACAACTGTCTATCCCTCATAATCCGTAGTACTATCCTCAGATGCTCCGCATGCTCCTGTCTAGACCTCGAATACACTAGGATATCATCAATGAATACGATCACAAACTAATCCAGGTATGGCTGAAAGACCCTATTCATCAAGGCCATGAAGGTTGCCGAGGCATTAGTCAACCCGAACGGCATCACTAAGAACTCGTAATGCCTATACCTGCTCCTGAAAGCACTCTTAGGCACATCGGCCTCTGCGATCCTCAATTGATAGTATCCGGATCTCAAATCCAACTTGGTAAACACCTGAGCTCCCTGCAACTGATCAAATAAGTCATCGATCCTAGGCAGTGGGTACTTATTCTTAACAGTAACCCGATTAAGCTGCCTATAATCGATGCAAAGCCTCATAGTCCCGTCCTTCTTCTTTATAAACAATACCGGAGCTCCCCACGGCGAAACACTCGGCCTGATAAACCCCTTATCCAATAACTCTTGCAGCTGAGCCTTAAGCTCCCTCAGTTCCACTGGTGCCATCCTATACAGAGGTATCGATATAGGAGCGGCACCTGGAACGAGGTCTATCTCGAACTCTGTCTCCCGATCCGGTGGCAAACCCTGTAATTCCTCGAGAAACACATCTAGAAATTCCCTGATCACAGGGACATCCTGCAGACTCTGCTGCACTCTGGAATCCACCACATGCGCCAAATAAGCCTCACAGCCACCTCGCATCAACCTCAGAGCACTCAGAAACGAGATCATCCTGGTTGACACTGCCTGACTAACGCCTCGAAACACAGCCCTCGGCTGACCAGGAGACTCCAATACTACCTCCTTGGTATAACAATCCAAAATAGCCCTATGGGCAGTGAGCCAATCCATCCCCAAAATCAAATCAATCTCGCGAAGGGGCAACACAATCAGATCTGCACTCAATACCGCTAAATTTACCCGAATCGGACACCCCTTACAAATCTCGCCTAAAGCAGTGGTACTACCCAAAGGTGTACTCACCTACAACCCATACTGTAACATCTCCCTATCCACATGCAATCTACATGCCACATGCGGTGCAATAAATGAATGCGTGGACCCTGGATCTATCAATGCATACACCTCAATATCTGAGAGTAGAAGCAAACCTGCAACCACATCTCGAGAATCCTGGGCTCTCTGCTCGGGGTCATGGCGTAGACCACGGCACAGGATCGTGGTCCGCGCCTCGTCCCTCGGTCCCCACAAAGGAATCTCCACCTCTACCTCGGGCTCTACCTCGGCCCCTAAGTCCGTGTCCATCACTGGCTCTGCTTGCACGTCGAGCTACTACCAGCTCTCCCACTAGCGACTGACTGAACTCCCAAAGTCAAAGGACAACTCCGAATCATGTGATCCATAGATCTACATGCTAAACAGGCTCCTCACTCTCCAGCACTCTCCACTGTGCCTCTTATCACAATGTATACAAACTGGCATGGCCTGCCCTGATCCTCTGCCACTACTGTTGCCACTACCAATCTGCCCAAATCTCGCTCTCTGAACAGAACCCGACTGTCTAAATCCTCCTGCCGATCTGAACTCGCTCGTGTCGCTCATGCTCCTACAGGAGCTACCTCGATCATCACTAGACCTCTTACCTTCAGATCATCGACGGTCTCGGCCGACTCTGCCTCAAAGTTCAATCAATCATCCTGAATCGATCTCAACTCCACAAAGGTGCCCATATCCGGGCTAACTGCACGAATCTCCGATTAAGCCCTCCCTCGAATCTCCGGCACCTATCGGCCTCGAAGCAATCGTAAGCAGACGATATGCCGTGACTCATTAAACGACCTCGTAATCGCCACCGACATCGACCCTGTCTCATTTCAAAGAACTCCCTGCATCTTCATTTCCAAATAGTCCTTGGGCATGAAATTATCCCGGAAAGCCCTCAGAAAATCAGCCCAAGTCAACACACAAGGTCTGGTGGAACTACCGGACCTTCTTCCCACCGTAAGCTGGACCACGAGCAATGAAACAAGATAATCAAAGTGCTCCTCGTGGTGCAATCCATCGATCTAGGACCCGCCGGTCCTCCAACCATCCTCGGCCTCGCAGGTGCATCTTTGCCATAAAGTCCATAGCCCCCCACGCAGACGATCATACCTCCGCTCTCGTCTCATGGGAACTCTAGGAGGCTGCTCCTCATGCAGAGGTGAAGACTCTACCGCTCCGATCGATCCTGGTCATTTGGTTGATCAATTTGATCACCAAAGATGGATGACCTACAATAAAACCACAATTCCAATCAATTTCTTGCTTTTCTTACGAAATTCAAGCCTAAAATATACTATGCCCAAAAGATGTCAAACCTGGCTCTGATACCACCTAATGTAGCGCCCCCTCACCGTAGAGTATACACCGGGCACACGTAGGTCGCACCGATGCATAACCTACGACGAGGGTGCACTACGGTTCGATCATTTCTATAAACCTCATGACATCAATATAATAAAGCAGTAATATCAATTTCACTAAAATTTGAAACCAAAAGATATCCGTCATTTCATTCATTTCATAAAACCCTAATTACACCATCCGGTCATATTTACAACTGTACAAGTCCAAAAGAACTAACACAACTCCTAAATAGATCATCCCAAAATATCTCAAAAAGATCCCCAGCTGATCGACTTCAGGCCATGCTCTCTGTTGGCACACACACACGAGAGAAAAGTCTCACTGATTTGGAGCTAGGAGTCAAACTATCATTTGTCTGAAAAATAGATGCAATGTTGGGTGAGTTTGCGAACTCGGTGAGAAACCATCATCGATGGTTCACCCAACTCATGCATAGACAAACAATTCATGCTATATCGTATATATATCATGGATAAGAAATCACATGCGTCAAATTTCACATTTATAAGGCAATAAGCCTTTCACAATTCACATTTGGAACATTCATATATGTAATGTGCATGTGACTCTTTCATTTTCTTTCGTTGTTGTGACCGTGCGCTTTGAGCTCATATCGTTGAGCCATTGGCTCGAAAACATTGGGCCCAAAAGCCTAATACGTTGAGCATAAAGCTCGAAAATCGTTAGCACGAAGCCACGTGCGTTGAGCTTAAAGCTCGATACGGTATACACCGGTCCACAACCGCTTCGATCATACTATTATGCATGTATGCACATGTCCAATTTCAATACATGCATCGCGATAAAACTTCATATACCTAATTCTCACCATTTGAAACCAATTATGAACAATTATACACAATTAACACTTCTATATCATAACCCAAATATTTGGACACTGTGGTCCGAAATCAATCAAAACAAACACATACAATCCATCCTCAACTCCTCATGGCATATTTGCATAGAATTAAACACATATAGGTTGAGAAACCAACTAGGTTACTCACCTTAGAACTTCCGAGCTACTGCCGGGAAGTCTCGCCTACGTCAGACAATCGGCGATCCACTGGCACCTCTATAACAATCAAAATATGAATAACATTACTAACCGTATCAATTCCAATGTTCAATGATACATACGAATCGAATAATGTACGTACTATACATGGTATGACATTTTCGACACAAATCTGAATTTCCCGATCTCAAATTCTAATTCTCGTATTCATAATCTCCAAATTAAATTTAATCCATAATTAATTGAACCATCAAATTCCTAGATCCCATTATTAAAAACCTCAATTTTATTTTCAGAAGAACAACATTCCTCGTCCCGGCGTCAGATCCCTTGCCGCGGCGAGCTCCCCTTTCAATCCACCTTCGTCGCGGCGTACGCACCGTGTACGTCGCGACGCGCGCCTCTCCTCTTCGCCGTGGCGCGCCTTCCGTGCACGTTCTTCATGCGCCGCGGCGTGCGACCGCAGACACGCCCAGAAAACCCAGAAATTTCCAAATTTTTGACTGATAACAACTCCAAATCCAGATTTTCCCCTAACAAACTACTCCTAAATAATTCCATACACATCATACAACAAATCATTAGCTTCTATTTCATCAAACAACCATTATTCCCAAAATTTCAACCCTAAAACTAACGAAAATAACCATCGGAAATCCTAAATGTCAAATCTTCTAATATACAAACTAAATCATCCAAATAACTCTATAAACCAACCAATCAAACTATATAGGGCAAGAAAGAAGTAACTTACTTGATTAATAACCTCAAATCTTCAAAGATCATACAAATCCAAGCTCATCTACACCCACGGCAATCACCAAACTCAAACCCATCTTCAACTCTTCTTTACCCAATCCAAAGGGAACAATCAAAGGTGGAAGAAGAAGCCAATCCACGAGGAAGATCCACGATGATGGAAAGAGGAAGAAGAATCAAGAGCAAACCTATGATTTCTTTCAAAATGGAGGAGCATCGTGGAGCAAGATTTCAAAGGCTAAGGCTTTAAATAAAAGATTTAAACTAAGACATGTTTGGCAAATTTAATTGCCATAAGTCCGATCCGAACCACCTCAAGTCAGTTTCTAATTCTAATTTCTCCCGAATTCTAATGGCTATATCCTAATTCCTCGAATCAAATTTCTAATCTATCCGAGCCATTGGATAATCAATTTCGGAACCGAAAATTCAATTAACCAGTCATTGATCAATTTTCCGGTCCGGGCCTATTGCTCCGAAAATTTTAGAAAAATTCCTATAAATCCTCAAAAATAGCAAACTCATAATCTTATACTCCAATTTCATAATTCCATTTCCTAACTTTCATTTCTAACTCAAATTCAATTTTTGAGCCTATTATGACCTAATTATCACACATGCCTTAATCATCTCCAAATCCAAATTATCCAAATCAAATCAGAAATATGTCATACATGTATGTACGTACGAATGCCAATATAATCATTGCCAATTATACACAAATTCTATAATGCATGCACATGCCAAATACGAATGCAATGAATTGTATCCATCCCATCGGTGATGGGATGTTACACATAATGAGTGGTTATGACTAGGAGTATTCTAATGGATTTAAGCATTGCTACTGGGCTGAAGGTCTCGTCGTAGTCAATTCCTTGTCTTTGACGAAAACCTTTAGCCACAAGCCTTGCTTTATAGGTAATCACATTACCATCCATGTCGGTTTTCTTTTTGAAAACCCATTTACACCCTATGGGTTTTATTCCTTCGGGAGCCTCAACCAAAGTTCATACTTGGTTTTCATACATGGAATCCATTTCAGACTTCATAGCATGAAGCCATTTCTCAGACTCTGAACTCTTCAGAACCTCTCTATAGGTGATAGGCTCATTATCTTCTATGAGCAATACGTCATGCTGTTCATTCACGAGAAATTCATATCTCTCGGGAACAGAGCGTATCCTACGTGACCTACTGAACTTCGTGTGTTGTAGAAGATTGAACTATTACTTCATCAGTATGAGTTCTGCTTTTGAGTTCGAGCGATTGATTCAAGGCGTCATTCGAGCATCTTGAACTTCTTGAGTTCAATTTTGCTCCCACTATCTTCTTGTAAAAAAGCTCTTTCTCTAAAAAGACAGCATGCTTTGAAACAAACAACTTTTATTCCTCAGCAAAGTAGAATTGATATCTCATTGTTTCTTTAGGATATCCTACGAACAAACACTTGTCAGACTTTGCATCAAGTTTATCTGACTGTATCCGCTTCATATAAGCAGGACAACCCCAAACTTTCAAATGAGTAAGATAGGGTCTTTTGTTAGTCCACATCTCATATGGAGTAAAATCAACTGTCTTTGATGGAACTCTGTTTAACAAGTAAACAGTTGTCTCGATTGCATACCCCCAAAAGGATTTTGGTAACTTTGCAAAGCCCATCATCGATCGTACCATGTCTAACAAGGTTCGATTTCTCCTTTCTGCCACACCATTATGCTGTGGTGTGTAAGGTGGAGTCCATTGAGATAAAATCCCATTATCTCTTAGATAATCTAAAAATTGTTGGTCTAAGTATTCCCCACCACGATCAGATCGTAATGTTTTGATACTTTTCCCAAGTTGGTTTTCTACTTCATTTCTGAATTGTTTGAACTTTTCAAATGCTTGATTTGTATCTCATCGATCTGGTACCCATATCGAGAATAATCGCGATAAAGGTAATGAAGTAAAGACAACCACTTCTAGCATGGATGGACATCGGACCACATACATCTGAATGTATTAGGTCTAATACTCCAGTCGCTCGTTCACCCTTTCCCTTAAAGGGTAACTTAGTCATCTTGCCTAATAAACAAGATTCACATGTGTCATATGATTCATAATCAAATGACCCTAAACTACCACTCTTGTGGAGCTTAGCTATCGTCTCTCATTTATATGGCCAAGCGATAATGCCATAAGTAAGTTGATTTTAAATTATCTCATTTATGTCTTTTCGTGTCATTGACATTCATAATTGGATGTGACATATCTAATATGTAAATTCCATTGCATAATGTACCAATACCATAAAGCATTCCATTCAAACTAATAGAACAACCATTGTTACTAAAAGTCAAATGGAAACCAAATCTATTTAAACAAGAAATGCATAATATGTTCTTTGTTAAACAGTACAAAATAACATTCATCCAATTTAATTACAAGCCCACTGGGAGTGACAAAAATAAGTGCCTACGGCTAATGCAAAGAACTCTTGCTCCATTTCCTACACGCAGTCTAGTTCTCCATTCATGAGTTGTCTCATCGTCCCGAGGCCCCGTGATATCATTGCATATGTGTGAGCCACAACCGGTAACTAATACCCATATGTTATGGTCAGAAATAGTATTAACCTCCATGACAAACATACCTGGAGAAGCTGAGGCATCTGATGCCTTCTTCTGCTTCAATTCTTCCAGATAGACTTTACAGTTTCACTTTCAGTGGCCAGTCTTGCCACAATGGAAGCAAGTTCCTTTTGGTGCAGTTTCTTTGGTTTTCTTTTTGGCTGCACTTCCTTTTGGTTTCTTAGACTTTTTCTTCTTTAGGTTCTTTTTATTTGAACCAGAAGAAGAAGAGTCCACCACGAGCACTGGCTTGCTATCCTTCTTGATAGCTTGCTCTGCTGTCTTGAGCAGATTGATCAACTCAGGGATTGTCGTGGATATTTGGTTCATCCGATAGTTTAACACAAACTGTGAATAACTATCAGACAATCCAACCAAAATTAAGTCAACACTTAATTCATAATCCATAACAAAACCCAAGACGACCAACCTCTCAATATACCCATTCATCTTCAGTGCATACTACACTGCAGATGAACCTCGAGTCATCTTAGTAGTGAAGAGTAGCCTCGAGGTCTCGAACCTTCGCATCGAGCTTGCTCATCGAAAAGCTCTCAAGATGAAACACTATGGTATTAGCATCCATAGACTCACGTCGCTTTCGCAACTTTGGTGACATAGATGTGAGCATAATGCAGGTAGTCATGTCACTGTCTTTGAGATGCTTACGATAAGCTTTCTGATCCTCATCAGAAGCATTAACAACAGGTGGATCAGGAAGTGGAACATCTAGGACATAGCCCAATTCCTCATATCTGAGAACAATTCTCAGATTTCTCAGCCAATCGAGAAAATTAGGTCCAGTTAATTTATTAGAATCCATTAGTGAGCGCAAATTCACACTGGAAGTCATCTTCAATCAACCTAAAGAGAAAGAGAGAAAGAATGTTAGAATAGAATTACATGCATGATCATAAGGACTTACATGACATGCATATGGCTCCCACTAGTTTCAAAGAATCCATAACCCTCACTACGAATCCAAGAAACATTATGAGAAAATGTCCTAGTGGGTCGATATCTGATATTACTAAAATGACCTTGGGTTTACCCAACAAGCCACCTTAGGTCAATCGATAGGTATCAGTCATACCAATTGCATCATAGATATCCGACATACTAAAATGACCTTGGGTTTACCCAACAAGCCACCTTAAATCAATCGGCAGGTATCGGTCATACCAGTTACATCATAGGTGCAATTATCGACTAGTGCTATCAACTCGTGATGTATGCACACACATTGGGTTATCAACTCTTGATGCGCGTACATCTGATGTACACTACCCAATTTTGCCTCTGTCTACGTTGACCTTGAGTTTACTCAACAAATCAACGCTTCTAGTGAAAACCGACCCATTAATCTAAAAATCTCATTTCCATGGTTCGAACATATCCAGTATAGAGTGAGCTTGGGTTTACCCAACAACCCGAACTCTATAAGAACTCAGTTCTCCCATATTAATGGAAGCGTTAGTTTTCATATTATGTGTGAGGATTTCATCTTTCTTCACTCTTCTTCTTCTCCAAGTTGTAGGATTATAGTCACCATGACTATATGGAATGATTTAGGGCATCAATCACATTGAATCTATACCTAAAATCATCCATCATCCCACCTTTGCATGTGTTAGTCGACTAATGCATGTGTTAGTCGACTACTTTTGACTACCGTGCAACGAACTAGTCGACTTGTGCATGTGTTAGTCGACTACTTTTGACTACTGTGCACGAACTAGTCGACTAGTGCTTGTGTAAGTCGACTAGTTTTGTATGCAAGTCGACTTATGCATGTGTTAGTCGACTTATTGTGGAATTGCTCTCTAATCGGCTAATTTCTCAATCCGTGTAGTTCAAATTCACAATACCAAGTGTAATATACTTTACTTTGATGTACTAATGAAACACTTTCATTGTATCATGCTTACCATACATATAATCATATTATACATGAAATACTTGAAATTGATGAATACACAACTATTCACTTAGATTTCTAAATAATTTGAGAATATCAAACTATCACCCTAAGTATCTCTAGGTAGTCTACACTTTATCAAGACTACTTCGGCACTGGTCACCAAATTGTGACGGCCAAAACAATCAAGACAACGAAATACACTAACGAGACGTTAATGTGACACATTTGACATCCGAAAATTTTTGGAAACCCAATTTCAAGAAAATCAGTTTGGCAAGCATACAACATCAATGTAACATATTTTTAATCACATTAAAAATAATCCAAGGCATTGGAATCGAAAAATACACAATTAATCATTCCAAACAAAACAGCTCCAGCAACTTTCTCAAAACTGTCAAGCTCTGTCTTTTGCTTGAAAGACTCATTGAAAAAATTTCAATAAATTCTGAGAAAATTATAGAGGTTACAACATGTTCACAAAATGCTCCATGAAAATTTTCAGGATTTATTTCCAACAAAAACTCAACCAACCTCAGCAACAAAGCCAATGTTGAATATGTGTTCCTCAACACAGTTATTCCCAGCAGCACACAATAAATTCTCAAATAAATAGTAAATCACCTAGAAACATTTTTCCATCCTCATAGACATTAATAAACATCTTAGAGACATGTCGGTGAAAGAAAATCTGAAAAAAAAAATTCTATAATTTATTCTCGAATTTATAAGCATGCCTGTTCAAGGAATGTGCACAAACACAACAACCAGAACATTAGGGAATAAATTAGCAAAACCATATCAAATCACATTGATAAATTCTTTCCTTCCACAGACATATTCAACAACATCTTATGAGCATATCTGGGCAAGAAAATTTCAAAAACAAGTTTTCTATACTGATTTTGAATTTAGCACAGTCAACATGCATCATCGTCACAAGCAATAGGCAGCTCCAACCTAGTTATGATTTCTTCGTTATATACGACAAAAGTGGCTCTGATACTACTGTAGGAAAATTACGGTGTGTGCATCACATGCACACGGTGCGGAAAAACAAAAAATTTTATTCCGGGACCTTCCCTTAAGCCAGGATCCATGTGTCTATATAACAAAGTCAAACCATAACGGCCAATGGAGATCGTCTCTAATGGTATCCACGCAGAGATCGGAGAACCTAACCGGGGCAAACCCTTTGACCCGAGAATAGCTAGAATAAGGGAGAGAGTGCTAGCTCTTACCTTGTTCTTGGAGAGCTTGGAATCAACGATGGAGAGAAACTTGGAGAGGAGAGTATGAAGCTTGATGATCGATGATGATGATGAGAGGAAAGTTTGTTTTCTTTAAAACCCTTTCTTCATTCTTCCAAAACCAACGACCATACTCTTGCTCTTTATGTAAATGCCATTTTTCTTTAACATTTAAAGACTCATTAAATGCTAAAGTGGATTTGCTTTCCACGTTAGTCTTTATATATATATATATATATATATATATAAAGTTAAAATGATAAGGCTTCTCCTCTTCTCCCACGTAAGTCATATATATATATATATATATATATAAATGATGAAGTGGTCCAGTCACATTGGGGTCGGTCCTATCGGGTCCCGGTATGGAAAAAACACCAAAGATCTGTTTCAGCAATATCGATGTCGCGATCTCATCGGGACATACCTCGATCTCATCGGGATCCATTTAGTCCTATTGCTCTCCATATATTGAATCTCTATCCAAAACTATTTTACGAATTCTCCGAATCACTCTTATGCGTGTGACCCATTAGGTTCCCGGTTATGTTGGCCACTTAGATTAACACTTAATCCAAGCAAGTCATGAGCGGTATCTAGCAACACATCATGACCCCTAATTGACCGAAAAGTAATTGGTTTGACGAATGAACCTATGTTCATCACGAACCATATCACGAACCTTTCCATAGACAATTACTGTGCAATTCGTCCTTTCACCATGCTATACCCCACTTGGTTATGAGTATGAGCAAAGTGTCAACTCTTACTAGACTGAGCACGTCAAATCTAGTCCAAGTGATATCAGTTCTTGTCTTGGGACTCATTACTTTATATGTCATGAAGACACTCTTCATGACATATGTACTCTACCGAGATTTCCAAGTAATGACCCGACAAGAGGCCATGGGTATCATCTTCGCTATCACGAAGTGGTGAATCCTCTATTGGCTACTCAATTACCTTGAATACCTCAAGCTGCACCCAAGCACCACCCTATGAGCGACCTCTGTAAGACAACAAGGAATGGAGTCAAAGCACAGAATCAGTATCCAAGATATCCTTGAGTACCTCAAGTCTAAGGATATTTGCATCATTGCTATGATGAGATTATCACTGACATTAGAATAGGAAATCCATGTGATGATCTCATAGCAGGTCATCCAATGTACTTACTACCTCTAGTAAGCATTCACATCTCAACCCTAAATATCTCATATTTACAGTTTCTGAGATCCACTGCTTGATCAAATTAAGGAGCTTGAAATGTGCTAGTCTCTCCAGATTAATGATGTCCAATTTCAGTAATCCTATGACTAGGAATAATTTAGATACTGACATAATTGCACATGATAGGAATCTCAGTAGTATGATCACATCACAATTTCCTTCATGCTATGTCATATATCATAGACTTCATTAATTTGCTTATAGATCAATATCAATTCATAAATAATGAATATCAAATTAATGAAATATGCCTTTCTTTATTTATTCATAAAGCATGTACACAACTTTGTACAAAACGCGCTAAAGGCGATTGCCTTTAAGGCACTACTCTAACACAAACTGGATATGGGATGATTTACGATTTCTTCATTTCACAATTCCGCGTACCAATACATAGCTTTTTCTTGAATCAACAATAAAAATTATTAATAAATACATTTCCCATAATAAAGAAAAGTTAAAAAGAATTGATAAAACAAATCAAAATCTAAAGCGATTTTGTTTCGATTATCAAAAAATCACTTAATATTTACATTATTAATAAAAATTCAGAGATTTTTTGTGACGTATCCTGGAATAACTATATCTTATCGGTGGATCTATTTATCTCGGTTTCGGTTCCATGGATTTGTTTTTTTCTTCAGTCAAATATTTGGTTTATTGGATTTGATATGATACAAAAATCTTTTTTTTTAATTCTGATTGTACCTATATAACCTAAGTTTTTTATTTGTTATTTGGGTTGCTAACTCAACGGTAGAGTACTCGGCTTTTAAGTGCGACTAACATCTTTTATGCATTTTTATGAAGATAGAGATTCGCCCATACCATCGGTATAGTTTGTACGACCACGACTGATCCTGAAAAATGAGTTAATACTCATCTTTCTTGAAAAATGAAAGAAAAGCCCCTGCGTTAGAAGAGAACTTAGAAAGTACTCACTATTCTGTCCTTGATCAGAGATTTATGTATGAAAAATACGAATCGGAGTTTGAAGAAGGGGAAGGAGAAGGAGTCCTCGACCCGCAACAGATAGAGGCGGATTTCTTGAGTATTCGAGTCTATTTATGGCATGAAACAACTCGCAGCATCGGTCTAGCTTATTGATACTTTATAGAAAACCTCACTTGAATCCATTTGTTTTTTTGTTTATCAACAAAAACCCGTACATGAATCTAAAAAATCTTGTTTTTTTGAACATAAAGAGATAGAGAAGCCATTGCAATTGCGGAAATACTAAGCCCACTAAAGGCAAAAAAATATAGGGTGAGTCATTGAGAATTGTCATAGAATGGGCACCTCGATTGAATAGTTGTACATTTATTTTGATTTTTATTATTCTATTAATCTTTTTTTTATATTATATTGTTCAAAATATATCTAATATATCTTCAAATCATTCTAATTCGTATATAATTATACTAAGTATATCTAAGTGAGTATATATAATAAAATACCAGGAATCTAGAACTGAATAAATGAACTTTTTCTTCTTTTTCTTCTTTTATTTTTATTATCGTTTTCTTTTATAAGGCTAATAAAATCATTTATTTTGGCTTTTTGACCCCATATTGTAGGGTAGATCTCGAAAGATATGAAAGACCTCCCTCCAAGTCGTACATACGACTTTCATCGAATACGGCTTTCCACAGAATTCTATATGTATTGATGAGATCGAGTATAGAATTATGTTTTACATATAGAATTCTGTTTACTCACTTTAAATTGAGTATCCGTTTCCCTCCTTTTTTGCTAGGATTGGAAATCCTGTATTTTACATATCCATACAATTGAGTCCTTGGGTTTTCAAAATAGTGTATAAAGAAGTGTTTCAAATTATTGCTATTTGACTCGGACCTGTTCTAAAAATAAAAAAGTTGAGGCATTTTGAATTGTTTGTTGACGCGGACAAAGTCAAGGAAAACCTCTAAAATTATTTCAATATTGGACCTTGGACATATAATAGTTCTAGGCCGGTTACTCGGGATTCCTGATTATTCTCTTTTTTTATGTTAGCAATGTATAGTGGTCAAATAGGATTAGTTTCTTCTCAAGATCTTTTACTTTTTTTCATCATGTGGGAGTTAGAATTAATTCCCGATAATATCTATCTATCCATAATTGTATCTACTCGAAAAAAAATTATAGTCTATATATCTAATATATAAATAAAAGAGTATATAATAAAATACTATATAAATAGTTTAGAATTATGCATAATAGTATATAAATAGTATATAAAACATAGTATATATGTGACTTATGAATAAAGCAGGTAGAGGGAATCGAACCCGCATCATTAGCTTGGAAGGCTAGGGGTTATAGTCGATGTTGAGTCATCATCTTTAACATCTCTAATTCAAAACCAAATATGAAACTTTGATTTCATTCGGCTCTTTCATTGAATATGGAAAAATAGCATGTGTACAAGCTCGTAATGAAGGACACGATCTTGCTCGTGAGGGTAATGAAATTATCCGTGAGGCTAGTAAATGGAGTCCTGAACTAGCTGCTGCTTGTAAAGTATGAAAGGAGATTAAATTTGAATTCGAAGCAATGGATACTATGTATTTTGGGGCTGATTTTTGAACTTGCATTAATTATGTTTATATTAATTAATTATGTTTCTATTAAAGGGCTATGAGATTTGGCATTTTACCTTTACATATACATAGGCTTTTTTTTTCAATCTTCTATTTTTTAACCAATTAACTACTAGTCTCATTTGAATTTTTAAATTGAATTTCAATTAGGTATAATTTTTCCTTTAGCTTTACTTTTTACTAGAATTTCAGTTTTTTTATTAGTTATTAGAAACAATAGGGTTTACCCTTTGTTGGATTATATCCCATATACACATATATAAGTAGAATAGAACGAAAAATGATAGAAATCGAAATCGAAATCGAAGCGGACAGACTTTCCTTTTTTTTTTATAAACAGAGTAGAGTTTGAAAACCCAATAGATAATAATTAATGAATAGTAAAAATCATTTTTTTGAACTATAGATGTCTTTCACATCCAACTATACTAAATAACCTTTTTTTTTATGTCAGTTCCAAAAAAAACCGTACTTCTCTATCAAAAAAGTGTATTCGAAAAAAGATTTGAAAACGAAAAGGATATTGGTCAGCGTTGAAAGCTTTTTTGTTAGTGAAGCCTCTTTCTACTAATAATTCAAAAAGTTTTTGGGAGTGAAAAAATCAAACGTTGAAATAATTTAACTCCCTTTGAGATGTAACAAAACTCTAGTTTTTTTTATTATTTCAAATTTTAGTTATTGTTTTAGATGTTTTATATTATAATATTATAAATATATTAAATAAAAATATAAATAAAATATTTTTAAATATAAATAAAATAGAATAGAATAATATTTAATATAATAAATTTTATTAAATAATTAATAATAATATTTTTATATAATTAATAATAAAATAATAAAATAATAAAATTTTATTAATGAAAATAGAAAATATATTGATTTTTCGTACCCTTCGCTTAATGAGAAAATGAGTTCGATTCTACATGATCAAACCAAACCTATGGGACTTAAGGAATGACGGAAGGGAATAAAAAAAGAGGATAATAGAATTATAATAATAAAAAGAAAAAGAAATAAATAAATAAAAATGAATAAATACGACGTCTAGGGGCTTTATCGGGACTAACTAGTAAAAGATCGAAAGCCGGGGGCGATCTTAGAAATCAATCGCGTTCTGGTAAAAAATCTCAATATCGTATTTGTTTAGAAGAAAAACAAAAATTGCATTTTCATTATGGTCTTACAGAACGACAATTACTTAAATATGTTCGTATTGTCACAAGGGCCAAAGGATCAACAGGTCAGGTTTTACTACAATTACTTGAAATGCGTTTAAATAACATACTTTTTCGATTGGGTATGGCATCAACTATTCCTCGAACTCATCAATTAGTCAATCACATACATATTTTAGTTAATGGTCATATAGTAGATATACCGAGTTATCGCTGCAAACCCCAAGATATTATTGTAGTAAGAGATGAACAAAAATCTAGAGCTATGATCTAAAATTATGTTGATTCACTTCCCTAGGAGGAAGTACCAAAACATTTGACTCTTCACTCAATCCAATATAAGGGATTGCGCTTGTTTAAAAGATCATCATAAATAATTAAAGAATGTCGTTCACGGTACATAAAATATTCAGCCTAGACTCGCTCATGTATAAGGAGCGAGATATTGTAATGTAGCTGGAGAATCCGCCGTTTCAGCTACCACAATAGTATAGTCCATTGCCCGCTTTTTGACCAATAGCTAAAAACAAGGCCAATATTCTTAAGACAAAAAATCCATTGTTACGTTTTCACATTAAATTTCAAATCAAGCTCGACACAAATCACGAAATTAGGTATGTATAAACCATCAAGCAGGATAGTAATGGCAACAATATATACCACAGGATACACACAAGGTTCTGCTGGAGACGAGTCTCCAAATCGTATCTTCAGAGACACTCACATTAGCACGCATAAACAAAAAGAACCCGTAAATAGAAGAATCTACACCAACACCATAAATGCCAGCAAATCAACTGACCCTTGTCGAAACATAATCATAACTCACAAAACAAAAAACAACCCTAAATTTAAAAGATCAAATGGGAAATGGGATTGGTCAAAGAAAGCATGTTGAGAATGAGAGAGAAGATAAATAGTTACCATTTTTCTTTTTATGTTGAAATTTTAAACAGAATATCATACATAGGTAGTAATCTGAATCAATTAGCCGGAATTGAAGACTTCAATTAAAACAAGAGAACGAAAGAGAAATGCAAACGCGAAACAGGTCCACTGATGGCTTGTACAGTCTTTCCTCGTACTTTGTTTCTCCTCAACTCATAGTTAGACCGCATTAGTGGCTTATAGTTCATTTAGAGCAAACCCTTTTCTTCCTAATACCAAATTGGTGTCCAGAGTCTGTGGGAGTGATTACAAGAATATCACACTGGATTCATGTTTTTACATGTAATTACCAGAACAAAAAGTAGCATTCTTAACAAATATGTAGGAGCTAGCTAAGAAAAAGATTGAAGGAATCACAAGCTACTAGGTATTAACATTCAATAAACATTATAATTATTTGCCAATAACAAAAATTGAATCTCTACACAAAAGATCAGAGTATCAATATGCATCTCAAACTGCTGGATTTGAGAACCCTTAGTGCAAACAACCCACCAGCTCAAAGGGAAAAGAAATAACACATCAGTTCCTGATGATGAAATTAAGCTTCTGTAGCATTTCCACCCTCATGCTTTAGAAAATTCATCCAACTTCATCCGATCCAACATCCATGTTCTTCTTTCTACAGAAGCATTGCTTCCCTTTTCTTTGCTCTGCAATGAAATTCCATGGAACATATAGGATGAAAATTAGCTTTTAATAAAGATTTGAAGTGCATGTATGCATTTATCAACCGAACCTTTTTAACACCGCCAAGGACTTGAATACAAGAGAACTGTAGAGCAATCTCAATTTTATGCTTGTGTTGTAAGTTTACCTGCCTAGTAGGACTCTGCCAGTTTTACAATAGGAAAGCTATAAGACATCACCTTCTAAATATACGAAGACAGGACAAGGATTTTGTACAAGCAGAAATATATCATTAGTCTACAGGTGGGCAAAACATTTTCGACAGCTTTTGATCATGTACACAGTTTGCATAAAGGATGCTGGTGCTAGGCTGGTCAAGTGACCTTGAACCATGTTCAATTGAAATTAAGGCCATAATTATTCATCATACATTCGCATAGACTGTACCAAATTCATGGTGAGTGAGCTTCACCACATACACTTCCATCTAAAGATTCATCAGTAGGTACAAAACACAGACTTGGGCCGTTTTCTTTGAAGTAATTTGATAGATATGAATTACGGTCAGCAGAACGTACACCTAACATGTATACATTGAGGCATAGAGCAAAACTGCTCATGTTTGAGAGACTGCAGAAACTAACTGTCACTGCACGACCCACTTAACAGCCTTTGCATAAGTGGCCTATTTTTCACATGAAAAGCAAGTTTGTATTACTGTTCAAGTTAGTGACATTGATACACAAAAATAGCATGATCATGACTTACATATACTTCATTGAGAAACAATGGAAAGGAGTTACGTGAATTTCATTCCTTGTATGTGGCTTGCCAGCATCATTCTTTTCTTCAATAACCATGGAAAGAAGCTTGTTTAAAATAATTAACTGCAAATTAATTACTCTCCAACTTGTACTCCCTTGCAGATATTAATCAAAAGAGTATACATACTAGCAGTCATCACCAAGAAGGTGAAATCATTTATCTTCACTTACGTCAATGTTGGTGATAGCAATACGGGTCATAAACCCATATTGACTTATTCTAGAAAAAGTAGGAGGCAGGAATAGAACATGGGCCACAAACCCACGTTAACATATTCCCGGAGAAAGAATAGGGCACTGAGTGACCCAGGCAATGATGATTGTTAGGCAATGAGTTTGTTAGAATTAGTTAGAGGAGAGAGAAGTTAATAGCTAATCGAGTATATAGGGGAATGGGGGGAGTAGAGAAGGGTATCTTATCTTTTCACCTTATATTATCTCAGCTGAGTGCTTGAGGGGCCATAGTGGCTGGTAGCACTAGTTCTGGTAGTTCCTACGAGACTATTGCTAATTATCAATAAAATCACTATATTTTCATCCATTTGCTTATCATTGGTGCTTTCATTGAGAGACCCGGTGTATACAAACAAGAATGGCTTCACAGAAGTGGGAAGCAATGGATGCTCGTATTACCGCAGTAGAAACGAAGTTGTTGGATCAAACGGTTCAACTGGGTAACTTACATAAGGGAGTCGATGACCTCTCCAGAGCATTAGCAGCGATGCACGCTGAAATGGGATAGGGGTTCCAACGACAAGCAGCGCATCAAACACCAGAGGCAGGGTCGAGTTCAGTGGAGCGTGGGAGGTCGACTCACACGGCGCTAGAAGGCAGTGGTATTACCTCCATGGCGTCAGAAGAACACCAGCTCCGAGCGAAGTGGGTAGAGCTCCCTCCATTCCAAGGTGATGACCCGATAGGGTGGGTCTCACGTGCCAAACTGTATTTCACCATTAAGGGGACTCCTCCGGAGCTTCGAGTGCAGCTGGCACAGATTTGCATGGAGGGCATGACATGGCACTGGTTTAAGGTCCTCCTAGCATCGACGCCCGAACTGGATTGGGAGACCTTCAAAAGAGCTTTGTTCGATCGGTATGGTGACCACTTCAACGGGAATCCTTTCTCCCAGCTAAAGACCTTGACGCAACAGGGATCGATCGATGAATACGTGTAGATGTTCGAAATGTTGATGGCTCAAGTCCCTCCTCTTCCCAAAGATCAGTACATGGGTTTCTTCCTTGGGGGATTGCGAGAGGATATACAACTGGAGGTTCTGGCGTTGGACCCTTCCTCTCGTTCTGATCGATTGCAAAGAAGACGCGCGAGAGAGAAAACTCAACCCCTCGATGCAATACAAGTCGACTTTGGGCTGGAGACCCGTGGGTGTTCCACGAGTCGGGCCTCCAAACCCGACGAGAGAGATCGCACTGGTCGGTGCACGACCGGACGAGTTCGACCCCATGCATGAAGCCCATGCATGGCCGGAAGGACACACATCGGGGACAGGGGTGAGAAGCTGATCGGCGACATGGTATGGAGAGGACTGCTGAAGGACACCCAAGGGGAACCCGAAACCTCTCTTACCAAGAGTTGCTGGACCGTAGGGCTAAGGGCCTATGCTTCAAGTGTGGCCAGCACTTCGACCCTAGGCACATATGCCCCGACAAACACCTGCGACTGCTGGTTTTGGAGGACAATGACGAAGAAGAGGGGTCACCGTCTGGTAATGGGGAAGGAAATGAAGCTGAGTTGAGAGAGGCTTGGGAAATGGAATGTCAAGTAGCTAAATATGGAGAGATTGTTCAGTCTAAAATAGGGATGGCAATGGGTAGGGTTCGGTTCGAGTTTTACTCAACCCATATCCATATCCATTTTTTATGACTCAACCCATATCCATATCCATATTCATATCCATCGGTTTTTACGATTTACTAACCATATCCAAATCCATTGGGTTATTCGAGTTTTTGGATATCCATCGGGTTGTATAGCACATAAAAATATAACTTCTAAATTGAAAATATGGAGAGCAAATTTTTTGCGAACGCTCTAAATCAAAATTAACTTAATAATAATAAGTCAAGATTTTGATTTGTATGTCTTAAAAAAACTATAAAATTAGAATAATAAAAATCATAATGTCTAGTGCAAAGACAAGTAGACAACATATGTTGTTCACAACCAATAACTAAAAAAAAATTGAAACATCCAAAACTTCAAACTGTCTTTGCGTGAACTCCACAACATTCAAAACTTCATCTCCATATCATTTGCAGTATTATCATCCTATAAGAAAATAAAATATCTTAACAAATAGAGTCAAATTATAAGTTAATTTAATATTTTAAGTAAAAATAAATAAATGATGAGAAATAAAATGAATTACCAAATCAATCATTTCACCCGGTTCCTCTTCGTTTGCATCAACATCTTCAAAGATTGAAGCAATCACATATGAACTTTGTAAAGCAGAATCTATAAGGAAAATTCAATATGAAAATTGTACATATAAGAAGTTTCAAATACAAATGTTGCAAATATTAATAAGGAAATATGTATTACCCGAATAATCTCCAAGAATCCAATTTTGCAAGCACATCAATGCTTCAACAGTATTAGCATGAAGTCTTGAGCGATGTGAACTAAGAACCCTACCACCCATGCTAAATGCACTTTCTGAAGCAACTGTAGAAATAGGTATTGATAAAATATCTCGAGCCACAACTGTTATTGATAAAATACCGATGGATACCCATGCTAAATGCACTTTCTGAAGCAACTGTAAAAAAAATATTGCTATTTGAAAACGGATCGGGTATGGGTATCTATCGGTTCGGGTTTTTACTAGACCCATATCCAAATCCATATCCACATCCATTTTTTAACATCCATTTAAAATCTATTTTTTAACATCCATATCTATTTTTTAGGGTCGAGTAGTACAGATATGAATCGGGTTGAAAACTCATTGCCATCCCTAGTCTAAAACCCTTAAATTTGAGGGCAAGTTGTCGAGAGTCCCACTCTTGCTCCTCATTGATAGCGGAGCAAGCCATAATTATCTTTTGGCGGACTTGGTGGCTACCTTAGGTCTGAATGTAACTCCAACCGAATCCTATGGAGTTAAGTTGGGTAATGGAACAAAATGTTTTTCACATGGACGGTGTAGGGGACTTGTGGTGCTAGTAGGAAAGGTGGAACCACGGATTGATGCATACATTCTTCAATTGGGAGAAATCGATTTGGTTTTAGGTACATAATGGTTGGAGACTTTGGGAGAAGTGAGAGCAGATTTCAAGCAGAAAATCGTGAGCTGGGGATTTGGACATGGGAAAGAAGTAATCATCTTGAGAGGGCAAGGTTGTAAGCAGTCCCAACCAACTCCGGCCTTGCAAGGAGCACTTGATCCATCATGCAATGGAGGTTCGAGAATGAGCAATTTGGAGGTGAGGTTAATGCAATTGTTTTAGAAAATAATCCACTTAAAGTCCGCATACACTATGGCCATCCGGATGTTTTTGACCGAGCGTTTCACTTAACTCGAGGTGGTATTAGTAAGGCATCACATGTCATTAACATCAGTGAAGATATATACACTGATTTTAACTCCACATTAAGGCAGGGGAATATCACTCATCATGAGCATATACAGGTTGAGAAGGGAAGAGATGTTGGCCTAAACCAGATTGATCTTTTCGAAGGGAAAATGATTGGAGGGAATGGAGAACATGATCTAAGTCGGGATGTACACGAGCTTGGGCGACTTTTGATTTCTTGAATGCTCTCTTTCTATTTTACCACTGTTGGTTACTATGTCTGCACGATGATGACAATTCTTACTGTATACATATTTTTATATGGAAGGGCTTATCTGGCATTCTCAGGACTTGACAAGGCTTTTTCACGACGAGCAAGAATATTGGCCCGATTTTATGGACCTTTTCGAGTGATAGCTAAAGTGGGAACTGTAGTTTACAAGTTGGCTCTCCCGGATACTTTCAAAGTTCATCCGACACTTCACATTTTCCAACTGAAAACGGTGATAGGAAGCCAATTGAAGAAGCTTCCTGGACAGCTGCTGTACATTTGCAACAAAAGTATTCTTCTTTCTGTCTTGAGGACAAGGCAGATTTCGCAGGAGGCAGAATTGATAGCAATACGGGTCATAAACCCATATTGACTTATTCTAGAAAAAGTAGGAGGCAGGAATAGAACATGGGCCACAAACCCACGTTAACATATTCCCGGAGAAAGAATAGGGCACTGAGTGACCCAGGCAATGATGATTGTTAGACAATGAGTTTGTTAGAATTAGTTAGAGGAGAGAGAAGTTAATAGCTAATCGAGTATATAGGAGAATGGGGGAGTAGAGAAGGGTATCTTATCTTTTTACCTTATATTATCTCAGCTGAGTGCTTGAGGGGCCATAGTGGCTGGTAGCACTAGTTCTTGTAGTTCCTACGAGACTATTGCTAATTATCAATAAAATTACTATATTTTCATCCATTTGCCTATCAGTTGGCAGAAAATGTTCTTGGCTCTTCAAGCATATTCTTCACCACTGGATTAAAAGAACCACACATAAGACAAACCAAAGTAAAGACATCTCAATGTTGGCAGAAAATGTTTTTGGTTCTTCAAGCATATTCTTCACCACTGGATTAAAAGAACCACACATAAGACAAACCAAAAGTAAAGACATCTACTCCTTGGATGCTTGATTGAATTGTACATTCCGTTTTACTTTCATCACCTGCATCTTCAGTCTTTACCACCTCAGAATTTAGAGCCCGAGCAATGTGTTTGACATGATTCAACCGTAATTTCTTGGGTGGAATACCTGAACAGCATCTTAGATGAGTAAAATTTTAACAAAACAAACTACAATGAAATAGACTAAACCTATTAAAATCCATACCATGCATAAAAAGGACAATCATCAACATGAAAGCAACATTATTTGAACTTACAATTGGAAGCTGCATTTCTTTGCAAAATCAATTCTACAGCAATTGTGTGATTTGTAACAACATCCACTGGGTCATGAAATGATCGTGCAAGATGTTTTATATGATTTAGTAACAGTCTCATAGGCAATTGAGAGAACTTATGAGCTGGAATTTCTAGGGCTACAAAAAAAACCAAAAAAAAGATAATGGGTACGCCAGCGTTTTTATTTAGAATATAGTTTATAATTTTCATGTTGGAAGCAGTGAAATCAACTACAAGTCTTACCAACAGAATTTTTTAGATCTGCATTTAGCATTTGTTGCCTTTGATCTGTAGAAACTTGGGCAAGGCCATTGCATTGAATAGTAACACTGGGGCTAGAAATCATCTCACAACACTCGTCAGTTGTGGGCATAAGAATTTCATCCTTACTTGCAATACTTTGATTGGGTTGAAGGTCCAAATAAGCAACTTCAGCTTGTTGCCTCCGGAGCTGATAATTCCTACGCCTTCTAGCAAGATGCTTCTCCCTCTCTTCAACACTCATAGATTGTTTTCTTTGTCTGTCCCGCAGGCGCCATCTTTCCATTTCTTGCTCCTTATGCAAATTCCTCATCAATGCCTTTTCTGACTGCTCCTCCATGTTTGTCCAGTCCTCTTCTAGTCAATAAACAAATTCACAATCTTGATTGTATTTCGGTTAATTCTTCTGCAAGCAAATACCAACTCTCATGAAAATAAACATCTAAGAAGGAACAAAAAACACAAAGACTAAAGCTTCAAAACCATTCACATAAAAGTGACCACAGATCCTTAAATTTCAAATCAAGCTCGACACAAATCAAGAAAGTAGGTATGTATAAACGACCATGCAGGATAGTAATGACAAAAATATATACCACGGGATACACACAAGGTTCTCCTGAGACTAATCTCCAAACCGTATCTTCAGAGACACGCACATTAGCATGCATAAACAAAAAGAACCCGAAAATAGAAGAATCTACCATTACTCCATAAATCCCAGCAGATCAACTGACCCTTATTGAAATATAATCAGAACTCACAAAACAAAAAACAACCCAAAATTTAAAAGATCAAATGGGAAATGGGATTGGTCAAAGAAAGCATGTTGAGAATGAGAAAGACAATAAAGACTCACCTTTTAGGTTGAGGGTAGTAATCTGTAACAAGAGAACGAAAGAGCAATACAAAATATCACATCCTCAGAGGTACAACATATTCGACAACTTTTGATCATTTACACAGTTCGCATAAAGGATGCAGGTGCTAGGCTGGCCAGGTGACCGTGAACCATGTTCAACTGAAATTAAGGCCATAATTATTAATCACACATTCACATAGACCGTACCAAATTCATGGTGAGATAGCTTCACCACATACAATTCCATCCAAAGATTTATCGGTGGGTACAAGATTAAAACACATAGTTAGGCTCTTTTCATTGAAGTAATTTGATTGATAGGAATTACTGTCAAAGAAGTTAAAGCAGAGTTCATTATCTACCTAACATGTATACATTGAGGCACAGAGTAAAACTGCTACAGAAACTAACTGCCACTGCATGACCCTCTTAACAGCCTTTCCAGAAGTGGCCTACTATTCACATGAAATGCAAGTTGTATCACTGTTCAAGTTAGTGACACTGATGCACAAAAATAGCATGATCATTACTTACATATACTTAATTGAGAAACAACAAAAAGGAGTTAGGTGAATTTCATTCCTTGTATGTGGCTTGCCAGCATCGTTCTTTTCTTCAATAACCATGGAAAGGAGCCTGTTTAAAATAATTCACTGCAAATTCATCACTCTCCAGCTGATACTCCCCTTCCTGATATTATTCAAAAGAGTATACATACTAGCAGTCATCACCAAGAAGGTGAAATCATTTGTCTCCACTTCCATTAATGTTGGCAAAAAATGTTTTTGGTTCTTCAAGCATATTCTTCACCACTGGATTAAAAGAACCACACATAAGACAAACCAAATGTAAAGACATCTACTCCTTGGATGCTTGATTGAATTGTACCTTCCGTTTTACTTTCATCACCTGCATCTTCAGTCTTTACTATATCAGAATTTAGAGCCCGAGCTATGTGTTTGTCATGATTCAACCATAATTTCTTGGGTGGAATACCTGAACAGCATCTTGGATGAGTAAACTTTTAACAAAACAAACTACAATGAAATATACTACACCTATTAAAATCCATACCATCCATAGAAAGGACAATCAGCAATACGAAAGCAACATTATTTGAACTTACAACTGGAAGCTATATTTCCTTGCAAAATCAACTCTGCAGCAGTTGTGTGATTTCAACATCCACTGGGTCATGAAGTGATCGTGCAAGATGCTTTATATGATTTAGCAACGGTCTCATAGGCAATTGAGAGAACTTATGAGCTGGAACTTCTGGGGCTACAAAAAAAAACACCAAAAAAAGGATGATGGGTACGTCATAGGTTTCATTTAGAATATAGTTTATAATTTTCATGTTGGAAGCAGTGAAATCAACTACAAGTCTTACCAAAAGAATTTTTAGATCTGCACTTAGCATTTGTTGCCTTTGATCAGTAGAAACTTGGGCAAGGCCACCGCATTGAATAGCAACATTGGGGCTAGAAATCATCTCACAACATTCGTTAGTTGTGGGCATACGAATTTCATCCTTGATTGCAATACCTTGATTGGGTTGAAGGTCCAAACGAGCAACTTCAGCTTGTTGCCTCCAGAGCTGATAATTCCTACGCCTTCTAGCATGATGTTTCTCCCTCCAAGTGATCCCCAGATGCCAAAGTTCCAAATGTCTTCATTAATTCACAGTCCAAATCTTAAGCCAGCGAACATTGATGGTAAACTATAGCAATTTTCCTTTCATAGGAGATGGGGTTTGAATACACTGTTAGTGATAGGAGTTCGTATCTCCCAAAAGCAGCAGCCTCATTTCAGTCACTTAAAATTTGGGTGGACAATAAGATTTGATTTTCCTTTCCCCGTGGCTTAACAAAATTTCTGACCAAAACAAACCAAGTAACTGCATTGGGTATGAAGTCATTACTAACACCTCTATAGAAGAATGAACAGGCATCATCCAGCATTCCCTTTCGGCACTGCCAGCAAAGTAAAGTGTTATAGGTAATAGCATCAGGCTGTATTCCTTCAGTCTGCAATTTTGAAAAGAGATTTATGGCCTCTTGAATGCGGTCCATCTTGCATAAGCCATTAATGAGAGTGTTATATGTGACTATATCTGGTGCAAATCCTCGATTAATCATATCCCTTAGAAATTCTAAAGCATCATTTACTCTATCATCTCTGCATAGACCATCAATCAATATATTGAATGAAATACTACTAGGAGTTACCCCTTTCATCATCATTTCTTCAAATAAACCCCACGCTTTTTCAACAGCCCCAACTTTGCAAAGTGTCTTCATTAGGCCATTGTATGTGATTTCATCAAGAAGGCATCCCCTAAATAACATCTTATTTACAAGCTCAAGTGCTTTTTGGATATCATCCCTCCTCAAGAAAGCTTGTATTAATGTATTATAAGTAACTGTATTGGCAACCACACCCTCTAACAGCATATCCTGGTGCAATCCCAACGCCTCCTCCATCCTATCAACCTTGGACAGACCAAAAACCAAGGTATTAAATGTAAATATGTCAGGTTTGCATCCTTTTCTTGACATTTCACCAAGCATCTCCATTGCTTTTTGCACATTCAAATCCTTGCATAAGGCAGAAATTAAGACATTATATCCCACCGTATTTAGAGCAATTCCTCCAGCTGACATCTGTGCTAAAAGATGGTCAATTTCCTCTAGTTTTCCTTTCTTGTAGAATCCATCAATTAAAATTGTGTATGTAAATTCATTGGGCACGCAACCCTTATCAGCCATCTCATTAGCCAATTCAAGAGCTGAGCCAAGAAGCCCATTCTTGCAATACCCATGAATTAGGGCGTTAAATGTGTAAACATCTGGCCTGCAGCCACTTTTTAACATCCTATCGTGTAGAATAGCTTTGGCTTCATTCAATCTTTCACTCATTATATACCCATTAATCAAGATATTGAAGTGCACAGCATTTGGACCCGGGACTTTGTCAAACAATGCCTGTGCTTCATCAACTCGTCCTGTTCTACATAATCCATGCATAAGAACCCCATACGTCATATCATTAGGGGTGAATTCCCGAAGAAGTAACCGGTCCACTAATTTTGCTCCCTCATGAATCCTTTTAAGCCTGCAGAGGCCATATACAACATCATTAAAGGTATCGATGTCAGGAGTGCATCTCATCACCAACATTTCCTCCAGAAGTTTTGACGCCTCATCTACTCTGTTTCTTTTTGCAAGAGCACTTATCAAAGTTTGGTAAACAATTGAATTTGGCACACACCCATGTTTTGTCATGTCTCTAAGGAGCGAGCATGCATTGTCCACTTCATTAACCATACAAAGTGCTTTCATCACCACACCAAATGTGTAGACCGTTGGTGAAACACCCTTCCTTAACATATAATAGAAGATGCTGGATGCCTTGCTAGGACAATTAGTAGCAACCAGTATACCCAATACAACATTATAAGATCTAAAACTTGGTTCACAAAAAAAAACATCTTTCATCTCTAGTAACAATCTAGTAGCTTGTCCTGGCAAGCCAGCTCTCCCATAATACTTCATAATCACAATGAAGAGGGACTCTCTAAAAGCGATCCCTTCCTCTTTCATCTTCAACAACAACCTATCAATAACCTTAAACTCTTTAGACATTCCAAGCTTATCTATCAAGGCAAAATACACCTCAAATGAGTGGCAATACCCTCTCTGAGCACTAGCCCATTGGAACAACTCCAATGATGTGGAAACTTCAAGAGGCAACTGAAGCAACTTACAAAGCTGAAATGGGGTGATTTTATATAATGACCTTCGAAGCTCTTCGAGGTCAAATGGTTTGAGCAACCTTTCCCATTCGTTCTCACATTCAGATCCATCATCTTTCAAATCACTATAATATCTATAAAACCCAGATGAGACAAGCGTTAAACAGTGGGGTTTAGGCAGAGACTTCAGGGTTTTGCTCACATGGACAGCAAGTTTTGGTGTTTTTAACATTTAGTACACTGTAAGAAGTAACATGAGTAGCATCAACTGCTGCTAACTCGAAGAAGCAATTCACTGTCACGTACCTTAATGGAAGAGATATGGTAGCCACTAAGATACCCAGTTGCCAAAATGAATATAGTTTGCTCCGGACTTATGGGCGCCTCCACCGTAGCCCACCGTGAGGGGAGGATATCATTCAGCTAAGAAGAAATTGCAAAGTGTATTAAAGACAGCGACGGCGAGAGTCCTGAAAATTAAACAACAATTTCTAAAACCTTTAGCATGATATCACTGTTATACCCTTAATGCAACAAACAAGAAACACACTAAACAGTCAAGAGAGGGAGAGATGTAAATCCACTTGTTAAAATAATAAACTATATTAAAAATATAAAATATAAAATAATAATTCAATAATAATAAAGAGACAAGAGATCCTATTTTCAAGAAAAAACTATCTTACATCGAGATCATTAGAATATTAGAATTTGACAGTTCAAAACTTGAATGAATTAATATTATTTTTATTCTTATTTTAGTTAATTCCTCATCTATGCCTTTTCTGATTGGACAAACATGGAGGAGCAAACTATATTCATTTTCACAACTGGCTATCCTTTTGCAAATTCCTCATCAATGCCTTTTCTGACTGCTCCTCCATGTTTGTCCAGTCCTCTTCTAGTCACTAAACAAATTCACAAGCTCGATTGTATTTCACCTAATTCTTCTGCAAGCAAATACCAACGCTCATGAAATTAAACAACTAAGAAGGAACAAAAACCACAAAGACTAAAGCTTCAAAACCATTCGCATTATGAGCACACATCCTTAAATTTAAAATCAAGCTCGACACAAATCTTGAAAGTAGGTATGAATAAACCGTCAAGCAGGATAGTAATGGCAACAATATATACCACAGGATACACACAAGGTTCTGCTGAAACGAGTCTCCAAATCGAATCTTCAGAGACACTCACATTAGCATGCATAAACAAAAAGAACCCGTAAATAGAAGAATCTACATTCTACACCAACACAATAAATGCCAGCAAATCAACTGACCCTTATCGAAACATAATCATAACTCACAAAACAAAAAACAACCCAAAATTAAAAGATCAAATGGGAAATGGGATTGGTCAAAGAAAGCATGTTGAGAATGAGAAAGAAGATAAATAGTCACCTTTTATGTTGAGGGTAGTAATCTGTAACAAGAGAACGAAAGAGCAATACAAACGTGAAACAGGAGCCTTTGTAATCCGATTTGAGCAGAGCCGGGTGATGGGTCGGAGGGGTCAGTTGGTGACGACCGCTTTGTAGAAAAAAAATTTGCCAAACTCAGAGAACTAGGTCAGCCTGGGAGCTCAAGGGGAATAAGACGTTTTCTCACTGAGACGTCACGAAACGACATGTCGTTTTAAGATTTGAGAATTAAATATTGAAAACCAAGTAAGAGAAAATGCGAATACATTGTAGTACATGAAATTAAAAAAAATAAAATAAAGAAAGTAAGAGAAAAAGGAAATCATTAAGCAAAATAGACCATAATCTTGATTCTTATTACTCCTTTGTCATGAATTTTTTTAGTAGATAATATCTAACAAATTGTTGCATAAATTAATCAAATTTTATCTCAATTAATTTCAAATAAAAATATCAGAAGCGACCTTTTATAAAAAAATATTGCCCCAAATTTAGATTTTTCAATTTCATCCGGTGATTAGAGATCAGATCTTTTGTTTCGATTATAGTGTTCCTATTATATTCATTAAATCTCATTAATATATTTGTGTGAATCTCACGTAAATATACCTACAATTGAGATTTTATATAACTGAGTGAAAACAGAATAATTGAAACAAAAAATTTGATTAAAAAAACTTTGCAGATCACCTTCGTTTGGCCATTTTGCAGATCAAGAAAGCATCCCCTAAATGACATCTTATTGGATATCATCCCTCCTCACGAAAGCTTGTATTCATGTATTATAACGAGATCATTAGAATTTGACATTTCAAAACTTGATTGAATTGGGTCAAAATAATATTATTTTTATTTTAGTTAATTAATTTTTAATTACACGAGAGCCACACTGAACCATCTTCGGCCTTAATACAATTCTTGCAGCTATGCACAGCCATGCCTACATCCACATACATGGCATCTCATCCGTTTCCTTCACATCTCCCACACAGTTTACAATGTTACGGAATCAGCAAGAGGAATTACGTCCAGAACAGAACCAAATCTACTCCTGCAAACAATATTTCAATCAACCGTCAACATGTCGTTTCGACGAAATGTGCAGCACAAAGTTAAACAGCACTGGATTAAACAAAGGTCTACAGAAAGGGGAACGATTGAGCACAACATGGCTGCAAATAGTACTACTGTGGAGAATACCTCAAATAGTCACCATCAACGTCAGCAACTAATATAGTTTTACTACCAAGATCACCAGCTTCACGAATCATATTGGTCTCCAAAGAATTGTGCAGCGCTGATAACGTCTAGTTATCACCATCTACATGTCATCGGTCACTATAAGAGAAACCATTAAGCACAAATCCAAGCATCTTGATTTTTGGTTGTCATTTTACTTTAGAGAAAGAATATCATGAATTAAAATGTCAAAGTGGAAACAGTGCCTTCCTATGATTCATAACGTGGATCTAATCATGTATTCATAAACATTCTGACAGTAAAAGAAAGATGTCATATTCGTGGCATTAAAATACCTGATCATAAGCATCAGAATCAAATTTTTATCCAAATAATGACAAGTATTACAATTTCCAACATGGTAATTTCACCACATCGTCGGTAAATATTGAATCAAATCCACATCTTGTGTCCTTGCTCAATTTCATAATTTCCACCTTCCTGCATGCCAGAAATATTAGCATGGAATTAATCAATCAATGTCTACTCCCAGAAGGCACCAATTATACAATCAAGATTTGAAAACATACAATTTATAATCTTCATAAACTACAGTTTCACTCACGACAGAACCCTAAAGTTCCTGGAAAATAAATTGACAGAAGAACCCCAGGAGGGTGTGGAGGCAAGCAACAAATAATATAATGAAAACATATCAACAGAAAGCAGGTGCAAGATCCCACCACTAATACAGAGTAAGACAAAGTAAGAAGAAACTAGCTTATTTATATGGGAAAGAACAAGCTTCCTAGGAAGTAAAAGTCAGGCTGCAGGAGAGCACACAAACAAACAGTTTAACTGAAGATAAAATATTGAAAACAGCAAGCCCATCCTATAGGTTAGAAAATACCAAGCACTCACCAAGAATGTCATTAGACTTCGGAAGCAAAACTAAAGCATGTGCACCGTGTTGGCAATGCTTGATTCAGAATAAAATGATAAGTGGTCCAGAACTCGAGCATGAAGAACCCAAACCAATTTCCTAATAAAAACATGCCAACCATATTGCCTGCGATTCTTCCTTTCCCTTTAACTGAATTCGACCTTTTTGCTTGTTGAATGAACAAAAGTTTACAGAAATTTGTTTGCCACTCTTTGTGTCCTAGAAGTTGCTGCAACATTCCTATAGGCTGTGACTTTTTACATAGCTATGATAGCATAATTATGAACAACTTCACGGTACATTTATGTATAACATTGTACAACACACCTTGTGTACCATACCTATCCAACAAGTCAGAAGACAGTGAACTCCAGCTTTTGACTCTAACAATTAACCCAGCTTTAACCTTATTTAGGGATAAAAATATAAAGTCAACAAGCTTCATTTCGATTATTAGTAACTTATATCAGGAACATAGCCGGCATCCTTTAAAACGCAGATCATTTGAAAAATTGTTTCATTTATATCCTCAAATTTTGCATGTGATTTGTCAGCCATTAAGAATAAATGGACCTCCCCTTGAACCTCAATCCTACTATAAGAAGGTTCCTTTAATATCCCTGATTCTCTCATCATTCCTCTAACTTTTGCAACACTATCCCAAAACCCATAAGTTGCATAGGCATTAGATAAGACAACATACTTTCCAGAATTTGCTGGGTCTATTTCAAAGAATTTCGTAGCTGCAAGTTTCACAAGGTTTATGTCTCCATGAATTCTACAAGCACCAAGCAAAGCACCCCATAAAACTGAGTGTTCCTTAAAAGGTGATTTCAAAACCAGCTGATAGGCTTCTTGTAACCTCCCTGCACGACCTATTAGGTCAACCATGGCTGCATAATGCTGACCTCTAGGTTGTATACCATAATCCCTTTCCATTGAAGAGAAATAATCCCAACCTTCATCAACTAAACCTCCATGGCTACAGGCAGAAAGGACTGCTAAAAAAGTAACATAATTTGGTTTGAAACCTTCATCTTTCATCCTGCAAAATAATTCCAATACCTCTGAAACTCTTCCATGTTGGCCATAGCCACATAACAAAGAGGTCCAGGTAACTACATTTCTGTTTGATGATTTATCAAAGACCCTGCGTGCATCAGAAAGATTGCTGCACTTGAAATACATATCCATAAGGGCACTATTAACAACAACATTTTCTCTAATATGGAACTTTATCATAAGGGCATGGGCTTGCTTTCCATGCATCAGTATTGCCAAAGCAGCACAAGCTCTAAAAATTGATGCAAATGTATACTGATCTGGTGTCAATCCCTTTTGTCTCATTTCAAAATAAAGATTCAATCCCATTTCCTCAAGCCCTTTCTGCACATAGCCAGCAATCATTGCATTCCAGGAAATCAAGCTTTTCTCTATCAACATTTCAAACAACACATGCGCAGTTTTCAAATCGCCAGATTTTGCATACAATATCAGCAATTTTGTCTTCAGGTATTCATAAGGAAGATAGCCAAAAATTACCATTTGAGCGTGAATTGTTCTCCCATTTTTATACTGTTTCCTAAATATGCATTCTTGCAACAAAACAGCATATGTCCCTTCATCTACAATTGAACCTGTACGCCATAATAGCCTGACAGCTTCACTCAAATTTCCCGCTGAACAAAGACTCTTCAATGATTTATCCAAATTGAGCACGCTTTTAACCTGAAAGCTGGTAATATCTAAGCGCTGATAACCACATTCCTCGGTGCAAGAAAGAAATGAACCAAAAAGTCTCCCATCAAATCACGCCAAAAAGAGAGGAAAACACCGCAAAAAATTCATTTCCGGTGTTCACACAAAGATAAAAATGCACATTCCACAACAAAGAAGGGAAAAAAACATAATTAGTTTCTTAGGCGCAAACATCAATCTAAGATAAGCAACATAAAAACTAATATCACGTATCAAATAGAGAAACACAAGCCAAAGAACAAGAATTTACCCCAAACCCAGGTCATATATACATCAAAGATAAACACGAACGACAGAGAACAACTAAAAACCTGCCAAGTCCTCTTCCGATAGAATTGGCCGCAAAAGAGTGGTAGTTTTGCCAGCGAACATGGTACCAACAATCACGTGAATTGCGCCTGAAGACGAAAAAGGAAAACGACAGGACGCTTGTGAGTGTAGACTTCTGTGACGGGACGTAAAAGCCAAGGACTTCGCCGAAACCATGGAAGATTTGAGTTGTAGAGAATTGGGGTCAATTGGGTTGGAGTAAAAATTGTATCTTTTTGATGGTAAAAGGAAGATAACTAAAGAAGGTTTAGCTGTGGAGATGGGTAATGGAAAAATGAGGGATATCAGAGACTTCATTCTTGAAATATGTAACATTTAAGAGAGAGAGGGTTTACACTTTCTAGCATAGTTGACACAATTAGGGTTTAAGGAGACTTTTGCAGGGAGGAGAGGCTTATGGGAGAAGAGTCGTTAATGTATAGGGAAGGCACTGCCCGGCCGAAAATTAACGCCTAAGCCGCGCTGCCCTAATTATTTTTTTTATAAATTAAATTTTAAAATGATATTTTGACTTAAAATGTTTTAATTTTAAATTAAATAGTTGAAGAATTTTTTTTAAAGAAAAGGTGCAAATTCGATCTTAATCTCATTAAAACCAAGTCAAACACGTAATTTAACTTTTAATTCAATTTTAATCAATTTATTTAATAATTTTATTATTAAAATTGATTAATTTATTAAATAATTATTTAATTTTATAAATTAAAAATAATTGATTTTTATCGAATAATTTTTAATTAAACTTTATATTTTTGATGGATAATAACAAACTTCTTTAATCTTATTTTAAAATTTTCATATTTATTCGATTTTAACCAATTCATATCTATTTGTTTAACAATTCTTATTATTAAAATTGATTAATTTTTTAAATAATTAGTCAATTTTATAAATTAAAAATAATTAATTCTCATCCACCAATTTTTCAATTAAACTTTATATCTTTCTTATTATCCATCTTCAATCATATTTTAAAATTTTATATTTATTCAATTTTAACTAATTTTATGACAATTTAATATTATTGATTTTTTTATAAAGATAGTTATTATCGTATAATATTGTGGACTTAAATGACTAAAAATGATAAATTTTAGTATAAGAATAAGAAGAAAATCAACTGATATTTCACCAGCTACCTTCTAACAATATGGTTGGAACAAACTTACCTAAAAGCATGTTCATAAAGATGTAGTAATTGGACATGCATGTGTTTTAAGATTGAGCACCTAGACCTTAGAAACATTGTGATTAATAATCACCTAAGTTTTGAATTATTGGAAACATGTGGGTCGGTCCTAATTTATTATTCAATTACCAAATAAATTAAGAAGACACAGTCCATAAATAATAATATTCTTTTCAATGCCAGCAAGTTGAAATAGACTAGAGACCTATTTTCTTTAGGCTACAGGTGGTTTACAGCACAACAGGAATCCAGAACCGGCCATGTCAAGACCATAAGACATGTCGGATCAACACAAACTGCAAGGGCTATTAGGATCTAACATGTCTTAAGCTTTTATTTTTTGTGTTCGTTTCAAATTTTAAATACTTTATATCTTTTTATAATAAAATAATTATGTTTTTCTTTAAATATATATTAAATAGATTGTTTAATTTGAGTAAATAATTTAATATGTCAATCAATTATAATGATAATAGTAAATTAGACTTGTTCATACTCAAGTTTAAAGTCAAAATTTAGTTTTGTTTTACTAATTTCAAGTTGTACTCGTTTAATTTACTAACTTTGAAAATTTTCATTAAAATTGTAATTTATTAGAATTTAAGAATAGTTGAATTTCAATTTTAATTAAAATTAATTAAAATTGATTTCAACTCCATTAAATCAAACTTTAATCTTTTATATTATTACAATCACCTAAAACTAAGGTTTTAAATATCAAATCGAAAGTTAAATTATTAGAACAAGAGGTTTAAAGTTTAAAAATTATGTTGATATTAAACGCCATAAAATAGATAAAATTGAATAAAATTAAAGAATTTAAAATATTAGATTAAAAGATAATGTCTTTATTTATCAAATAATTTGAAAATTAATTGATAAAAAAAATTAAATAAAAATTAAATAATTAATTTTAATTAATAAAATTGACTAATAAATTAATAAATTAGTGAGTTGTTAATAGCAAAAGTTAAAAAAATAAATTAAACTAAAAATTAAACGATTCAAAATTTTTATAATTAAATTGACTACATCAATGCATATCATCTCATATAATCCACAACACGTGAACTTCAAGTTTTTCTTATAGTTTCTCTTTTGATATGTGACCTTTTTCACTTATTCCTTCGCAGGAAACAGTTAAAATTGTATATAAATAGCTAAAATCCAACAGAAATATGGTGTGGTCCAATGGATGGAGATCGGAGATCCGTATGTATCACTCTCCTCTCTATGCCTTTATCTTTATGTGATGCTAAGAAGCCAAAAACCTCACCATCTTATCCTCTAGCCATTGTCACGCACTCCATTTAATTTTATTCTTGGACTTTTTTATTAAACTTTTTTATTAAACTTGATTATAATGAATCTATTAAAAATAATTTATCTATTATGTAATAATAAGATAACGTACTATTAGACGTTCTTCAAATTTCGCTTTAATGCGAGAGTTCAAAGTAGATGTGATAATGATGATTATGAGTTTATATAAAACAAATAATTTTAATAATTAAATTATTTATTTTCTAAAAGCAAATTTATAAATCAAAATTTAATAGTGATATAAGAGAAGTAATATGTTTGATGTGAATATTTTATGAGGATGAAACAATTCAAAATACAAGTATTTTTAAATCATATTCAATTTATTTATTTATTTTAGATGCATATTAGCAAAATCATTAGATGTATATAATAATTGTCTTATGATTAACTTAATCGACGAGTTGAGTAACTGAAAGTTAAATGATAAGTTCAATTTAAATCATATTAAGTCATAATATTTTAGTATGATAGTTAAACAATTTTTCTATTAATTAAGGGTAAAACTGAGTACTATTGAATTTCTCCAGACCTCGCGTATTATCGAGATTCATAACGGGTGTTAATAAAAATTGTAAATTTTGGTTCGTGATTTAAATTACTTATTTTTTATAATTTGGAGGAATTTTTTAAGTAAAAATTGTAACTTATCATTTATGAATAATAAAATAGGGAAAAAGCAAGAAGAGAATCTTAAGGTGATAGAATTGTGATTTGCATGTGCATCATGCATGCACCAAATGGATAGAGTTTTAGTGTGGTTGTGATGTGAATCTATCTGTTAGCCTTCCTTTGGATGTGTGGGAGGACAAGCAAAGCAAACCTCTCTGTCTTTCACACATTTTCTTTTTTTATATAATATATTATGTATGTTGTAAAGGTGTTATAGTCATAACAATGAAAGCCCCTTTTTTTATAATTATTATTTGGGTAAATCCACCTATATTGGACTTCTCAGTTTCACCTACAAACTTTATAACATCTTTACCACCATCACCTCCTCAGTTCTTAACTTTGTTCAAAAGTGTGATAATGTGTTAAGGATTCACATTTCTTCTTCATCCCTTACCTCCACTTGAAGCAATTACCATATCCAACAATAATGATTGAAAACTTTCTTCAGTCGTTTTCATTAAGAAATTATCAGTTGAACATTTTATTTATTACATCATAAATAAGTAAAATAAATTCTTGTGTATTCAAAATTACATTGAACATCTTCACCTGACTTTTTGTTTGGTGTTGGCTGACAGTTTGTAAACTCAACATCTTTTTCTTTTTCTTTTTTTCTGGGTTTATCATTTGTGTCGTAATCATCTCGATGTGAAGATTCCACATTATCTCCTTATTTTCCGGGTCATGAAAATCAAAATACCAAGAAGTGAAAAAGGGACATTTTTTATTTCCAGGACAAGAAGTGAATGACAATCTAAGGGATGAAGATGAACACTTTGAGAAATTGGGAAGTTGGACGGGTAAGTGAGAAATATGAGAATGAAAGCAAACAAGAGCAGGATAGAAAATAAAGGTCCTAAAATTTAATTATAAAAACTAAAATTGGGCAAATTTGAAAAATAGAAACTAAACAGAAAAAAGAAAAAGGAAAAGAAAAGATATATGAAAGTCGCCATCTTTCATCTTCTCCTTTGAGACTTTCTTAGTTCCTACACGAGCATAGCCAAAAACCTCCTCATCTCTCTCACGATATATACACATTGTACTATATAATATATAATATATGTATAATCCTGCCATTTTTTGTAGCAAACCCATTTTCACCACTTTCTCTCTCTCTCTCTACATATTTATATATGTTGCATATATTTCTATGCTGTTTGTGTGCGACATAAAATCCATTGATTACTTATATAAAGCATATCCAATTGCTTCAGAAACAGTAATTATAAAAAAGAGAGAGAGAAAGAGCAAAAAAGAGGGCCTATCTTGGCCTCTCTTCTACATATGCCTCTTCTCAGATCTTAGCTTATATCAGTTTTCAATCTGGGTGTTCGTTCTCTGGTACAAGTTTAATCTAAGATGACATAAAAAATCTGGCTTTTTTTTGGATGTCTTGGTCAATATAACTTCTGGGTTTTGGAGCCTCAACTAACTTGTTTTAAAATTTGATTGCTTTTCTGTTTTGTTTCTTTAGGAGTCCTGGGTTGTCGTTGATCGGTGAGAGGTCGCATATGCCTTTGGATTGAATCCAAGAGTGCCCATTTCTGATATATAATTGTGTATATATCCAAAGCTTTTTTTTTTTTTCCAACTTTAAAAGGTATTTCTATTTCGCATGCTCTAATCTGCAATTCTGCATTATGGTATCTTATGTCTGATGGTGTCTGACGAAGTCGGATTATGTCTTCTGTTGTCTGAGTTATATCATGATACTGACTGTTTCATTGTAATTGGTTTGATGGCATCCGATTATGCGTTATCATTTAGATCCGGGGTATGATTGGTTTAAAACAAGTTTCTGTCTTCAGAAGATCGTCGAACCGTTTTTTATTCCTTTTGGATTCCTGTTTGGTGAGATTTTCTTGATGGGATTCATATGCAGAATGGAAATGGAGCTTGGAAAGTTGTTCATCGGCGGTATTTCATGGGACACAAATGAAGACCGTCTTAAGGAGTATTTCCAGGCTTTTGGAGAAGTTAGGGAAGCTGTGATAATGAAGGATCGGGCTACAGGCCGAGCACGAGGTTTTGGCTTTGTTGTTTTTGCTGATCCTGGTGTTGCCGAGAGGGTTGTGATGGAAAAGCACCTCATAGATGGTAGAACTGTGAGTCGTTATGCTAAATTCTCAATAATTCTAATTTATATCAATGCTTTGATAACTGATTTTGATTCATGAGCATGGATCAGTGAGCTTCATTCAACTTTTCGTTCTTATTGGAGATCATCAAGGAATTAATATGCTCCATCATAATTACTATGCTTTATTTAATGGGGATGATCAGGGACGATTTCTGCTTCTCTATTGACTAGACAAAATGTAATAGGTCGGCTTATTTTCAATGTAATTGCAGGCATTTCATTGACTAGAGATCTAAATACAGGTGAAGTAAAATATGATTTGTTGCCAGAAACTGTATAGTATTGATTTCCATTTTACGAGAACAAATAAGCATTCTCCTTTTTAAGTTTTTATATCTTTGCAATTTCGGGCAAAGTTCAGAAGTTGGGATTGAACCATGTAATAAGTATTCATTGTTATATCAACAGAAGGATGTGATCATAGTAAATCAGAAGGAAGGATGAGCTTTGCATGTGGGTATTGAATTGGAAGGCACATGAGGATATGCAATGACTTAATTACTTTCTTACAATTAATATTTGGTTTTGTTTCTTTGGTTTGCTCATAGTCGAATTGGACTTCAAGAACTCCATAAGTTCAGATGCTTGGTTCTGTAGATAGTATAATGGTGCCTGTTTTCACTATTATGCTTCCTCTTCTCAGGTTGAGGCAAAGAAGGCAGTTCCTAGAGATGATCAGAATGTTTTGAACCGAAACAGCAGCAGCATCTACGGATCACCTGGTCATGCACGCACAAAGAAGATATTTGTAGGAGGTTTAGCATCCACAGTCACAGAAGGTGATTTTAAGAAGTACTTTGATCAGTTTGGCACAATTACAGATGTTGTGGTAATGTATGACCACTACACGAAAAGGCCAAGAGGTTTTGGTTTTATTACTTATGATACAGAGGAAGCAGTAGATAAAGTGTTGCACAATGTTTTCCATGAACTAAATGGCAAAATGGTGGAGGTCAAGCGAGCTGTTCCCAAAGAACTATCACCTGGGCCAACTCGAAACCAATTTGGTGGGATTAATTATAGTCCTGGTAGAGTCGCCAGCCTTCTCAATGGTTACACTCAAGGATATTCAGGTACAGGGGGAGGATATGGAACTAGAATTGATGGTAGGTTTAGTCCTGTTACGGTTGGTCGGGGTAACTTTTCTCCATTCGGTGCTGGTTATGGCTTCGATCTTAACTTGGAGCAAGGTTTGGGACCAAGTTTCGGAGAAAATTCAAACATTTCTTTTAACCTTGGATATGGACGACTCAGCCCTTCATATAATGTAAATTCAAGCAGGTATGATAGTCCATTTGCTCATGGTTTAGGCAATGGGGGGAATAGTTCTGTGTTAAGTTCAACTTCTCGAAATTTGTGGGCTAATGGGAGCATTCATCAAGCATCAATAAATTCTAATGCTCTTATGGGTTCTGGGAGTGGGAGTTCAGGAATGGGTTCCTATGGCAGCATTGGAACACTCTGGGGATCCTCTGCTAATTCTGGTCAAAGTGCTAGTGCCAACTATAACAGTGGCAGCCTTACTAATGGCAATGCGAATTTCAGCTTTGGTCTAGGAGTGGTTGGGTATGGAAGAAACAGTGGGACAAGTGTTGCATCAATGGCATCACTTGCAACTTTAAATGCTGGTGGTTATGACAGAGCTTACACAGAATTTGAAGACAATGGTTCATTCTATGGAGATCCCACTTGGAGATCTTCACCCGAGATAGATCGATCTGCCTCATTTGGCTTTGGGCTTGGAAATGCAGATGTTATGAAAAGAAACTCCACCGGTAATGTTGGTGGTTATAGTGTTGCCAATAGACAATCAGATAGTGGTAAGTAAATTCTGCTATGATTACCAACTCTTAAAATCTTTGTACTCTTTTCCCTTTTCAAATTTTGTCTTTTTTTTTTTGACACTCATATAAAGCTAAGTATGAAGAATTTGAGCTGATGAAGTTTCGGTCATAACGTGAAGGAAAATGATCTCTTGCACTTGAATGGTTAACAGTATCTTGTTCTATTTTTGAAGTCAAAATTTTAGCGATTCGGTTATTTGTCTTGGTCATTCATGATTCCATGCACATATTCAGCATCAACTGGCAGCCGTTTGCCAGCCGTCATATCATTAGACACTTCCCGACTTCACGTTGCAGGAAAGCTTTGCTAGTTACCATCTAATGAACAAAAGCCATTTAGTTGCCAGATTGCTTAGCAATGCCTTGAGACTTGATATATTTGATTGCTTACGCTTGTTAATTATCACAGTAACTTAAGAAAACGCGTTCATGACATTAACATGTGGAACTTAAGTATATGAGATTCTAAATCCGTGCTCTTTACCTCATTATTTTGCTTTCATCCTGGAACATTTCGTTCTGATCATTCTTTACCTTAAAGGCTTGAGGTCTTTCTTTGTTTCAGGAATTGCTGCATAGGATGATAAGTGACTGTCAATAAAGGTATCATAGTTGAAGCTTTCTGATGATGTGAATCCCATATAATTTCCTGATCCAGATGTTTTAGTTTGTACGAAGACGTGATTAGGCTAATCGACTTGCCTGTTTTCCTTCTTTTTTTTTTCTTTTTTGATGAATTTGTCATAGAGAGCAGTCACAAGGAATTCCATAAAAGGTTTGGGTTTGAGGTTTTACTGTTATAGGTTTTCTTGGAATTTCATTTAAGATGTAAAATCAGATTTGTGGGTATACGCAGAGTTACTGTCTTATATACCTTGGTGACACAATGTGATACAAAACAAACCTTAAAAATAGGTTTTTGTGTTTACATTTTTCAACTTCTTCCTGCAGTTTGATCTACCAAGCTTTCTGGTTCTTGTCAAAAGTATGTAAAGCACTCTGGTGAATGTGTACGTTAAAGCACTCTGGTGAATGTGTGTAATGAATGGTAGATGTAATGAAATGGAAGAAAACATAAGGTAAAAGTTAGATGTTTATTTTTATATTTTTATCGAAATTTAAATTTAACTTAAATATTATATAGTGATTTAATTTAAATATTTTAATGTATTCGTGTATCATTTTATTTAAACTTACATGGAAGTAAGCATTTTACACCCAAAAAATAAGTGTGTAATAGTAAAATATTTATTAATGATTAAAAGTTCAACCGATTCAATTATAAAATTTTAAACTTATTATTTTTTAGGTTAAGTCTTTTTAATAACTCCTTATTAAAAATTAATCGTATTTATAAGTTAGATTCAATCGGTTCAATCATAAAATTTTGAAGATTAAAAGTATTTTTTATAAATTATATTTAATCGGTTCAATTATAAAAATTTTAACTTATTATTTTAGGATAAATCTATTTTGTTAACTTCTCTTACTAAAAATTAATCGTTTTTAAAATTATATTTAATCGGTTCAATTATAAAATTTTTGAACTAAATTATTTTTTTGTTTAGTTTATTTTAATAATTTATTTTATTAAAAATAATCATTTTTATAAATTAGAATAAGTTCGTTAATTTTATTTATTAATCTATTTTTATTAAATTTTAAAATTTCAATAAATAATGATAATTTTTCTTTAATCTTGTTTTATTCTTTTCATATTTTTTTCAATTTTTGCTTGATATAGGCAGTGTAATAATAATTGAATATTTAATATTTAATTTTTAAACATTTATACTTTTAACAAAAAAAGTTTATTTTGACATTATTATTTAAATTTGGGTAGGATAAGGATGAAAGTATACTTTTTATCTTTTAAATAAGCAACTAAATAACCTAACACCAGTTTCAATAACATTTGTAGGTAAGAAGAGGACCGAACACAATCTTAAACATCAACCTTCAACGAAACTCTTTCTCGACCAAACCAGTGATCTGTTCTGTTTGTTAAAAGCAGCATGAAACATTGGAAGTACTGGAATATTATTTACTCATTCATCGTCTGATCTTCTCAACTTATGTCTTAAAACTCTGATTTGACATGAATTGAATTCTTATCAGACAACCGCCATTGCTGGTAGGCAAATCTAAAGTCGATGTGATCCCCACCCTACTTAAGGTGCAGTTCATTGCAGGGCTGAGCTGTTTACATGTGCAGACACGCACATTGTTTTTGTTCTGTCGAGTATTAATTACTCGCTAATCACCGATGATTACGAGTTTATTAGAAGGAGGATGACTGCAACTAATCATTAAAGTCAATGAACTGAAAGGAGGATGACTGCAACTACTAAATTATATGCTATCAAGTTGGGTTAAAATGAAATGAAATCTCGTTTTACTTGATGAAAGGAGACAAATATGTCGTTCAGTCCAATGCGTGAAGGAGCAATGTGGGAAAAGAAACTAAAACAATGTGCATGCAAGTCATGAACGTGTGGGGGTGCTCAAAGAATTAATACACGGAGCTTTCAAGGTCACTTTCATGGCGACATCTAAAAATGGGAATCATCATTACTATTTATTTATTTATTTATTGGGTCTCCATTTCCTATACTGAAGAGGAATCCTCCTCTGTTTTTCCCTAAATTGGCGTTTCTAGGTGCCATCTATGATTTGGACTCGCTAGGAGACATGTAGGTAGGGCGTAATTAAATAAAGAATATAATTCAGTGACATTTGCGGTTTGTTCCTTCGCGGATGGTTGGTAAACTTTTTCATTTTTACTGAAAGTCACAAGTTCGACTCATATAAATAGTAGGATCGGTCCTGGATAAAGGTAGAGTGGGCTACTCATAAAATAGGATTTATTTTTATTCCTATAAAAAATAAAATAAAATAAAATAAGAAATACACGCAACTTCATTAAAAAACAACAAAAAAACATGTATATTTTATTTATTTTATCCTATATAACAGCCTAAAATAAACAAAAATAGGAATTTTATAACTTTATTCGAGGCTTATAAAATATTAAGAACGACTATGATAAATAGCTTTTTTTGTAAGCGGTAAAGATAAGATTATATATAATTGACGACTCTCTTCAAAAACAATTGCCTTTAATATATTTTGAATTAAAATTTATTAATAAAGGAAAATTAATTCATTTTATTTTTAGCTTAGTGAGAGTTCATTACTTTTAACTTTGCTTAATTATTAACATGATTAAATAAATCAAGGTAAAAAATTGAGAATACCATACTAAAATTAGTATGAATTTTGATATTGGTATAGTATTGCTTTAAATAATTTTAAAATAACTTATCACATTTTATATAATTAAAATTTCAACTCTTAATTATAGTTTAAAATAAAAAATATTTAAAAGCATTTTTAACATTAATGTTCTTTATTTGATAAATATTAATTAGTTATAGATTAAAGTTTTATGTAGAGGTTGACCATCCAATGGTCCTTTTGGCGTAATTTGGACTGCATCAGTACATCTCACTTCATATCCTACATCTCAGCAGAATTCTTACTATTTATGGCCATTGAACATGATCAGCACTCAGAAAGAAACACACACAATGCCCTTAATTCAGAAATCATTAGGCATGGACAAGGAGAGGCTTGTGGTTTAGAACAATGACTCAATGAGAGCTAGATATACTACAAGCTTTTTCCCTTTCCTCGTGGATGGTACAACAGACTTACAGTGAACGAACCTTAATTTTAAACAGAGTTATTCTTTTCAACCATTTCAGGTCATTTACACAATTCTCTACTCAATCAAACCATCTCTATCTAGGACAGAATCGAGGAACTGACAATGTAGAACAAGGAATGATTGGCAGTTTCAGACAGGGAAAACATGCAAAAGATGTAAGCCTGCGTTTTACTATTCTATGGCTTTAAGATGAACAACAACCCCCTGCTTTAGCTTCTGTTTTTGCTTCTTCATTACCCTCCCCTCCACCTTCTCCCTGTAAAACCACGGTTTTCCCTACCCCCATCTCGGGGGCTTCTTGTTTCTTGAGTTCTTGAGATGACATAACTTTCCGGCTTAATATGTTATAGATCTCCTTAACGACTGTCTGAAATGCAGTAACCACATTGGAGGAATCAAGAGCCGAAGTTTCTATGAAGAACAAACCCTGTGCCTCTGCCAAGGCCTTGCCTTCTGCTGTTGGTACCTCTCTGGCATCCTTGAGATCAGACTTATTGCCGACAAGTATTGTTACGACGTTCATGTCAGAGTGAGCTGGTCAATGGAAACGGGAAAAGGTAATAAAATAATTGTTGAGTAAAATCTTTTAAAATTCATAGGTCTAAATTACATCATTGAAGCATGGCGTAAATATACTCAAAGAGAAGTATGTGACATGTTAAGGAAAATGAAAATGGAAGGTCTACAAGTTAACAAAGTGGAATTTCAGTCTTACTATGAAGTTCATTAAGCCATCTGCCAATGCTATCAAAAGTCTGGCGTCTACTGATGTCATAGACCAGAAGAGCTCCCACCGCACCTCTATAATATGCAGAAGTAACAGCCCTGAACCGCTCCTGACCTGCTGTGTCCCAGATCTGAGCTTTGATTTCCTTCCCATTAATATCCAACTTTTGAGTTTGGAACTCTACTCCTATTGTTGATTTTGAGTTGGGATAGAACTCATTCCTGGCAAATCTTGCAAGCAAATTTGATTTTCCAACGGCTGAATCACCAACTAAAACAATCTTGAATAGGTAGTCCTCTGTTTTTTCCTCCTCAGAATGAAAAGCCATCTTCCAACCTTCACAGAGTTGTCACTCTATAAAAGCATATTACTGATGGCTGATTAGAAATACTCAATGGGAATCTACAAAGTATCAAATTCTTCCCTGACCAAGATAAAGAAGCGGGATAAGAATAAACAAGACTAAATGCAGAAGAAATAGCAAACTTGAAATGTAAGAAAGGCATACAAAAGAAAAAAGCTGCAGTCCAGAAACTTTACAGGGAAGATAGTGTCCAACAAACAACTATCTTCATACAATAAAGTTGTGAAGGGCCAAAAGAAGAATAGAAACTTCAGTGCCATAGCCATCCAGGGTTTCCTGCAATTTGCGCAACCCCCACATAATTTTCTACACAAAACCCACTGTGGCCCACATTAATGAGCTTCAAGACCTCTGACAGCAACGTAGGAAGATCTTGGAATCTTAAAATTAATTTCATCAATCTGCTACCAGCTACCAAGACAAAATTATCCCATATATTGTAAACTAACTACATTGCTAGCTTATAAGTTTAGACAAATGACAATAAACATGTAAACTAACAAGTGAAATTTCATAACATCTAACAGCAACAAATCTGCTCCAATGCTATCTTGCGGAAAAGAAAAACTCAAATATATGCTTAAAACCTGTTAATCTCTTCAAAGTAAGAAGGGAAACCTCAATCCCTTGTCTGATTCTGGTTTGACTGTCTCCTATGACTCAGAATCATACTACCACTTCTCATTTGGATCTTTTTAAATCAACCTGCTAAGATGAAAGTCATCAATATCGTTAGATAAGAAAACCTTGGAGCTTCACATAAAAAATCCATATTAAAAGCAATCACAAACCAGAAAGCCTAAGCTTCTTTATGTTCCATAACTTATGACCTAGGATACAGCAAATTTACAAAAGAACAATAGAAGATATAATTTCATCAAAAGAGAAAATGTAACAATTTTCCCCATTGCCCAGGATAATACTAAGGGTCTAATTTTCCTCCTCGGCAAGCCTTGGGATACTTCAACAACAAGAATATCACCTGTCTTTCCTCCTGTTCGTTTCTTTTTCTTCATTTTTATGTCTTCAATTGTGTTCCCTATAGATGAACAATAAAAATTTGACCATAGCCCCATTTTTTGCAAATTTCAACCCATGCAACTCAAGCTATAAAAAGTTGTCTATAAATTTTTTTGAAGAATTTTAAAGATTAGGGTTTTCTCTTTAAATTACTTTAACCACAGGAAAGCACGTGTCCTTACTCAAAGTAATATGTAATGAACAAAGTTTGATGCATTCAATAACCGTGCTCATCTACACGCTACATGCACTAGGTTGAGCTCTAGAATCTGTGTTACAAATTTATCCGTCGAGTCTATAAGATCTATCTTCTGTAAGCACTAACTTGCAATCAACAAGACTACACCAAGCAGCAATGCCTAATCCACAGTAATAGAAGGAAATATACTTCAATGAATGGTAAAAAGAAAAGCCCATATGACAAAGATTGGACATGAAACAACTGTAGCAGATGATCAACCTGTACTCATGCTAAGAATGATTTTATCCATCCAAATGGGTTGACCATATTTCTATTTCAGTTTCTGGTGAACTAAACACTTTTTTTTTAAGTCAACCATAAATTTTCATTGAATGCAAAGACCCCAGTTAAAATCTCCCCAACTTAGACAACTTCGCTAGATATACACATTGCATAACCCCATACTACAGAATCAGACGTTCGAACTTAAAAGGTAATATTAAAATATGAAACTCAACTTAAAGCTATGTCGGCATGTGAAAAAGTACACCCAAAACAGCCTTTAAAGTCAAAAGAAGGTTCCAAGTAAACAAAGTTATCATTACCACCGAAAGAATACCGAACCTGTAGTTGTAAACTCGAGCCCTCACAATTTGCTCACAAACCCCATTATTGAATATACTATCGTAAACACAAGTAGAATAACAACACCACAACAGCATTATAAAGAACGAGAGTAGTCAGTATCTTCAAAAATCATATAATCAATTCGAACCAGAACAAATACGGAAAACCATTTCTAAACAAGAGCTTAATTTGGAACAAGAAACTGTAGATCAAGTGACAAATTTTCACGAAAGTTACCATCTTTAAGCCAAAAGAAGGAGAATGGTACACAAAACAATCAAACAGAGAAGCCCAAATTCTTGGAATTTGCAAAAGAAAAAAAAAAAAAGAAACCCAAGAAGTACAAAAGCAAACACGAATAAAACAGGTTACAATACAAGGGAAAAAACAAAAGTACCCGTTATCCGAAAACACCACCCCTCCACGTCACTTCTCGTACTCTCTCATTCGATCTCGAAAATGGGATTTGTGAAACGAATCAACCCAGTAGAAAATGAGGTCCAAGGAATGGATCTGATGCAGCAAAAGACGAAATTGATTGCAGAATGTGGGTTGGTTTTAAGAAGAAAAAGGAAGCATTTTGGCTGGTTTTTTGTGTGAGTGAATGCGAACGGTTTGAGTGGGACATAGAAAGGGGTAAAGAGGCCTTTAATGCCGACGAAGCCAAGAAAGGGAGCGCACAAGCGAGAGAGAGCGAAACGAGAAGAGAGAGAGAGAGAGAGAGAGGGGTCAGGACTCAGGACTCGGGACATTAAGCTTTTGGTACGTCAATGGGCCTTTTAAGGAGGTCGTGATGAATAGGAAGTGTAGGCCCTAAAACCTAGACCCACATTCTTAATTTTAAAAAATATAAGTTATTTTAACTTATAAATTTTTTAATAATTATATTTTTATTTATTTTATGACATAAGGTTAGAGAAAATATAGAGATAACCTCAATAAAATACTAAAATACGTGACATTATTCATACTAGTAAATTGAGAAAGATTTTTTTTTTCTCACGAGATAATTTAGGAGAGTCATAATTATAAGAAGGTACCTTTAAGTCATCCACACTCAGACTAATCTTTGCTTGAGTCGAATAGATCTCTTGCGAAAGGTAAAATTCTAATTTCAAAATTTAAATAATTGCATAAATAAGAACGGTTTAAACTCGTGACTTCATTTAAATTAAAAGAGTTCCTTATTAACCCACTTATAGCCTGAGATTAATTGAGAAAAAAAAATTTCATCGTAACATTTAGACTTGTGAAATATTAAAGTTTTAACGGAGTTGCATAAGAGATCTTCATGTAATAAAACATGGTATATAAAAAAGATCATAACACACTTATGATCATATTAAATCAAAATTAAAGTTTAGAAGTCCACAATAGATCCAACTAGCAAAAGAACATACATTCATTCTCGATTAAAACTTGGCAGAGAGGCCTTATCCAGAGGGGAGAGAGCATATCCAAACGCATAATTTACAGGGCATTGTCAATTCTAAAGCATTGAAAGGGTTTCTGAACCAGAAGCGACCCCGGCGGGCTCGTAGTTAGGTGTCTGTGTCTGCTTCACTCACTGTACCCTACCCACCAGTGTCCCATACATACATTGAACATAAGCTGACATCTCCACTGTTAAAGAAGAGCTGTCAACGTTATACGTTCGAGGGAATTTCCACAGTTTTTGCTTTCCCAATGGTTAAGTCAAATAACAAAAGCTGCGGGATTCTGTAACCGATATGCTTGAGAGCTTTTAGTCCGGTGCGTTCCATATCTATCTATCTAATCCATTGGAATGGATTGGTGGCTACAAATCGAAACCAGCTGTAATTTAACACATTGGCTCTGTTTGAAAATCAACTCATTGTATTAATTATTGACCGATTCTATTAATTGTTAATTAATAATTGATTAAATCAGCTAATTTAACTAACTAATTATATTAGCTATTTGTTAGAGAAGTTTGATAAGATTAATTGTTTAGTATTAGCTGTTTATGTATAAAATGACTTACGAGTATATGACTTAAAAAAAAATATAATTGTGACACCCACGTACTCCCTAGAAGGATATATGAATGCTACACAAAACAGTATAAACAAATCAAAGCATACGAAAACTTCCAATAAACAATTCAGGAAAACATACATTCAATTACATAGTATTTGACACAAACTTGTTGTAAATTCTAAACCAAACTGAAGTGTCGTTGTTACAAACTTACAAACATATTCACATATACATATCAGATACAAGCCAAAAATTAAACAAAAAAATTACATTATTTTCAAAACAATACTCAGACTCCATTGGTCATTGCGGTTGTCTTGTCCCAGTTTTTATAAACGTCGTTTAGAACTTACACGAGGCAAATCCACCGTGCTAAACATATAGCTTAGTAAGTAATAACTAAACTATGCATAATTTGACAATTAATCATGTTGAATCAAGTTATAGCACAAGCAGATATTTAAATTTCAGAACAAGTGCATAGTTAACAGAATTGATTATCAAAGAAGACATAATCCCTTCAGTTCAAAACATCATTTTTTGTATTTCAAAATCCAACATATATCAAAATACATAATCAAATGACTGCTAATCTATCAACAGAAGTGGGTAGCGAGACTTATATAGAAGATACTATAATTGGTATCATATCACAGAAGAGACTTATGTCTCAATAACAGAAGACACCGAAGTGTCAATAACAGAAGACACCGAAGTATCACAGAAACAGCTGCAGACCCTTCTAAACATGCCTATTTGCCCACAATTAGGACTCAACAGTTTTAAAACAAAACAAAATCATTTCAAACATTTCATGTGCAAAGCAAGTAATCAAACATATTCAAATGCAAGTAGCACTTTCAATGATATAATCATGCATCAAACACCTCGAACAATTATTATTCAGAATTCAGTACACAATCAGTATAAATCAAATTCAAAAAGTAGAACAAAGTAAGGTGTGACCATCTAAGATTACTCACAATCGCTCCCTTTCGCTTATTGCCTTGAAGTTCTGACAATATCTAGAAGTGATCGCTCTACTTGCCCTTTTGATTTGGACTTCACACTCTTCAGCAAAATTTCAAAACTTAAAAGAATGGGTTGTCGGTGGAGAGAAGCAAGGACAGAAAAAGACAACCAAATAAGAATACAAATGGTATGGTGGTTCGACGATGGGGAATAAGGAGAAGAGCAGGTGATGTTGCAATAAAGAACATCGACAGAGAGAGAGACAGACGTGGAGACTTATTCTTCTATGCATGTAATCCATGGGTCACTTACTTGTGCTACCACATGTCGTAACACTATTGGTGAATTTATCTCTTATTTTTCCTAATCCAATAATACCCCAAATTTCATAAATTTTCTAAAATTCACTAAAAATTTCTAAATAATACTACTAGTCTCCAAATAACTCTTTAACACAAATAATCCACACTTTGCATTTTTTATTGCATTTATAAATCAATTATATCTCAAAAATATCAATGAATGCATGTACACTTTTTATAATGCATCAAAAATAAATATTCACATGTGTGTGAATATACTATGATGCATGAGCATGAAATACACTACTAATTTTTCACTGTACTCTCAATGCACTATTTTGGGGTCTAGCCCCGAACATTAGATGTTACAATTCTTCCCTCTTTAAGAAATTTTGTCCTCAAAATTCATACCTAATCTGAATAGTTGAGGATACTGAGGTTTCATGGTTTCTTCTAGTTCCTATGTTGCTTCCTCAAGTCCATGGTATTATCATATTACTTTTACCAAAGATATTGACTTGTTCCTAAATTGTATAACTTCTTTGGATAATATAGAAATTGACCCTTCTTCAAAAGACAAATCTGGTTGTACTTGAATTTCTTACACAAGAATCTTATGTGTAACATCATATCGATAGCTTCTCAACATAGAGACATGAAATACAGCATGTAACCTGACTAATTCTTCAGGAAGAGCTAGCTGATAAGCTACTGGTCCAATTCTTCCCAGAATTTCATAAGGACCAATGTATCGTAGACTAAGCTTGCCTTTCTTCCCAAACCGAAGTATATGTTTCCATTGTGATACTTTCAAGAATACCTTATCTCCTACCTGATACTCAATATCTCTTCTTTTTAGGTCAGCATAGGATTTCTGCCTATCACTGGTGACTTTTAACCTTTGCTGGATAACTTGAATCTTTTTTTCAGTATCTTTCACGATATCAGGCCCGATAATCTTATTTTCACGCAACTCAGTCCAACATATAGGAGTTTTACACCTTCTACCATACAACGCTTCACAAGACTTTATGCCAATGCTCGTCTGATAACTGTTGTTGTAAGAAAACTCCATCAAAGTCAAATAATTATCCCAACTCCCTCGAAACTCTAACACACAACCCCGCAACATATCTTCTAATAGTATATGTTGGACCCCGATCCTTAAGTGGCAAATTAGAGATATGAAATGAATTCAATGAGTGTTTTCGGATATGAATTATGTTATAGAAGTTCTTACGCCTTGAGGAAATTGATGAGAAAAGGAATTTATTGGTTTTGATGACTTTGAAGATTAGTCTTGGTTACGAAAGTTTAGGTGGATGAGATGATTGAAATGGAAGTTGAAAGTAAGAAATAATTAGTGAAAGTGTTATATTTTGAAGAAAATTAGAAAGTTTGACTTTTTGGAGTAAAAAGTTGACTTTTGATTTAGGCAAAATTTGAGGAAATGATCTTCATAAAATTTTAGCTTATGTTGAGAGCTTTTCGTAGCCATAAAGTATGCTATTTTTCGATATCGGGATTGAGAGTTATGATCTTTGAAAGTTAAGGTATTTTCCTTTGGTTTTGGAAAATGCTCTAAGTGTAGGATGGTATATGTTGTGTTTTGAGGCGATTTTCGTACTGATGTAGTTTGAATTGGAGTAAACAATTACGTGAAAATTATAGAGAATTTGAATAGCTTTAAAATGATGTATGATATGTGATTTTTGGTTGTAGAGGTTGAAAGATATGATAATGTGAAATTTGGATATTGCGTAGGTGATGGATATCAGGGCAGAAACTTCGATTGAAAAATTAACTTAGTTAGAGGTTGAAGTTGTTTTGGAGTTCTTCATGAACATTGTAGAGCTTATTTTTATCTTTCTATTGATATAAAGCACGAAAATATTGGACAAGGGAGTAGAAAGTTATTATTTTTAGAAGTTCTGATGCTGTTTAGTGTGAAACTGATCGACCAGTCAGCTTTGTGTGGAGTTTTTGACCCATTTAGAGGTCGATCTGATTCTTAAGGCCTTCATAAAAGTTGTAGAGAGTTCTTTTACCTTTCCATAGACACCAAGTTTGTCAAATTTGGAGTTCTGAATCTAAAGTTATGATGTTTACAAGTTTTGGTACTGTTGAGGAGTTTATCGATCGGTCACCTTGTAGCAAACTTTTGATTCCTTTAGTGTCCGAGCTTGCCTTTGAGTCCTTCTTGAAAATGGTAGAGCTGTCTCTTAGCTTTCCAACGAAACAAACCACGTGTCATTTGGAGCTCGGAGTCAAAAGATATGAAAGTTTGAAGTTTAGAGGTCGGATCGCGTGGTCGATCGCTCAGCAGCGAGCGATCGCTCGGCAGCGAGCGACCACTCGACAGCGCCTGAGCGGACCGCTCGGCAGCGAGCGCCCGCGGGGTAGAATTTCAGCCGACCGACCTCTTTTCCTTATTTTGGCCATAACTTCTTCGTCTGACATCCGATCGACCTGATTTTCGAATCGTTGGATTCCTAAGACATTTTTTCTATATTTTCATACTAGATTGATCAGTTTTGGAATTAAATTGAAAAAGGTGCATTGAAACAAAGTGAGCTGATCAGTTGTAAAAGTTTGAACAGTGTTCAGTATTTTGGATATATCTCGATCTCTAGAGCTCGGATTGAGTTCATTCTTGTTTCTAATTAAACTAGAGACATGGGGCTACAAATGTTATGAAGGAGCCGATTGACAATGTAGCCTCTAAGACTTTCAAATATGGGTCGGAAGTTAGGTATAGAGTTCAGTCTCAGCTTTGTAATGGTACGAGCAGTGTTCAGTATTTTGGAGTTATATCGGTCGCTAGAGCTCCGATCGATCTGATTATTTTTTAAATTAAACTAGAGACATAGATCTATAAATGTTATTAAGGAGCCGATCGATAATGGAGCCTCTAAGCCTTTCAAATATGGGTCAGAAGTTAAGTGTAGAGTTCAGTCTCAGTTTTGTAATAGCTGAACCGACTTCGGTATTTTGGAGATATCTTGAGATATAGAGCTCGGATTGAGTTGATTCTTTTTGTAAATTAAAATAGAGACATGGGGATACAAATTTTATGAAGGAGCCGAGCTATAAGGTAGCCTCCAAGACTTTCAAATACGGGTCGGAAGTTCGAGGTAGTGTTCAGTCTCGGTGTTGTAATGGCTGAACAGTGTTCAGTATTTTGGAGATATATCGATCGCTAGAGCTTGGATTGAGCTGATTCTTTTTTAGAATTAAACGAGAGAGATGGGGCTACAAATGTTATGAAGGAGCCGATCGACAATGGAGCCTCTAAGCATTTCAAATATGGGTCGGAAGTCAGGTGTAATGTTCAGCCTCGAGTCTGAAGAATATACTTCAGTATTTTTGAGATATCTTGAACTATAGAGCTCCAATTGATATGATTCTTGAAGCGATGGATTCGTAAGACATAGAGAGACATTTCTCTAAAGTTTTTAAGGCAAAAAGGAAGGGACAATTTTGAAAGTTTACTTAAAGGGGTTAAGTTTATAGGCTTAAATGGAGGGGCATATGGGTCATTCCCCATTCATTAAATGACATGGCAATATAAAAGACAGTGGCTGTCGTATAAGGCATAAGGAAGCACATAAATGAAAGACTTAAGAAAATAAGAGAGAAGAGAGAAGGGAGAGCAAACTTCGGAGAAGAAAGAAGGGAGAGCTTAGGGTTTCGTGAAGGAAAAAGATGGAAGGAGAAGAGAGCTTCCTTCCAAGCCTAATAAATCCGAAAATGGTGAAAAGTTTGAGGTAAGAGAAAAGTTGAGCTTTGAGCTTTTCTTCGATTTATGGTTTAGAAATATGAAAAATGGTATGGGTTTGTGGAGTATGAAGTCAATTTTGATGATTGCTAAGTATGATGGGTTTAATTTGGGATTTTGAGAATTAGAGTTTATGCCCAAATTTGAAATTTGGGGCTTTTGGAAATTTGTAATTTAGAAAGCTTGAATATATGAGGGATTTATGTTTTCTAAGTTCAATTTGAGGATTAAGTTATTTATGATGTTGAATTTGGGTGAAATTGCTTTAGGTGAAGTTAAATTGGAAAAAAGAAGGAACCAATGGACAAATTGGAGCTAGGAACAACTTTCTAGCATCGAATCGAGGTGGGTACCTGTTTATAATAGAATTTATAAGCCACTACTGCTTTCTTTAAATAAAGGGATTTTCTGATTTCAATTGCATCATAAGTGTTGCATCATTGTGTGAATGATTTGAAAAATCATCATTGATTCCATACATGAGCTTTTGATGAATTGCAAAATACATTTGTGTTATGCCTCGAAAGATTTCATGGCATTTCGTATATTCGAAAGAAAGAGCATTCAATAAATGATATTGAGCTTGAATATGATAAAGGTTTGATAAATTATGATTTCCGATTAGTTTTAAGAGCTTTTATAAAATATGGTTTTATGTAAAAGTTTGAAAACTTGTGATTTTCGCATAAATTCGGAAGTGTATAGAAAATATTGTTTATGGAAATATTTGAAAGTTTTGATTCCTAAAAATGCTTTGAAATTGTCTAGAAAATGGTTTATGCAAATGTTTGAAAATTTATGATTTCCGAATACTTTCGAAATTAGTTAGAAAATGTTGTTTATAAAAGTGGTTGAAAGATTTCGATTTCCGAATGTCTAATGTTTATAAAAAAGTATTTGAAAATTATGATTTCGACATTGTTTATAAAAGTGTTTGAAAGGTTTACGATTTCCAAACTTGTTTATAAAAATGTTTGACAAAGTGTGATTTCCGAAATGCATTTGAAATTGTTTAGAAAATAATGTTTATTTAAATGTTGAAAAGTACGATTTTTGAAAGGCGTTTGAAATGGTTTTAGAAACTGTTTTAAGAATTTATACAAGTTTTAAATGTTTGATAAATTAAGAAAATTTCTGAAGTTTCGAAAAATGACACAAAGGCCCAATTTCTTATCTTTAAATGATTTGGGAGATTGATTGAAAAATTAAGAAAGTATTGAATTTTATTGTTCCCGAATATTTTTGAAAAAAGGGTTACGAGTTTTAAAATGAATTGAGAAATGAAGAAGGATTTTGAAATTTATTTCCCTGATTTGGATTTAAGAAATTGCGTAAAGTGTTAAATTCGTTATTTTCAACGAATTTGATAAGTTATGAAAATGTTTTCGGAATTTTTTTAAGAAAATACAAGATTTATGGAAAAAAAAATTGAATAATGTGCTTTATGAATCTGCATACGTTGATTTATGTCTTAAAGAAATCACTTGCATTCATTGTTATGATGTTGATCCATACGTGATTACATTGTTGAATTGAGATTGAATATGTTTATTGATGTGATAATGTTATGCCATTGGAGTGTGCCATGGCATTTTGATTTGAATGGAAAGAAGGAAAGAAAATGGAAACATATCATTTTGATAAATGATCTTGAGCATTGCTTATATGCTTTTGTGTGGGCGAGAGAGTTACGGATGGATAGTCACGTGCACGTCGACGTATAGTTATAGCCTTCTCCTGGCTGTCCGCTTGAGGCAACGAGATCCTTGAGAAATCAGACTCGGATAGTTTACGGTATAAACTTCGGTTTATCCGTTGTGTTTACGGAACTCTCGAGCCATGTGTTGTTGTGCATTGCTTATGTGATTGCCATTGCATCTATGAATTGTCAAGTTGATGCATTCATGTTTTATAAACTTATGGGTTTATGGTTGAAAGCCTAAAAAAAATCATATGTTTTGCAAATTGAGATTTTGGCTACAGCAAGGAAAAGAACCTTTTGAAAATGCGCTTTACGGATTTCAAAGAAATGTTTTCTAAGACCAGAAAAGAAAAAGAATTTCATGAATTTTGCTTATATATTTGTTATAAACTGTTACCCACGAGCTATAAGCTCACCCCCTTCGTTCCCATCCACAGGTGATGAGAAGAAGATCGGGTGAAAGAAAATAAAGATTTCTATTTGCATGTGTTTATATTGTATTGTGTTAAGTAAGATAGTGTTGAGAAATTTAAAAATTTGTTGTGTATTGTGTACTTTGGATTTTGGTGTTGATATTGTATATGACCTGAATTGCCACGAGTGTATGAAGAGTAGTCATTCCAGGACATATGTGATTTATGAAATTGTGTATATAGTGAGTATAAGGTGTATGGATTTCTGGAATTATGCATTGATTTAAGTTATGTTTGGGATGTGTGTATGATTATGAATGTGATAATTTATTTTGGATTGAGTTTGGTTATGAAAAAAAAATGAAAAGGAAAGGATTAAGAAAGAAATAAAAGAAAAGAAAAATTTATACCGGATTTAGAATGTCTTAAGGTTTCCAACGCGACAGTGATTTCTAAGATTTTGTTCACGGATGTCGGTACTTGTGTTTGATTGAATGCTTGATTCGATTTGTGATTCGTGATCGTTTGTTTGGTTTGTCTCCGAACTAATTCGATTTGACTTTGTTTGTATGCTTCGCTTCCAAGTTGGCTTTCGATTCGTTAATGATTTGTTTCGCTTTGTGATCAATCGTTTATTCGTTCCGTCTTCCGTTTTCGGGTTGGGGCGACGGTCTCCAGATCGGGTCCCAACAGTATAACTCACTCAGATTGTCCATTTGCTTGGGGACGGAAAGTAGTACTAGACTTAGTGCCTGTTTGGATGAGCTTTTGTCAGTAGAGCTTTTGTAAGTAGAGCTTTTCTGATAAGAGTTTTTTAAAAAAGTCAGTTAACTGTTTGACTGTCAATTAAAAAAACAGCTTTTTTAAAAGAGCTTTATACAGTAGACAATTTGACAACATAAAATAAAAAGCATTTTTATTAATTTTAACTATATTTTATTTTATAATAAAATAATTTATGCTAAATAATGTTTAAAGTATACTAAACTGCAAATTACAATATTTTTGTTTACTTGAGTATAACTTTACGTACTTTCCAATTTTAAAGTATACGTCGATAATCCTTTTAAATTTTATAATTTTAGATATTTGAATCCATTTTACTGTTTTTCTTATATTTAATAAATTATCTTTAATTAAAATAAATTATTATTTTGAAATTTATACATAATTTGCAACTTTCTTGCCACCATTCTACTAATTTGAAACGCCTTCATAATTACATAATCTAAATAATATCTAATATTTTATTTAAGAAAATAAAATATTTAACTTTAAGTTCAAATATTAGAATATTATAAAATTAATATTAACAATAATTTAAAATTATAATTAATTGTTTTTATCAAAATAAATTTTAAATTAAAATTGTTAAATACAAATTTATTAATTTATTTTTAATTTATGAAAATTAATTAGTTGAATTCTTGGCCACCAACTACCGCTGACCCCAAAGTATGGCAGAGAACACCAACACAGAAGGAACTTTATATTCCAACCAAGACCAAGACCCACCATCGGAGACCACTTCTACTGCACAGAACTCTAAGAACCAAGACTCAGAAACCATTAGAAACCACAAGGAGAACGAATTGCCTCACAGCTCTCAACACGACCCAAGAAGCAGCCCCACCTAATGGGACCTTCTTCTTTACATTTGATACCAACCTGATCGGAACTTCTCAAGAAGCCACTCTAAAGTTCGGATCTTTCAGTCCACTGATACCCATCAAAAGTTAGAAAGACAGCCACTATTTTCAGTCTTAAACCTCAAATTATAGAACCTCGTCGGAATGAGAAGAAAGTCACTTTTGTTATATCTGTAACTGACGCAAATTGGACTACTCGAAAAAACTAAAATTTAGAGCTATTTTGAAAAGTTCCAAATTTTAATTTTTGAAAAAGTTGTATTTTAGCTTTTTAAAAAAGTTATTTCTACTTTAAAAGTACTTTTGAAGCAAAGCTCTAAAAAGTTCCAAATTTTAACTTTTGAAAAAGCTGTATTTTAGTTTTTTAAAAAAGTTATTTCTACTTTAAAAGCACTTTTGAAGCTTACAGTCAAACACTTACTTTTCCTTTAAAATAACTTTTGCGGTGAAAAAAAAGTATTTTTGGAGTCTCCAAAAGTTGAACCAAACAAGTGCTTAACCTGAGTTTCCAGAGCCTTTTGTAAACTTTTCTAGAATCTTGAAGTAAATCGAGAATCATGATATGAAATGATAGACAACGACACTTCATGCAATCTCACGATCTCATTCACATATAAATCTGTGAGCCTATCCAAAGAATAATCAGGACGAACAAGCAGAAAATGAGCAGATTTAGTAAAGTTATCCACAATGACCCATAAAACATAATGTTTTCTTTGAGTGAGAGGAAGTCCACTAACAAAGTCCATGGTAATGTTATCTCATTTTCATTGAGGAATAGAAATAGGATGTAATAAACCAGAAGGAACCTGGTGTTCAGCTTTAACCTGCTGGCATGTCAGATATTTTGCTACATAATCCAACACATCCTGTTTCATACCTGACCACCAGTAATACTACTTCAAGTCTTGATATATCTTGTTTCCCCCATGATGCGTAGTAAAGACCGTATTACGAGCCTCAAATAATAACTTTTTCTTCAATTTGTCATTACCTGACACACATAACCGATCTTTATAATACAATTCACCATCTCCTTTCACAGAGAAATCAGGTAGTTTACCTTCCTGAGTAGCGAAGATAAGCTGTTGTAACTTATCATTAGCTCTCTGAGCATCACAAATTTCTTGTCTCAAAGTAGGCATTGCCTTCAACTGAGCTATTAAAGCTCCATTAGATACAAATTTTTATTCACTTTGCTTAAGTGATAATGCTGAAATGCTCTTCCGACTCAAGGCATCAGCTACAACATTAACTTTACCCGGATGATAATCCACAATACAATTATGGTCCTTGAATAGTTCCAACCAATGTCGTTGTCTCATATTAAGTTCCTTCTGGGTAAGCAGATACTTTAAACTTTTATGATATGTGAAGATTCTACATCTTTCACCATACAACTAGTGTCGTCAAAATTTTAAGGCAAACACTACTGTTGTAAGTTTCAGATCGTGTGTAGGATAATTCTGTTCTTGAGACTTTAGTTGCTTAGAGGCATAAGCAACTACTTGTTCATCCTGCATCAAAACACAACCCAAACCATTTCTTGATGCATCAGTATACATAACATACTCTTTACCAGAAGTTGGCTGAACCAATATAGCGGGTTACAAATGTCACAAAAGATAATAAGAGTTTCTTTTGGCCAACGAATCCTGTCGAATATACTTCCTCTTTTGTTTCCTTTTTGGGATGATGTCATCTAATCATATAAGATAAAAAAATATTATATGCTAGTTAATCAATTTGCAATTGGTTTTACTACTTAATTAGTTTTACTAACTTGAATTATACTATTCCAACAAAAGAACCATTAAATAATTAAATAACATAAGATAAAAAAAAGATTATATGCTAGTTAATCAATTTGCAATTGGTTTTACTACTTAATTAGTTTTACTAACTTGAATTAGACTATTCCAACAAAAGAACTATTAAATAATTAAATAATATTAGAAAAGATAAATATTAAATTGTAAATATTAAATAATCAAGTTGTAATGCATGATTACGAAACCATCTTAAGAAGATTTGGAGCAGCATAACAAATCTAGAGAAAACTTTATTAAACATGAAAATAAAAAAGAGAGAAAGGAGAGAGTTCGGGATAAAACAAAACGGTTGCAAGTTAGGTGGAATGATAGGAGAGAATTCCAAATTAACAAGGTCATTATAAAAGATAATGATACTTTTCTGTTCACTAAATTTGACAAGTTTAAGATAGCATTTCATAAACATGAGTGTACGTTAAAATAAAAAAGATTAATGTGAACGTTTCCATTTAGAATTGTATATTTTCTGTGAACAAAATTTTGTTAAATATTTTCTATTAAATTACTGTTTGTTTATATATAATAATGTAAGAAAATACTACTATATTTTGGTAAAAGAAGAACTATAAAATAATTAAAAATATTAGAAAAGATAAATATAAATTTGTAAATATTAAATAATCAAGTTTTTGTGCATAATTACGAAACCATCTTAACAAGATTTGGAGAAAATAGATATTTGCAAGAGGAACTTAATTTTGTAAAATTCCATCAATAAGGTATGAAAACAAAAATTAAGGATAACTGATATACAATGATCACTTAGCTCATTCCCTAAAGTTCGGGAGCATGTATCATAAGTTTCTTTATAATCCATTATTTGGTATTAGACAAGCCCACACTATGAATCTCTCTTGATAGCATATCTTACAAATTTTCTCCTTAATACATTCTTGTTATAGAATGTTTGCCATGCTTATGAACAAACCATTGAAATTTGATATATACGATACTTATTTGAGATTTCTATTCATCATACATATTATATAAAGACAAACCTTCCAAGAACAAGTAGTAGAAGTATATAACCTTGTTTTATATCTTTTGAAGACTAAATTTAGTAGAGTGATTATATAATAATTTAAGAAAATACCACTTCATTTTGGTAACAAAAAAACTATTAAATAATTAAATAATATTAGAAAAACAATAAATGTAAACAAACACAAATTTTATAGCATTTTAGAAACATAAATTTATAACATTTTGTAATAATGGTACAAAATTTCTATAGTATTTCATAAACATAAATTTATAGAGAAGGGTTATGATACAGACATTATAAAACTATTAAAAATCAACATATAAGCATTCTTTTCTTCTTTGCTTTTTATTTCTTCTTTCGATGTCCTGTAGCCACAATCAAAATCACAATTTTTTGGCTTAATTTGTTCATTGTCATTCATTCTATTTCTACAATATACCAAATAACATAAGCCACGCAATCTAATGAAAACTATTTGCAAGGAACAACTATCAATGATGAATGAAAACAACTAACGATGGTGATTAACAACTGTTCAGGGAAAAATAGTCTTTATAACCTGTAAAGACTCTACATGATTATTGGAACAAAAACAGGTCACAAAACATAGCATATTATGTCATGCTTGTGAGAATAATAAGACATAATTCCTGAAAAAATAATAACACTAAATAAAAGTAGTTTGTACCTTATATATGGGTGGAAGTGAAGTATTTTTCCCAGCTTGATGATTATGAAGAACCCGATGATTGGAAAAAAGCAAGTTGTAAAGACTAACAAGTAACAATTGTGTTGAGCTTTTCCATTTAAAGGTAAAAAAGAGACGATGGGGCAGTTGTGAGTAATAAATAGAGTTCAATGCAATAAATACAAAGAGTAGCTACAATCCCCACGAAATTAATGCAACTTTCTACAACATACTTCATTGACATAGTAAAGATTGCAGTAAATCCATATTTATCTCAACTACTATCAGACTTCATTTAATGAAACTAAATTATGTTAGGTATACTTTAATTAAATCTTAAATTTAGTTTTAGACTAGTCCCAAAAAGGAACTGTAGGCACTGATGTTCTGTTAAATCAACAAATAGTTACAAGTAGATAGTTTGTAGGATAAACTAGATAATTATAATAGACAGATAATTACAACTAGATAACTTGGGAATATTATTTAAAAAATGTTATGTTAAATCAACAGATAGTTCAAAGGAAAGATTGAAGGATAAGTTACCTGCTAGGTTTAGGTAAGTGGATAGGCGTTTCTGCTCCCACTTTGCCCAAACCTGACTTGCAAAATCATCAAAACAACCACTATAAATGAATCATTTGAGTAGTTGAGTAAACGTTAGTAAAAACACACCTGAACGAGTATGCTGTTATTTTCTAATACATAGAAAACCATTGGTCAAGATATTTAACCACTGTAAATAGGAAACACGTGCCCTTTAGTTTTAGTTCATGATAACTAATCCTGAAAGTTACTTCTCAGTAAAAACATTGATGAAACAATGATAAAAATGCATAATTGCAACTTAAACTATACCCTGCTTAACATGTAATAAGACAATTGTTGTACACATGTCAAAACAAAACTCTATAATTGGTTTCTTAGTCATTAACAAATTACTAACATTGGTTAACTGGTGATCACAATATAAAAATCCATAAATACGTTGGGAATAACATCGACTGAAGTCACCTTGAAGTGTCCCCTACGCATTACGGTCCCCTACGCATTAAAACTCCTTCTGATGTATCATCTGCTGCATAAATTGATTAAGCAAAAGCAGAATTGGAATTATCATAGACGCAACATAAAAGAAACAAGTAAGAAGGTGGTGCAAGAATAACATACTAGATGAAGTGTTGTTGGTCTCCCTTTTTTGTCAATATAATAATGGACCATTGTAATTTCTATCTTACTAACCCTAAAGATGTAGGAAACTATAATGAGCAATTGATTATAAAAACAAGTAGCTCTTCCACTAAGATACCTTTTGAGAATAATGTCATTCATATAATAGTGTATAACTCAAGATCTCGTATGAGTTATATCATACAAAATTTTGGAGATTCTAACTTCTACAAAGCTCCATAACACTTTCACGAAATTAAGGTAAAACTTAATATATCAGTTGCATTCTCAAGATTACAAAAATATAAATAAACTATGAAGAAAAATGAGACATTTTACTAAATGAACAACTTCAAGTATTCTTAAATAGAGCCATAACTTTTTTCAATCTCTATGCTTTGTTAATATATACATGAATCTAAACCCTAATCAGTGACAACAATTTATTTTAGAGAAGTTAATTGTTAATCTACGTCTGGTTTGATAGGGTATAAGAGGTGTGCTTTCGTAGGGTTGATCATTTACCAACATTTGACAAGGCACAACTGTTGGAACCCTACTCCTGCGGGCTACGTGCCCGACGTCCTACGTGACATCTGGATGCGCATCCCACAAGGGAGGAATTTCACACCAAGTCAAACCTAAAAAACGAACTCATCTCACTTACTTCCGAACAGATTTTGGAATAGCTCAAAAAGGAATTTCAATAAGACTTATTCACCACATGTATCCACCGCTCCATACTTGCGAAGCTTATCATACCGCCCGCCCCTAACCACCGGAGCTTGTGACCCTTGGCCCATGGCATAAGTAAAGGCCTGGGCAAAGGCTTGAAAGAATTGCGGATCCATAGTAGGCATAGGAGGAGGAGGAGGCACTTCGTGCTGCACACTAGGTGTCTCCGAATCACGAGCAAAGTGTGTTCCCGTGTCTTGTGGGACATGTGATTCATTCGTGCTCCCCTGACGAAAGCTAGATCGAGACAAAGCTCCACGAGTTCTATTCCAAGGTGGCATAATCACTCCTTCAATATAAAACCATTGAAAGATCTTTAGTTCATGAAAACAATTTTCAAAGTATGCAAAACGGTCCAAATCATATAAACAGTTATAAAACAATTTCAAAGCATGTGAAACAATTTAAAACAATGCAAGTAGTTCATTTAAAAAGAATACATATACATGGCATAACTCAACCTACCCATTTAGTACTTCGGAAACCCCTAAACCTAATCCTACACCTGGACCTCAACCTAGTCGCTCTGATACCATAAGTGTTGGGACCCCTTCCTTGTGAGTCACGTGCCGACGTCCTACGTGACATCGAGGACGCACATCCCACAAAGGAGGAATTCCACACCAAGTCAAACCTAAAAAACGAACTCATCTCACTGACTTCCGAACAGATTTTGGAATAGCTCAAAAAGGAATTTCAATAAGACTTATTCACCACATTTGTTCCTCATTGCCTTAAGTTTCTAATGACACAAAAAACACTCAATTTGGCTCAGAATTAAAGAAGTATTGGTCAAAACACTTTCGGGTTAAAATTAAACCTAGACTGAATACTACACCCGAATTCACACCCAAAATTGAAAGCCTTAGGGCCTAAATTAAAAATTTATTGCTTCATATAAGTTGTAGCCCCATGTCTCTAGTTTGTTTAGAAAAAAGAATCAACTCAATTTGAGCTCTACAGATCAAGATATTGCCAAGATACTGAAGTCTATGTAGAAAAATATAAAATCCAACTCACTTTGATTTAATCAAACCTTTTTAAAATAATATCAAAAATCATAAATTTCCATGAAGAGGTAGAGAAAATTCTTAGGAATCCAACGCTTTCAAAATCGGGTTAATCGGAGGTCGGATGAAAAAGTTATAAGCAAATGAGTGGAAAGAGGTCGAGTTAAGGGTGGGAAGAAGGGGACACGTCGCCCTCGCTACGGCGTCGCATCGCGATGCGGTCGCGAGGGCGACGCTCTCGGGAGACACGGTGTCACGCTCAGCGCACTCGACCTCCTGATTTCTTTATTTCTTTATTTTTTATTTTTCCTGCAACCCAACTTCCAAAATTCCTATCTTATGACGTATAACTCCAAAATTTGCAAATTTGCTATAAATGGAAAGTTAAAAAGAAGCTCTACAACTTCCATGAAGGACTTAAAAAATAAATTGACTTCTAAAGGATTCAAAATCTACCTCAAAGTGACGGCCTGAAAAATGGTTATCCCAAACAGCAACATAACTCTAAAAAATCATAACTTTCAGGTCCATAGTCCAAAAATATCATACTTCATATCAACGGAAAGATAAAAAGACAATCTACAATCTTCATGAAGACCCTAAGAACAATTTCTAACTCTATGAGGGCCAAAAATTTACTCAAAGTTTCTGCCCTGAAAATGTCATCCTAGGCAGCACCTGCACCCAACTTCAACCATTCACATCTTTCAACTCCCACATCCAAAAATAGCATATTATACATCTTTGGAAAGCTATGAAATTCCTATATAACTTTCAAGAAGACTACTTGATCCAATTCAATCTATATCAGTCCAGAATTTGCCTCAAAGTACAGCATACACAAACCTACCCTTATGGACATTTTCAAAAACAATGCAAAACAACCTTTGGAACATGCATCGACAAAACACAATCAAACTTCAATATCTTTCAATAATATCCAAAATATGAGTTCTTACAAAGATTTGGTGGGCATTTTCAGCCCCAATACATCAATGCCTCAAAAATTCAAAATAGAAAGAAGGCACATGAACAGTAATTTGCTCAAAAAATGCAACTAAAATTTTGTTTACAAAATATAGCTTCAAAATCAAAAAGCAAACGGAAGTGATGCCTTGACCTTAGTTCGGTCACTCATTTTCTTTCTCATCGCCTGTGGATGGGAAGAAAGAAGGGGGTGAGCTCGACGGCTCGTGAGTAACATATTTATAACCAAAAACACAAGCAAACAAAAAGAATCCTTGAATCATTTTATTTCCAATGCAAAATTTACATTTTCAAATATGCCACACATGTGTTCCAAAACTTACAACTTATCAAGCCATTTACAAAATCAACACACGAATGCATCAAAATGACTTCAAAACATAATCACATAAATACATCAGAAATTGTTCGGGTGGATCCAAAACATAACGTACTACATATTTTTATGTAGCGGTCATGTGTAGCCGTGAACTTATAGGAGTCCGTGAGGAGCTCCATGCTACTAGCGGGAAGGCGGGAAGAGCCTATAGACAACTGCACTTGACTCACTTAAGGGATCACCACAAACCCATATAAGCATACATTTAACACTTTTCAAACATATTGGCCAAAATGCCACATTTCCGAAATCAATTTTTATAACCATTGCATTCTTTCCAAAAGTCACATTCTTTTACAATCAGCAACACAATATGAAAACATTCTCACAATTCATTTACAGGAAAAAGACACATGTCATATTCTCAAATCATACTAAAGAGTAATAAATACACATTTTTAAAGTTGTTGAAAAGCATTAAATTCCATTTATTGAAAACAAGTGTACTAGCTCATTTTCTCAATTATAAAGATGTTACCCACCTTAAAATCCCTTGCTTTAGACTTGTTCAAGATGCCTTTCCTCTTACTCCTCTTGCCTCCCTTGAATTTCTTCACAATCACAAAAACCCAAATTAAAAGAGATCTTAAAATTAGAAACCTAAGGAAACAAAGGCATGGAATTTATTCTAGAATACTCATACCCATACTTTTCCTAAGCCATTTGAACCAAAACTCCTTCAAAATTCCAAAGGATTTACTATACACTTACCTTGGATCTTCACTAATCACTTTGCTTCTTGGCTCAAATGAAAGCTCTAAACCTCCTCTTCCTTTTTCCTTCTCAAACAAACTCCAAAATCCCCCTTGAAAGCTTAGAAAAATCAAGACCTAACCTTTGCTTTCTTTCTTTCTTCTTTCTCTTCTCCCTCCACCGAAACTCACTCTCTCTTTTACTTGAAATTTTCGTTCCTTTCTTTCAAACAAGACAAAAACGATGCTTTTGTTTCTTTCTTTCCTTTTTAATGAAGCTAAAAAGACCCATCTAACCCTCCTTATAAGCCTTATACCTTTTAACCTTAAGTGATCTTCCCAAATTGTCCTTATACAATCTTATTCCTTCAATTTAACTAACACCATACAATACCCTAACTTAATCTTAATTTTTCCATTTAATAACTTCTAATTCCATCAATCTAAACAATAAAATCCTCCAACCATTTACATTCTAATTAAACTCTAACCAAAAACAATTAATCAATCAAAACCTCAAAAAAAATTTGAAATCATGCTTATTCAATAAAAAAATTCAGAGGTCAACAACAACAATCATAAAGTAGTGTGTCAAAGTTCTGGGAGTGGACATAAATAGTAAATAATGTCAAACATAGGTAGTTGCCACATAAATGCAGTAACCATGCCCAAACATACTTTAGGGCAAGAACATGGGAAATCCATTTGCAATCACCAAACTTTCTCATTCTTAAACACACAACTAAAATAAGCAATGACATTTGCCCCCCAGTTAATGTAAATGGTACAACTCTTCACGCAATAGGAAGATGATGTTAGTAGTGTGCCCTAGGCCAATGGATATTTGTGATTCATGTATTAACATTATGACTTGTTAATAATATATTATGAGGTATTCCTTTATATATGCATGTATTTCGTTTATGTAATCTGATTTACATTCCATTAATAGTATTAGACTTATGTCATCAAGTATGTGACTTGATAGTAAAACCATAAGCGTTATAACACTATTCTAGACTATCCCTGGTCGATCATTATTGGTGGAACAATAATGAATTAAGACTAGTATGTGTTTTGATTGATGATCACGTTTTACTGATCATGGATATGAGATATCAAATCAGAAACATAAATATATATTAGAGAACATATATTGGACCGACCAACATAAAGAATACTACATGGTTTCATGTCATTAGTGATTCTTTATATGGTTTGACTTTAGTCCTTTGACCTGAAGTCATCATGGTTCCCTACATGAGGAATTCGGTGTTTTGATATTAGACGAAGTTATTTTTAACCGAATAACAAATAGTCTTATGTTAGACACTAAATGAATCATGCAGAGGGATGTGAATGACGTAGATGGGATTTGTACCTCTCTTAAATGAGAGAGATATCATTTGGGCCTCTTGACAAGTGTGACTGAAGAAATGCATGGTCAGATTTCAAATGAATTGATGAAGAGTCATCAATGTCATTTGTTATAATCATCAACTTGGGGATCAAGAAACTATGATTAATCAAAGGTTGACATGTATCATGCCTTGTGATTAATCTTAATATCAGGTTACAAAGGATGAGCCTATAACCATAGTTCTGAGTTAAATCGGATTATCGATCCTCATTTGATTTGGGTAGTCATAATGTCTTGCTAGAGGTCGCTTATGACTTATGGGCCTGAAGTGTGATCGCCCATTGCCAATATCAAATGAGCCTGCTGGTCGCACACAAAGAGTGATGTGATCTGGGCTTATTCTCTTGGGCCTAATTATTAGGTATTGAATAAATATATGTAGATATATTTATTGGGCTAGATTGAATTAAGTTGTCGGGCTTTTATTATATATGATATAATGGGTCGAAACTTAATGGGGGCCTAAATGGGATTAGGGTTTCTCTATAAATAGAGAAGCTTAAGTCTCATTAGGTTAAAAGGAAGAAAGACACCATTGTCTAAAACCCTAGCCGCCATCCAAGAGAAAAATCGTGCGACGTTCGGAAGAGTTTCAGGACGTGCTAGCACACATCAGCCGCAGCCCGGATCGTGCATACTCGTGTGGATACCGGTAGAGGGCATTAGCGATTGCAGTGTCTTGGAATCCGAAAAAGAAGCGACCTATTCACGAAAACAAGGTATTTTCGTACATCCTTGGTATTTTCGATTATACATCATGTTGTTGTATGATTTTTCCGCAGTGTATTGTGAATACTCAGACCGTACGCGATCCAACAGTGGTATCAGAGCCAGGTTCTTCTTTATAATCGTTAATATACGTGTTTTGATTACATGTGTTCACGATTTTGACTTCTGTATAATCGAAAATATGCATGTTTGGATTACATGTGCTCACGGTTTTTGGTTGCGTGATACGAAAGTGTTTTTATTTCATGCATGTTCTTTTCGGATTTGTTGATTATCTTGGTACTGATGAGAATATATGACAAGCATAAAGGTTTTGACCATAAGGTGGTGGCTTCTAGGGTTTCCACCATGTAAAACATGGATCTAGAATGGGAAACTGCAAGTATTCATGTTGGACAAGGATACTCCAGTCGACTAGCATCTCTTCCAGTCGATTAGAAGCGTTCCAGTCGACTGATTGGAGAGCGGAGATGAGCGTTTCAGCGAAAACGTTCGTTCCAGTCGACTGATATTGGTTCCAGTCGACTAGCATCTCTTCTAGTCGACTAGAAGTGTTCCAGTCGACTGGTCGGAGAGCGGAGATGAGTGTTTCAGCAAAAACGTTTGTTCCAGTCGACTGAAATTGGTTCCAATCGACTATCATCTCTTCCAGTCGACTGGTACAAGTCGACCAGTCAACTATCATCTCTTCCAGTCGACTGGCATAAGTTGACCAGTCGACTATCATCTCTTCCAGTCTACTGACAAGCCCAGCAAGGGGCAATTTCCCCTACGCTTGTTTGTTTGTTATGTGTTATGCATTCTGGGTGATGTTACATGTGTTTATTTATATTTTTTGAATATTTATATTCATGTGTAAGTTACTATTCTATACTTCTAATATATATATACTCAAGTATGTTGTGGTATAGGATTAGAAATGGCATAGTACAAACACCCTTACTAATAGGATTAGTAGCCTTCATAATGTACTAAGAACGACCCTCTTCATAATTTCAAGTTTATATGCCTTCCATAAATTTTTACCAATGTTTATCTCTAGATTATCCTTATGTGGGTTTTTGCCAAAGCAAGGCATGTAGGGATCATCTAGGGAAGACATTTGAATAATGGTGCTATTCATAAGTAAAGTATGGTTAAACTTGACTAAGCTATCAAAACGCTTTTAGGCTTAGGGCATAAGATTGGGTTTTTACATACATGCAGTACATAAGATGTATTTTAACATAAGCCCATCAAGAGTTACATGTGATGTAATTGAAAAGAGTTTTCTACCTAAATAACTAAGTTTTGAGTGTTAAGCCAAAGCTTTCTTAGGACTTAGTGAAATATGGATCTTGTTTCTCCCATTTTTCAATTGAGGGTTATTTATTTGAGTGGGAGCTAATACCTCATAATATATGAATGTTGACCCTTATTGCATAATTTATGTAGATTATGGCTACTCCATCCACGAACCTTTCTATGCGATCTATCTTAGAGAAAGAAAAGCTTAATGGAACAAATTTCCTAGATTGGTATAGGAACTTGAGAATTGTTCTCAAGCAAGAAAGAAAGCTTTATGTCTTAGAAGAGTCCATCCCTGAGGAACCACCAGCAAATGCACCTAAAGCTCAAAAGGATGCTTACACGAAGCATATCAATGACTCTACGGATGTGTCATGCCTTATGTTAGGCGCCATGATCTCTGACCTTCAGAAGGATTTAGAGGAAATGGAGGCCTATGACATGCTTGCTCAACTGAAAGCTATGTTTCAAGAGCAAGCACGCCAAGAGAGGTTTAGAACTACTAAGGCATTGAATTCATGCAAGATGACTCCTGGCACACCCGTGAGTGCTCATGTTCTCAAGATGAAGAGTTACATTCATCATCTTGAGAAATTAGGTGCACCTGTTAGTCAAGAATTGGCAACTGATCTTATTCTAGAAGTCCATTGATGAATTGCATGGGATGCTGAAAACTGCTGAAGAGAACTTAAAGGGAAAGGTTAAGACCACCAATGAAGTTTTTGTGGCTCAAAAGGGAAAAGCTTTCAAGAAAAAGGGCACAACAAAGGACAAAGGTAAAGTACCCAAGTCCAACCCCAAGCCCAAGCCTAAAGCTAAAACTAAGGCACCCAAGGAGGGAGTTTGCTTTCACTGCAATGAACCTGGTCATTGGAAAAGAAACTGCAAACTCTATTTGGAAGAGCTGAATTAGGCCTAATACATACCGATATATGCGGTCCTTTTAGCATATCAGCGAGAGGAGGTTATTTGTATTTCATTACTTTTTCAGATGACTTCAGTAGATATGGATATGTCTATTTAATGAAGTACAAATCTGAATCTTTTGAAAAGTTCAAAGAATATAAGAATGAAGTACAAAATCAGCTTGGCAAAACAATTAAAATCCTTCAATCTGATCGAGGAGGTGAATACTTAAGCCAAGAGTTTGATGATTATCTTAAGGATTGTGGAATCGTTTCACAATTGACTCCTCCAGGAACTCCTCAATGGAATGGTGTTTCTAAAAGGAGAAATTGAACTCTATTAGATATGGTTAAATCAATGATGAATCAAACTGATCTTCCAAAATATTTCTGGGGCTATGCTTTAGAAACAGCAGCATTCATATTGAACCGTATTCCTTCAAAGGCTGTAGAAAAGACACCTTATGAGATATGGACCGAGAGAAGCCCCAATTTATCTTTCTAAAGATTTGGGGTTGTGAGGCTTATGTGAAGCGTCCAATTGCCGACAAGTTGGCACCCAAATCAAAAATGTTATTTTGTGGGATATCCTAAGGAAACTAAAGGATATTACTTTTACATCCCAAACAGAGAACAAAGTGTTTGTTGCTCGAAATGGTTTTTCTTAGAGAAGGAATTTGTTTCAAAGGAAACAGTGGAGTAAAGTACAACTTGAAGAAATTCAAGTTTCACAAAATGACATTGAGCTGAAAAAGAGATTGAAGCGAGCTCACAAGTTGTTGATGAGCGACCTTCAACAACACAAGGCCTACGTAGATCCGATAGATTCGCCATGAGCCCGAGAGATATGGATTTCTCGTTATTGATGATGATAATGTGATGCTCATCGATCATAATGAGCCCACAACCTATCAAGAAGCTATGGAAAGTCCAGAATCTGCTAAATGGTTAGAAGCCATGAAAGCAGAGATGCAATCCATGTATGACAATCAAGTTTGGACTTTGATTGATCCGTCTGATGGCTTGAAGACCATTAGATGCAAATGGGTTTTCAAAAAGAAACTCGACATGGATGGAAATGTGCATACTTATAAAGCAAGACTTGTTGCTAAAGGTTATCGACAAGTTCATGGAATTGATTATGATGAGACATTTTCTCCAGTGGTCATGATCAAATCTATTAGAATTCTTATTGCCATAGCTGCATACTATGATTATGAGATATGACAAATGGATGTCAAAACGACTTTTTTTAATGGAAACTTACTTGAGGATGTATATATGATACAGCCTGAGGGTTTTGTCCATCCTAAGAATTCGAGAAAGGTGTGCAAGCTTCAAAGATCCATTTGTGGATTGAAGCAAGCATCAAGAAGCTAGAATCTTCGTTTTGATGAAGTTGTCAAAGAGTTTAGATTCATCAAGAATGAAGATGAACCTTGTGTTTACAAAAAGGTTAGTGGGAGTAGTGTTGTCTTTTTAGCTTTATATGTTGATGACATACTGCTCATTGGAAACGATATTCCAACCTTACAGAGTGTCAAGATTTGGTTAAGGAAACGTTTCTCAATGAAAGACTTAGGTGAGGTTGCCTATGTTTTAGGCATTAAGATCTATATAGATAGATCAAGAAAGCTTATAGGCCTAAGTCAGAGTACATACATAGATAAGATACTGAAAAGGTTCAGTATGCAAGATTCCAAGAGAGGATTCTTGCCTATGTCACATGGAATCAAGCATTCTAAGAAGGATTGTCCTACTTCAGGTAAAGAACTTAAGCGCATGAGTAAGATTCCATATACATCTGCAATTAGATCTATCATGTATGCCATGTTATGTACTCGACCAGATGTCTCATATTCTTTGAGCATAACAAGTAGATACCAATATAATTATGGTGAGAGTCACTGGATAGCAGTTAAGAATATCCTTAAGTACTTGAGAAGAACTAAGGATATGTTCCTAGTCTATGGAGGACTCAAGGAGAGCTCGTTGTAAATGGTTACACCGATGCTGGTTTTCACCGACATAGATGATTTTAGATCGCAATCGTGTTTTGTGTTCTGCTTGAATGGAGGTGCAGTGAGTGGAAAAGTTCAAAGCAAGACATCGTTGTCGATTCTACAACCAAGTCGAGTACATTGTTGCCCTCTGATGAAGCTAAGGAAGCAAGATGGATCGTGAAGTTCATTATCGAGCTTGAGTTGTTCCTAGCATCGCAAGTCCTATAGACCTTTATTGTGATAATAATGGGGCTATAGCATAGGCTAAGGAACCAAACTCGCATCATAGATTCAAACACATACTCAGACGTTTCCATCTGATTAGAGAAATCATTGGGAGAGGAGACGTGAAGATATGCAAAGTGGGCACAGATGACAACATTGCCGATCCACTTACTAAGCCTCTTCCACAGCCTAAACATGAAAGTCATACGAGGTCTATGGGTATTAGATATCTGACCGATTAGGCCTAGTGCAAGTGGGAGATTGTTAGTAGTGTGCCCTAAGCCAATGAATATTCGTGATTCATGTATTAACATTATGACTTGTTAATAATATATTATGAGGTATTCCTTTATATATGCATGTATTTCGTTTATGTAATGTGATTTACATTCCATGAATAGTATTAGACTTATGTCATCAAGTATGTGACTTGATAGTAAAACCATAAGCGTTATAACACTATTCTAGATTATCCCTGGTCGATCATTATTGGTGGAACAATAATGAATTAAGACTAGTATGTGTTCGATTGATGATCACGCTTTACCGATAATGGATATGAGATATCAAATCGAAACATAGATATATGTTAGAGAACATATATCGATCGACCAACATAAAGAATACTACATGGTTTCATATCATTAGTGATTCTTTATATGGTTTGACTTTAGTCCTTCGACCAAGTCATCATGGTTCCCTACATGAGGAATTCGTGTTTTGATATTAGACGGTTATTTTTAACCGAATAATAAATAGTCTTATGTTAGACACTAAATGAATCATACGGAGGACGTGAATGACGTAGATGGATTTGTACCTTTCTTAAATGAGAGAGATATCATTTGGGCCTCTCGACAAGTGTGATCAAGAAATGCATGGTCGTGCTCAAATGAATTGATGAAGAGTCATCAATGTCATTTGTTATAATCACCAACTTGGGGATCAAGAAACTATGATTAATCAAAGGTTGACATTTACCATGCCTTGTGATTAATCTTGATATCGTGTTACAAAGGATCGAGCCTATAACCATAGTTACTGAGTTAAATCGGATTATCGATCCTCATTTGATTTGGGTAGTCATAATGTCTTGCTAGAGGCCGCTTATGACTTATGGGCCTTGAAGTGTGATCAAGCCCATTGCCAATATCAAATGAGCCTACAGGGTCGCACACAAAGAGTGATGTGATATGGGCTTATTCTCTTGGGCCTAATTATTAGGTATTGAATAAATATATGTAGATATATCTATTGGGCTAGATTGAATTAAGTTGTCGGGCTTTTATTATATTTGATATAATGGGCCGAAACTTAATGGGGCCTAAATGGGATTAGGGTTTCTCTATAAATAGAGAAGCTTAAGTCTCATTAGGTTAAAAGGAAGAAAGACACCATTGTCTAAAACCCTAGCCGCCATCCAAGAGAAAAATCGTGCGGCGTTCGGAAGAGTTTCAGGACGTGCTAGCACACAACAGCCGCAACCCGGATCGTGCATACTCGTGTGGATATCGGTAGAGGGCATTCGCGATTGCAGTGTCTTGGAATCTGAAAAAGAAGCGACCTATTCACGAAAACAAGGTATTTTCGTACATCCTTGGTATTTTCGATTATACATCATGTTGTTGTATGATTTTTCCGCAGTGTATTGTGAATACTCAGACCGTACGCGATCTAACAGATGACACTCATGGGCACAGACTTCATACATTGTATATATGTTGGCCCTAGTTTTTTATTCATCATTCAGGGTTTTCATGCACTTCTAAACGTTATAGATATCAAACTTTTCAACGAAGATAGCAACTCAGAGTTTAGAAAATCCTCATAACTCACCTGTGATAATTGCTCTTTATCATCATAAAGAGCCTTATTCTGCACAAGAAGATCAGACTCTTTTGCCAAAGAAAAAAGGATGTTAACTTCAGGATTCTTATGAAAATGTTTACAAAAAAAGATGTAGTTATTAAAAAACAGGAGACCTTCAATTGCCAAAATCGTTCCCCTAAAGGAAAAAGTTCCTTGAAAACGGTCCGAGCAACATATTCATAAGAGGGCGAATGTTTAAAGAAATGATGTTTCATAAATAGACATGGGAGATTTAACGAATAAACATAAGAACATCTGGGTATAGTTTTATCAATAATTCTACGGTGATCAAGCTTGAAAAAGAATAAGAACAATAAAAAGCTTAAACTTGTGAGAGTGGGCTCGTAGAAAACACACCTAAACGAATAATTCCTTGGAAGAAGCTGCAAAACAAACTGAGCAAAGATTTTTAGAAATTGTCGAACACCAAAAAAGTGTGATGTAATCTGAACGAAAAAAAGAAAGGTGTAAAATATAAGGGAAATTGGAAACAAGAAAAGAGAAACAAAAAAGTATGATATGTCATCTAAGATCTGACTCTCTAAGGATCTCGTCTAAGATCTAGTGCTTACTTTGTTGATTACCTATCTTCTGAGGATCTAGTTTCTCATGAGCTCTATTACGAGCACCGCTCTGATTCTTATGCAAGCTACACAGATCCGTAAACACATTCGTAAACCAGTGACTGGTGATCTGGTGGAGATGTGAGAGCCAAGAGATGTGAGAGATGCAAGGAAAGAGCCAAGGAAAGGAAGAAGATTCTAAAAAAAATGAGAAATGAGACGATCAAGAGCAAAGAGTAAAGTGAGGGTAAAATCGACATTAAACTAAAAAACTATCAGTTGATTACACTAAACACTATAGAGGAGCTTTTAAAAATCAGTTGGATGGGTTGAATCAATCAACCCAACCAGCTCATAACCAAACAAGTTTAATAGCTTTTTTATAAGATCAATTAATTAATTTAAGTTAATAAGCTAAAAAACAGCTTATCAGTTATTTACCAAAACGAGCTCATAGTTGAGTTAGTGTTTATATTATTGTCCTTTAAGGCATTCAGTGGCATTTGAAGACTTTTTGGAGTGAAAGCCTACTAAGATTATTTTTAAGCCTTCAAGATTGATTTTCAGCATATTACAAGTTCAGGATTTGATCTCTGTAATAATTTTTATTTAAATTTCAACTAATTACATGTCTTTTGAATGTCATGTTAAGGTTGACAAAACCCGTAGGATTAGATCAAATTAGATAAACTATCAAACCGATTCGATAAAAATGATGTTGTCTTAATTTTGACTTAAATTTAACTAAGTTTAGACCGATCCATAAGTGGTCTTGTTTGAATCCAGTTTATTATCACCCTAAGTCATGTTATTTAGTTGAATTTATAATAAATAGTCACGGACAAGAATATTTTCCAGTTCAAGAGTAAGTCAACACTATTTCTTCGTTTACGAAAAACCTGCAAGTAGCATCCATGTCGTTTGTAACAGTGAGAGCTTCTTTTTGAGGTTCAGCTGCTGAACTTCAAAAGGCTCTGAAATGTTCTTCAACATCATTACTGCTTGAGTGTGCTCGTGAACTTCAATTTACAAGCAACCTGATCCTTCCAGCCTCTCAATCTCCAGGTTAGACTATATTGGACAATGGATTTTTTTTTTTTTCTGAAATGGATTAACGCTTACATGTATCAATAATCCACCAATGATGTCCTTGCTTAATCAGGAGCTGACGATTAATTACTTTCCGTGCTTGTAGCAGCTTCAATGTAACATCTTCATGTTCTTCCTCGAACCATCTTCACGTCAATCCCTTTCAAGGAAATCCCTGCTTCCAGATATTATCTTTGGATCATTTGGGCATGTTGTCACTGATTGAAGTAGCTTAAACATACCTTCCCAGTGCTGAAATACTATTAACCAGATCATGCCTTTTGAACACTATGTTCTCAAAATTACACCATTGATCAAATTTTAATAGCACCTAATCACCTACTAGCATTCCACTTATGGCATCATCTTTTGTAATCTCAAACTTGCTAGTCCTTCAACAATTCAAAACATTGCTTGAGATAGTAATACTCGTCCATGTGTGTTGGTTTAGTTCAAGATGACGAGTTTTAAGGAGAATTGAGAAATAAGATTGACATTTAAGTTTGGGTTAAATTCAAATTTCAAAACGTTAAATTGGCCTATTTCGAATTAATTCTATAATTTATACAATAATTTCATCACACATTATACCAGGCCGGCTACTCGTGGTCTATATCTCATACTTACGAACAGATTGTCTATTAGAGATAAAAGAAAGCAAAGCAAGATTGGTGTGTAAATTTCAAGTATGCTGGCTAAGACACACAAGTCCTTTCTCTGTCCGGGCACCAAATCTCCAGGCTTGCTTCTTAGGAATCTTATACTTTAATTTTTTTTTCTGTTTTAACAACCTCAAACAAAATCTATACTCTAAGACTTTTTGATATACAAGATTCTCCTAAAGAGTCAAATGTAGAGCATACTTGTCTTGTTGTTTTTTTGTGTGACAATGACAATATTATTCTAGGCTTAAGCTTTCAAACCAAACAACATTATTGGTATTAATACAGAAACCCAAGTTACAAATCAAACATTATTTTTTATTTTTCATACTCATTCTCATTCTCTTCTACTATTATACTCATATTTATACCCAACCCCGTACTCAAACCAAATGCCCCCTGAGAAACTTAAAAAGAAGTCGTAGGATGGAAAGCACACAAACTTTTATTCATTCAAACCGATGTTCTTTCTTAATGGTCCATTCTTTGAAAATGTATTATGGTATCTTTGGGCTATGTATGAACTTTATGCATGTGCTGTCGCGCTTCCAATGTTATAATAAGTTTTTATTAATGTCAAATAATTAAATTACTTCCGAAAACATATTTATTTATAATATTTTCTTATTTACGTCAAATTCTCAGCAACAACCCTAAAACAAGACCATAACCTCATGTTTAGAGGTGCATAAGCAACACGTGTTTGGTGTTTCCATGAAAACAGATTCAGGAAACGAGACATTAGGTCTGTGCCGTGACTGTTATGAGTTTGAGGTCAGGTTCTTACGAGTGTCTGATTCTTGCTAAGTTCGTGGAATTAGAGTCAAAAACTTGCAAATTCCAAGCAAAAAGGGTATGACCTTACACCAGTAAAAGAGCAAAAAGTAGCAAACATGGCCACGTTCTTCTGTAACATACTTGGGGAATTTCTGGATGTGTTCATTATCAAAAATAAGGATGTTATTAAGAGTTTGGAACAAATACATTGGACCACCATTAACATAGGTTTTATGTTCTTACATGGATGAGCGTTTGTTGTAAGTTCCTGATCTTGGACAATACCACATAGTAGTTGATCTGTCATCTGTTGAATCCACATTGAGAATCAGACAATCGATGATGGTTTACTATAATTGGTAATTAAACAGTGCGTAATTAATGCGAGACAAACAAGGAGATCAGACTGAGTGAGAATAGAATCAAAGTTTTCCATTTTTGTTTCTCCATTGTTTCTTTCTTTCAACCGGTTTGTTAGTGTCAGTAGATTGAAAAGTTCTCTATAAAAAAAGCTGTTCGGTTTGTTTTCTTAAGTTGTCTTGTTGAACCTAGAAATTTTCACCAAGAATCAATCTTCTTAAATTTACACTTACAGGGTTTGCTGTGTGGATTAGTTCTACACAAAGATGGTGGAAGGAGGTGTGGTGAGTTCTGATAAGACGGAATTTACAGATTGTTGGAGAACAGTATGGAGGACTCCTTATATAATGAGGCTTGCACTCTCAGCAGGCATTGGAGGACTTCTTTTTGGTTATGACACAGGTAATTGATCTTCAGCTTCTGTACGAGTTACTAAAAGCAAGCAACCCCTCGAGTCTGACACAGTTCTGGTTTGATGATCTTTGAAACACAGGAGTAATTTCTGGTGCCCTCCTTTACATTCGTGATGACTTTGAAGAGGTGGGAAAGAAAACATGGTTGCAGGTACTGAATCAGAAACGCGTTTTGAAATTAATAATGGTTGAGTTGAAACTGTTACTTGCATTGATTGAGATGTTTTACTTGGAAATATGCAGGAAACCATTGTGAGTATGGCTGTTGCAGGAGCCATTATTGGGGCGGCCATTGGAGGATACATCAATGACAGGTTCGGAAGGAAAATATCAATCTTAGCTGCTGATGTTGTTTTCTTCGTTGGTGCAATAGTTATGGCTGTTTCTCCAGCTCCTTGGATGATTGTGATAGGTAGACTTCTTGTTGGTTTGGGGGTGGGAATGGCGTCCATGACCTCTCCTCTTTATATTTCAGAGTCTTCACCTGCAAGAATTAGGGGTGCTCTTGTTAGCACAAATGGTTTGTTGATAACAGGAGGCCAGTTTCTGTCCTACCTAATCAATCTTGCTTTTACTAAGGTACACATGTTGATGATCATTTCCAGTTCTTGGTTACGTCCCATAGTTGAAAATACTGATATTTTCCACATTGGTGTTCCAGGCTCCTGGAACGTGGCGATGGATGCTTGGAATTGCGGGAGTGCCACCTTTTGTTCAGTTTCTTTTGATGTTCTCTCTCCCTGAATCTCCCAGATGGCTCTACAGGCAGGTTTGTATTAGCAAATTCCTGAAATGCTACGCCTCTTGCTAATGTTAATGTCCTGCTGATATAAACTCACCTGATCTTGAGCATTTGAAAATTCCTTCCTTACTTTTTTTATCAGGGGAGAACAGAAGAGGCAAGGGCTGTCTTGGAAAGAATCTATCCTCATGAAGAGGTTGAAGTAGAGCTAACGGCCTTAGCTTCTTCAATTGAAGCAGAAAAGGCAGATGAAGCAGCTATTGGAGATGACATAATATCCAAACTGAAAAATGCATTTGCAAATACTGTGGTCAGAAGGGGACTCTATGCAGGAATTACAGTCCAAGTTGCACAGCAGTTTGTGGGGATCAACACTGTCATGTATTATGCCCCAACCATTGTTCAGTTTGCTGGATTCGCTTCAAAATCGGTGGCCTTGGCTCTTTCTCTCATTACTTCTGGCCTGAATGCTCTTGGAACTATCATTAGTATGTGTTTTGTTGACAGATATGGAAGGAGAAGGTTAATGATTATTTCCATGTTCGGTATCATAATTATCCTCATCGGCTTATCTATTGTCTTTATGGAAGCAAGCGCTCATGCTCCTAAGATAAGCGCAATCGACTCTGCCCATTTTGGCAGGAACTTGACATGTCCAGATTACATGACAGCTCCAAATCCAGCAAAGTGGAATTGCATGTCGTGTCTGAAAGCAGACTGTGGATTCTGTGCTGATAAGCTGGATGAAGTAAGATGAGTTGCATAGTTTCCCGATTCCTGTCCAGCTCATTTTCAAAGTTGTGAACTTGGAATCATTTTTCCTTTTACTGATTTGATTTGTTACATTTGATCAGCTTAATCCTGGAGCTTGCCTGGTTTCAAACAAAGCTGTCAGAGGTCAATGCCAGGCAGATCGTCGCGTGTTCTTTGAGAACGGTTGCCCCAGCAGTTTTGGATTTCTTGCCATTGTATTCCTGGCACTCTACATTATTGTATATGCACCTGGAATTGGTACAATACCCTGGATTGTGAACTCAGAGATATACCCTCTAAGATACAGAGGAATTGGTGGAGGGATCGCTGCAGTATGCAACTGGAGTTCGAATCTGATAGTGAGCCAATCCTATTTGAGTCTCACAGAGGCTCTTGGTGCTGGAGGAACATTTTTCCTATTCGCAGTATTTACTTGCATAGGCCTCTGTTTCGTTTATTGGTTCGTACCAGAGACCAAAGGATTGCAGTTCGAGGAGGTAGAGAAAATGCTGGAAGCTGGCTACCAGCCAGACTTATGCGGATTAAGGAAACGTAAACCCAAATCCAAGGATGTTGATGATGCATAGAAGACTCTTAAATAACCGGTTTTCAATATGTCCCAAGTGAATAAACTCTTAATGTTTCCTGATTTGTGACTATGGGCATTATTATGCAACTTGAGTCATTTCTATTTGCAATGACTCGGAATAATGCATACCAAAAAAAAAGATCAGTTGTTCCAGAAGTTTGTTTAGGAACTCAATCTGGGGTTTTTGTAGTTTTATGGCAGAAGTTCTTAGTCTCTAATCCTCGCGCTTCTTTTTATAGACTTCCAATTTGTTGCTCTGAGTCAAGAACACAAGTGCAATGACACAGAACATGAAACAGGGGAAGGCTCAGTGTAAAGTCTCGTATGCTCCGAACAGAAACTACAGGCAAAAACCTTGCAGGGCTGAAAATTTCAAGTGAAATGGATTGATGGGTCTTGGACCTCTTGGTTGGGTGAGAGCGAGCGAGCGAGCGAGAGAGAGAGAGTGAGAGTAAAACCAAGCAAAATAAAGAAGACAGGTGGGTATGGTGGGCAGCTAGAACACAGCAATGAAGCGACTTTACAACGAAAACAATCAAATACAAAGGGCCTACCAATTTGTTGTGTTCATCATGTGCATTTGTAGCCATCGAAAAAGAACACCTTCGGTTTAAAACTCAATTTAAATTGTCGCTAGTTACACAAAGAAAGTTCAACTTTTATCCTAGGATCGAATTGTACAGGATCAACATGGAACCAAATCTGTTAAGAGATTTGCTGCTTATCTTTGGCTAGACAAGGATATGAAGACATGCAGAATAGGAAATATATGGTTGAAGATATAGTCAAAGACATCCATTTCATGACTATAGTACTACAAAGTTTCAACCTTTCACTATCAAATCATATTTCCTAAACATCAAATGAGAAGCAGAAACAGGATCACCCACAAACATACATGCTAGGATCAGAATCAAGCTCATCAAAAACTAAAAACCTTCAGAGGGTTAAGAAGCAATAGACTTGGAATCCATAAAAGTGACCCCAAGGTACAAGAAGCTGGGAAAAAATATGCTACAAGCAATGGCAAATCCTATGCGTCTGTCACTAGTCTGAAGAACACAAGCAGTAGGAAGAGTTTGGGCCGTCCAAACAATACAAACGGAAACATACCCAAATTCCATCTCTACCACCCAAAAACCCACAACCGTAAGGCCGAAGCATGTGTTCCTCTTCAGAAAATCATGACAATAACAAACCCCATAAACCTAATTAACACCATACAATCTGATAAGTCAGCCTCTTTTTATCACCATCTTCCCTAATCTTACTCATTCCTCCACACTGTACAAACCATTAGCACACACTCACCTATATACGAGCTCAACCAAATACTTTCACTCACTCTAATTAGTTATTATTACCTTTAAACAAAACAATATATCGAAAAGATCACCATTAATTGCTTAAGGACTAGAAGATGAAGCCTCTTGCCTTGGTTCTCTCAAGTACCCAAGAAGCCTCTCAGCCTGCAACCAACCAAGAATCAAGCAAACACTAGAAAGAGTTAATAAACCAAACCAATCCAAGACTCGATCAGTCAACTAAATAGGTTGTTACGAATTCCAAGTTCCGATCTTTAACCCACCTTATGCTTAGCACGAACACTACCAGTCTGCGAAAGAGCAACAAGCGGAGGAATCCCACCTTCCCTCACGAGTAAACCTCGATTCCTCACATTATCAGCACACAATTGCAACAATGTAAGCACAGCAAACTCCTTCCCCTTCACAGAACCATCTTCAATAGCTTCGACGAAAGCAGCTATCCCCCCTTCTTCGACAATTGCCGCTCTTCCTTCCTCGATCGCCGCGAGACTACTCAACACCACCATTGCCTTCTCCGCCATCCCCATCCCTTGCTCTGCCACCATCCCCACCAGCGGCTTCACAACTCCTGCACTCACTGCCCTCTCCTTGTTGGGCCTTATAGAGCAAAGCTTGTAAAGGGTCGTCAATGCATCTTTTTGCCCTCTGTTCGACCCACTAATCAACAGCGAAACAAGAAGAGGAATTGCGCCACAAGCCCCTATTGATGTCTTGTTCTCTTCAACTAAAGCCAAACTAAGCAACGCACATGCCGCGTTTTGCTTCGAAGTCTCTGTCCCTGTCTTCAACACGTACACCAGAGGCTTTACAGCGCCGGCGTTGGTTATTAGCTCTTTGTTCCCTTCATGAAGTGACAAATTCAACATCGCTGTCACCGCGTGCTCTTGCGCCCATGGGTCGCTGCATCGGAGAAGCGGGATTAGTGCCGGAATTGCGCCGGATTCTCCAATCAGTGCGCGGTTATCCGACCGGTTCTTCGCGAGCAACCGGAGCTTCGCGGCGGCTGATCTCTTAATAGCCATCGACGGCGACTGCAGCCCGTCGATACAGATCTTCACCGTCGGCTGAAGATCCTCCGGCGAGATGCTCTCGATAATCTCCGTCGAGAAGTTCTCCCGCTGAAGAAACCCCAGGCACGGCTCCACTTCAGATTTTTCGTCCGATTCACCATCATTCGCTTTCTCCGGATACGGCAAACTCGCGAGACGTCGGAGCTCTCCTGAGATATCGCTGCTACACACAGAGAAATCGCTGAACGCTTGCGAAATATCGAGAAACTCTTCCTCAGCAAAAGACGATTTGCCCGACTTGTAGCAGCTACTTGAGTTATTGTCGTTTTTGCTGTTGTTGGTTCGTGAGGCGAGTTCGCCGAGTCGCATGTCGACGACTGAGTCGGTGAGATTCTCCGACACGAAGGTTGTCGAGTTGTCGGGAGCTGAAGTAAACGAGTTGAAGCTAACGTCGTCGTTTTGGTAGAGATTTGAGCGTATCGTCCTCATTGAACGCCCAATGTTGCGCGGCGACTTCGTGACGCAGCTGGGGCTGTATAAGCTACGGTTTCCGACCAGAGGGAAGCGATTTGAAGTGGAATGTGAATGAGAATCTTCCAAAGACACCATTTTTTGAAGAACTGAATCAAAGCGCTAGTCTTCTTTTTTTCTTCCTCTCTGTTGGTCTGTTTTAGTTAACACAGTCTCATCGTAAGAGGAGTAAGTGAGAAGAGAGCGGATAGCAGTGGAGGTGAAGATTTATAAAGAAGATTGGTTTTGCTTTGCTGTGTCTAGTGGCCTTGGTATCTTGGGAAAAGATAAAGTCACGCACAGAGGAAGGTTAAGAAGTCACAGTCACAGCGACGGAGCACTCATCAGGTTCTGTGCAGTGGGGGCCAACGCATTAATCTGGAATCCGACGGTGCGGGGCGATCTCTGATGTGACTCTTGACACTCGTGTGTCGGTAATCGCCCGTGTGCCTCACTGCACTCGAATAGTTAACGTATGATTACGAAATTGTCCCTCGGAAGCTCAGGGAAGTTTTGACACTTACGACAAGAGCCTGTAGCTGATGATACAGCTGTATAGTTGTTAAATGAATGCGACACGCGGCAAAAGCATCGCCGTATGATAAAGAACAAACGTTGATTACGAAATTTAAGGGTTCTGATTGGTGGGGCCTCGTCAAACAGTTCGAACATATCTCGAGATCCAGTGGCGACTTGTCGTTTTGCGTAGCCGTTTTGAGTGAGGATCAACTCTCGCCTAAATAAAATAATAGAGAGGAAAATATCAAATACTATAAACTAATTAAAATAAAGCCAAATGTACGTAACTATGTATACAGGTAAGCTTAGCCTTAGCCAGCCACACCAACCACACGTGCGGTGCAGACAGACATGTCTTGCTCCAGTAGTACAGGTTTTTTTAATTAAAATTTTTTCTTTCTCAAATTTATAATTATCGCTTGAATTTAAAAAATATAAATAAAATTTTCAATATTTATTTTTAAAATTATAACCTAAACTTAAAAAGGTAATATTAAATGTTTAAATTTTACTTTTCTTAAAATTTGACTCGATTTGTTATTTTCATTAAATTTGCTTACTTAGATCGATTATGGAATCTCGATAATTTTAAATTTAAATTTAAATTTTTTCTTTTATTTTTAATTTATTATTTTGATGCACTTATCATTCGATTTTTAAATTACGTAGCTGAAAACGAAGAACTTGCTACTGCAATATACTACAATATAAGAGTAGTTTGAAAAGTTAAAAGAACAAATAGAAAATAAAAAATTGAATACGCCGAGAGAACAAACAAATGACGAAAAGCTAAGATTGCATAAATTGATTTAGAAATTTCAATTTTAACAATGACATTATTTCATTAATATTTAATTGTTGTGTTAATAGTTAGATTTTCTAACGTAGGTCTAGTATTGAAAAAATTAAAATTTGAACATTTTTATTATCACCTTTTTAAGTTTAGGCTAAAATTGAAAATTTAAGCATTTGATATTACTTTTTAAAATTGGGTTACAATTATAAAATTGACCAAATTTTGAAATTTTTTATAATTAACCCTTTTGGAAATAATTTTTCTATAATTTCAGGAGATACGAATGTGCCGGATTAGCTTAACCAAATTAAAAATTAAAGTTAAACAACAGTTATCCATTACGATTAGGTAATATTCATAAATTAATTATCACGTTCTTCAACTTATTTCCTAAACAAATTGGACATTTTTTATACATTCATTTCCTTGTGCATGTACACTGAAACACATTATTCCCAATTATTGAAAGTGACGATTCTTCCGTATACAACCAATGAACGGAGACGAAGTGCTGGGTTGGCTGCCTAATGCGAATACGTACAAGTAAAGTCCGATTTTATAATTTTTATAAATATAGAATTATGATACTTTATAATTATTAATTATTGGTTCCATTGTCCTTTTAGTTGGAAACATGCTGAGTTGTTCGGCACCCCAGCCCCAACCGCAACTCCTATTCTAATTTGGAAAGATTGCTTTTGATAGGGTTAGACCTAAACAGAGGGTTAGGTGCAAAGTACGTTCAACGGTCTCACCTATTCAGACGACACATCTAATTTGATTAAGGTAATCCATACGGAGTATTGGACCAAAAGTATTGTAAATTATACTTATAAAAATAACTTAAATTTTTGAATTGGTGTCTAATATTTTCATTACTTATGAATCACTTATTTTGAAAATTAGTGTTAGTTTGATGCAGCGTTTTATAAATCAGATTGGAAGATAAACTAGTTAGACAAGGTCCTGTTTTTGACTAATTGATTGTATTAGCTGCTTGTTAGAGATATTTGATAAAATTAGTTATTTAGTATTAATGATTTATGTTTAAAATGACTTATAAGGATGTGACTTTAAAAAATTATAAGGATATGAATATTATATATCTCAGTATTTCGTTGAACATTCCTATAAGAATTTAAATTTTAGAAAAGTCATGTTCACCTATATTGTTTCATCATCTATGAAAAATTTATACAACTCTTTCTATTTTCATTTTTGTTTAAGGCCAACATTTCAGTTCTAACTTACAATTGCTTAAAACAATTATAAGAACAAATACTGTGCTAAAAAGTAAGTATTTAGGAATCTCAATTAAAGGGTACAATTAACTTTTGTTAGTTAAAATTTTGGCTGATATAGGAGCGTTTTCATTTTTAACTATTTTTCTTAAATTAGCCATCGGATCTGCTACTCTTCAAACAGCTTTCGTATTTATTTGAAGAGTCAAACAGTTGAAGGCAATCAATCAGCTAAAAAAATAGCTGATTAGTTGTCTACCAAACAAGGCCAAAATATTTAGGGTGTTAAAAGTTCAACTGGATTATATCGTGATAAAATTGACTAAAAATTTAATAAAATCAAAATTTTGAAATATAATTGAAAAAAATTATGTATATATATATATATATATTACAAGAATTTAAAGTTTCGTTGAGTAAAAGAATGTTAAATAAGTATTTATTTATTTATTTTAATTTATAAGAATTTATTAATTTAAAAATTGATCGTTTAAGTTTTTAATTCTGTATTTTTTACTATTTAATTGGTTGAATTTCTAATCACAAATCATCTATAATTGATTAATCTCTAGCAATAAATTATAGGCCACGTGCCTAATTTGACTAACCACCAGTCTATCGGTGCTAAATCTTCGTATCCTACGAAGTTAGGATTTGCTTATACTCAAATCCAAGACATTAGGATATGTTACTTAATTCTGTCGCATTCATAAGATTTTTAGGATTTCTTCAATTTATCAATAACAGTTCAGTGTCTCTACGCGTTTTTGACCATTTGTTAAACCACTTTGCTTATAAGTAATGCAAAGTAAACGAAGCTCTTTTTAGTATCTAAAAAAAAAACAAAATGTGGGGATTGAAATAAGTTTATCACTTCGCTCTTTTCATTTCGCCACTTTTCTAACTTTAATGTACTCATGTTCAACATCCTCGTGATGATTTTGGAGACTAATGATGTGTAACTAAAGCACCTATACTTGTTGCCGCCACCTCATGTTATCATCGATTACTAGGTCACATGTGTTTTGGTTTGAAAAGGATTTTAAAATATTAAATATTTAATTGCAATAATCTCAAAAGGATGTGTTTATTTAGTGCTTCGTTGGCGTTCTGAGAATAAATAAGTACTTTTTTTCATCGTAATTTTTTTTATAAAATAATTATTTGGCTATAAAATAGAAATCACCCTTTTAGTAGATATAGTTTTTTAGCCGTTAAATTTTGAGTTTTTTAAAAGTTCAAATTTAGAGCTTAAAAATATTTTTAAATAAAATTTTCAAATCAATTAATTACTCTATTTTTAGTTCATTTTTCCTTATGTTTTACACATAATTTTCACAATTTTCACAAATTCATATTCACATTTATTTTAAAATTTATATAATATTATTTAGTTTTTTATTATATTATAGTATTTATTTTTATATTAGTTTTATTCATGTTATAATTCATATAAAAGATTTGGTTAAATATATTTTCATTTATGTTTCTTATGGTTTAAAATTATATAATAATTAATATATTGTGCTTTGCATATTGTTTAATATACTTTTAATAATATTTATATGCATAAATATTTTTATTACAAAATAAAATATATTAAATTAATAAAAGTATTTTTGTTTTATATCACAAATACTAATCTGTATAAAGTTCTTTCAAATAAGTTGTTTTTAATCGACAATTTCTAATTGACAAAAGATCTACCGATATAAGTCTATCCAAACATATTTTTTTTGTCTAAAAGTTTTAGATAAGGTGATGTTTAAAATTTTATAAAAGACTTTGTCTAAATTTTAAATTTTAGAGAAATTTTTCTTAAAATTTGATAAACAATAATAATGAAATACGGACGTAATGAACACAAGATGTGAAATTGGTTTGATTTTAAGGGATAAGTTGAATCGTGATGTAAATAATATTTGATTAGTCCGATATTCATATTATATGTATTTCATTGTTATTTCTTAGTCCAAATCTAATATAAAGACTTTTTAAGTTTGGTGATACGAACCACATTTATTGCGTCACCAAGTTCATTACTCCATGAGAAGAAGCTTTTTTCAAGCTTAAACATGAAGTAATTGCTCAAGTCAATATAACATCAAGCTACAAGATCAGTTTCTAGAGAATTTTTAGTTCATAAGATACATGTGTAAGCAAGGAATTGATGCAACAAGAAGAAAAGGTTTACTCGGCTATTTCTTCTATAGTCCAACTCCTAATTGTCAAAACATGTCGATTCAATCCACAAAATGTGGATCATGTGTCAACTCCGACGAACCTGGTTGGACTCGAGGGAGGAAAGTCATTAGTATTAGGTTGACAATTAAGCTAGTGTATAAAGTAATCAAACTTGGTTGGTGCAATTTTCTCCTGAGCTTAACCATTGAGTTTTAAAATAACTTTAAATATCTGGTTTATCTATAAAAAAATTACAGCTGTTCAATTTTTATTTCTATTTTTAACCTTTTAATTTATTTTAATAATTTTGTTGTTAAAAATCAAACAATTTATTAATTAATCGATCAATTTTGTAAGTTAATATGTTATTATAAACAAAATAAATCAATTAATTTGTATTTAATAATATCTTTTTAATTAAACTTCAAATTCTTTTATAGATAAGAACAATATTTTTAATTATATTTCAAATCACTTAGTTTTATTAAATTTTAGTCGATTTTATGATGGTCTAATATCGGTTGAACATTTTAAACCTTACACTTTTGTCTTGCTAGTTTAACTTGAACCTAATTTTTAAAATATTGGAAATTCTACTTTATCAAATATTGTAGGAAAGTTATTTAAATATAAATTTGATTTAAATATAAATTCTTAATAAGTGATAAGACCTCAATCCAAAATCAATTGGAAGTAGGGTTAGTAAAAGAATTTAGACATGATTTGAATTAAGTTGAAAAATAATTGGACGAGTTTAATGAAAATCTAATTTAATGAATATTTAAAATTAATTATATTTAAAATTAATTTTAAAATAGTACAAAATTTGAAGAATTAATTTAAATTTTAGTTTGAAATCCAAAATTTCATCAAAAATTTAATTTTCTACTTAAGTCTAGCATAAAAAAATTATGCTAGACTTAAGTTCAATCTAATTCATTGTAAAAACCCTATTTAAGAGTTCCCTTATCCTTTAAGTGACCTCCTAAAAGGCTATCCTAAGTTTAGTTTCAACTCCTTCCTCCTTATTCTGAACATTAGTAACGCCCTTTTTCTTTCACCAACGAGGGTTCATGAATTGCTCTTCTTTTTTTGAATACAAAGAGGAATTACACAATTAGCTTAAAGCTCGTGAATACAAAACTCGTGTTCATCGCTGCGGATAAGCTCTTGGACTCTTAGGAAGAGCTCCTGGAGGATATGGAGACCAGGGCTAAGAAGTCCAACAAGGGCTGTCAAACCGTCGCACACTGATTGCCTTCCCGAAAAATATACTGGAAATGAATCTAGCAGTCCCGAAGTGTGAGCTCTCGAATACCTGGCACCAAAAAAAGATCCTCAGTCAGAACAAAATTCGGATTGGAGATAATAGTAATGGCTTCGAAGGAGTCCACTTCAGTAACTATCCTGCGATAACCCAGTTCCCAGGCCAACGAAAGGCTGGAGAACACACCCCACAGCTCCGCCATAAGAGGCGAGCCCTTACCGAGGTTTTGTTGAAACCCCCCACACCAATATCGGTGACCATCACGGATTAATCCACCCGCAGTCGCCTGAGAGGAGCCAAGCTTCGCTGCTCCATCAGAATTAATCTTAACCCAACCCTCCGGGAGTTTGGTCCAGCCCACTAGGGTGCCCACAGGAGTAGTCTGATTCGGAAACACACAGTTTTCCAACGCACGGGCACGTCGAATCTAGTCCACGTAGTCCAAGATAACACAGTGTCCCTCGATAGACCATACAAAACCAGGCTCAAAAAGGCTACAGTTACGCCACTTCCAAAGGAACCAACAGTCGACCCCAAAGATAATGGCCCACTCAACCTGGTGCACTAGATTAGGCTTGCTCAGGTTAAAAACTAGCCACTCCTCCGACGATTGCTCGAAAAAACCCAAACCGAGCACCGCACGGGAGAAATGACGCCAGAAAGCAGCTGCCTGCAAGCAATCTCGTAGCACATGAATCGTAGTCTCAGGAGTGCCACAAATTGAACACTGTTTATCAATAGCAATATGGCGCGCCACTCTCTGTTGATTTGTCAGAAGTTTCTGGTTGGCGACTAACCAAAGAAATGATCTGATATGTTGCGGGCCAGCCCATTTCTAAATAATCTCCTAGAGCTTGTTGCGGGCTACCCGGGGATCATCATCGATAATCCGGGGATAATCCTCGATAATCTCATAAGCAGACGCAATAGTGAAGCGCCCATGAGTGGTGAGGCCCCACCTTATGACGTTGCCCCCTGTGGTTGCGACCCGCAGTCTCAGAGAAGCAAGTGTCAAACAAACAGACATCGGAAGGTATCTTTGAAAATCCTCCCAACGCCAATCGTCCGTATCCTTCGCAAGGGAGGCAACCGTAGCAAACCGGATGCTTTCAGGGGCCGGCGAGACTGCAAGCTGAATAAGAGGGCCCCATCTTTCCAGTCAGTTATCCAACCAAAAAAGGGTGCTTCTTCTATTGCCAAGCGTCCAAGCTAGCCTCTGGCGAACAACGTGCCAAGTAGTGAGAGTCCCCTCCAAAAGCTAGAAGGCCCGATACGGCAGATGGAGTGAGGAACTGTGTAGGTGTCCAATCTATATTTGGTCTAAAGGACCTGAATCCACAACACATGGGGTTTCGTGAGCAGTGCCCAACCCAATTTAGCCAACAGCATATCATTGGTAACCCAAAGGTGTTTAAGCCCTAGTCCTCCTTCAGTTTTAGGCTTACACACAATCTCCCAGTTAACGAGGTGGACTTTTCGGGAATCTGACGTAGACCTCCAGATAAAGGCCCTCATAAGTCTTTTCAAGTCATCACATAATTGGCGAGAGACGAACCATTTGTATCGTAAAGATAGGGATCGATCATGAATTGCTCTTCTGTTACAACTTGCAAGAGCTGGAACTGGACGGCGACAATATGAAATAGTATTCATATCATGTGAACCGACAAACTCAACCAACATTTTCCTGGAATAATTAAGTAGCAGTCGCTGGCAATGCATGGCCAAATCAAAATGACTAAATCAAAGTTAAAGTACCAACACCAATCCATATCAAAATGGTCGCAGCAAGTGGTCATAGATAAAGTTCGTTTAGCTTTAATTGCAGAGAACAAATGCATATTGACCAAAGCTTATCATAACAGCACCAAACTGTCTGGCATTTCATAAAAACCTTGACTTCCATCTGATGTTATTGTCGGCAGAACCTATGAATGTATCTATCTATATTCTATAGATATAGTACTCACTCAGAGTTATCCTAAAATATGTGATTCGTATGTGCCCCTTTAGAATATCTTGTTCGCTAGATCCTATTTTGCTGTTCATTGTCATTTCACATTTCTATATCACCAGCACAAGGACAGGGATTGATTGATCTGATAATCATGTACAGAAGTAAGCAGTCGACCATGAAAATGTTAGGTCGGCACTAGCCATTCCGGAATTGGTGGGTAACAATCAAGTTCAAGAACAAAGAAGAGAAACAAAATTTTAAAAATAGAAGAGAATTATTTTTTAACAGAAAATCTATAGCTCTTAATTTTTAGATATAAATTAAATAATGTTTTAAATAAAGCATTTCATATATTACCACTTAAAATTAAATGATCATGTAACACGAAGATAAATCTTATTATTTGTTTCGGATCGTTCATGAAAGAGTTAAAAATGAAAGAAATACGGGATGCCTAATTTCGATTTCATCCAAACTTCTGAAGTAGTTTTCAAGGCTAAAACGAACTTCAATCTCCAGAAATCTTTAAGGAAAACTTTCACAACACCTTTGTACGATTTTCTCAAGACGTAAGTACTCTTAACAGTTTAGAGAACCCGTATACTTATGTTAGACTATTTTATGTCCCATGTCACTTATAATTTGAATACCATGAAAAGCATCTAAGATAATAGTTATTGGGTATTATAGAATGAGTCACAGACCCTTTTCCTCTCTCTTTTAATTCCAACGGAAGAAGACGAGAGGAAATCAATATGATTAATCAAATCAATATCACGATAAACAATCATGGATACGGGTACGCAAATAATAATTCGATCCGATAAATATTTACAATTGATATCAGAGCCCTGTATTGTATGATTTATTTTCTACCTATTCGGTATGATTTTATTTCTGATTGTTTGTCCTGATTGTGTTCGTATGAATTGGGTGTTTTCTTCATATACAACATGGATATAACGGACAACGATTGCATGTTGTTAATGTACGAATATCACTTGATTTTCATGCGGCATGCTTTATCACCGTAATATATACAATGCGAATGAATGTTTGTCAAGTGTCAGAAACGCATATGAAACTTGATTGTTGACATAATATAAATAATGAGATATTCCTTCGGTCATGGATTTATTATAATATTGATCATGCTTGAAATGGTTTCGGTATGAAAGATGAACTGAAAACAAGATATGCTCTTCATAATGCTTCAAATGATTTTCGTATCCTCTATGATTATCAAGATAAACTAGAAATGCTCTGGGTACTGTGGAATGATTTACGATATATATAAGGAAACGAAACTTTGTTATGGATACGGTATGGAAGGTTTAAAGTGAGAAGGAAAAAAAACCCCATGCGTTTGTTTTCGTTGGTTCATGATTGAATATAAACATGGTGGATGTGTTTATTGTTGACTTAAACAAAGAAACGTAGGAAGAAAAAAAAAGGAAACGAACCAGAAGCACTGAAGGAAGAAGATGAACTGTTGGTGAGGTGGACGTTAGATGCACCATCATGCAATTTCTCTCGACTTTCAGCGCTATTTAGGCGTGCTGCACGCGCCAGCACGGGCTCCAGGCCCATAAATGAATTTCTGGGCTTATTTTTTGTTGATTTTGGGCCTTTGGGCTATTAAGAGACAATATTTTGGGTTAGTTATTAATTATGGACTTTAACCCCTAAAGAAAAATTATTTTCGGATAGAACATAAGGGATTATTTAATTCATAATTGATTTATACATAATATAATTTTGAAAATTAGTGCCATATTATATTTGTTTTCGGTACTTTGAATATCAAAATTTTATATTATGTAATAGTTAGAATTAAATTTTCCTAGTATATATTGAATGTAATACATGACATTATAGACATTTAAAATAGTTTGTTTGTCACCAAAGTGACCAAACTAGTTAAATTAAATTTTGTCACGTATGATAATTGTCTAATTAAATGCTTATTGCATGGAAAGCTTGTTAGTCACCAAAGTGGCCTATCTTGGAATTTTAATCATTTAATCAGTTCAATTGTTCAATATAATATGATGCTAAATGACATGAAGGTTGATTTGAACAATTGAGATTATTAATTATAATTCTGAAGGTCACACAAAGGTGGACCATTGCTTATAATTAATAATATTAAAGGATTTTACCAACATATTAAGTTAATATGATTGTATATCTAAAGATAACATACATATTGATTGTAATATGCTTGATTGCCCATTATAGTCTTCTATATGCATCATAATAGGTTACGTCTATGTGTTTAAATTTCACCCAAAGGAGATTTTAAATGCATAATTAATGTTTATTCGTAAGTTTGAATCCATTTAGGTTTACTCAAAGCATTAATGTGGACTATATGTTGTATGTGCAACATTTACTAGTTTGTTCGCTTTAGGAAATGACTTAATTAAATTCAATGGTCTGAACTATGGGGATTGATCCGAACAAATCCAGTTCCAATTGGGTGTAATGGATTTGGACTTGGCCATAGTCTCAGACGTAAGGCCTGCAGCCATAAATGATATTAGTTATAAAGCTGATAAGTCTTATAATGAGACTTGGGAACGGTCTAACAGGCTGAGCTTGAATTTAATGCGAATGACGATCGCAGAAAATGTTAAGTCATCAATGCCGAAAACGGACAACGTAAAGGAGTTCATGTTTAAGCTTAAAGAATACTCCCAATCTGATATAGCTGACAAGTCCATAGTAGGGACTTTAATGAGTGAGCTAACGACCAAGAAGTTTGAATGATCACAGCCCATTCATGATCATATAACTCATATGTCAAACCTAGCTGCAAAGTTGAAATCTATGGGTATGGATGTGAGTGAATCTTTTTTAGTACAGTTCATAATCAATTCACTTCCTCTAGAGTTTGGTCAGTTCCAAGTGAATTATAACACTATTAAAAAAAATGGAACCTTCAAGAAATTAAGGCCATGTTAGTTCGGGAGGAAGGGAGATTGAAGAAAATAAAGGAACATTCCGTTCATGTCACATTTCATCAAGGTGCTAGTAGCAGCAAGAATAAACCACGAAAGAAAGGCAAAGATAAGGACAAAGCTCTCAGCAAAGCTAATGAGGGTCGAATCAAGAATGATAAAAGGTGTCACTTCTGTAAGAAGCTTGGTCAATTTCATAAAGAATGCCCAAAAAGAAAGGCTTGGTTCGAAAAAAAAAGGTACATATTATGTTTCAGTATGTTTTGAATCAAATCTTATTGATGTGCCTAGAAATACTTGATGGTTATATTCTGGTGCAACTATTCATGTGTCACATGTTAAACAGGGATTCCTTACAATCCAGACCATAAACGGAACTGAAAAGTTCTTGTATATGGGGAACATGATGAAGGCACGGATAGAGGGCATTAGGACGTACAGATTGATTTGGACACTGGGTGTTACCTAGATCTAGAAAAGTGTCTTTATGTTCCTAAATGTGCTAGAAATTTAGTTTATGTTGCAAAATTGGATGATGTAGGATTTCAATTTAAGATTGGAAACAATGTTTTTTCATTGTATAAACATAAGTACTATTATAGTTCTGGTACATTAATTTATTGTTTATATCATTTCAATCTTGATGTTGATTTTGCTGAATCTCTGTTTCATGCTGACCATATTATAGGAAATAAGCGTAATGCACATAATGAATGTTCTGCTTTTTTGTGGCATAAAAGATTAGGTCATATATCCAAAGAAAGGGTACAAAGGTTAGTGAAAAATGAAATCTTACCTCCATTGAATTTTATTGACTGGGATATATGTGTGGATTGCATTAAAGGCAAGCAAACCAAACATATATCAAAGCATCCAGCCACAAGAAGTAACGCATTACTTGAATTGATACACACTGACATCTGTGGTCCTTTCGACGTTCCTTCTTAGGGCGGCGAAAAATATTTCATTACCTTTATTGATGACTTCTCAAAATATGAATATATTTATCTGATACATGAGAAGTCTCAGTCTGTGGACATCCTAGAGGTGTTTATTAATGAGATAGAAAGACAGTTATATAGAAAAGTAAAGATCGTGAGGTCTGATAGGGGTGGTGAATATTACAAAAAAATTGATGAAAGTGGACAATGTCCAGGTCCATTTGTAAAGTATCTTGCTAGTCGAGGCATATGTGCACAATACACAATGCCTAGTACACTACAACAAAATAGTGTAGCTGAAAGGCGAAATCGTACTCTTATGGAAATGGTTAGGAGCATGTTAAGTAATAGTACTATACTTTTATCATTGTGGATGCATGCATTAAAGATCGTTGCGTATCTGCTAAATATGATTCTTAGTAAGGCAGTTTCTAAGACACCTTATGAACTGTGGACAGGAAAGAAACCTAGTTTACGACACTTTCACGTTGGGGGTTGTCCGACAGAAGTAAGGCTGTATAATCTACATAAAAAGAAGCTTGATGCAAGAACCGTTAGTAGTTATTTCATCGACTATCCCAAAAAGTCAAAGAGATATAGATTTTATTGTCCTAATCATAGTACGAGAATAGTTGAATCTGGAAACGCTCGGTTCATTGAGAATGGTCAAATTAGTGGGAGTGGAGAACCACAAAAAGTGGATACTCACGAAAGTGGATATTCACGAGAATCGAGTAGAAACTACTCAAAGTCGAGTAGAATCTACTGCATTGGACGTGATTCCACCGGTTGTTATTCCTCTTATTGCATCACGTACACGCAACACACCGAAATAACAAATGTAACGCCCCACATTAGGGGTTAGAATAGTAAAGGAATTTAGTACGAATTATGTTTATTATTTGCTTATTCACTATTTGCTTAAATTGTGCATAAGTATTTTGGCATGCATTCATGGCATTTTTCGGGTCAATTGGTTTAATGAAACTTCGTATTGATTTGGACAATATTATTATAATTTTCGTAATTTTTGTATACTTCAAATATTTTTAGAAATTAATGGAGGATTAGTTTTGAGTTGACAATTTATTTTGAGAGTCATTATTTTCTGACGGAATTTTGGTAAATTTTCGGAAGTTTTCTGGAACTTTTGGGTATTTATTTGTTATAAGAATTCATAACAATGCTTTTGGTTATTTATTACTATTTGGACGTATTAACTGTTTGTTAGTTGTATCGCATCCAAACCTACACGCAACAAATTAAATAGAACATTATCGTTTATTCCTCACTGAATGCATCCTTTACCCATCCATCAGTAGAGATAGCGAAGTCATTCACTTACCAACACCTGCTTTAATCGCACTGTTGGAGTTTTCTTTGGAAAGCTGGTAAGTAGGATTTTACGGTTAGTTTCTCATACGCGAATTACATCTTTATTTTTGTTTTTGTTACTGATCATGCTGGATTGCGGGAGACGCTGTTGGTGTTAGTTAATACCGTAGAGAAAGAAAGGGGGAAGGAATTTTTTATATAGATTTATCATGTTTAAAAATTAGGATATTTCTGATAGGTTAGAATTGCTAAATAGGTTAGTTGTAAAGTGAAGACGTTAAAAGAAGAGAAAAAAAGTTATAAAAAAAAGAAGAAGTTTCAGAGTCGGAAGTCGAGGGTTGAAGATGATGAATAGTGCAAAATAGTGAACAATGCATAATAGTGAATTGTGAATAGTACGGTCTGATTGTCGATTGAGCGATTGTCTTCACTCTGAAGAATTGCGGTCAATTCGCGAACAAGAATGCGTATTTGTGAATAGTAATTGTACATATTTGTGAATAGTAACCGCACGTATTTGTGAACCGTAGTCATACGTATTTTTTTCACCCAAAAATAATTTATTAAAATGTATAATGGCTAGGTAATAACGACTAGTTAACGGTACAAAAACGGCTAGTTTACAAAAAAGCTCTATAAATAGATACCACTCCTCCATCATTTACTTCATCCCTTACCTCAAGTGATTCTTGTGAAAACCAAATTTCAAATGTTGTCCGCTATTTCATTTTTTTGTCTACTTATTATTATGTATCTTTGTTTCATTCTTAGTGTAGAGCTAAATGATTCAGCTCGCACTCTTTTTCTCTTTTTAGCATGTCCTATGATCTAATGTCATATCTATTCATTAGTTCTCTCTAGTGTATAATGAATTTGTACATTTTCAGATTTAATTGGTAAAGACTTGCTTTTATTTGAATACTGCAGATCGCTAATTTCTTAAAACTTCATGGATCATTTAGTACTATGAGTTGTTGATTAATCCCGAAAATTTGTCATGAACATGCATCATATTCGGTTATCATACAAGAATTAAGCACTGATAATAATTTGTGTCCGTGTTCCTATGATAGAGGAAAGACCAACGCCATATATTATCGGGACAATAAACACTAAAGAAGCGATTTAGGTAAATGTCTGGTCGATAATTTCAAGACGTAATATAGGTAGAAAATTTGATGAAATTTTGTAATGTTAAATTTTGTGAGTCAACCTAGATGATGTCTATGATTGATTTATCGGGAGTGCTATTTGCCGCACATGAATGACTGAAATGATCTTGTTACATTGTAAAGCTGTTAAGTCCTAGTTGTGGGTAAATAGGCATACTAGAAGGTCTTATCGCAATCACATTATTTGACACTTTGGTGTCTCCGATATCGAGACATATATCTCTCATGCCGATACTAATTATGGTATCTTCGTATAAGTCCGTTATCCACTTCATTCATGGATTTATAGTTTGATTTGTTACGTATTCGATATCATTTGATTCGATATAAACTAAAATATATTCGATTCGAAGGATCTCTTGTGTTACGCCATTACATTTAGTATAAAAATCGTTCTAAAATGCATTCTTTCTATTTCCTGAAATCAGTTATTATAGATTAGTTATTACTCACTAAGCTATATGCTTAGCATGGTGGATTTGCCCCGTGTAGGTTCGGAGCTAAGAGATTAAGGACTGGGACAAGTCAACCGCAGTGGCCAAACGAGTCTGAGTTTTGTGTCGCGCGAAAATGTATTTTCTTTGTTTTGTTTGGGCCTGTAAATATTCTTTGGATTTGTTTATGAAATTATGAGATGTATTATATGTGTTTTACGTTTAGTTTTTAAAAATGTATGTGTGAAACGTTTTGATTTGTTTGTCCTATCTTGGGTGGCATCCATGTATCCTCTCATGGGGTATTTGGGTGTTACAACAAATTAATGTTCCATTCCACAAATTGAACATATTGATGACAAACCAACTAATAATGATCAAATAATACCACAAGACGTAGCATTAAGAAGGTCTGTAAGGCAAAGAAGACCATGAACATGAATGTGACTTGAGCATTGATAAAGATCCATGCTCGTTCAAACAAGCAATGGAATGTAACAATTCTGAAAAATGGTTCAATGTTATGAAAGAAGAGTTGAAATCAATGGATGACAACAATGTCTGGGAATTAACTAAATTGCCAGAAGGTGTAAAGCAAGTGGATTGTAAATGGGTCTTTAAGACCAAACGTGAATCACAAGGCAACATTAAAAGGTATAAAGCCAGACTTGTTGCCAAAGGTTATACTCAAAATGATGGTATTGACTATAAAGAGACCTTCTCCCCAGTTTCAAAGAATGACTCTTTAAGAATTGTTATGACACTGGTGGCTCGTTATGATTTAGAGCTTCACCAAAGGGACGTGAAGTGTAACACCCCACTCCCGAGTGACCCGAACCTGATATCGTTGGTGATATCCGAGTCTGTGCCCCGCGAGGGTGGCGTACTACATCAGTCGATTAAACCCAGTATACATTTTTTTAAGCCATTGATTCCACGTTAGCGCGGCAAAAACAGTAAGTAACTACAACCCATGTTCATAATAAACCAGTTTCAGTTAATGTTGTCATCCAATAATAATTTACAATCAGTCAATGAGTAAAACATTAAAACCATAATGGGCTCAATAGAAATACAAAGCATTGTTATACAGTGATTGCGAAACACAATTTGATAAGACACTAATGCAGACACGGACTGATCCCGACCTCTATCCTTTATTTGCCTACGAGACATACTCCCGTGTCAGCAGGGGTATTCTTCAGACTGAAAAAATAGATGCAAATTTTGGGTGAGTTTTGCGAACTCGGTGAAACCATCATCGATGGTTCACCCAATTCATACATTACGAATAGCGTCGGATTATCACAATTGCACATTGAGAATATCATATGGCAATTTACATATTTTCACAACAAAGATAATCGAAAGAATCTAAAGCAATATAACAAAATGCAAGGCATATTGCCTCTTTCCCAATCCAAAAGTCAATTGAATGTATACTTACTCAACTACATGCCATTTTCCATTTTATTTGATGATTGATGTTTTTCCCAATTCACAATACAATCAAATACATATATAACATTTTCTATTTCTTCCCATTTAGATTATGTGTTGTGATTGGCCTTTTATCTTGTCCCTATCCAAGGCGATTAATCGGTGAGCCTATGGCTCTGAAGCATCCTTTCGGCTCATTAAGCATTGAGCATAAAGCTTTGAGAATCGTCCCTTCGGGCTCATTAAGCATTGAGCACAAAGCTCGAGAACTGTCCCTTTCGGCTCATTAAGCATTGAGCATAAAGCTCGAGAAGCTGTCCCTTCGGGCTCATTAAGCATTGAGCATATAGCTCTCGATGGCAGCTCAGATCCAATCGTTATCAATTAATCATGTATAGAATTCATTTATTACAATTCTACCATATCACATTGAAAGTCAAAACCAATTTATCGAAACGAACAATTAACACTTCAATATCAATTTCCCATTCCCTCGGACCTTTGGTGCGAGATCTCAAACGTAATCATTCACAAACAGATTACACAATTAGCACTTCGATAACAAGTTCCCAATACTTGGACACCTATGGTCCAAATCAATCAAAGCAAACACACATAATCCCTCCATTGTCTCCACATGGAATAACCACATAATCTTCATCACATATAGATTGAGGAACCAACTAGGTTACTCACCTGTGCTTCGAGCTAATATCTGGAAGTCTCGAGAACGTCGGTGAGATCGGCGCTCCAAATGTGGCTCTATAATAATCGGAAAATATAACAATTACCACTTGTCCATTCAGAACTATTTAATAATGCATATGAAGCAATTTGCAGGTGTACAATGCATGTTCATGATATTCCTGACCCTAATCTCATCTTTTTCTACAGAAAAATCTGTCCAAAAATTAGAAACCTATTAGCGCTGACAGTGCGCAAATCGGACTTCTATAGGTCCTCAATTAAACAAAACAGTGATTACACAAACTTTTACCCGGACCCACGTCAATTTTTCGTCCAAAAATCTCCAATATCTCAGAAAATGAAATTCAATATTCTACGAATCCGATGCCTCAAGAATCAGGTCAATCGGATGTCGGACGGAAAAGTTATTCACGAAAGAAACCAAAATTCATATTAATATATAACCCTTATTTCCTTTCATTTTTCCTGATTTCCAACCAAACTTCCAACACTCATAACTCTTTGCACACAATTCAGAAAACTATAAACCACATCTCATTGGAAAGATCATGACAAGCTCTACAAGTTTCATTTAGACCATTTAAAGTAATTCCACCCCTAAGGGTGTCAAAGACCCATGAAAGCTTCGCTCACTCAAAGTCACTCAACACGAGACAATTACCTTGTAAATTCAGTAACTTTCATTCTCTTGGTCAAAAAGTACACAATAAATATGCTCATCAAGATCACAATGTTATCTAAAACTTTCATGAATAGTATAAATTCAAATTCAATGGCTAACTAGGTCAAACAATTCAGTGAAGGCTGCTGCCCTTGGAAGTACTCAAATTGGGCAGTAATTTTTCAAACAGTATAACTCCTTGTACAAATGTCGAAAAATTGCATACTTTATACTCATGAAAAGATAAAAAACAGTACTACACTTCTAATGAAGGGCTTATAATCAAATTCTATCATTGACCAATTCAAAACAGTCCTACAAATTCTTGCCTGTTCAGCAGTCCCGACCTAACTTCATCCAATCTTTGAAAAATCATAAGTCCCAATTCTGTTATCTAAAAATAGCATGCTATATACCATTTTCAATATAATTTTTTCCTATACAACTCTTAAGAAGATCACCTAAGCCAATTCAATTCACAAAAATTGCTTCCAATCAGAATGTTCACAAAACTGTCATTTCAGTTAGGTTTCACTCAAATGCTCAAAATCAGTCAATATTTCACAATGCATATCTCCCAATATACAGGTCGAAAAATTACAAGATCAGTGGAAATGGAAAGCTAACAATGTAGTCTTCAACTCTCATGAAGAGCATTTTCCCTAATTCCATATCAATTAATTTAGAAAATTAGGTCATTGGTCTGGATACTGTTCACCTAAGTTAAAACAGTAACTTTCCAAGCCAGATTTCACCCTCTTAGAGTTACAATTAGACAACACCTATTTCACACAAAAATGTAGCCAACAACCCAAAGTTTAATTGGGAACAAACCTTGACTCATTTTCACACCCACACAATGAGTTATGCTCAAAACAATATAGTAGGGCAAAACTCAATTTTCGACTTTGGTACTAAACTTAGCTTCTATCATTTCCAATGCCAATAACACAACTCTAAGCATCCAAATGAGCACAAGATCAGTCCCTACAACATTCCTACATTCACTAGGGCTAATAGTCACAATTGGCAGCATTAAACTCTTAAGTTATTTGCAAGATTAGTCATCAATATTCAATCGAATGTAAGCTAAACATTCATTCAATCCTACTACTTCATCAAGCCATACATAACATACCCTTATACCCAACAATTCCACCTATAATTCTCATCAAAGTCATGCAACAATAAGCATAATAAGTACACCATAAGTCCCATTGAATGCATCTAACCACTAAGGCATTAAATTCATAATCAAAGCATAAGTAAAGCTTAACTTAAGAACTTACCTAATCAAGCCTTTTCTACCTTCAACTCATTACTTACCACTCCAACTTCCCACTTTCTAAACCTCACACAAGGAGTTTATTATCATGAAAAGAAACTGGTTTGATTGCATGAAGAAAAGCCTTTGAGTTTGGAGGAAGTAGAACTTAAAGAGGAGAAATTGATGGAGAGGGTGAAACCAAGGAGTAGGTTTGGTTGATGGAGAAGATGAGCAAATAAAAAGTGTCTTTTCTTCCTTCCTCATAGAAGAACCGAGAATGCATAGGATAATCATGTATTAAATGAAAGGGACACTTGGCAATTGGAGGAGAATGAGGAAAAATCAAAGAACCAATCAAATGTTTGTAAAAAGAAAATAAATCCTAAGCTAAAATCAAGCCAATTTCGGTTCCAACAAGATTTAAGGGTCCATTTATGGGTCCCACCAAGATATTTAATAGCTTAGTACCAAATAACAGTAGAAAATCAACCGGTTCACCTGTTGACGATTTTTCGATGCTGGGAATTTCCGAATTTTCCGAATCATTTTTTGAAAATTACCAAATTGCCCAAAATTGTAAAACATATAACAGTCCACTTCAATAATTTTTCAAACACGAAAACCACCTTTTCCACTACAAAAACACATTTAGGCCATTTACCGACGATTTTGCCGGTTCGGAAATTTTCTCCGAAAAATTCCAAAAAAATTCCTATAATTCCGGTAAAATAGAAAACAATTTATGGCGCACTCAGAATAATTTTTCAAATCTATTAACCACGTTAATCCCAAGAAAATTACCTTAGGCACAAAAATCGGGAATATCATGTATGCATGAACAGTAATTTCATGTGCACAATTATGACTGTGTATCAGTCCTATTATGCATGAACAGTACTAATTAAATCACAATCTAGCACATCTTATGCCAATTTACTATTCTACCCTTCCAATTGAGGGTGGGATGTTACATGAAGACCGCTTCTCTTAATAGTGACTTAGAAGAAGAAGTTTATATGGATTAACCGGAAGGTTTCGTGACCACAGAAAAGGATCGTTTAGTGTGTCTTATGGTTTTGTAGAAAATACTATTGATTGGTGTATCTACATGAAGGTGAGTGGGAGCAAGTTTATAATATTAGTTCTATATGTTGACGATATTCTTCTTGCTGCGAATAGTGTTGTTTTGACATGATGTAAAGAATTTCCTTTCTGATAATTTCAAAATGAAAGATATGAGTGAGACATCCTATGTAATAGGAGTAGAAATATTCCAGGATAGATCATAAGGATTGTTAGGATTGTCTCAGAAAGGTTATATCGAAAAAATATTAGAAAGATTTCAAATAAAAAAATGCTTCGCAGGGATAGTTCCAATCTAGAAAGGGGGACAAATTTAGTCTAATGCAATGTCCACGAAACGATTTAGAACGTAAGGACATGGAGTCTATTCCTTATGCGTCAGTAGTTGGGAGCTTAATGTATGCTCAAACATGCACTAGGCCAGATATCAGTTTTGCGGTTAGAATGCTGGGACGATATCAAAGTAATCCTGGACTGGATAACTGGAAAGCTGCAAAGAACGTCCTTAGATACTTACAAGGCACCAAGGACTATATGCTTACATATAGAAAATCAACTCATCTTGAAGTGATAAGTTACTTGGATTCAGACTATGCCGGTTGCGTAGACTCACAGAAATCTACATTCGGTTACATGTTCCTATTAGTTGGAGGAGTCGTTTCGTGAAAATGTGGAAAGCAGTCCGTCATTGCTACTTCCACTATAGAGGCTGAATTTGTGGTTTGCTTTGAGGCCACAGTTCATGGATTGTAGATGCGAAACTTTATCTTAGATCTTGGTCTTGTCAACAGTATTGCCAGACCGTTAAGAATTTATTGTGATAATTCCGCATCAGTATTCTTCGTTAAGAATGAAAAATATTTCATGGGTGCAAAATACATGAATTTGAAGCATTTGTCTGTGAAAGAATAACTGCAAAAACATAAAGTATCAATTGAGCATATTGATACCGATCTCATAATAGTGGATCCGTTAATGAAAGGCTTACTGCCCAAAACATTTATTGGTCATGTTGAACGTATGAGCCTTATAGATAAGTCCTTGTTAGCATAGTATTCTGACATGTATACATATCATTGTCTTGCTCGAATTGTTGTGACACTTGTGAATTCAATTATAGTCATATGTTTTTGCTCACTTATTGGTTATCCACATTATGTTGTATACACTAATTATTATTTGTGAGATAACAGTTACCGAATTACCCACTTAAATTCTGTTGAGTTGAGTTGATTTTGTGATACATGGAAGGAATCAGGTTATATAACTTGTGACTGCTATGACCTCATCAGCTTGATTCAGTTAAGGATGACTTGATTGATTCCATGTATTGTGTGCACTTAAAGTTTTATTATTGAATCACCAAGTCGTAACATGGGCCAAGTGGGAGAATGTTAGACTATTTTATGTCCCATATAACTTATAGTTTGAGTACCATGAAAAGCACCCAAGATAATGATTATTAGGTATTATAAAATGGGTCTCAAATGGGCCACGGACCTTTTCCTCTCTCTTTCAATTCCAAATGACATGTCCTTTGATGATGCTATATAAGTTGGAAAACTTATAGAATCATTATTATTCCGAATGATTGAGGAATTCTCAAACAGAAGAAGACGAGAAGAAATCAATACGATTAATCAAATCAATATCATGATAAGCAATCATGGATACGGGTACGCAAATAATAATTCGATCCGATAAATATTTGCAACTTACAAATGATATGAACAACTACAGTAGACATTAATCTTTATATAACTTTTATATCGGGCTTCCTTATCACAAATTCGATATGGGTCCGGTTTACACTAATCAAGATTCTTTTTTTCTCAAATTTTGGCCCATTGATTTAGATCATTTGTCGGGTTACTTTATTTATTACCTTTTAAAGGAACAAATTACGTAATTTAACCGATAAGTTATTAAAATCTGAAAATATAATTAATAATTGTCCAAACTTACGAAGAAAGACAAATTATTCTAAACAGAACAAAAAAGAAGAAGAAAATGAATTAGAAAAAAAGAAGAAAACTATTTATCAATAAATAATTCATATAAGTTAATTTTATATTTAAGATAAATAATTTTATATTATATATTTTAAATAAACTATTTTACGAATTAGTAACTTAAAATTATCTGACAATTCAATGCAAATATTTAATAATTTGTTAATAAATATTATCCAAGAGGTTAAAATAAGTTTATTTGATTAAATATAATTTATCTATAAGTTTTTTTATTGAAAAAAATTAAGATTAAATCATACAATAGAAAAACAGCTTTCGTGAACGCTGGCAAAAGCAACCTGTCTAAAAACATGCAAAGTGACGTTCTTCCTTATTCGGATAAACGAAGCAAACATATTCGTCATTCTTGACCCAATGGCAGAAGAATAGTATCGAAGTTTCCGGTGACGGTAGAAAGTGGAAGTGCGAATAAGAAAATCCATGAAAAAGGGAAAATGAGATTCCACAACGGTGATAGGATAGGCTTATGCTTTTTGGAACAGAAGAAGAGCCACGTAATAGTATTAGTTAGTGGTGAACATTGAACAACACATCACTTTCTGTTGAGCATTTTTAAGATCGACATTTGGCACCGAACCCTGTGGCTGCTTTAAGTCATACCCTTTACTTTTTCTTCTGTTTATGATGGGATAAACGAGAAAGTTACAGCTTTCTCTCCGACCTCGACGACAGCAATAATTCATCCAAAACTTACGCAGATATAGAGAAATTTAATAATATGTAATTTTATTTTAATCAGTTAAAAATAGTTTTAATAGACCTGTATAAAAAATAAAAAAGTATATATAATATATATGTACATATTAAAATAATTAATAATAATAAAGATTTGAAGTCTGGTGATTATTTAAGTTGTAAAGTAGTTTATTCAAACAAATTTGTAAAATATTCATGTTTTAATAATTTTATTTGATAAATACTTAAAAAGAGTCATTTAGTGATGATGGTGGAGAGTTTGTGGAGTGGAGAGTATGGGATCAAAAGGTTCCATATTCAAATCTTTCAATTTACGCTTTTTCAATCGAGTTTATCGTACAGGGCTTATTTAGTATGAAGTATTCAATTAACCTGATTTATAGACTATTGCGTTAATTCATTAATGCACATTTAAAAGATAATAATTACGAGTTTCTTTATTAAAAAAAGAAGGGAGTAATTGCGAATTTCTCTCAATGTTAAGAGAAACTATTATGAACTTTCATTTTTGGTATGTGTACCGTAGGCCCAACTTGGGCTAAAGTGAACCCATTTCCATGACCAGAACATTGTAGTTATCGGGATCCATTTGGGGCTTGCCCAAAATTAGACTGGGAACATTTCCATAAGCATGAGCCCAACATAAATAAATATACTGAATTTAAAATTAAAATTTTTATAATAATTTATACTCAATTTAAAAAACGAAATTCATTTAATAATTTTATTAAATAAAATATTTTTAAAAACTTTTAATCTCTTAATTTTACGATCTAATTCACTTTAATAAAAAACTGATTAATTTATTAATTAATTAATAAAATTATTATTAAAGATTTATACGTTAATTTTAAACAGTCATAATATTAATATTTTTGGAATTATTAAAACAAAGACACATCAATATTAGAATTTTGATTGATGGTATTAGGTTAGGATTTAGGATTTCTTTTGCTTAAGTTATTGATTATGAGATATCTTTATCATACTAATCTCTATTCATGTTTTGGGTATTAAATACCCATCTGATAAGGATTCTTAATCCAACCGGGATTTTAATATATTTAATCCCAATTAGTTTATTTTAAGGTTTCTAATTAAGAGTACAAAATATCAATTACTGTCCGTGTCGGAAAAGAACACAGAGGAATCCGACTTCCCCACATTCCATCCGAAGGAGGAGGAGGATAAGGACAAGGAAGAAACGACAGCGTCTTGTCGGGAAAAAACGTCGTACCTTGACGTCAGCGAAATAGTTGTGGGTGGTCCCTACCAAAGATCAGTTTGCGGCAAGGATTCAACAAACCTATTTCATTATTTTTTTGGCATAAATCATTTTAATTAATAAGTTCTTTAATATACTAATTAAAGTGATATTTTAATTAATTATATTAAAATGAGATTAGTTAATTATAAATTGATTGAATTTTAAATAATTAAAACCTAATTTGAGTATTTAATATTTAACGTAATATCTAAAAATGACAAGAGAGTCTGTTACATAAAATTAATATTTTATGCAAATTTAAATGCTTTAAATTTTAATAAGATCTAATAATTAAAACTATTTATTTAATACGGCATTTATAATTAATTAGGTAATTCATTATTAGTTAGGAATGCCTTGTTAACTAGGAATTCATTATTAATTAGCAATTATTTGGTTACTAGGAATCGGTAATTAATATTAATTAGGAATTGATAACCTATTAGGAGTGGGATTATCGAACCTATCTCTATAAATATGTCCATGCCATTACTTTCTTTCCCTGTAACCTTTCTTTCCACTAGTTTTGCATTCTTGGGTCATATTCATCCATGGCTTCAACACTGAAAGTTGTGTTAACTCTCTCTGTTCTCTTCTGTTTGACACTCTCATCATCTGCTCAGAATTGTTCTACCTATACCTTCAGAAGCAACCAGGTCTTCAGCGCATGCAATGATCTTTCTTATCTAAACTCGTTTCTTCACTGGAGTTACAACTCTTCATCAAGCACTCTGCAGATAGCCTACAGGCACACAGGAGTCTCTTCCTCTAACTGGGTTGCATGGGCTATAAATCCTAACGCAACCGGCATGGTGGGATCACAAGCACTTATTGCATACCAGCAACCTGATGGGACCATGAAGGCTTATACGTCGCCTATCGACAACTATCAGACTCAGATGTCAGAAGGGAAACTTAGTTTTGATGTCTCGAATTTATCGGCTACTTATGCTGATAACGAGATTACCATATTTGCTACTCTGGGACTTTCAAGCATTGGCGGTGCTAGTAATGTGACCCATGTTTGGCAGAATGGTTTGGTTTCCGGTGGTACTCCTCAGATGCATGCTATGAGTGAGGCTAATATGCAATCCGTGGGAACCGTCAACTTTCTCTCAGGCGAGGTTCGAAATAACCCCGTCGGTAAAGGCAAGCTTAGGAAGAAGAATGTAAGTACTTGCTATCAATGTTTTTATGATTTATTGGTGATCTCTGCTTTGCTTTTTTTAATTTCTAATGATCATCTGATAAAATATTCTCAGGTTCACGGGATTCTAAATGCTGTGAGCTGGGGTATTATGATGCCACTTGGTGCTCTAATAGCAAGATACTTGAAGGTGTTCAAATCTGCAAATCCTGCATGGTTTTACCTTCATGTGAGTTGCCAGTCCACAGCCTACATTGTCGGGGTCGCTGGATGGGCCACGGGCATCAAACTGGGAAGTGAATCTGCTGGTGTTGAATACAGCGCTCACAGAACAATTGGGATCATCCTATTCGCCCTTGGAACACTTCAGGTATATCACAAATTCCTGATTTTTTCGATACTTTTCCTATTCTAAGTTGTGTTGGGTTTACTAAACAGATATCGCTTGCTTTTCCTTCAATCCAGGTGTTTGCTTTGCTTCTGAGGCCAAAACCTGACCACAAGTACCGATTCTACTGGAACTTATACCACCAATCTGTTGGATACATGGTCATAATCCTCAGCATTATCAACGTATTCAAAGGAATCGACATTCTACAACCAGAAAAGAAATGGAAGTATGCCTACATCGGAGTCATCGCCGCCTTGGCTCTCAACGCTCTGTGGTTGGAAGGGTATACCTGGTACATTGTGCTCAAGAGGAAAAGATCGGAAGGTGAAACAAAGATGCCTCCTAACACTAATGGATCAAATGGTTATAATCCAGAGCCAGAGGTGTAGATGATGACTTGTATTTGACATGGCTCTTCCCTTTCTCAGTGCTCTTTCCTTCTCTTGTATTGTATGCAACTTTCAGCAGTAGTTGCCTAATGGAGGCCAGGATTTTGATGTGATTCTTTTACAGTGTGGCTAGCTATAGGAGGTTGTATCTAAACATGGATATCTTCCAACTCTTATCATACTGTATATATCTGTTTCTTGTTCAGATACGTTTAGTCTCATGTTTTTTCATTGTTTGCTTGACAACTTCTATGTTCGATCCCGATTTACACTGAACTGTTTCACATAAGTTTGGCGCAGAAAAACAATTGAAGAATGAACCAAAAATATAATTATCTTCATTTCTTGTAACAGTCAACAAGTAACAAATAAGCGCAGAATTAGGTGCCCAGAATGACCAGGAAGAACTGTCATCTTTAACAAATATGTATTTGTTTGTAATTTCATGGAATCCTACTTGCTTCATTCTGCCTGCTGCAAAGCCTCGATAAATGCATCCTTCAATTGTGGGTTTGAAGCTGCAACTCTTTGGGATGTGATGTCAAAATCTTTACCAGATCTGATCGAAACCATCCAACACCAAATCTTAATTTTTCAATAGCTAAGAAATTCCATGCAAGTAATGTCATGTCAAAATATTATAGTATTCTCATGATCAACAAAAGCGTACATCTTTCAACTTCAAAGGAAGAGCCAATTCAAGTTGCATATCAAATGACACAAGTAATTCTAGGTTATTGGTGTGGACTGATTCTAGCCTTCCCTAACATCACACTTTTGTATATAATAAAGTTTGCTACTTACGGATCATAAACAAGTCCTCCAGCTTCTGTGACAATCAGAGCACCAGCAGCTACATCCCTGATCATGGAAATGATCGACCATTAATATGTTAGTCACATCAATCACATCACAACTTGCCACATCAGTTTTTTGTGAAATAAATTGTTAAAACATACCATGGGCCCCCATATCCAGTTTCATAAAATAAATCAAGCCTCCCTGATGCAATTCCACAAAGATTCAATGCACAAGAGCCACTCATCCTGAGGGATCTCACCTGAGAACAGCAATTGATATGAAATTAGCAGATTGCCAATGCATTTTCACAAGCAGATAAAATTAACTGGGATGTTTTGGTTTCACCTTAAAAAGCAAAGAGTTAATTCGATTTGTAGTAGCATCCACAGTTGGCTTATCACGTTTTGTTCCAACCTGCACTTCGTAGGATATTGATTAAACAGGCTCTCATCATTATTGTATGAAGGAAAAAAGGAGGGTGATAGATCTACGTAAAGTATGAAGGACTCAATATGAATTTTAAGGTGAAGGAGCAAGAAGAAACAGAATTAACAGAAAAAAAATCATAGTCGCAATACTGAAAAAATGTCAGTTATGCAACATATCAAACTCGATATGTAAATAGAAAGAACAAGTGCACTTCTCATATGCAGGTGCTATAGTTGTGCAGTTAAAGTGATTGACTGAATGCTTTGTTAACCATAACAAAGACAAAACGCGAGAGCATCGGATGTACGAAGATAAATTAGAATTTGGATTTAGGAGGAAGACCTAGTCCGTATGCCTAAGTGCCAATAAGAAAAACCACCTTAAAGTTTATCTTAAACCTTAAGTCCAAGTGCTCACTGGTGTAAGCATGTACATCAATCCCAACTAAGAGCTTGATGAGACCAGCAAATTCTTGGCAACAGTTGTCCCTCCCCAGGTGACTAGTTTCTAGCAAAGGTAAAATAACAGCTCCAATTTGAGGTCTTAGAGCAAGAGAATGAATGTCTTGACCATTTCTGCCCAATAAGGTGTTTTCAGCTTAGATGAAGCTAACAGATAATAGAGTGATTTCCCCCCAAAAAAAAAACAGATAATAGAGTGATGGAATCGTAAAAGAGCAAATGTGCTTGAGAAACAGATGACAGATCTTAAATATATGACACAAGAGAGAACGAGCAGGATCGAATATTTTATTGAGGTAAAGAAAAAAACCAGAGAGTATAATCAGTAACCTAGTATCATAGAAAACTTGCATTAGAAGAAAGTTGCATTTATCATGATCAGTGCTATGACTACTAAAATTTCATCTAGGCTTCATCTTAAGATTATAAGCAACTAATCATTTAGTTACCATAGAAGATTCCTTTTCTGACCACCAGGTTCAGTAATTTATTATATCTCACATCACCTTGGTCTTGTCAATGGAACTCTCATACAGACACATTACTCCAAAATCTGCAATCACTGCAATAATGAGCAAGTAAATGAAACTAAAATGCATACCTCTGTTGCAAGAAGAGACTTCAGAAGCTCAGTCTGGGATGATACTGCAATCATACAACGAGAAAGCAAATGCTTAATTTTTGTGGAGAGAATGCACAACAATTGCATCACCAGTTAGGGGGCAACAACAGTAAACAAATTGGCTTACCTTTTATTGGATTACCATTCAAAAAAGCACCTTTTCCATGGATGCTAGTAAAAAGCTACATTAAATTATTAAATTAGTAATGAATGTGAATCTTAATACCTCTCTCTGTAAAGCACTTTAATATTGAACATAATTTAACATCCTAAGAAATTGAAGCATTCATTACACAGTATTATTAAATCAACAAGGTCAATATTCACCTCCAAATTACAGGAAAGTAATGTATGATAATCGGCAGCATGTTTATCTGAATAATTGCTTTCTGATAACAATAATGTTTAAAAAGCAAGGAGTTGAAAGAAAACAGCAGAACATCACGCATGCAGAGAAGCAAATGAATTGCGCAGAGGTAAACATTTTTGCCATTGAAAAAAAGGCACACATAATAAACTGGATACGTGTTTTTTTACTCTTAGGAAGGAAACAGAACATTCTGCTTTACATATTGAAGTATAAGACTCCTCACCTCGTCCATTATTGGGTTGTAAACAACACCTACTTTGGGAATCTTGCCAATTGTAAGGCCAATAGAGATGCATACAAATGGGAACCTACAACCAAATATGTTAGCTGAATTACAATTAAGATGGAGATGTAAACAGCAAGACAACATCAAACAACCGCATGCCATGTACCCATGAACGAAGTTGGTAGTCCCATCAAGAGGATCAACGATCCATGTTGGTTCATCAGTCAGCTCAGTGGTACCATAGGCAGCAGTAGTTTCTTCCCCAATGAACTGAAACAAAAGTTAATCATAAACAAGAGAATAATAAGAGAATCCACGAACATTCGAGGGCAGCAAACTCAACAATGATCAACAATTGGTTTTCTCAGTTACAAACAGAAGAAAGGAATTCGTATTAGAAGACTCAACCTTATGTGTTGGATGACGTTCCTTAAGAAAATTGAAAACTAGATCTTCACAAGCCTTATCAGTTTCTGTAACTAAATCCACCTAGCAATCATGAAAAGAAAAGCATTAATACATATACTGATTTACTATCTTGACATTGATGCAAGTGTGTGCAAATACCAAAGGAATTTCTGAGTTCTGACTATTATATAGTAGGAAGCAGAAGGAAAATATAAAGACAAAAAAGAAAATACCTGTCCTTTATGCTCCACATGTTTAGTCTGGTAAAACCCTTTACGGATTATCTGTGAGTCAAAAGAAAAAGAACAAAGAACAAAGAATAAACAATAAGTTCAAAAAAGAATATCAAGCAAGCCAAAGGGAATGACGAAAAAGAAATCTTTTTCACCTCTCCGGCTTCCTTGGCTGCATCTATAGCGGTTTCAAGGAACTCTAAAAGTGAATCTGAAGAGAACCCAGCAAGGAAATCAAAAGCCAATCCACACAGAACCAGAATTCCAGATATCGAAATGAAAATACAAAGTGAAAAAATAATAGTAATAATGAGCAAGTGAGACTAATGGGATCATACCCGTCTCTTCCATTATCAATAATACTCGAACAAGCGAAGAAGAAAGTGAAGAAGATAAATGAAACTTGGATTATGAGTGAGTGACAATGAAAGGCAGTGAACGTGGCTTCCGTTTATAAAATGGTTCAGTGACTCCCTCACGTTGCAGAACGTGAAGAACCCAAACTGGCTTCAGTTTATAATTTGTTTTTTTTTCTATTATTTGTATAGTCAATTAATAATGACGCAATATTTTACAAATTATAGTAATTGAATATTTTTGTAGTAAATAAGTAACAGGTTCAATTAAAATTTAAAAGAATGTAAGTAGAAGAACTCTACTTTTTGACACACACTGCATATTATCTATGCATTAGAAGAGTAATGGTTTCTTATATTACAAAATGGAATTATTGTCAAAGGAAGTAAAATATGAAGTTATGTACAAAAATAAACCAATTCCAAATGTTTTTATCCTATAAATATATAGATATAAGGAGTGTTTTTAACATTGAAAATAAGCAATATTTTAAAAATTGGACCAAAAGTTAAACTAACAAAAATTTAAAATTAAAATAGTTCAATTCTAGTCATAAAATTAATTAAAGATTTAATAAAATTAAATAATTTAAAATATTGTTAAAGAAACCTATTCTTATTATGAAAAATTAAATTTTAATTGAAAAAATATTAAATAAAAATTATTTATTAATTTTAGTTTATAAAATTAATTAATTTATACAAACTGACCGATTAAATCAATTTTTAATTAGAAAATAAATCAAAATTTTAAAAATTAAATTAAAATAAAATAGTTTAATTTTTAATATTACTAATTTAATTTTAATATTTTAATCATTCAGAATAAGTGAACGAGAATATGCCAATGTATATGCTCTGGATCAGACTGTTTGGTACGTTGTTTGGTACGTTGTCACGAATCTTCCTAATTTGGTACGCCTTCTCTAATTTTGTCTGGCCTAGGAAAGAGGGGTTTGAGCTTGAACCATCCAAATGAAACTAACTTGATAATAAAAAATGTGTATTTAATAAAATAATTAATATCATCCAAAAATAAAATATTTTATTTTTTTGAGTATTTGTTAAGGAATTGTTTGCTTTCGTTTTTTTTTTTTTATTGTAATTTTGTAAATTTAAAAATGACTCTTAAAATCGTGTTTGGTTAAATAGGTTTGTATATTTCATTTTAAAAATAAATAACCAGCAACTATTTTACGATTTTATATTTTCATAATTTCTTAAAATAGGTTTTCATTTATTTTGAAGCGTCTGTCCACATAATATTCTCTCTTCTGCATCGATTTCGTATTCTGCGTCCTCACCAATATTACTTTTTTTAGATTAGTGTTAGAGAAAGTTTACCCAATTCAACAAATTTGATATAAGTTTACCAAAGTTTATATTAAATTTGATTTTTAAAATTTTCAACCTTAGACTTTAAACTGAATATGTCAAATAAATTGATATCATTTTGAGTAAAATAATATTATTTTAAATTATTGATTAAGAAATAATTAGACTTAATCATAATTGAAAGCTTTGGGCTTTGGGCTTTGGGCTCTGGGTTAAAGGGTCCATTGCCAAGCCTACTTAGGACAAATTAAATACCCAATAATCTCTAAAAGTTGATGATGTAATATATGAGAACATAAGATATACCCAATAGAGGCAAAGGGAAATTCATAGGAAGAGTATGGACATGTTTTTACAAGGGCTTGGTCAATCACTCAAAAGATAACGGACTGACCAAACAATGCACGAATTCATCTACCTTTATTCATGTACTTGAAGAGCAAAGACCAAAATAGTGAAAGGGGAAGAAGATAATTGGCTTCGTTGAATATAAATTTTACCAGGATTGTGTTATGTCAACCATGCGATTCACTGATTACAACAGGTCACCAACATGAATCACGGGTGGTCTCTAGGTTCAAGAGCAGCTATTTCTTTCACAACTTGAGCTTTATCTGCTTCAAATTGTTCATCCTCTGCACATAACCATGTAAAACAAATGTCAACATGGCCTGTACTGTAAAACTCGAAAAGAAAAACTAACAATTCGATTTATACAAGTGAATATTTCTCAAGTACCTTTCTCGGTTTTGAAATCAGCAAATAACCGGAGGAGCTTGCTTCTATTTGCAACAAGTATGCTCACAATGTCCGGAGGTTTATTTTGATTAGCAGCAAAGAGCTGTAGGAAAAGGGGAGCATAAGTACAGAGCACGAATGCACAATAGAAAACAACTACAGACTACAGTAGATCAGGTCAAAGTGAGCATGCATGAAAAGGGTACCTTGAAAACATGAAATGCTTCTATCTGGATGCTTTTGCTTGTTTCCTGCATTGATGAAGTAAACCAAACTTCAGGTTCTTGGCACCAGATTTAGTAGTTCAACAGATTTAAGTTTTTACTAACCTAACAGGTGACAACGTAAACCTTATGATAAAAGACACCAGTAACTATAAAGACATCCTATGAATCAAAGAATTAAATAAACATTATAGACAAAACATAGGTTAGGGAACCAAAGACATTGTTTTATAAATTGAAAAAAGAAGAAGTTGCAAATCAGCAAAAACTTCAGTTGAGAATTCCAATCTAACTATGAAGGAACAAAATCTTTGGCGTGCATAAACAGAGAAAGGGAGGGGGAAAAAAAAACAGGAAAGAATGCATCAGGAAAGAACTGTACTCTCAGAAGATTCATGAGAATCCTCAAGTTATCCCTTGAGCTTACGTATCGGGTCATCACAACTGAATTAGACCGATCCAATAATATATCTCCCAACAGCTGTAACATTTAAAGAATCACATGTAGGTTAACAGTATCAGAATCTCAATGGCAAATTCATAAATACATTTGTTAACCCCACAAGTCTAGGGGAACGGTTACGAGAGATAATACCATATATATACATGTTATACCTTAACAGCTTGTCGTCTAGTAATGTAATTAGTAGATTCTAGCAACTTTGAATTATATTCTGCAAAAAACTGAAGTGGCATAAAGTCAGGAAAAAGTAGTTATTGTTTTCTTGCGAATCTTTAACCAATAATGGTAACAAAAGTACATTAACTCAAGTTGCCTCATGACTACCAACAAGATTTGCTGGAATTGGTTGCAGCATGCTAATTCAGTACATATAAATGACAATGAAATACCTTAAGGTTACAGTTACATGCCCCCATAAAAATCCATGATAAACAAGTGTTCAGAAAACTTACCCAGTCATAATTTTTAGAAAGGAACTCAGCTACAGTTGATTTATGTCTTGTTAAGAGTTCCTGCAACAAAATGAAACAACAGCATCAGGTGGGTGCTGAGGCCATTAGAAGTGTATCACTCAATTAACTACTGTGAACTGGTTGGTTCATAAGTCCCCTAATAGCTTTGTCAATCACACAAACCTTAAAAGTTGCAGCAGCATCTGCAGCAATATCAAAATTTGGGAGTTGTATGTAGTCAAAGAATTTCTTCATATGATCAGATTCTAGGACACATCTGCAAGTCGGAACAAATAGACAAAGTGTGAAGCAATAGATGGATAAAGACCATAGGAAGAATAAATTACCATCAAAATAAAAGAATTAACTAGACTCGTTTTTTTTCCCACATAAAAGAATCTTGTTTTCAACACAGTGCTAATCAAGAATTGTGGTATGTAAAATTAAGATTGAACATACTAGGAACAGTGAAATTTTCCTACATTTGGTGGTAAAATGAAAACATGAAATGTGCAATGTAATCAAATCATTGGCGTGCATATGTTTAAAGTAAGGAAAAACAAGTAAAGTGGACAATATTTAGATATTGCTATCTAATGTTCAAGCTTTTGAAATTAAAGAACTATGTACTCTCAACAATGAGTCTCTGGGAAATGACATCGATACATCACAGAGCACAAATTTCTGTAAAGATGGAAACTTCACATTAGATCAAGATCTGACTATGGAAGGAAGTGCAAGCCTTTCATTCAATAATTCTTAACTAGAAGGCTAAGAAGTATAAAACTAAAATTCTCCCAAAGGGTAAAAATTTTCGTCTCCAACATCAATGCTTTCAATTTCCTGATATTAGTTGATATAAAACAAATCATTTTGTTTTACTTGCTCACCTTGCCACAGTTTGGTGGCGTATGCATTCTCTCAGCATTGCACCATAGTGTAAAGCCATGTCCGTATCATCATAGCTACAAAAAAAGCAAATCAGAAATTAGAAATTGCCAAAAAATATAACAACCAATGAAGATTTCAGTTAAAGGTTTTTCAAGACAACAAAGAAGATGGAATGTTGAAGATTGTTCAAATTACCAGGCTCAAAGATCCTGGAAAACAAAATACATCACCCTGAAATGGTATTCTTTAGAATTCTAGAATTTAACTTTTTAACAGAAGTATTTGCTGAATATAAAAGTGCATCAAGGTATACATCCACTTTCTTTCTCTTATTTTCTAGTTTCGAAGAGAAAATAAGACTACTGATATTTCCTAGGAAAGAATGCCCTAGATGTGAACTGACTATACATAAGAAGGGAAATGTCAACATGTTTTATGTGTTACCTACAAGAAGCTCCTGTATTCCACTTAAAATTATTTTCTACATTTCACATACAAGAGATCAAACAATAGTTATGGAGAAGAAATCACCAAAGCACTTTGAAACAAAGAAAAGCAATAAAATGACTTTCGCATTATGCAGCTCAATCAAAATTCAGCCTTTGCATTATGACAATCTTGGAAGACCTAGAAAAGGCCATGACCATCAAGTATCAATGCTGTTAAAAGTTCTTGGAATAACGGCTTACCCTGCAACCAAAACATCCAAAAGATCTGTGTTTTTCTCCAGGTATTCAGATGCAATCAACCGTGAATTAACTTGCTGTCTTTGTAAATTTGCAACAACTTGAGTGGCGTCCTTTCGTGCCTGAAGGGAAGTAGAAAAAGTAAATAATCATAAAATATTCTCCACATAAGAGAATGAGTAATCAAATAAATACTTAAATACTTAACACAAAAACTGAGAGCTACTTTATGAACCTCTAACTGTCTAATTGTATAGATCTCACCAGAAAAACCTGCAAACCCTTACCTCCAAGTTCAATTTTGGCAAACAAAAGATCAAAAGTCTGAGCGTGTTCTCTCTGAAAAACTCCTGAGTCAATTGAGCACAAGCTTCCGCCACTGGCTCAGATTCACTATTGCCGTAAAGAATTGACTTCATTTCCCTTAAATTTTTAGATAACTCTGTCATCTACATAAAAGCATAAATTAAACATGTCATAATTATCTCAAACATTCATTCATAAACAAAATGTCAAAGCTGAAATGCCAATTTATAAGACACAAACGAACACACCCGTTCCTTTCCAAAAATTTTCCTAATTTATCTAACTGCAAAGTTCAAAACTTCACCAATTAAAAATAACAAAACGGATTTTAATTCAATTAAACACGGAATACCTTCTCTTCCCTCTTGGAATCGCGAAGTTCTGACGACGAAGAGGAGGAGCGATCGACGCAGATGAGGAGATTGCGTGTCTGCCGCACGATATCCGCTGGGGTACGAGGCTTGGACTTAAAAAGCCCCTTCATTTTCTCCGATTTAGTATGCGATAAGGTCCCCGCAGACGTAGAAGGCGGCGTGGATGGTTGTAGCGCTGCTGGTGCTGCCGCCGCTGCAGACGACGGCTGTTGCGAGAGCCTCTGGACTACGACAGGAGAGACCTTCTCCACAGTCACAGCCGCCGTCGTCGCCGTCGACGACGACGCAGCTGGCTTGGACGCGCACAATCCTATCCTTCCTCTACCTAGAAACCCCCCTGGGATCAGCGTCCGTCGCTCTTTTTGGGATTCAGATGTTTGCTTGAAGTCAATTTCTGTTCGCAGCTCCGGAGATTTAGATTTGGTTTATACTTATTTTTATTATTTTTGGATTTGGTCATTTTTTTTAATAAATAAAACCTAAAAAAAATGCATCAAGCATTATTGTACGTTGTTGGGTTAGGTTGTTTGGGCATTCCATGTGATCCGACGGTTGCTTGCATTTTTGTGTTTTGGGAGTTTGTAGAGACAGTTGGTCGGTAGTTACTGGAACTACTCTGATTCAGCAAGTGGAATCGGGTAGATGCACGTACATGACAACTAAGCCAGAGACAGCCACCTGGCTTTAGTCTTTCTTTAATGAGTTTTAAAAATTATTTGGGCTTTGATTTTTTCTAAATTTTTAATTATTTCTTTTAATTATGAAAAATTCTAAAAAATGTGTAATAATATGTTAATTACATATTTTAAATTTAATTATGAAAAATTCTAAAAAATGTGTAATAATATGTTAATTACATATTTTAATACAATTAATTAATGAATCAATAACTTAAAATCAAACAATAAGTGTAATTAAACTAATAGGAACGAGTCATATAATAAAAACTTAGAGATGTTTAGTTGTAAAATAAAACATGTTTTTAATAATTATGATTTTTCAGGCAAAATATAATTTTTATGAAATTTCAATTTAAAACTAAAAAAACTCTCAAATGACTTTCGGTAGATTTTCAGATCAATTATTGAATCCATTTTTAATGCCTTTTGTCCTTATATTTTACATAATTTTTACAATACTCACAAACTCATCTTCTCATTTATTATGTATTTAATTATTTACTCAACTTGAATATTTATTTTGATATTTATATAATATTATTTGAATTTTGTATATTTTAATGTTTATTTTTTATATATAATCCATATAAAAATTTAGTTAGATATATTTTCATTTATGTTTCATATAGTTTAAAATTATATAATAATTAATATATTGTGCTTTGTATATTGTTTAATATACTTTAAATAATATTTTATATATATAATTTTATTATAAAATAAAATATAATTAAATTTAAAATTATTTTTATGTTTATGTTTATGTTGCCAAGCAATTTACTATATAAAATTATTTTAAAAAGTATTTTTAAATAACAGTCAAACAATCAATTTCTTCTTAGAAAAGTTATTATCAAAAAGATTTACTGAAAAAGTTCTATTAATAAAATTGTAGTGATACAAGTGCAACAGCTTATTTATTAGATGGACAAATTTTTATAAAATAAAATAAGAACATAATAATATAAAAGGTAATTTGAAACAGTTGTCAAATGGTTCTAAATTTAAATTTGGCCTAGGGAGCACCATCAGTCAGAAACACTATTCAACTAGGATTGTCACAATCATCACGTGCGTACCTTCAGCCATTTCTTATTCAAAATTTGAAACGTTGGTTATAGGTTGGAATTTAGTAACGTTTCTTTAAAAGTTAGCTTTTGGATAGACATAAAGTATCAGTTGGAATAAGTGGCATATTATTAAACCTCTTTTGGAACAAGAGGTTAAATGTTTTAAAATTTTTATTAGTATTAAATAATAATAAATTAGTTAAAAATTAAATAAAATAGGAAAGATTGACGTGTTTTTAAAGAAACTGAAATTACTCATAAAAGAATTTAAAACTTAATTAAAAAGAGATTATTAAATATAAATTAATTAGCTTATTTTGATTTATAAAATCAATTAATCTACACAAAATAGCTAATTAATAAATAATTAATCATTTTTAATAATAAAATTATTAAAATAAATCGAACCAAAATTTAAAAATTAAATCAAATTTGGACTAATTTGAGATTTTTACGGCCATATCGATAAAATCAATTTTGATACTTTAATCATTGATTATAATTTATAACTACCAACATAAAAGTTATAATGCCTTCTCGTGCATATTTCAAGTTTATTCAGGTTAAGTTTGGTTGAAACGTAAGTTTTTTAATAAAATGGTTATAATAAAATGGGATATAAATAAATATAATATTAAAAATTATTATTTGTGATAGATGAAATAGTTTGTAACTTAATATAATAAAATATTGTTTAGAAAAAGATTTATAATATAATATAATATAAAATTTTATCATTTTATATTTTATCATAAATTCTTAAATAGAAAGTTTTTTTATTATTTAAGATATAATATTAAACTCTGCTCTTCTATCTTATTTCATTTAGTTTCATTATAAACCTTTCTCTCAAACGATAGAATAATATTATATTTTATTAATAATCTTTAGGTGAAACATAATCTTAGTTAAAAAAACAAGTTGATAAAAATGACAATTGTTTGTCTAATTTAACTTCATTTAATTTAAAATTAACAATTTAATTTAAATTTTATCATACTTAATTTTAAATTAAACAATTTTCTCGATAGATGAATTCAGAATTAACAAATTAAATCGGATCGTATCAACCTTGACATCCTAAAAGCAGAAAAATAAAAAAGTTCACAGGAAGGCCACGGTTTATGCTTACAGCCCATGGAAAGGCCTTGCAACCATTAATTGCCATTAGATATTGCACTAATTACATGTTAAGTAAGCTTTATTTGATCACCTGGTTTCAGTTACAGAGTAAAGGCGCAGAAGCATCCAAAAATAAGCGTTACGGTCTGCATAGTCTAAACTTTCACCGGCTTAAATGACGTCAGATTCCTGTACTTAAGCCACGGCTTTTCCCAAACCACGGCTTCGTAATTCTTCGCCGTCGTTCCGTCCATCGCCTTCACGACCAGGCGGTAATTGATACCGGAAACCACCTGCGTCTCTCCTCCCTCCACGTTCTCGTACTTCAACTCCGCCTTAGCGCGTTTGTCGTACTCGCTTACGGCGTACTCTCCGATCTCCTGAATGTGCGGGTCGCTAACGTTCTTTATCGGCTCCCAGCCTCCCGGCATTGCCGCTGCCTTCGTTACGCCGACTGCGACGGCGACGAGGGATACGATGCCGAAGAGGACGACTCGTCGTTGCATGACTGGGAAGTTATCTTTTATCCTCAGACTATGATGCATGTTTAAATGGGACGCCGTAGGAAGTAGAACTACGGTTGTTGTTGGTATTTAAAGTGGTTAAGAGTTAGAATTAGAGTTAAGACTTTCGGACCCCATCTCGAAGATAATTACCACAAGTACCACCGAGCGCTAAGGTATGATTGATCACCTCGAATTGTCCGGTAAGGGCATTAACGTGAATAGAAGCATTTATGGGCAAATGAAAGTGAGTCCCATTTTGGCCAATGGTGCCATGACAGAGTTGTTGATTTTGCCATTCATCTTGAATATTCTAATTGATTTTTAAATATTTAGAAATTAATTTGTATATATTATAATTTAGTAATATAATAATAAAATATTTCCTTTATTTTAAATAAAATTTATTGTTATAATTAATATAAACTGAATTCAAATAAGTGTTGGGATATTAAATATGCATATAAATCACTACAATAACTACAATAACAATTAAGTTAAAATTATTGTTTTGAATAAACATATATAAAAATTAAATTATTATTATTATTATTATGATGATTAATTTTAGGTTGTCTTCAAAATCTTTCATAATTACTAGAATTTAAATTTAATATTTACCAAGTTAGTTAATTTTTATTAAAATTTTATTTTCTCTATGAAAAATTTCTATCTTGATTGAAATTACTCATCAGGAAGAATTGAATCTCTTAGAATAATTTAATTATTATGAATTATTATGAAGTCATTACTAATTTTGTTTAAACAAAGATTGTTTTATAAATTAATGTTAATAACAATAATAAAATTATAATTAAGGGTTAATTATTAAAAGGCACAAACTTTCGTCAAAATTTTAATTATAACTTGAACTTTATAAAGTATCAATAAAATGTCCAAATTTTAATTTTTTCAATTATAGTACAAACTTTAAAAAGTAACAATAAAATGCTCAAACTTTCAATTTTTCAATTATAACTCGACGTTAGTGTTTCCGTTAAATTTGATAACATGTTTCAGAAATATTAACTATTAATACACGTCAATCAAAATTAATACAACAAATGAAGATTAAGGAAATAATGTCGTTTAATCACATAATAAAAACGACGTTGTTATTTAAAAATGACTTAAATCAGATTATACAACTCTGACGACCTTAAGCTCTGATTTCATTTTTTTCTTTATTTTTAGTTTGTTCTTTTAACGCTCTCATCTTTTAATTTTCAAATTATGCAATCCCGACATCCTCACATTAAGGTATCAAAAGAACGAACTAAGCACGAAGAGCTTATTAATGCAGTACGTTATAATGCGATAGTAATTTGAGATGTCAAAAGAACAAACAAAAAATAAAGAACTAAGGTCATCAGAAGAATAACATAAAATATCATGATATAATTGAAAAATTAAAAGTTTGAAAATTTTTATCACTTTTGAAATTCAAGTTAAAAATAAAAATGAAAAATTTAAACATTTTATTGTTACTTTTCAAAGTTCAGATTATAATTAAAATTTGTCAAAATTTGAGTTTTTTGTTAATTAACCCTATAATTAATTAAAAATCGTGCATAAATTTGTACATTTAGACTTTTTTAAATATAATATATTATGATTTTTAAAGTGTTTTTCATAATAAGATAATATTAACGCTCCGAAAGGTTCGAGCTCTACAAGTGAAGAAAATGGAGGTTGGTCGTTTTTATAGTTGTGTTAAATAATTTTGACCCTGCAGTTTGTTAAGGGGTGTTTCATGTTTGTTCCTTAGTTTTTTTTTTTTAAAAATTATTAAAAAATATGTTTGTTTAAAATTTTAATTTCTGTTTTTATTTTAATTTCTTTGGGTTTTAAAATTATAAAACCTAGTTTTTATTTGCTGTTTTTTTCAGAATATAATTTACTATCATTTAAATATATACTATTTAATTTTAAAGTTTTAATAAAAATTATGAATAATTTAATTCAACATTATATATTTAATAAATTAAAATTAATTATCAATAAAATTAAAATTAATTATCAATAAAATTATTAATAATTAAACTTTATAATTAAATTATATGTAATTAAATTATAATAATTATTAATAAATATAATTAAATTTAAGATATATAAATATTCAAATAAAATTTGATTTAATAATTAAAATATATTTTCAATAAATATTAATTTATAAATAAAATTCTGATTTTAAATTATTTAATTTATTAAAATAACATAATTTTGTTAATAATTTGTTAATAAATATTATATAAGAGATTAAATAACTTTATTTAATTAAAATAATTTATTTTTAATTTTATTTAATATGTAAATATTTTCAGTGATATAAATATAACCATATTAACATCAACACCTAAATAGTTTTTATTTGAAATAAAACATAAACAAAAATTAAAACGAAAATTAAAACTAAAACAAAAAAAATAGAAATATCACTAAACGGCCCATAAAATTACAGGTGGTGTATTTACAAGTAGGTAACGTGATAGAGGGTCTAGTTGCCATTTGAGGAAGGTAGGATTAAATTTGTTTGTTCCAATGTTATATTTTATTGAAACATCAAAGCCACGAGGGATCAAGAAAAGGCTCATTACATATACTGTAGAAAAATTATAAAATACATTCCAAAATTTATCTAATACGCACTTAATAAATTAATAATTTGAGAGTGACAATCATTTGTAACTAATATTAACATCAAAATGAAAAAATTGTGAAAAATAATGTTTGAAAAGCAATATCAAATAGAGTGAACTGCATTGCTATTGAGCTTTAGCTCGAATGGCACAGATCCTCCATGCTCGTGAAGATGGAGATCTGATTAAACCAAGGAAAAAACAGAGGAAACTGCATTTTCTGTAAGATTGTCTTATCTGCTCTCCGTAGAAGCTGTGCATATTGTATGCAGAATTCTATCCTATCTAGAGAGTACGTTGTTGCAGTTCAGAGTACTCGATTCGACACAAAAACAAAGGCTCCTGCAAATTATACATCAAATATATTGCAGTCACATATCAAAAACAATTAAAGGCAAGTGTAATGGAAGAAGGGTATTGATTGATTGATTGATTAGTTTACCTAGCGTAGGCATTAGAATAGAAAGAGCAATTATGGCAGCAATCTTCAGGGGTAGTCCAGTCTTGATCATGTCTATGATCTCAATATGCCCTGTGCTGAATCCAACTAAGTTCGAAGGTGTTCCGGTCGGAAGCACGAATGCGAGCTGTGCCCCAATTGCTCCAGGAACCATGAGGAGCAGCGGGTGAAGATGCATGGTTTTGGCTATTTGGATGAGTAAAGGAACCAGAAGGGTTGTGGTGGCATTGTTTGATGCAATGAATTCAGTAATGGTGGCACTTATGAGGCATACCATAGGTGCAATGGCTAAGTATGGTGCCTCTTCTAAGAAGTCCAAGGATTTTGACAGTACATCAGCTAGGCCACTGGACCTGACACCATCAGCAATGGCGAAACCTGCTCCTAGCAGCAGTATTATGTTCCATGGTAGCTTCTTGCACTTGTTCCAGTCCATCAGTTTCTCTCCCATTTGCTTCTTGTTTGGAATTATGAACAATAAAGTTGCCATCATAACCTGTAAAGCAAGAGATTATATTTGGTCAATGTTTTCAGCAGAATTGTACAAACTGTGACAAGGGAAATGGAGTTATGGTTAATGCAATACTCACACTGGCCGTTCCGTCGCCTGCTCGGCCGTGGAAGAGAGCTCCCCAACCGGGAATGTCATCTGTTATGCTTCTTGTTATCCATAGAACAATCAAAATCTGCAGCAGAAATTTATTCAGGCATAAGAAGCAGATTCTAAATCACTTATCAAGCATATAGTACTTGGTCGCTCACCCCAAATATAGCTAAAATCATCTTCTCAGCAAAAGCCATAGGACCTGAATACAGTAAAATCAGAAAGTTCAGAGGCTAAGCCTAGTTAATTGCTTCAATTGCACATGAAATGGACAAAAGTGACCAAATTTTAGGTACCTTACCTAACATGTCAAGCTCTCTTTTGAGATGGGATTTGTCAAGATAAGCAGAGAGGGCCTTTCCTGAGCCTCTTGAGCAATACATCAAGCAAAGAATACTCCACAAAGCAAAGAAGATCACCAAAGCCAAAGGAAAAGCAAACAAGGACCACTGACTGAAGCTAATCGGATCAGCCTTAGGAAAATAGCTCTTCCACATCCCCACCAATATTAGATTAACACCAGTTCCTGTCAGTGTGCTCATGCCTCCTATAGCTGCAGAGTATACAACTCCCAGCACCACTGCCTTGCAGAACTTGTTAATCACCACGTTGGTCTTCGTGAGACTCGACGGTAGGTTCTGGAGGATTCCGGTGGCCACCGGCATCATCATCACCGTCGCCGCCACGTTGTGCATCCACATGCTGACGAAGGCTGTGGTGGCGCATATCCCCAGAAGGAGGAGTGGTGGATTGATTGGATCTCCACAGAACATCAATGTTACCTGTTTCATGGGCCACGAGACACGTGTAAGAAACAAGAAAGCGAACCTCGTATCATGACAAAACTGCTTTGTCCAAAGGTGGGAATTCGGAAATGGTCCAAGAAAATTATGGGAGGGAGAGAAACAGAGCTCTGCTCCTAAATTCTCTTTTCCTTCATCAACTTGGAAGAAATAAACTTTTTTAAAACGTTGCAGATTTGTTATGACTAGAAAGATGAAGAACTTCCTCATCATGACCAACCCTTTTGAGATAAACAGAGATTAAACGGAAGAATAATTCTGCTGGAAGCCTGGAGCAAAGGGGGAAGAAAAAAAAAAGGAGAAACATTCTAGCTATGTACTCACGTTTAAGGCCAATCTCCTGTGAATGTTATAGTGCTCCACAGCAAGAGCAAGCATGAAACTCCCAAGAACAAGAGCAATCACGTCGTCCATATAAGATTTCGCAACAGCATCAGCAGAACAAATCCCAAAAAGAGGAAACAGGAACATAGGTGCCATGGACGTGATCGGAGCAGGCACAGCCTCCGTAAGCCACCATGAAAACACCCATGCAAGAACAGCCAACATGTTACGACTCGAAACTGGAGCATCGAACGTAACGAGAAAACATATAACAGCGCTCAAAAGGGGTCCTAGCAGAACATAAAAATTCTTCAACGTGAGACAAGAAGCTATAAATGATCTTATACTCGACGACGGCCGTTGGTTTTGATCTCTCGTTGGGAGAAGAGGGGTTCGAGGGTCGTCGGAGATGGGAATGGGTGGTTCGGAGATGTGATTGTTGCTCATTTTGCATCAACTTTATTGCAGATAAAAAACAAGAAAAATGAAAAAAGATTCAGACATGAAAGCTCCAACGATGGCTTGTGCTTATATAATCTGGGAGTTGGATGATGAAGAGAAGAAGTGGACGACTTCTCCTTTTTCCATTTTACTTGTTTTAGTTGCCTAAACTTAGCTGGTCTTGGTTCATTGATAAGCATTACTACTTTTGTCTTCTTGCTAATAATTACTTTCAATCAGTCATTCATATGCTTCACATGCAGATTACAAAAGATTATAAAACTTTCAAACAATATTAAACTGTGGAAATGTAGTTTTAAATCGCTAGTTTAGGATTATAGACTTTTAATTTTGCTGCTTGAAATAGGTTTATCTTAGTCAAATGTTTCTCCTCTAGTCTAATCAACAATATTTAACAAAATGATTCAACTTAGATACTTAAAATGGATTAAATAACAACAACAACAATAATAATAATAATAATAATAAGATTAATAATAACAATAATAATAATTCAATGCTAAGATATTAGTAATATCTACATGTTACTCATTATCTGTAATGATTAAAAATTTAATCAAGATTCAATTGTAAAAATTTTAAAATTGTCTATTTTTAAGTAAAATTTTTAAAACTTTTCGTTAAATTTTAATAAATTAAAATTAATCGATTAAATTTTATTTAATAATATATATTTTTAATTAAACTTTGAATTCTTCAATAGATAAAGATGATTTTTTTAATTATATTTTAAATTCTTAATTTTTTCAATTTTAGCAAATTGGTTGAACCTTTTAAACTTTATTAGACTAAAGCAACAAAGATTGTATAATATTATTCTAACATAAATTATTACTCCTTCTAAGAGTTGTTTATCCTAATTCAAACTCTAACTTAATTTGTGTAATTTCAAAATTTGATTAATTATCCTCAAACCTTTGAACATGATCATAACATTAAAATTTACCCAATATGGTTTATGAAAAAATTGTTTATATTTGATTAGTTCCATGGATCATTATTAAGAGCTATTTCATCTAATATAACATCTACTTTTTGAGATATTACTCTCTAAATTATGTAAAACCACCATAATTTGAAATATGATTATGGAAAAATTGTTAAATGAATATTATTAATTTATTTTGATTTTATTAATTAATAAAATTAATCAAAAATTGATCAATTTTTAAAAATATTAAAGTAAGTTAAATAAAAAATGTAAATTCATAATTTTTATAATTAAACCGACGTGTTAATTGTTTAATCATTTAATTAAATTAAACATTGCACCTGAACAAACTAATAAAAACAAGCTAACAAGCAGCCAAGATGCTTGGAATGTCTCGGTGGCTCCTATCATGGTTGGTACAAAATGTAGGGTCTAGTGATGAATGATCCTGCACCTTCCAGGAAACAACAGGTCCTACGTCACTGAAAACTGTCATCCCTGCTATTTCCTCAGTAATTTCAGTTGTGAAGAGTTTACTGAGATCAAATCATGATTTACTTCCACTATTTTATCGACTTAGGATATGAGAGTGTTTGAAATTCGTATATCGTCACTGTCGAAACTCGAATCTAAAACTCTTAACACTTAACAACTTTTCTTATTTTATCGACTTAGGATATGAGAGTGTTTGAAACTCGTATATCGTCACTGTCGAAACTCGAATCTAAAACTCTTAACACTTAACAACTTTTCTTATATCGTCACTGTCGAGACTCAAATCTAAAACTCTTAACACTTAACAACCCTTTTTAAGATCAATTGAGCTACTCATGCGGGCTAAACTTGGAGCTCCCTGTTTTTACCTTACGGTGTTTTAACCTGCTTTATTTAATTTTATTAACATGTTTAAGTTTATATTATACAGATATGTGAATAAGATTTAATAAAATATGATAAACATTAGTTCATCAAAACAAATATTCCAATCCTATAATTTCATGATGACTAAATGAAAACAGATCATTTGTTCCACTTACATAACGTTTATAATTGATATCTCAAGAAAGCGATGCTCAATTCAATAGATTAGTCCTATGAAATATGAATTGATAAAGAGAGATGTGGATACACGTAGATATAGTTGTTATGATACATATGGATGTTAAAGATAAAGAAAATACTGAGTCAAATTTAAAATCATGTTCATTTTTATAATTACATTATTAATTACACAGGACATAAAATTATTAATAAATTCATTATTAAAAAGATTAATAATGGAAAAAGGGAAATCGAATATGGGGTTGAATAGTTAAATGGACTCCAACCTTGGTCAAAATTCAATCAAATTTGGGAATAAATAAATTAGTCAAACAAGACATTTCGATCTTAATTTCTGCTGACAAAATAAAATTTAGAAGACTATGAAGAAAACAAGTAACCTCATTGTATGTTTTACGAATTGTCAAAATGTACTACGAGAATTTTCAAACTCAGTGATTTGATGTGCAAAATGGGTATCACCTCCGCGAGTATAACTTGCCCAGATTCATCCTTGTCGTAACAAGTCTAATTTTATAATATTTTATAATATTTAATAAATTTCAGTCATTTATTTATATAAATTTTACGTAAATAAACACTTCGTATAAATAAACACAAATTTTATATAAATAAATAATTAAAATATTATAAAATTAAACAAAAAATTTTGCCCGTAAAATCGGAATTACTAAACCCACCTCCTCGTACTTGACTAATTGATTCGAGCAGTTCAAGAAATCCTTAACGCCATCCAGCCAAGCATAAAGGCATCCAAGGTGGCACCACCAGCCACATGGCGAGAAGGTTATGACAGAAACATGAAACAGAGACGTGTTTGGACTTTGGACATCTCTCCAAGAAAACCTTATTAACGCCATCCAACCAAGCGTAAAAGCATCCGAGGTGGCACCATCAGCCACATGGCCAGAAAGTTATGACAGTAACATGAAACAGAGACGTGTTTGGACTGAAGATGGCGACGACGATGAGCGCCAACTCTTGTTTCATGATTCAACCTCAATAATGCAAAGAGTATGTTAGATGAAAATAGAGTCTTGATTAATATTCCGTATTAGAATTGATATCGGATTTGCTTATGATACAATCCTATTCTGATATTAGTTAATATTAAATATTGAGTAATTTTTAATTTATATAATAATATTTAAAATTTTAAAAATTACAAAATAATCCTTCAATATATTTTATTGTGTAATTTATAATTTTATATTAGCTTTATCTCAAAAAATTTAATAATAAAATTAAAATAATAATAATCTATTATTTTTCTTAATATTATTTTCCCATATTCCATATATAAATAACTACAATCAATACTTAAAGAATTTTTTAAAAAATATTACTAATATAAGAATTTAAATCAAATAAATTAAAATACGTTTGTTAACAAAAACTAATAATTACAATTTAATTAAAAGTAATACGGTTATATACACCATTAAAATTTTATTATAATAATTTTTAATTTTGACAATAAATATAATATTATCATAATTATAATTATAAATTAAAAATTTATTTTGTCATCTTAATTATATTTTATAAATTAATTAATTAACAATATATTAAAATTTATTCATTAATTTAATTTTTACAATAAAAATTTATTTTAAACTTATAAAATATATCAAAATGAAAAAATTCATATATATAAACCTATAAAACTAAAGTTTATTGTCATACAAGATATTTTAAAAAAATTATAGGCTATAAAACTGATACGTTAGTCTGGCCTCTCCACGTTTTAAACACTTATTAAAGTCTATAATTGCTTGTTTTGTAGCTTATGCTTTAACTCTTGATGCTCTTCTTTGGTTCTTACACGTGTTAAACACTTAAAGTCTATAATTGCTTGTTTTGTAGCTTGTGCTCGACTCTTACGCTGCGTTTGGTTGCTGTCTCAAGTAGTTAAAGGCAAAATGGAACAGGACAAAATATAACAAATACTAGAGATAGTGAGGTGTTTGGTTGCGGTAGACAGAACAAAAATTTATGTTTCGTCTCAAGGACAAAATGTGTTTGGTTGCAGTGGACATAACGAAAAATTAGTGACAAAGACAAAAATGTCCTTGATCCTTAATATGATTAAAAATATGTAATTAATTGATAGTTTTATTATGAACTATTTGTGTTAGGTGAAAAGCTAACAAATAATAATTATTATAAACTATTATAAAATATCGAATAATATTAGCCCATCAAAATAATAATAATAATAATAATAATAATAATAATAATAATAATAATAACAACAACAACAACAACAATAACAAAATTAATAACAAGAACAAAATAGACACAAAACAAAATGTCTCATAATAATAAATATGAATTATTATAAAGATAAAATATACGATGATAATAACAACAAAAATAATAATAATAATAATAATACATAAATAAATAAATAATGATGCTTGATAATAGAAATTGTATATCTACGACTAATAATAATAATAATAATAATGAATTTGTCATAATAATAAAAATGCAAATTAAAAGATAACAATACTAATATAATTAATAATATTGTGATTTGTAAAAATGAAAAGTAAAAGCAGATGAAATAATAAAGAACTAATAACAACAACAACAATAATAATAATAATAATAATAATAATAACAACAAAATTATAATAATACGAATAATTATAAGAATAATAATGATAATGATAATAAGAAAATAATAATAATAATAACAACAATAATAATAATAATAATAATAATAAGATGTATAATACTAATTAAGTTTTACATGCTACCTTTTGAAGATTTACGATTGAGTATTGAAATAAAAAACAAGGAACATTACATTAAAGTTGCATCATTTGTATCAACATATCAAAATGTTTGCTTTTAGATGTTCTAAATCAATTAGAATTCAACAGAGCTAGTTAATTGCCCAAAAGAGTTGGTACCAAGCGTTTTAAGTTGAGCAACATAAACATTCTCTTGAAAATAACAACATAACAATTCCATAATAAACCATTGAGGACTTTTGTCGAATATGTTATGAGTAGCCATTAATTGAACTCAAGCACACAATCAAATCTTTCTGTTTTCCTTTCATTCAATAACAACAACACAACTTCTGCACCAATCGACCATTATCATCACTAACGAACGCAAACAATTCAATAAGAAACTAAAAACATAACATAAACCATGTATAATATATTTTCGAGTTCAATGACAAATGCCAAAAAAATTTGCGAAGCAAAGAGTAGAAGCACTTCAACTTCCACCGATGGTCCTTCGGTGGTCCAACAACAGGTAGGCCGACGGTGGTGGGAGTTCGAATCCGACGACGGTGCAGCGCTCCAAGGCATCAAAGTGGGAGAGATTGACGAGGCGTGAGGCGGGAGCGTCGGTGGCGTCCCGACAACGTGGACGGCGCAGGGAGATCCGAAGTCGCTTTCGATGGCGCGCCTTCTCCGACAGACTCCAGAGGCGTGGCGGTGAACAACGCCGGAGTGTAATATCCGTTCCTCGTGAAGGGTTGGAAACCTAAAATGTGATATGAGTGAGCTCAAAGAGCATAATGTGTAGGAAAAATGAGTGTGAGACCGGAGGCCTCAAGAGGATTGTGTGAGTCATGTCCGTTTAACGGACATGGAAGTCCGTTTAACGGACAGCCTCGGTTGAATTGGAGCAAGTTGGGTGATTCATGTCCGTTTAACGGACATTCTCGGGTGATTTTGGGTTGCTTAGCCAGACTATGTCCGTTTAACAGACATGTGTGTCCGTTTAACGGACATGCTTGGGGCCACTTTGGTAAATTGTGATTTTGACCATTTTAAATTTGGTACATGTGGCCTTAAGTGAGTTTTTGACAAAAATGCATCATATTTGGATATTCATTGATAAATTGGATGATTGCACACATTAAAATTATTGATCATGCACTCAATTGACATTTTCCGGGTATAATTGGTAATGCATGAGACTGTTTTGAGAATTTCGAGTTGTGGTTATCGAAAATTATTATGGATAGTGAAATTAGTGATTTGGCATTTTTGAGAAATTTTAGGAAATTTTTCTAGAATTTTTCGGAGAAAATTTTGGACTTGAAAAAAGGTCGAGTGGCAGATCAATCAATAATTGGCAGTAGAATTGATTGTTAAATACTGAGATTTTGGATATGTGGCTATAGGAATTATGGACAAATATTAATCAGTGAGAATTGGGTTTGAAATTGATGAAATTAATGAGTTATGAGGAAATGACAAGTGGAGGCTTAGGGTTATGCCATGTGGCATTGTTTTAGCCTAGTATTTCAAATATCTAAGCTTTATTAAAGCTTCCCCTCCTCTCTCTCATGACACTTTCTTCTTGGGAGGACCATTTGGTGATTTGTTTTGCTCTCTTCTTTTCAATTTTCGTGACCTCCCATCCCTCTCTTCTCCTCCTTCATGCTTTGGTGCTTTGATGCTTGGAAACTTGGCTTCATCTTCTACTTTTGCTCCCTCTTTGTTGTCTCTTCGAGTTGAGCTAAGAAAAACCTAACTTAACCTCCTAGAAGATGAAGATTTTAGAGATGAGAAAGTTAGGGTTTCTTGGTGACTTTGAAGAAATTGAAGGAAAATCAAGTAAGTTATGGTTTTAATGTTATAAGCATGGTTATTTTAAGCTTGCATGATGCTTAAACTAGAGTGTGTTGAATTGGTTAGTGCAAGGGTTATGTTTGTGTTATGGATGATGATGAAGTGTGTTCTTCTCTTGTTATGTATGTGTAGAATGAGTGATACTTACATGTAATGGTATGGAAGGGCTTAGAGATGAATGGGTTTTCAAAGAGATGCATGAATGAATGTAGAATGGTTTTATACTTGGATATTGTTTTATGCCCTGTTTTGGGATAAGGGTAATCTGTAGCTCTTGATTTGTTATGAATGAGTTATTGAAGTGAATGAGGTAGAGATTGATGAAAATTCCAATAGAGGTGTTGATCTAGGCATAAGAGGAATTGAATGAGTTAAATGGTAAGATTGAACTTATGGAAAATCTGGAAATTTGAAATGGCTTGATCTTGGGAGTGTGCTCTACTTGGCTAGGCATAATTGTTTGTATAATTGTCTAGAGGAGTTGAGATTTAGCTTGAATGAAACTAGAGTCATTTGGCTACAAATCTTATGAAGCTATTGATTGTGAATTTTGTCTTGAAAGATTCCAAATGATGGCATGAAGTTAGGCAATGGGGTGTTGACATTGTTATGAATGAATGTCTATGATTGTGTTGCTTTTCAAGTGTTTATGATCAATAATGGACCCTATCTTGGTTATGGATGATATTAAATTAACATTGAGTTATAAGAATGGATAATTGATGAGTATTGCATTAAAAATAATTGGTTAAGCATGAGGAATTGAGTATTGAGAGTGAAGAGTTGAAATTTGGAAGTTCATGAAAACTAAATTGAACATGGTTTAGTGCAAGGGGCATAACTTTTTGTGTAGAACTCAGAATGAGATGATCTTTATATGGATTTGATAGTAGATTTCAAGATCTACAACTCCTATTTCAGGAAAAATTTCAAAATTCGGACATTTTGAGGGGTCGAATTTTTAAAATGGTATAGGTGACCCGTAGCAGTCCGTTTAACGGACATTCACTGGACAAAGGATATAAATTAAGCCTCAAATGGGTTTTAAAGTTAACCTAGAATGATCCTTAGTTTATGGGACTAATGTATGAAAGGTTTAAAGCGAAATCAAAGGTTAAAACTTGGTGAATAAATGGGTAAGATCAAAAGTGTCAAATGCATGTGTAAATGGGAATGGAATTGTTTACATGCTTGTAATATTGTTCAAGGAAGTTAGTAAATGGTACTAAGTGATTTATTATGATAGGGAATTGGATATGAGGAGATCATACAAGGTTAGAAATGAAATGACGAGAATTGAGTTATGTTATCAAATGAGATGCAAGTGTATGGTTTTGCTAGACTCTTAAAGAGTCAAATTTGAATGGATAATTGAAAATGATCATATGCAAGTAGACAAATTGAATTATGATTTGAGAATGGATAATCGGTCAGTGTAAAGCATATACCCCGGAATTGTCATTAAGCATGCATTATATATTGCACATCTACATATGTGAAAATGGGATGGCTATATGATTGTACCTTTATTAATGTGTGCAAATTGTGTTTGGCATATGAATGATACAGACAAAATGTCCATGACCAGACGTTCGGATCATAAAAGCTTATGCTAATCTGGGCGTCTTGTGAGTAGGCCTAGATGGTCTTATTTTATGGTTTACTTGGTTCAGTTACAATTGAATGAAATTCATACATTGATTAATTGTTGAATGGTAATATTGATTGAAATTTAATATGGGTTCCGGGAAAGAGGTCCAATGATTGATTGTGTACTGGGAATTGCGTTATTGAAGTGCTCCTTGATTGTGAATTGGATGAACTAAGTGTACATGATGTGATTATTAAATGGTTTGAATGCATAATTACATATAGATAATTTGCATATGGATGAAATGTGAATTCTCAACTAGATGTTGAATGCCGGACTACGGTCCGATGATAAGTGGTCATGATTGATTAAGTTCATGCGAATATGGGCAATGCATTTCATTGCATGACAAAAATGAAATATAATGGGAGTTGTGACCAGAGTAGTCAATGATTAGAGCTTAAAGCTCATCGAGTAAAAAGAGCTTCATGCTCAGATATTGATTCAGAGCCTCAGGCTCAACGACAATGAGCACTATATGAGACAGTTATTAGAGCTACAAGCTTAACGACAATGAGCCCTATATGGGACAGTTTAGACACTCGATTACAACAAATAACTAAATAACTGGAGATTGAGTCTCATGTACATATGTATGCATAATATGATTAACTTGATTGTTCTGAATGGGATTGGTTTACTGGAATTTAATAAAATTGACATGATATATTGTGTTCCATGCATTCCATTCATGAATGCATAAACAGATAATGAAAGTTGGACCTGAGTTGCCACTGCTAGAGCTTAAAGCTCAACGAATGAAAACGAGCCTCGAGCTCGAGAGCCAATGACTCAACGATTAATGAGCCCGATATCCATAGGTACGGGACAGTACAGGCACTAGGCCAACAATGTAATAACTGAGAAAGGGGTTTCATAAGCATTTCAAATACATTTTGTTAAATGTGCTTGAGTGATCGAAATGTGCATTGATCTATGTGTATATGAGAATATGAATTTGCATTGAGTGGGAATATGAAATGGTATGGAATGGGACATATGAAACTGTATTGAATGAGACTGACTTACTTGTATTGAATGGACATATGAAATTGTATTGATTGGGCTTACGAAATTGTATTGATTGTAAACATGGCATTGTATTGATTGTGAATATAAAGTGTGATAGTGAATGTGAAATGCGATTACGGGAATGTATTTATATATTGTGTGACTGGGTGAACCATCAATGATGATCACTCACTGAGTTCGCAAAACTCATCCAAAATTTGCATATATTTTTCAGGTTTCAAAAGATTACCCCGTTATGCAACGGGAGTAGGCTTTCTGCAAAATTAGAGGATTGGGATCAGTTCATGTCTGCATTAGGATGTTTGTATGAAGTGCATTCTGCGATTTTTATGCAATGTATCATTGAACATTTCAGTTTGTACTAAGGGCGGAAATATGGGAAGCTGAGTAAATGGGACTGATTAAATATGAATGTTCTTGTGTATATCAATATGTATCAATTGTAAAGGTTTGTGAGTGTTTTGTTCATTGAAATGAGCCCCAATGGCTCAAAGTGAAATGGGTTGCAATTGAAATGCATTAGAAATGGAATTAGGCCCCTATTTGACTAATGACATTGTATTGATCATAATGTGTTGAAAACAATGTTTTATCAACTTGTGAATTGATTTGGCCCAAATTGAAAATGGACTTCTGCATTTGTTAATGCTTCTTTCTTAAAAAAAAAAACCAATTATTGACTGATTGAGTGATCTAGTATGTCACCCTCGCGGGTCACGAGCTCGGATATCACCGTCGATATCGAGTTCGGGTCTTGCGGGAGTGGGATGCTACATATGTGATATCAGAGCCCATAAGTACAATCTTTTGGGCGTTTTCTGAAATGTGGTCAAATGACATGCATTTAAGTCATGTTAAGCAGACAGTAGTAACTGATCCCCAGTTGAGTATATGGGTCACATGCACGAGCATGTGTCTAGTGTTAATAGTAAAAAAGTGATGTACGTGATGATATGTCATAGTGTGAGAAAATAGTGCATGAATAGATATAATGTGACAGATAAATTAGGGAATGTATTATGGACTATGACTATATATTGGGATAATTTGAGATATGTATGAAGTGGGTGCTAATTTGGGATCATGAATGTGTAAGTACAAAGTGGTTGACAATCAACAATAAGGTATGTTATGGAAAAATAAAGGTAGTGAGTTTGATGAATGCAATAATGGGAGAATTGGGGATTTAATGCAATATAACGGTTTCTGAGTTGTCATGAAGTGGTTTAATGTTAAAAGAGGTGAATTTGAGAATCTATTGACATTTTCCCCCCACAAACTCCAAGTCATTATCAGTTCTAACTTTCTTTACTGACTTCTCAAATTGGTTCTTAGCCATGACGACAAAATTCTTCAAAACAGATGCAGTTTGACTCTTATTTTTCATCAAAAATTATATCTACTTAGATCATCTACCACAGTAAGGAAATAATGTGCTCCTGTTATGCTAGGATGTTTATATGGTCCCCATAAGTCAACATGAATTAATTCAAGAATGTCGTTGGCATTACTATTGCTTTGTGAAATGGGCAATTTGGTTTGTTTAACAAGAGGACGGATGTTGCAATCAACTGAAATATCAACCTCTTATAAGAAGTACTTCTATTAATATCAGCTCCAGATCGCACTCCTTTAACTACCATAGCACTCATTTCAGCATTATTCGAAAAGTTTGTTTATACATTCTTCTATTTTTCTACTCTCAAAATCATTGAGTAAGCCTTATTAACTGACGGCATAGGTTCTTGGAGCAAAATTTGATTCCTAACATTATCATAACTTTCATTTAAGCCCATAAGAAATTGTATGAGTTTAGTATGAGACATAATGTCTAAAAAATCTCCAACAGCGTTACAAGTACAACCTCTCATAGCACCACAAGAACATTGGGGAATAGGTTGTAGAACATTCTGTTCTCCCCACAATTTCTTCATTTTACTATAATACATAACAACAGAAGAGTTACCTTGCTCCATAGAAGAAATTTGTCTTTGAATCTAATAAATCTGTGGACCATTGCTTTCACCAAATTGTTCCTCCAGTTCTTAACAAAGTGTTCCTCCAGTTCTTACCAAAGTGTTCTAGCAGAGGTAGAGTATATGAAAGTTTCTGCTATTTCTTTTTGCATAGAACTAATTATCCATGAGCTAACCATTTCATCTACCCTTCTCTATTTCGAATGAGTAGCTTCATCTGTTGGCTTCACTAGGCTACCATTAATAAAGCCTAGTTTGTTTTTAGTCGCTAGAGCTCTCTTCATGGATCTGTTCCATGACAGAAAATTGTTATCATTGAGCAGTACAGTCACGAGGGCCATTCCAGGATTGTCAGATCCTCGCAAAAACAAAGGATCGTCTGCATTTTGAATCAAGTTTGTAGTTCTATTTGTAGGGTCAACAACTTCATCATTTATCGCCATGATGAAACAACAAAGAAAAAAATGGTATTAAGTTTAAACAGGGATAAGTAGAAAAAAACGCAGATTCAAGAGGTAGGCTCTGATACCATAAGCAGATTATGTATAGGAAGATAATGGACAGATTTAGCTTTCTGTCATTGTAGAAGAAAACAGAGTAAACGAATAGAATAGTATGTTGGGAAAAGTTTTCTTCTTACTGTAAAGGAATACAAAGATTCAATATATACAAAATTTAATTATTATATTGTGTTATTCGTATACATAATATTTGTTTTGATTATATTACTTATATATAGTATTAATTATATGATTTATCGATTTGACAAAAATAAATAATTTTATATATATAACTAATAATGTAAATATAAATTTAATTATGAAATAAATGGGTGGGTGCTCAGCCCAACAGTTTTTAGGCCCAAAATATCCAGAGCTCCCCCTAAGTAGGCCTGGTGTTAATAATCTATGGCCAGTGTAACATTTCGCGTTGAAACCAACGACTGCCACTACATTTACTGATAAGAGATTTTTATTGCCGGCCGCACTACGCCACTCCAGCAGTCCAGCTGTTTGATTACGTTTTCCTACATTCTAGGTTATTTTTAAAAATCTTAAATTCAAACCATAGTTGAAAGCAGCGAATTACATTAGTAATTAATTAATAGTTAATTTTATCAGTTATTTAATCAATAGATAACATCAGTTATTTATTAAAGATATTTAATAAAATTAACTATTTAGTATTAATTATTGATGTGTAAAATAACTTATAAGGGCATGATTTTTTAAATATAAAGTCATGAATATTATATTTCTTTAAATATTCGCATAAAATTTAGATTTAAATATTTAATTTTATAAAAATTAAGTTTATAATTTCAATAAAATATAATAATAATAATAATAATAATAATAATCCAACTCTAAATTTCCTATTAATATGAATGATGCAGCGACCTACATCATATTAGTATTTTCATATGATATGTATAAAATTTATTATTTAATAAATTAAAAATATCTATAATTATTGTATAACACAAATACGATATAAAGTAATGATATACTATAAATATTAGTTTGATGTGATTTTTATGTTCAAAATTTTAATATTATGATATTTTAAATATAAACTAATATTATAAAATTAAATAAAGATTAAAAGTTTAATTAACCCCTTTATTATGTTCTTTCAAATTTTACAATATAATTGTACAATAAAAAATCAACTTTGAAAACATACAAAGTAAAAGTAAAAATAAAGTAGAGGATAGTACTCTCGTTAAGCAAACAATTAATTTCAAAAGTTTCACTTTTAAAAATCAGCTTAGGTTAAATAAGTTAACAATAAGTTATTCACCAAATCAATTTTTTTAAAGATGATCAAAAAGTTAATTTTAGTCAATAAAGTTAAAAAACTGTTAAGATGTTTGTCAAACAAGTTCACTTATATAATTTAAAAAACTTTCGAAAAGAAAATTTTAATATTCATATTTCATAATCTTTAATTATATTGTTTTTAAAATTAAGTTATTTCAAACGGAGTCATTCTGATCTCGAAGAAGGGCATCGATTTGGCAGCAGATGACAGACACTCGTCACCAACAGATGTTATAATGTAAGTGAGGTGAGGCGAAGGAAGGAAGGTGGCAAACTGGCATCTGAGCAGCTGTCGCAACACACACCGGCACGCACAGGGCGTCGCTTTCAAGTTTCTATCAATCGGTACGGTGGATGTGATGGAAAGACCAAACTTTGACCTGAGAAACACCGGGTTGCCCTTCAGTGTAAGGGAGGGCCCAACTTCTGGGGCCTCTTTTAACCGCCAATTTGTATGGAGCAGGGGCTCTACTTCTGTAGAGACGGCAACATGGAACTCACTTAGATTGTTTACTTCAATTAATATCAATTATAAATTCAACTACAAAAAATTTAAATTCTATTATTAACATTTTCTTTTTAAATTTTATTTAATTTTAATTAATTTATAATATTTTAATACCGATTAAATTTTAAAATTTTAAACTTCCTACTTTATTAGTTTAATTTCTGATTCGATTTGAATGTAATGATTATTCAAGAGCTTATATCGATCTAACAAGAATTGAATCTTTTAATTTTAAATATTTTATTTTAATAATTTAATTTTAAAATATTAATTAATATTCACTATTTTATGAAAGTTCTTAAGAGAGATTTTTACTTTCTTTCACATTTGATATCAAATCATATGATGAGCTCAACTTTAACATTTTAACTTGAATCAAACTAAATTAGATTAAGTTAAATTTTAATTATTAATTCCAGAGATTAAGTGACTGTTTGGATGGGCTTTTAGGAGTTCAATAAGTATTTTTCTCTACCACAAAAGCCTTTTTTTAAAAAAATGAGTGTTTGGTTGTAAAATGAAAAACATTTCTTTAATAGATATGACTTTTTTGCAGCCAAAATATAACTTTTTAATAAGCTCAAATTTGGAGCTTAAAAAAAACTCTCAAATGACTTTTTCGGATAGATTTTTCAGATCAATTAATAAGCTTATTTTTTAGTCATTTATGTCCTTATGTTTTACACATAATTTTCACAATACCCCCAAACTCATCTTCATATTTATCTTGCAAACTCATCTTCTCTATTAGAATAAAATGCAAAATTTATTATCTATTTAATCAATTTGAATATTTATTTTATATTTATATAATATTATTGGGCTTTTATATTTTTTTTAAAGAAGGTTTTTTATATGTTTGAATATTTATTTTTATATTAATTTTACTTATGTTATAATCCATATAAAAGATTTTGTTAGATATATTTTCATTTATGTTTTATATGGTTTAAAATTATAGAATAATTAATATATTGTGTTTTACATATTGGTTAATATACTTTAAATGATATTTATATGCATAAATATTTTTTTATTACAAAATAAAATATAATTAAAATTAAAATATTTTTATTTTTATATTACCAAACAGTCTATTGTATGAAGTTTCAAAAAACTCTTTTTAATGATAGCTAAACAGTTAATTGGTTCTTAGAATTTTTTTTAAAAAAAATATCTACAGAAAAAAATTTATTGGTAAAAACTCTACTAATACGAGACCAACTAAACATAGGAGAAAGGCCGTTTATTATTCAAGTTGGGTATTGTAAAACGGAACTAAATGCCCATCTCAAATTTCAATTATCAAGACAACATTGCTCCGATTTTTCTAGATGACCCAACTATGGATCAAACCATGGTGTCCATGGGATTCTTATTTCATACGCGGACGCATGATTATATCCGTATAACCCTCCACACCCCATGAGTTCCCTTTCCTTAAAACTCAAGGCTCCCTGAAATGGACAATCAATTTTTTATTTTAAAAATAAATAATATCTATTTAATAGAATAATATTATTTTACTGAATTTCATAACATTATTTTATTATATAAAATGAGAATCAAAATCAATGAAGACATAAATATATTAAAAATTAAAATATGATAAGAAGCTTCTAAATTTTTTAAACCTTTCACAAAGTTCGGCTCATCACGGGCAGCAACATAAAGCGCATGAATCATGAGGTGTGTAATATAAGAAACGCATGTACCCAAAACTGGCCCTTAAAAGTTAGACCCACAAGATCAAGGCCAAATCTCCAACTGCAAAAGTAGAACCAATAAGATGTCCAAAGTTCCCTTCGACGTCGTATCCGACGTCCTCCACCGCCTGCCGGTGAAATCCCTGGTCCGCTTCAGGTCCCTTTCCAAGCCCTTTTGTTCTCTTATCGACTCCCGGGACTTCGTCAACATACACCTTCGCCACTCTCTTTCCGCCAAATCGCATCTTCATCTCCTTATTAAAGAATGGATGCTTCACTCCGCCGATTTCGATTCTCTCCATGCTGCTGACGATTTCACTCATCCTCTTAGCTCCGGAGGCGGCACTGAGGTTATAGGGTCGTGCAATGGGCTGCTTGCGCTGCGAAACTCGGAGCGCGATCTGGGAATTTATAACCCCTCTACGAAGAAGCTGAAGAGGTTGCCTGTGTGTGAAATAGACCCACCTGGGAGTCGTTTGAGAACAGGATATGTTTTTTATGGGTTTGGTTATGATAGCGTTCATGATGATTATAAGGTGGTGAGGATGGCTACTTTTGTTGAGGGTGATGAAGCGTTGGATGTGTTTGATTTTGATTATGATGTTAAAGTTTATAGCTTGAAGAGTGATTCATGGAGGAGAGTAAAGGATTTGCCTTTTTATCTTCGGTTTTTGAAGAAACCGTTTTACCATGTTCTTCATAAGAGAGGGTATGGTGTTATTGCTTCTAATTCGTTACACTGGACATTTCCAAGGAGGCCTGAGTTGGGTGTTAAGGACTCCATTTTGGCGTTTGATTTGGGGGAGGAGATGTTTCGTGAGGTTGGGAGACCGGATTCCGTTAAGAAGGAGCCATATTCTCAGGTTGATGTGGGTGCGTTGGAGGGGAACTTGTGTTTGATGTGTAATAATGAAGGTACGCATATCGATTTGTGGATTATGAAGGAATATGGGGTTAACGAGTCTTGGACTAAGATGTTTTCATTTGTTATGAATAGAAAATCTACTGTCCTTGCATTTGTTAGACCGTTATCATACTCCAAGGATGGTGGGAAGGTGTTGTTTGAAGTGAATGATGGGAAGTTTGTGTGGTATGATTGGAAGCATAGGACTTCAAAGACTGTAAGGATAAAGAATGTCCCGCATTCATTTGGTTCAGAGTTATACGTGGAAAGCCTTGTTCCGGTTGGTGAAGGTGATACTGAGCAGAGGAATCAGCACGAACAAGAGGAAACACAGAGGAACGATGGCAACGGGAAAAAGAGGTAAATTAAGAGGAATGGAATGTGATTCTTTCTTTTGAGGTCATTTCATTGATGATTTGTTGCCAATAAAGGTATATTTTTCTATCATGTTATGAGCTTGGGAATATGATTCCCTGTTTTATAATTTTCTTTGGAAGAAATGGCAGCTTCTTTCTCAAAATATGACCTATTCGTGGACTGATGGACTGCGTATTCGGAAATTGAAGCTGTTTCATTTCCTTCTACTCAATTACTCAATCCATTTACTGTAGTTATACCAGTTAGATCAACAAAAGATCATTGGAGCCTGGACATAACATAGTTGTTGGTATTTTTTAAAGTTTAGATGATAACATAGGTGTTGGTATTTCATAGTTACATAGTTGTTGGTATTTGAAAAAATACCAACAACTATGTTATGTCTTTTGAAATACCAACAACTATGTAACTATGAAATACCAACACCTATGTTATCATCTAAACTTCAAACACCTAAAGTTTGTGCTTGACATTGAAATACCAACAACTGTGTTATCATCTAAACTTCAAATACTAATAATTAAAGTTTGTGCTTTGCACTGTTTTGACAGTCCTAGTCACATTTTAGTTATTTCATTGCTGAAGAAAGGATTTGATGATTAAATGAAATTTGAATATGACGGACGAGGCAATGTGCTTATCCTTGTTCTCTTCTAATATTTATATTGAGTTATGAATATGCCATTGTTGTCTTCCATTTACTTTGTGCTGTTCCTTACATACCTTGCTCCTGCCAGGGATGATTTCCTTTCTGTAGGCTTCAAATTGAAGTTATAATCGGTCTGGAAGGATACAAAACGAAAAGAAAATGGGAAAGTGGAAAACAGTAAGCCTAAACTTCTGTTCATTTGACTTGATAATATGATCTTTTGTGTTTTTTTTTTCCGTTTGATAAGCATTCAGGGAACTATACCACACGATGACGACCCGGGCACTCAATGCAGCCAAGAATCCAGTTTTAGTTATTTTAGCAACATCTATGCCAAGTTTTGAAAGTAGAACACTGGCAGATTACGTACTTAACATCTAGAAGTATCAGTTCCTACTTCCCATTTCTCCCCCTGAAAAATGTTTATGTTTCTGTTGCTCTTTTTCTACATAGGTTGATACTGGAAGTGTACAGCTTTACAGGCCAGCTTTAACTCCAAGACAATATAACATAAGAGTAGTAGAAGACTAAAACGATCCCCCTTCCTCCTTCTGTCTGTTTGAATTCTCATACCGCGCTTAGACTTTGTTTTAACCGATAACGATTTAGCTCCAGTCTGATATACCCTGGAGCTCACTTTTGAGAGGAAATAAAGTTATATAGTGTTGAATTTGTTAGACTTCTGAGCACTCAATGCCTGTGACAGTGTGTTGCAAGATATATTCCACTAGAAGGGGAAAGCATCTTCCAAAGATTTTCATTTTCGTAGACATACGGGCATTCCTAATTGATATGTTAAAAGTGTCAATGACCAATCTCATGACTTCTAAAGCATCTGTTATATATGCCTAACCACCGCCTTTCCTGCAGACAGTTCTGGTTCTGGCCCTGGCTTTTCCATTAGTTTTTTACTGTAAAAACCTTGAGCGAGATTCTCAACCAGCGTGAAGACAATTCGATATGTGGGAGATTTATCTTTGGTGTGGTGGTTGAAATAGTGAGTTCCTGACTTTCTGTTGTCAATGATCGCCTCTCGATCATGTCCACTTGTTTTCATCGGATTTGTATCATAGTCCTGAGGAAGTAGTAATTGACACGCCTTTTAAAATGAGATAATGACATTTACGGTGTTCTTGTGGACTATTTTTTTTAGATTCGAAGAAATTCCGCAGGTAGATTACAGGTAAATTAAGCGGACACACTTCTCTGAGGACCTAATTGGTGTAAATATATTACCATATCACAAATACAAAAACTATTCATTTATTTACTTGGTCCAAAATTTTGTTCCGACCGTTGGCCTGTAATGGTCTTGGCGAACAATTCTTGCCAGTTGTTGGTAAGTGACTGTTCTTTTCTCCTTTTGTCCTGATTTCTTGTCGTGGTCTTTTTCATCTTTGCTTTCTGGTGTCACCGTTTTAGTGTGACACAGCTCGGCTTAACATTATCAAACAGAATACGAATCCTGCATTGGATGGCCGGCAGTATCCCTTGTGCAAAGCAAAGAAACGTGTACCTTTTGCTTGATCCCATTAATAGAAAAGCAAAAAAAAAGTATTCCTTCCATTTTAGTATTGATGAGTTGATTCTGTTCACATCTATGTGGTAATTGAGGTGAAGTTCAAACCTTTTCTTGAATTTGGGTTGGACTTGAGTCTTACAAGGTCTAAACTCAATGTGGTCCGGTGCTATCTCCACTTGATTTTGGGCCATTCACTTTTTCATAGTTGATGAATTCTAAAAAGTTTTCCAAATTTGAGTCCTAGTTCGTATACCTATGCCCAATCTCGTTTAAATCAAATGTAACTCATTAAGTATAAATATTCAGCCGACTACCTTCTAAGAGTATGCTTGAAATCCCTATTGGATAAAGAATCTACCAACCTTAACCTCATTCTTGACAGCCGCCATGATAATCAGACTTTCTCTGTTGGCCTTTCATACCTCAAACGAAGCCAAACAGATTGATGTTTTTGGTTATGCGAGCAGCTTCATAGGAGGATCTTGTAATGGCTTCCTTTGTGTTCGCCACTACCAGTGTCAGGATCCATGGAAATCCTGTCAGATTTTCAGATATCGATGGTCTCACTCGGGAACCCTTCAACCGAGCTTTTGAACACCTTACCTTCTATACCAACCAAGGGATTACCTGTGGGGAACAATTTAATCAACTGTGCTATTGGGTATGATTCCTAGAAAGATGACTTCAAAGTTTTGGCTTTGCTTTGGTCTACTAAAAGGATCAACAAAAATTATCGTAAAGGTGGCAAAACTTCCTCTCGCAGGCCTACTAATGACTCCTTCTATCCTGAAGTCTGGATTCATGAACTACAGGCTGGTGAATAGAAACCAGTTGATGCACCTGCACACTTTAGTCAGATTTACCAAAAACGTTCAGCGGTTGTTTCTAATGGTTGGCACTGGTTGATTAATGATAGAATCAGAGGGAAGTACGTTGATTCAATCATTGCCCTCGATATGTTCTCTGAAAAGTTTGGCACTTTTGCAGTTCCTGAGGAACTAACGAGTGTTACTTACTTACTTTTGAAGGTGACAAGGAATTGGGTGTTCTGGGAGATCGCCTCTGCATAAATTCCATCTGTATCTCTACCAAAAACTGTGTTGAGATATGGGTGATGAATGAGTGTGTTGTGGAGGATTCATGGATGAAACTCTTTTCTGTCGCACAAACGGTATTGGGAACGGAGGGTGCAGAAAGACTTGTCCCTTTGGCGTGTTCAAAGAATATTCACGATGTTCTCTTTGAACTGAACCGGAACAAGTTCTTTTGGTACTATCCACAGACTGAAAAGGCTGAAGATATTGAGATTATTCGTCTTCCTGATCAAGCACATCACGGTTATACTGCCTTCGTTTGTCATCAAACCAGTGAGCCGGTGACTGGTAAATTTAATGCAATCTCAGTTCTTGGTGACGATCAGAAGAAGGAGAAGAAGAAGAAGAACAAAACAAATAGAGCTCAGTCCATTGTTTATCTGTCTCTTCCAAGCCTGGCCCCAGAACCTGGTATATCATCGTACCAGAAGGTTAGAAAACGATTCGTAAGGGTCTGTCAAGAGGGCAGGTTGTTGAAACAGAGGATAGCTCATAAATGAGGGTGTGATTAGGACCAATTGATAATGATAATGACACTGCCTGAGGAAGCTAAAAGAGCCATTGATGAATTTGTTTCACGTTTATCGAGGTGCGAATGGAAGAACAAAGGTTCGAGCTTTGCTCTCCAACTTCTTCGAGAACTCCAAACTTTCCTTCCAAAGTTCACAAACCTTCTCCTCCAAACGCTGAGAGAAAGAAACAACTCTTTTAGTTGTCTGCCAATTTCTATGCCATCAATCAACTCTAAAAGCAAGAATTGGATAAGGAGTATCGGAAAGGGCGAACAGATTTGGCAAAAAACCAAAATTTTGGCGGCCTTATCTTATAAGAAACAAGGAATAGTTTCAAGATCAAGCACTGAGGCAGAATATAGAGTACTATAAGCAGCTATGACAGAAATTTTGAGGCTAAAATCTTTGATGTAGGAGCTGCATATACCATTACATCGGAGACCAGTTCTTTACTGTAACAATTTACGCATTCTGTGATACAGTTTGTTGCATTGTTAGGCCAATATCTGAGTCTATAAATCCTATGATAGAAAGGATTGTTGCAGGGTTCTCACTTCTCAGAGAAATCGAAGTGAGATTGAATTGAAAACCTAATGACAAGTATTTCTCGTACGATCCAAAGAGTAACACGGGTGAATACTTTGAAACTAAGTAGGATAGACTTTATTATGTGTCCTGAATAGTTCATAAAAGAATTAAAAATAAAAGAAATATGGAATACCTTATTTTAGTTTTGTGTTGACTTCTGAAGCAGTTTTTGTGGCCAAAATGAGCTCCAATCTACTGGGAGTTTCATAGAAAATATTCACCGACACGTGGTTAACATTTTTTTTACATTTTTCTCAATACATAAGTGCTCTTAACGAATCAGAAGATTCGTACGCTTACCTTTATATATAACTTTTATATCGAACTTCTCTATCACAAATTTGATATGGATCCGGTGTACACTAGTCGAGATTTATTTTTCTCCCAAACTTTGTCTCATTGATTTAGATCATTTATTGGGTTACTTTATTATCTTCTATATCAAATTACGTAACTTAACCGATAAATTATTAAATATTGAAAAATACAATTAATAGTTGTTTAATATTATAAGAAAAAAATATTATAAGAAAAGACAAAATTGTCTAACCTGCTTGTTCTTAACGGTCGAGACAATTTTAAAATAAGTATTTGTGCTTGAAGCCTTGCAGAACCATACAAAGGAACCCAACTTTTGGTAAAGAGCCTGTCAAAGTCCCTGCTGAGTGCTTCTTGGTCGTGGATATGGGAGCTACCTTTTTCTCGAGTGGTTCAGAATTTAGTTTCGAACATGGACGATAGAACTGTTTCAACAAATACTCGAGTGTCAAAGGAGAGGATTATCCTAATCGAATTTTGTCACAGATGTACATCAAGACAAGAAGAATTTGATGTTCGTTGTTATCAGTGGAGTTGTAGGATGACTTCTTTTCATTTGACCCAGAGACATGGGTTTTATTCGTGCAAGAAACCTGTTATCCAAGTTTATCTGGGATGTGTTGTTTTTGGCATCATTGTGGAGTAGGGAAGGCATATAATAGCTGTGTACGAGGGGTTTCATATTGTTCCAAAAATCTTGGAAGTTAAAATCATCAAAGATTTAACTATTACAGAATTCAATTACTTAGTTATGTTCTAACAAAAGAACAATAGTGCTCTTGAACACTCGATACTTTGACAGATCTAAGTTGTTTTATTTTACTGAAGCTAACCCCATGCATGTAATCTCCATCTATTGATACTTTCTTACATATTATTTTATTACAATATGCCTCAATGTAATCTTTAGCATCTTTGATAAGGGGACTCTTCTGGCTTAAGTGAGATCGCAGATAAAACTGTTTCAGCCAACATTTGAGTGTCAGAGGAGAGGTTTACCCTAATTGAATTCTGTCATAGATGTACGTCAAGACAGGAAGAATTTGATGTTCGTTGTTATCGGTGGAGTTGTAGGAGGACTTCTTTTCACTGACCTGGAGACAGAGGTTTTGTTCATGCAAGAAACCGTTTGTCCAAGTTTATGTGGGATGTGTTGTTTTTGACATCATTGTGGGGTAGTTGAAAGGCACGTAATAGCTGTGTACAAGGGGTTTCATACTGTCCCAAAAATCTTGGAAGCTAAAATCATCAAAGATTTAACTATTACAGAATTCAATTACTTAGTGATGTTCTAACAAAAGAACAGTAGTACTCTTGAACACTCGATGCTTTGACAGATCCTAGTTGTTTTATTTTACCGAAGCTAACCTCATGCATGTAATCTCCATCTATTGATACTTTCTTACATATTAATTTATTGCAATATGCCTCAATGTAATCTTTAGCATCTTTAGTAAGAGGCTCTTCTGGCTTAAGTGAGATCGCAAGTAGAACTGTTTCAACCAACACTCGAGTGTCAGAGGACAAAGGTGAGGATTACCCTAATCGAATTCTGTCACAAATGTACGTCAAGACAAGAAGAATTTGATGTTCGTTTTTATCGGTGGAGTTGTAGGAGGATTTCTTTTATCTGACCTGGAGACATGGGTTTTGTTCGTGCAAGAAACCTGTTGTCTAAGTTTATCTGGGATGTTTTGTTTTTGGCATCATTGTGGGATAGTTGAAAGGCACGTAATAGTTGTGTACAAGGGGTTTCATATTGTCCTAAAAATCTTGGAAGCTAAAATCATCAAAGATTTAACTATTACAGAATTCAATTACTTAGTGATGTTCTAACAAAAGAACAGTAGTACTCTTGAACACTCGATGCTTTGACAGATCCAAGTTGTTTTATTTTACCGAAGCTAACCCCATGCATGTAATCTCCATCTATTGATACTTTCTTACATATTATTTTATTACAATATGCTTCAATGCAATCTTTAGCATCTTTAGTAAGGGGCTCTTCTGGCTTAAGTAAGATCGTGGGTAGAACTGTTTCAACCAACACTCGAGTGTCAGAAGATAGGATTACCCTAATCGAATTCTGTCACAGATGTACATCAAGACAAGAAGAATTTGATGTTCGTTGTTATCGGTGGAGTCGTAGGAGGACTTATTTTCATCTGACCTGGAGATTTGGGTTTTGTTCCTGCAAGAAACCTGCTGTCCAGGTTTATCTGGGATGTGTTGTTTTTGGCATCAATGTGGGGTAGTTGAAAGGCACGTAATAACTATGTACGAGGGGTTTCATACTGTTCCAAGAATCTTGGAAGCTGAAATCATCAAAGATTTAAATATTGCAAAATTCAATTACTTGGTGATGCTCTAACAAAATAATAGTAGTACCCTTGGACACTCGATGCTTTGATAGATCCAAGTTGTTTTATTTTACCGAAGCTAACCCCATGCATGTAATTTCCATCTATTGATACTTTCTTACGTATTATTTTATTACAATACGCCCTAATGCAATCTTTAGCATCTTTGGTAAGGGGATCTTTTGGCTTAAGTGAGATCAAGGGTATAATTGTTTCGACCAATACTCGAGTGTCAGAGGAGAGGATTACCTTAATCGAATTATGTCATAGATGTACGTCAAGACAGCAAGAAATTGATGTTCGTTGTTATTAGTGGAGTTGTAGGAGGACTTCATTTCATCTTACCTAGAGACATGGGTTTTGTTCGTGCAAGAAACCTATTGTCCAAGTTTATCTGGGATATGTTGATTTTGACATAATTGTGGGGTAGTTGGAAGGCACGTAATAGCTGTGTATGAGGGGTTTCATACTGTCCCAAGAATCTTGGAAGCTAAAATCATAAAAGATTTAACTATTACAGATTTCAATTACTTAGTGATTTTCTAAGAAAAGAACAGTAATAGTCTTGGACACTCGATGCTTTGACAGATCCAAGTTGTTTTATTTTACCGAAGCTAACCCCATGCATGTAATCTCCATCTATTGATACTTTCTTACATATTATTTTATTACAATATGCCTCAATGTAATCTTTAGCATCTTTAGTAAGGGACTCTTCTGGCTTAAGTGAGATAGTGGGTAGAATTGTTTCAAACAACACTCAAGTGTTAGAGGAGATGATTACCCTAATCGAATTCTGTCACAGATGTACATCAAGACAAGAAGAATTTGATGTTCGTTGTTATTGATGGAGTTGTAAGGAGGACTTCTTTTCATCTAACTTGGAGATTTGGGTTTTATTCGTGCAAGAAACCTGTTGTCCAAGTTTATCTGGGGTGTGTTGTTTTTGGCATCAATGTGGGGTAGTTTAAAGGCACGCAATAGCTGTGTATGAGGGGTTTCATACTGTCCCAAGAATCTTGGAAGCTAAAATAATAAAAGATTTAACTATTACAGAATTCAATTACTTAGTGATGTTCTAACAAAAGAGCAGTAGTACTCTTGGACACTCGATGCTTTAATAGATCTAAGTTGTTTTATTTTATTGAAGCTAACCCCATGCATGTAATCTCCATCTATTGATACTTTCTTACATATTATTTTATTACAATATGCCTCAATGTAATCTTTAGCATTTTTGGTAAGGGACTCTTTTGGCTTAAGTGAGATCGTCGGTATAACTATTTCAACCAACACTCGAGTGTTAGAGGAGATGATTACCCTAATCGAATTCTGTCACAGATGTGTATCAAGAAAAGAAGAATTTGATGTTTGTTGTTATTGGTAGAGTTGTAGGAGGACCTCTTTTCATCTGACCTGGAGACATGAGTTTTGTTCGTGGAAGAAACCTATTGTCCAAGTTTATTTGGGATGTGCTATTTTTGGCATCATTATGGGGTAGTTGGATGGCACGTAATAGCTGTGTATGAGGTGTTTCATATTGTTCCAAGAATGTTGGAAGCTGAAATCATCAAAGATTTAATTATTACAGCATTCAATTACTTAGTGATGTTCTAACAAAAGAACATTAGTACTATTGGATACTCGATGCTTTGACAGATCCAAGTTGTTTTTATTTTATCGAAGCTAACCCCATTCATGTAATCTCCATCTATTGATACTTTCTTATATATTATTTTATTACAATATGCCTCAATGTAATCTTTAGCATCTTTGATAAGGGGCTCTTCTAACTTAAATGAAATCGCGGGTAGAACTGTTTAAACCAACACTCGAGTGTTAGAGTAGAGGATTACCCTAATCGAATTCTGTCATAGATGTCCGTCAAGATAAGAAGAATTTTATGTTCGTTGTTATCGGTAGAATTGTAGGAGGACTTCTTTTCATCTGACCTGGAGACATGTGTTTTATTCGTGCAAGAAACCTGTTGTTCAAGTTTATTTGGGATGTGTTGTTTTTGTCATCATTGCGGGGTAGTTGGAAGGCACGTAATAGCTGTGTACGAGGGTTTTCATCTGTTCTAAGAATCTTGGAAGCTAAAATCATCAAAGATTTAACTATTACATAATTCAATTACTTAGTCGTGTTCTAAGAAAAGAACAGTAGTACTTTTGGACACTCGATGCTTTGACAAATCCAAGTTGTTTTATTTGACCGAAGCTAGCTCTATACATGTAATCTCCATCTATTGATACTTTCTTACATATTATTTTATTACAATATGCCTCAATGTAATCTTTAACATCTTTGGTAAGGGGCTCTTCTGGCTTAAGTGAGATCGCGGGTTCGAACCCCCCTCATGTATGCAGTCATTTAAAACTTGAAGCTAGAGCTTTGCTTTCCATAATTAACCTACCCGGCTCGAGTAGGACTTAATCTGGATGTAGATAGCTTAAAGATGTCTTCCTATAATTGTGACTCTCCTATGATACCTTGTAAGTTAAAAAAAAAATCATCAAAGATGCTAGAGTTTATGTTGAGGCATATTGTAATAGAATAATATGTAAGAAAGTATCGATAGATGGAGATTACATGCATGGGGTTAGCTTTGTTAAAATAAAACAACTTGTATCTGTCAAAACATCGGGTGTCCAAGAGTACTACTGTTCTTTTTTTAGAACATGACTAAGTAATTGAATCCTGTAATAGTTAGTTATAATTTAAATATATATATTTTTATTACTAAATTTGAATGTGATGTTTAGATTGTAGGTCTTTTTTGCCCTTTAATATGTGATTTATTTTCGTATTTGAAGATTTTTTTAAAATTTTAATTTAGGAACCAATACATACTTATTATTATTTGTTGGAGTTTACTGGTTATTATTAGAATTTTTAATGAAATAATATTTTTATTTTTTATAATATTAACAAATACTAATATTTACATATAGGGCAAATCTTAATATATAAAGCTTCCTACTTTGTGAGAGTTGAAATAAGGTCATCAATTCTACGATATAGAATAATGTTTAAACTTTAGAGAAGCATGTTTATAGGTAGGGACGGATTCACATTGGGGCAAGTGATGGATTCACATTGGGGGCAAGTGGGAGCACTTGTCTCATTGTCTCTAAAAAATTTTATATAAAAAATTTATTATTTTAAGTTTTAATCTCATAAAAAATAAAAATTTGCTCCCATTAAAAATAAAATTTTACCCCATTAGAATTTTGCCTCCACTCAGAAATTTCTGAATTCGTCTCTGTTTATAGGAAAAAAAAGTTATAATAAGATTAGAGGCCTTCCCAGTATCCTTTAAACATATTCTAACTTTTAAGATTCTTTAAATAATAGAACTCTTGACAATAATGATACACAATTTCTTTTAAAATTATTATTATTATTATGTTACATCTAACCTTATTTTGAATTATATTGTACTTTTATTTATTCTTATAATTTTACTTCTTATTTATTATCTATTAGTTATAACGGTTTAGTCTTGATTGAATATTTAACTTTTAAATTTATCTTTTGAATAATTATTTTTGATTTGATTTTTAAACATTGCTACGTGTCATTATAAATTTTACTTAAAATAAAATTAATAAAATATAATGTTAATATTAATATAATACTTAATTGATAAATCTTTAATTTTGTTAAAGGTTTTAACAATTTTAACAAATGCTTTAAAAACTATGTTGGAAGTTAAACCGATAAGACAAGATTTAAGATTTAAGATTTAAAAGTTCAAATAGTATCAATTAGTTAAATGAAATTAAAGAATTTGAAATAAGATTGGAAGAGATTGTTCTCGTCAATCGAAAAAATTAAAGTTTAGTTAAAAATGTTGATAAATTAAAATTATTTGATTTATTTTAATTTATAAAACTTATTAATTTGTAAAATTTAGCCAACTAATTAATAAAATGATAAATTTTAAACAAAAAATTATTAAAATAAAATTTACCGAAAAATTAAAACTAAATAAAAAGTAGGATTATCAAGAATTTTCGGTAGAAACGGTTGAGTTGTTTTAATAATTGACTTTAATAGAAATTAAATCGTTTTAGATATGCTTAAATAATAAAATATTTGTATATCATCGTGTAATTAAAAACACAACAACAACAAAAAGACAGATACCTCCTTATCTACATCTTGACGTGTAAACGCCTTTTTTATTACTTTTTTCAGACTGTTTTGACCGATGGAAACGATTAATTGTGTGACAAAAGTTATCTCTCAAGTGAAATTTGCATGAACTGATTTAAGTTTGGTGCATATTAAAATTAAAAAACACCAACCTCAAGGTGTAAGTGAGTTAATAAAAAATTTATTTAGCTTAAGTGAGATTGTGGAATTAAACTACTCTTATATATATAATTGTTTAAAATTTAGAGTTAGAGTTTTACTTTCTGTAAAAGATCTATCTGATTCGAGTAAGGATTATTCTAAAAATAAATAACTTAAAGGTGTCTTCTCATAATTAAAACTCTCTTAAAATATCTGGAGATAACCAATTTTTTTTCGAAAATACTGTTTATCAAATTCAACACAAAACAGAATCTCTTAAAGGCTACATAATAATAATAATAATAATAATAATAATAATTTATTATTATTAAAAGAAGAAAATAAAAAATGAGAAAACAAAATAATATCAATTAAATGAATCACTAGAAAAAGAAATTGAAACAGTCAAAAGTCGATTTGGATAATAATGAAATTAAGACAATAATATAATACCTAACAATTCGGACAAAAACAAAAAAACCCGTTGAAATTAAAACACCGAAAACAAGAAAATCCCAATGAACTCGTGCAAAGCAAAAGGCAAGCCGAAGCGTTAGAAGAAGATGCAAGCGTCCACACCTGATCATCCCCCTTCTCCACACCCGCAGTACAATACCTTTTGCTTTGTAGCTTTGAAGCTGCCCTGAACCTGACACGCGCACGCCAAAACACTAATCGCACACAGTCCTTGAAGAGCAATCGAGAACAATTTCTTGTTTCTTTATTCACTCTGTTTTTTACTTTACTTTTTTTTTGTTTTCTTCAATTTGTGCTTTGGAAATCGGAGAGGATTCTCTGGTGGGTGCCCCGGCGTAATCGCTGCTTGGGGCATCACCCAATGTCTATCGTCCAATCATCCGCTGTTGATCATAACGCCGAAGCTTTCTGTGGGCCTGCTAAGCGTAAGTTGGACGATTACGGTACTGATTATGATGACGCGGAGATAATCGCCGCCGTCAGGATGCGGAAAGAAGAGTCTTTCTCTGCCGCCGTCAGTCCGCCGTCGTCTTCGCGCTGCTGGAGCCTTGTTCAGAGCTCCCGCGTCTCTGATTCGAAATCGGCGGCGACGTGGTCGACCTCCAGCTCCAGGTCGGGGAGGAGGGTCCAGTTCTTTATTAGGTTGCTTTCTGAGGGGAGGCACATTGTGGTGCATGCGAATAAGGATGATACAGTGAAGTCTGTTCACGAGAGGATTATGGCAATCACCGGAATTCCGGTTATCGAGCAGAGGTTGATTTACAGGGGGAGGCAGCTACAGTGGGAGCAGTCGCTGGCGGAGTGCGCGATACAAAACGACGCCGGTTTGCACCTTGTGGGTCGTTTGAGGAGCACCAACCATCCTCAGACTTGTCAGTTAGTCGACGAAATGGTGTCGTTTATATGCGAGCTCTGTAAAACAAGGAAGGGTCTCGGTGATTGCATGAAGCGGGTCAGGGACTTGATCGATGCGTTCTTTCAAATAGCTACAAAGGGCGAGAATGAGGAACCAAGAGGGCATCTTGAGGTCTTCATGGCGTCTGCTGCGCCGGCGGCTTTGGTGATGCTCTATGTTTCACCTATCAAAGGTAACAAGGAGTGTGCTGATGCTTCAATTAGGCATTTCTTGATAACATGTAAGGCTGCAATACGTAAAGAATTTTATGTGCAGTGTGGGCCTATAATGTTAGAGTTGTGTAAGTTGCTTAGAAAGGTTGGTGGTAATGAGGATTCTTTGTACTTGAGTTGTCGGAGGACTCTTGGGTCATTGCTAGAGGATGTCGAGGGGACATTGTTGGACGATGTGGAGGAGTCGCCTGATTTGAGTCATTTGACTAAGGGTGGTGGTCGTGTTAGGGAGGATTTGAATGGATTGATTGCCATACCAGAAATTTTCCCGTTTGTTAGCGAGTTAGCCAGTAGTTTGACTGAGGATTTGGTCACGCCTGTAGAATCCAACATGAGCCTAGGGCCGTCATCATGTAATGTTATTCAGTTTTCAGCATTCTTGCAACCGTTGCTTGCCATGATTATGAAGCAGCTAGCTTTTCGAGGTCCTATTTGTTTGCCATTGAAGTACAGTGTATTGAACCATCCACAATATCTTCATGAGATTGAGCAGCTTCATGATATATTTCTTCTTATGTTGAGGGAAATGGATGGATGCCTACTTAACATGGAAGAGACATTGCTTTCGGGACAAAATGGAGAAACAAATACTCTTAGAGGGTGTGATCAGTATCTTGCGATTTTAAAGGAATTGTATAGCATCACAAAACTTTATATGAGTGCTGAGGAAAAATTTTGGACAGTTTTGAGACACAGAAAGCACTCACTGTGTGTGCTCATTGTTAGATTTGCAAGAAGGGCTGATGATCATCACTGGCTTCTACAGCATAAGGATGTCACCAACTTTGAGGCAAGGAGACATTTGTCCTTGATGATGTTTCCTGAGATGAAAGAAGATTATGAAGAACTTCATGAGATGCTCATCGACCGATCACAGCTGCTGTCAGAGTCATTCGAGTATATAATTCGTGCTGAGCGTGAATCTCTACACAGTGGTCTATTTATGGAATTCAAAAATGAGGAAGCTACTGGTCCTGGGGTACTACGAGAGTGGTTTTTTTTGGTAGCGCAAGCTATTTTCAATCCAGAAAATGCCCTTTTCGTGTCATGCCCCAATGACCTTAGAAGATTTTATCCTAATCCGGGTAACTTTACGAGGCGATTATGATGATCATTTTTCTTGATTATGCTAACTTTTTGTTGTCCTATTGGTTTAGAACTTGCATTATTCATGATATTAAATGTTTTAAAAATTCCATTTGCTTCTAAAAGTGTAATGTACTGGATTAGTTTAGGCATTAATTTGGTAAAATTAACTGCGGGCAGTGAAAATCATTTCTTGTCTTTGGATTTTATATGTCAGATTAATTTATATGTCAGATTAAGTTAGACATGTCTCACTTGTTTACATTTTTTGAAAGGAAGAGATATGGAAGCTGCTTTTCATGAATGGTTTTATTGGACCCCAAAATTCAAAATGTGTCTGCAAGCTTGATTTAAAGTCTATTTTCCCTTGCTTTCAGAACATTCAAAAAATGGATAGGGTTAAGTACCTATTCCTACCTTCCAATTTCTGTACTTTATAGCTTAATTCATCTGTTTTTCCCATAGACAATGATGAATTTTTAGGAGTTGAACCTCCTTCATTCTTAGATACATGCTATATTTGTTTAACTTCATTTATATATTACTAATATGAATCTTAGAAATTGGAAGCCATCTGCTGCCTTTTTAATCATGAGGACAGGGCTGTATCAATCTATCATCTCATTTGTCTGTTTTAGTTTTTTCAAGTGGGCGATCTATTACGTTTGTTAGAAACTTCACATTCTCAATTGCAATGCTCCAAGTTATGGTTTTCCTTTTCCTCTTTTTGTATGTTGGCAATGTTATATGTAACTTTCTTCTTGTTTTTAAGTGATGCATGTTTCTATTACATTTGCAGCATCTAAGGTCGATCCTATGCACCTTGACTATTTTACCTTCTCTGGTCGAGTGGTTGCTTTAGCGTTGATGCACAGAGTGCAATTAGGTATTGTCCTTGATCGTGTGTTTTTCTTGCAACTGGCTGGAAAAAATGTTTGTTTGGAAGACATAAAAGATGCAGATCCGTGCTTGTATAGTAGCTGCAAACAGATTTTGGGGATGGATGCAGAGTTTATAGATTCAGATGCTTTAGGACTGACATTTATTAGAGAAGTGGAGGAGTTAGGGTGCAGAAAAGTCGTGGAGCTTTGTCCCAATGGAAAAAGCATCGTGGTGAATAACCATAACAGAGGGGAATATGTTAACCTTCTTATTCGGAATCGCTTTGTCACATCCATTTCTCAACAGGTATCTCATTTTACTAAAGGTTTTAGTGATATTCTTAGTGATCCAAAGCTCCGGGAACTCTTTTTCCAAAGTTTAGAGCTTGAGGATCTTGATGGGATGCTACGTGGGAGTGATAATCTTATCAGTATTGATGATTGGAAGTCACATACTGAGTACAATGGCTATAAAGAATCTGATCCTCTGATATCCTGGTTCTGGGAGGTGCGCTCTTAAATTATCATGTTATCATTGTCTCTCAAGTGTACTTTTCCTTCTTCTACCAGATTCCGTATTTTGTCTTACAACTTACTTTGTATGATGGATGCCATAGAAGACAGGGTTTCATTACTAGGTATTTGCATATCAATATTAGGTGACCTATCCATATATTTGTCTTCTTGAATAAATGTTGTTTGACAGAATCCATTGTTGCCCACCAAATACAGGATTATATTAATATTAGGTATTTCAATCATGTCTGACACATTTTTTATGAAATTTAAATCTTACTCTTATTCCTTATCTTTACCTTTCCTACTAGATACAGCTTTAACTTGTGAAACATGCTGTCTTGACTTTTCATTATTTGTGAAAAAATTGTAAAGTGCTTTATGCTCATTTCATATTTGTTATTCTGTTGGGACAGATTCTCAAGACAATGTTTTATAGGAATTTAAGGTGCTCTGACCATGCCTTCAGGTGTGGATAGGCTTAGCTCTTTCAAGATTGCTTTTTGGTCTTGAGTTTGTATCCAATATTGGAATAAGCATACATTCTAGTCATAAATGATTATGAGGCGATTCCTCTTTGGTGTCAATAGCCCTATGAGGAAATGATAGTTGAAACATAGATGGTGAGTAGAGGGAACTTCAATAGGTGGTAGCTTTAACATTTGAGAAACTTTTGCATGGAACTCGTGAAGGATATGTGATGCCAAAGGGCTTAGAGTTTGTAAAAGAAATAGAAGAGAGCAAATCGCTCAACCACAAGCTTCATTCCTAGTTCCGTACCTCTTTTGCTTGTTTCCTCACTAAAATTCCAGCAACCAAAAACTTAAAATTCCATTCATCTCAAAACTGAAATTCCAACAGCCAGATGTTATAAGTTTTGTTGATTCTAAGTACTAGTTTGATATTTCTTCTGTTTGTCCTACACCAATATGGTTAAAACTTTTCCGCGGGATTAAATTGGGAAGGCTAAGTCCTCGGTACTTCTTACATCCATGTTGTCTACCAACCATTCAAAGAGTTAAGTTGTCCTTGGAAAATCAATTCATTATGTTCCATGTTACAAGTGTAGGTAACCCTTTGAATTGTGGCTATTTGATGTTTTTGGTTGGAAAGTTGCAAATGCTCTTTGCTAACAGGATGATTTTAAGACACCTCTTGAGCAAATTCTTTCAGTTACCTTGTAGTGGAGATATCTTGCTCCACATCCCCTTGATCAACAGTTATCACATGTGGTGGGGCTCCAAACTTTCCAATGTTTTCAGGAATCTGAAGTGAGAGTGCTCCACTTTAGCAATCTTGAAACTAAATTTTGTAGGCTCATAAATGACACGATTAAAATTGATGATTTCCTTGATCAACACAAGTCAACCCATTATTTTGTTTCTGGTGAAAAATTAAACAGAAGAGCAAGTCTTAAAGATTGTAATTAATAACTGACATATAGCTAAAGTGTGAAATGAAAGAAATTTGAATCGCTTTGTACTAAATGGGGCTATATGTTATAAAAGAGTTTGTACACTTTTATTAATTATTGGGCAAAAGAGAATAGATGAAATTGCTGTAAGTCATTGTTTGAAGAAAATGGAATATTATCAGTCCTGGACATAAGATTTAACTACTATTTTCTTGTCTTTTGGGGAAAAGGGATTGCTGGCATCATGTTGTAGTTATAAGTGAAGCTTTTTGATTCTTGTGAGACCCAAAAGTGCCATTTCATATGAACGTAAAATCCCTTGATTTGAACCGTGAACCTTAGGATCTGGGATGGGCAGAACCTACTGCCTCCCTCCCCGTCTTGAGTTGTGATTGATTTAGATGCATTTGTATGTAATAAGAGATAAGGTACATGGAAACCTTCTAGAATAGGAACTGCATATCTAGTTCTTTAGGGGGTCCTTAAGTATAGAATCTAGATATTATAACTTCATTGACTGTAAATTAAAATATCGACAAGTGCAGAAGGTGATTACCATGGTCGTGGTTGTCCCGTTGATGAGAATTTTGAGTAATCTGGTTATGTTTTTGTTCAGACACTAGAGTCGTTAAATTTTCTTTGTTGTGTAGTCAAAGTGCAATTGGAGGAATTGGGATTTGGGGGATGCTTCATTCTTCTATATGTGGGTTCAGTTTGCTTTTAGGTTTTGAGCAACCCTTGCTTTGGGGTGAGGCCAGCCCTTTACATTCTCTCTGTTCTTTGGCCAGGGCAAGTATAATCATGTGGAAAGAACAAATGGAATCTTTTGTTTTATTTAGCTCTTAGCCTCGGGGTTCCTCTCATAATTAAAACTGATTATGGCATTCTTAGTCATTACATTTTTTACACTAAATGGGATTAATTATATGCTTATTTATGACAATCCGAAAGCTTAACATCAACATTATTCTGGATGATGAGGACTCCAAATGGTTGGAGTTCTCTTTTCATTTTTCACCTTTTCCTTTCTGTTTTGTGTATTCTCATAAAGGTTGGGGCTTCTCCTGGACATTGAATAACCTTGTTACAGTCTTGAAACCATAGCCAGACTGACACTACTAAGTATTAAGAAGTTGATTCTGCTAATGACTATGAATAAGGAGCCGCACAATTGCTAAAAACCAAACTTCAGTATGTGATTGTGTTTTGGCGAAGCCCCCATTGGGCAAAGGATTATGTTGCCAGATTGATAGTGCTGTTAGTTATGTTCTTAGTGATAACAATCTGAAAGTCCTCCATAAATTGCATTCTCTAGAATTTAGACATGCATTTTGCTCTTTTTGTATTGTTCAGTTTCTTTTCACAATTGAGCAATGTTGTAAAGGTCCTGAAGGGGAATCATGAACCAGATTCAATATCAGCTGTAGAAAGCTCTTGTTCAAGTGGATGGTGACCTGGTTGGCAGTTTTTTGTTATGTATTAGTTTGTGTGTGGGAAGAACAAATTGGTAGAAATAGACCTTTTATGCAGTTGATATGGCATATATCTTCCTGCCAGACAGATAATGCAGGCGTCGCCTTTTATACTATATAATTTTTTTCTTGACTATTCTGCAGATTGTTGCTGAAATGTCTTCTGAGCAGAGAAAGATTCTTCTCTTCTTTTGGACTTCAATAAAATATCTGCCAGTAGAAGGCTTCCGTGGTTTGGGAGGTCAGCTTTCCATTTACAAGACCTCTGAGCCACATGACCGTCTGCCTTCATCTCATACCTGCTTTTTTCGGCTGTGTTTCCCACCTTATCCTTCAATTGCTGTAATGCGAGATCGTCTAAATTTCATCACCCAGGAGCATATTGGCTGCAGCTTTGGTACTTGGTGAAATTTCAGCCGCGTTCAGTTTTGGGGATAGCTGGGGTTTATAACTGCACATACAAAAGATTTGTACTCAACTTGTACAGATAGGATCCTGTCCATCTTCTATTTTAAGGAGGTGCCAGATTGTGTCCATCTTTTACTTTTAAGGAGGCACCATAGATATCTATGTTAGAGAAGAACGCGATGTTATTGCTCTTTTTGCAAACGGATTATATAGAGGTATAGTGTAAAATAATGGTGGATGGAGGAAGGGAAAGGAATCTCTCTGCTTCCATGGACATGCTTTACCAGTTACAACAACTGCTCTTCATGACATGTAATTACAGAGATTGTGCAATGACATCGATATCTATACAAATGCTATGATTGTCCTAAATCTTGCTCTCTCAGCTGCCTATAAATCTAAAGTTAAATCAAAATTATGCTTTTCAGTGGATGCTCAGATTACTGTCCTACCATTTGAATGTGCAGCCCATTGGTCTACTTTATATGGCATGATTCTGCATTCATCATGTGTCTCAGCTATCTTCTGGAGAGAATTGTCTGGTTCTGTAAGACTTGGCTGGTGCATACGTCTGTACTGGCTAATCCATATGCACTGTTCTTGTATCAACTATCAAGGTTACTTGATTATATTTGGACCCCCAGGAACGTCAAGAGGTAGGTTCGAACTACCACTGTTGCTCTTCCTTGTGTTCCCAATGTTGTTTCATGCATTTGACACGGCTTGGCCTTTATCAAACTTCTTGTACTTATGTTTTTATATGCTTTTTGCATTTCTGTATGTCATAAACCTTACCAAGTTCTTGAAACATCGGTCGACTATGTTGAATAATTGATCAATGTTTCTTATCCTTGAGCATGGTAAGTGTGTGTTTGTGTGTGTATACACGGCCGTTAGGCACCTTCGGTGGAAAAACTAACCCGTCGGGTGCTGGGTACCTTCAGTGGGAAAACTAACCCGTCGGCGCGGGCGCTGGAATTGTCTGATTAACATCTTCAAATATTTTTAGAGAAAAGAGAAAAGATGGCAAATTTTGCATAAAGGATTGACGCATTGATTGAACCAAAACTCAACAAGAGTAAATATTATTCCTTATCAAAGCACACCATCTCAAGCTCGAACCAACATTCTGTAACCCAACACCCCATGTACATAGCATAACAAATCTGCAGCATCTCATAGGGACATGTGGATTCAGGACAACCCAATTCCTGCTTTAATAATAATATCATAAATTTGATATAACCAAATTTTAGAACAAAAGAAGAAACAGAAAATAACTTGGCCAACTTCAGTGCCTAAAAAGAGCCATCACAACAGCTACACATACAGGCCGATCGCTCATTCCTCATCAGTTTTCACTACTGTTGGTTCTGTGTTGGCTTCAGCTGCTTCTTTTGGTGCTTCAACAGCTGGTTTCTCATCGACGGTCTCTTCCACCTTTGCTGCTGGCACTTCCTCAACTACAGGATCAGCGACAGGCTTCACTTCTGTTGACGGTTCTTCTGCTGTAAGTTCCCCTGAACTTCATCGGCTTTTTCTTCTTTTGGTTCAACGACCTCCTCCTTGGTTTCATCTACTACTGGATCTTCAGGTTTTTCGCTCACAGGAGCTTTCTCTTCCACGGCCTGGACCTCGGTTGCTGTTTCTTCATTTGTCAAGTCACCCTCTGTCTCAGCAGCTGGTGTGGTTTCGTCGGGAGTGACCTCCTCAGTCTTGGTGATCTCAGGGGTTTCAGTCTTTGTCAACACCGATGTTGCATCGTGAACCTGAATAAACCATGTAATTATTGTTTGAAACAAAAATATTCATAATCCAAATGAAAACAATCCTGATCCAGCAAGAACACTCTACGATGACCACGGCAATGGATTTTGAAAAGGATCATAGAGAGGATTGCTGACTGAAAAATGTATAAGCTAGTAATCGCATGTATTGAACTTTATGGCTTTGATCTATCATATAATCCTTAAGCTAAAGCTGGTTGCAACCACAAGTTGCAGTAGACTGAACTGGACCATGATATAGCTCCCCCATGATCGGAACTTCTTTGAATAGTAAGGATCACATAAACATAGTTTATAACAACATACGGAAATCCAAAGATGATTCAAGGATTAATAAGAGAAGATCCATCATCACTTGTGCTAGACATAACAAGTTGGAGTGACCAAAATAGAGTGCAACTTAATTATAGTAATTAAGTACCTCAACACTGGCCATCTCAATGAAACTGGAAACTAAGCTAGAGGAGGTTGAAAGATAATATTGTATGAGTTGGATTGGAGATTGAATGAAGTGAAGAGAAGATCAATGTGGGAGCTATTTATAGAGATGGAAGGATTGTCTGATGAAGAAGGGAACCACATACTTTAGTGTGAGAGCACTTTGAAGAATCTTTGCAATTTGACACCTCATGACTCTCTAACTGCACTAGCTTTGTCTAGTTGTAAATGTGAATTTGATAAGGATTTTTCTAATGTGTATTGTTGTATCAATGGAATTGATTGATAAATTGGACAAAATAGGTTAGAAATCTTATATGGTGGAGGCCATTTCACATGCAACATCATGTCTTCTCTTTGAGTGGGTTTAACTGTGTTCTTGTCCAGTAGGGCAAGAAAGGTGACTGCCTTATGATGCCTTCATGTTCTAAGAAATATAAATATATTATTTTTTATATTTTAAATTTATTAAAAAATAACAAAATGAGATTTCTTATATTAGCATTTACACATATTGTACTTTGATAGTACAAGACAATAGTATATAAAAACCATAGCTTTTATTTCAATAGACTATTAAAATAAAAAAAATCATTAATGTCATAGATCCAATAACATGAAATCACTTTAAATTTTTAGTTGCTTAATTATTTTTTAATGCAGTTGTATACTTGTATTGGAATAATAGACTGATTATAGTACAGTCACATGCTAGGCAATACAGTTGAGCTCCAATTAATGCAAATAATATTAGTCATTTGAGAATATCAAAGAGCATTTGATCTATGTAGGTTAACTCAATCTCTTGTGTGTGTAGTGTTTTATTTAGTTTCACTAGGTACTTTAACGAATCCGAAATAGCCTCTCTATTATAAAGAGATAATATTGCGTACTATTAGACTTTTTAGACTCTACTTTATTACATAATTTTAGACTAAATATGATGAGTTACTTGAACAAATGGAGAGTGTTTTAAATGATGTTTGTCAGTAAAATTTTATTAAGTTATTATTCTTTTTTATAATTTAAAATTAGTTCTTTTACAAAAAAGTTTAACAAAAGTTTTGCCTATTGTGATCAAATCATTCAAGTGTTTGATTAAATGTAAGGTTTTTATGAAATAGAATGATTTATAAAGGAATGAAATATAAATGAATGTAATATTAGAAAATTATTGTTTGAAAGAAATGGAAGAGTTTATAATGTAATATAACGAAATATTGTTTAAAAAGATTTATAATGTATGAAATATTGTTTATCATTTTATATTATATCATAAACCTTCCAAATCAAATATTTCTTTATTTTATTATTTTAAATAGAATAAAACTTAATCTGAATCTCTTATCTTCTATTTCATTTGATTATAAACCTTATACTCATACCAAACGAATCCTAAGTTTTTTTTTTGTTAGCCCACGAGATATTCTAGGAGGGTCTTAATTATGAGAAGTCGCCTTTAAGCCATCCACTCTTAGACTAATCTCCGCTCGCACCGGGTTAGAATGTAAGAAATAAAGTGCTGACCAAATAGATTTCTCCATTCTCAAGACTCGAACTCAAAACTTCTGATTAAGGATAAGAGTGCGTTGAACTACTCACACCAAATTATTTGGTTGGATCCTAAGGTTTTTGTTACCTAAGGTTTTTGTTACCTCACTATGGACACTCATCAGGCGATTAGACACCCAAATGGGAGAAAGGAATGGACAGCACTGAGCAAACAAATCTCTCTAGGCCGGTGGGATAAAAGTGATTACCAACTAAGTATCATCAGGACCGTAGAAACAAGGGATGTCCCACTACCACCTGCTTGTAGTTAATTCACCAACTACGATCAGGGCCGTTCAAAGACCCAATGATAATGATGATGATCCTGAAACAAGGATGATTGATTGCATTCTCTTTTTTGCTTTTTCCTTGATTAAGTTTAAGCCCACCGCCCTTACTAAAGTTGGAGGCTCTGGTCTGGTAGGCTCAAGTGAACGGACATGCTTTCCAGGTAGCACGCTCGTGACGTTGGGGTCCACTCACAGCCGTCTGATTTTGCCACGCCATCAGTCTGGTCTATTTATGTCCGCACACATGGTATGCCCATACCCCACCCATGCCTTTGTTTTCTCACTTTCGTTTGATGTAATGTACCAAAACATCACCTTTTTTTTTTTCTTACATTAGATATCCCGATTTAGTCGATTGATCCTAATTTTTAAGACCCTATTTTAAGAACCCTAGAGGGGGTAAACCTAGAACCCCAAGATCTCTCGAGTTTCTAGAGTCTGACATATCTGCTTGCGAGTCTTCACATCTTGATTGTTCATTGATGATTGATCGTCAGCCTCCCCGCCAAAGATCGTGTTCCCATCACTTAGGGTTCCTAAGTAGCTAACTCTCTCATCTGCCATTTGGAACGAGACGTCGGTAATTAATCCGATGAAGGAGCTTTACCCAGAGGCTAGAGGATCATCAATAGGAATAGTTCATATTTCTTCTCTTTTGGCGTGACTCGAACTTAAGATTTCTAAAAGGAAGAGCCTTAAGTGAGGAGTTTTGATCACTCAAACCACTCCTACTTGTCAAAACGATCACATTTGGTTCTATAGAGTTTGGTGTCTTTCCTCAACTAATTGTATTTCCCAAATAATTTTTATTTTTTACTGATATAAATTATGGGTTTTATTTCTTATGAACCCCTACCTACTTATCAAATTTATTATTAATTAATTGAATTATAAAAAATTATCCATTGTCAATTGTTGATAAAGAAGTGTTTAACAAATAAATACAAGAGATAGTGTTAAGAGGCAGGCATCCATGTGAGCCTCCAATGTATCATCTGAGTCCAAAAGATGTTAACATGTGGGAACATGTTCTCTTATCTATCATCATCATCATCAAGGAGTGTGATCTCTCAATTCTATGATCTGCTAATCATCATCAAGATATTAATATCCTAATTTTCTCCATCAAATCAGGTATAGAAATGACCAAAAGCAGGGGGAGGTGCATGCCATCATGAGAGTTTTGCATGAAAGTTGATGTCTTGGGCTAACAACTTTTCACATCAGGGACACATGGCTTGTTGAATAATACCAACATGTATGTTTACTAACGGTAAATTACCTAGTCATCTCCAACAATGAATTCATTCACTTCATCAGTCTAAGTATGTTGTTAATAGCTATCAAACCTAACTTTATTCTTCTTTTTAAGGTTTGGCATCCACATAAACGTTTTCCTTTTCTGTTAACATCTCCTTTTCCCTAACTTTTCCTTTGTCTCCTTACCTGGTCCACCGCGAAAGCAGCAATTGAGGAGAGCAAGTTCTGGGAAAGCCATCAGTCAGTCTCCCTCTCAATCAAGCTTCAGTTCAGAGTATCAGAAGCTTCCACTGTTACACTTTAAGCTGAATCTAATTTGTAACGTTATACCTAATAATCATGATCGGTCATGTTCTTTCACCTTATCATGAACATCAACTTTTCGAACCCACTTAGCAAAGTCACCATAGGAGGTGGAATCACCAGAGCAAAGGCAGTAAAATACATAAAGATTAAACAACAAACTCTTGCCAACAACTTTACTACTGATCACTTTAATCTATAATTTATATGAAACTATCGATTTGACTTCCTTGTCCAAAAATCACGATCTCATTGCCAACATTAGGATAGTATTCTAGAAAAGAACAGAGAGTCAACAGACTCAGCCATGAGGCACCTAAATAAAGTTTTCCAGTGTTATAAAATGTTTCATATTAACTGGAATGCTACAAGGAAGAATCCGCCAATTCTTGAAAGGTTCCAAGCTGGACCATCAAGAATGCTAGGTAAGAAGAATGTTGAGCCCTACTGGTGGTTTGACTCAAGAAGCGGACTGCAACTAGCAATGATCAACTCACAAACTGTTTAAGCACAGCTTCAGCACGTCTCTCAAACTTGGGAAGGGCCCATTCATGCTGAACTATGTCAAGACCATCCTTCTCAGCACCCAAGCTCTGGCCAAAACATAATCAGTAAATTAGCATTGACGCTGCAAAAAATAAAATCTAGACAATACGCAAGAAAGGACGGGGATCAAGAAGCTATATGCTTCAAAGTTATTTCATCATAATATATGTACACTTTTTTTTTTATGGTGGGGAAACAACAACAAATCTGCAGCATTAGGGAGTGAGGGGTTAAGGCTCTCGAGGAACAAAACTGCCTTTTCAAACTTCGTTGTAGACAAAACTTATAGGACAGCAATGCTAGTTGAGAATTCTCCAAAATATTCACAAGTTTATAAAATCAAGTAGAAATCAGTTCCAACTGAAAATAGGATAAGTTCCCCATCTAAAGATCATATAGCACCTGCCCACTCTGCCATGGACCAATCTATATCCAAGTTAAAAACGGGCATTGAGACTAAAAGTGTGTGAAAAAAATTGATGTTTAACCATTGGAAAGATTCTTGACACGAGGCACAGATGCTCTATTGATCACCTGATAGGGGTTTATGTGCACATTGCTACGAAACCACAGAGTGTAAGTCATTCATGTCAGACATTTAAATACCATAATAGGAAAAAGCTTGGCATAGTAACACCCAGAGTTATGTTCCTTTCCTTCCTTCTCAGCAAAAAATTGAGCTATATCAAAAGCTTCTGCAACAAAAACTGGAAGCTTTTTTTCTAAAAGTTAAAAAGCAACTGGCCCGGTAGACACTGAACATAATTGGGTCACATCGGACCCAAAAAAGTTGTGGAATACCAGCATAGAGCCAACATGATAGCTGGAACAGACCCGCAAAGAGACAGCTTTCTCATCATGGGTATTCTTTTCCACAATATTCAAAACCACCAGGTCATAGGCAAAGAATCTGCACCCGAATATCTAACATCAATTCCAGTGGTCACCTAGGAGTCCAGGAAAAATAGGTACATAGCTTCTAAGTGGGTCCTAGCCACACCACCCCATGAAAAGACCTGATGATACTTGGTCGGTATCCAATGGTTGCAAGCAGCATAAAAAATTAACACTGACATAATAACACTCCATTGATCACTATCATTCAATCTAAAGGGCCTGACCCTACAATGAATAATTTCAACAAGTACAATTTCTATCCAAAAACCCCACAGATCATTCTACCTACAAGAACAATTTGTAAAATTCACTTGTTATTAACGTTCCACCACTAGACCCTGTTTTTCAAGAAAAAGTAAAGTGGTTCCTTCACCCGGACAAAGTGCATCCAAACACCAGAAGTTCCTAAGAGACAAACTTTCATATCTAAACAAGTTAACCATAGTTGTAGTGGAAGAACATAAAATACCACACTTATGTAGAAAGTAATGATTTTGCTGCCTATGGGATCTACAGTAACAGAGCCCATCTCACTAGTAAACCAAATCATCAAAACGGACAAAAAACGAAGATTTGTGGGACATTATTTCCAGTATACTATCCCTGCATGCTGCTATGTGATTAATAATCAAGAATTAGCTGTTTCAAAAACAAAACCTATCCGTTATCATGGCTAGTATGACAGCAAGATCTTAGTTCAAGGATATAATAACTTTCAGCCTGTCAACTTCAAGTGTTGGTAAGACTTCAATTTAAGTATAGAGTAATAATAAAGATTGCAGAAGATAGGAGATATATCAGATATTTAATCAACGAATCACATTCAATGTGATGCCTAGGTGCTTACAATGGCCCAAGAAAAACAATCGCAAACTAACAGACAATGAAACATACAATAACAAGCTCCAAATGTTAAAATAGAACCACTTAATTTGTACCTTTGATGGATCAAAGCCAAATCCACTCATTTGCATCATACGTTGTGTATCATCAGTAGCTGCAGAAAGAACAATAAATCTTGTGATAGTTAATAGATGCATCAAGTTACCCAAATCTAAGCTGAAGTCTTAACTTATAGTATCAACTACATAGCAAGGAAAGGAAACCAGCAGATCTGAGTTGAAATACATATCACCGCTGTGGATTCGAGAAATAACTAACCATTTTCTTCACCCAAGATGAGACTAAATAAGCCCCTTAGTCCAAACAAATTGAGGAAATACCTGGAGAAATAAAGCAATTGCAGATCATCAGATAAACAAGTAAGTGCGTGTCTAGTAATATACAATTTAGAGTAATGTGCATTTATTAGTTTCCTGTTTAATAAAAGTAGACAAGTACCATGATCGACTACTGACATAGCTGACATCAACAGTGCTCAAGTCAATACCATTCTGCAACATTGATCTGAACCTCTGAGTCAGTGGAAAAGGTATCTTGGCTGCAACCAATAGAGTAGCAATATCAGTAAGTTCGGCATGCTAATTTAAAGTTAAACAAAATATGCACAACAAAATTAAAGATCAAATAACTAATGCAAAAGGTCAATAATCTGCAATTTCTAACACAATGTTAATAAACAAACCTGCAACAAATCCAGAGAAGAAAAAGTTGACCCATGCAAATGTAAGAGTCTGGCCAGCAAGGACAATACAAATCACCAAGTCAATTATGCTAGTATGAACAAAGATTCTACAGAACAACTGAAATCAACACATCTTCCAATACCTGGGGTATGATCATAGACAAGTTTTTCTTCATCATATCCATGGCCATATTTGGATCAGAAAACATTTGTGCTTGAGCGTTTTGTGCCTGGCCCTTAGGAACAAATAAGAGTCCATTTTCCTATAAACAGCCAAAGAAGGCATTAACATACCAGTAATCCAACAAGTTCAGGGTAAAAAACAAATTAAGACAATATGGAACTCATAAAACTTCCAACATGTGAAACCACGGGAAAAAAAGCATCTGATTGACAAGTCATAAGGACAAGAAACCCATAAATCTCCTCAAGCCCATGGGAGACCTGACTATAAAGAAACTACTACACTCTTACAATGCCACCCCTCTGCAAACTCTCAAGTATTTGTCAAGGAAAACTACTTAGCCATATTTTTAATAAGGAATAGAGCTGTTTCAAACTTCTTTAGCCTAAATAGAGAAAAGAATAGTAACTTGTTCAATGGTACTCTCTCCTCACACAAGAAATTAGCTTCATGTTGAATTACGATCTGAGATCCAGTCCTAGCTAATAATCACAACTAAGTTAACCAAGTTTGCGATTTCTCAAGTTTGAACCAACTCCCAAGCAAGTTCAACAAATCAAAAGGATCCCATTCTTAATTAATCCACACTAAAACTTCTAAATGGCATGAATTTTGCAAACTTTGACAATCACCCAAGTTCCAATTCACATATCCCGAACCCGAAATTACCAAAAAGACAAGAGAACAAAAGATAAAACCCTAAAGCAAACCTCGTTGCTAAAATAAAGCCTATGAGCATGAAACACCTTGGGAGGAATGAAATTAGCGCCCACGCGCGAATTCCAAGCCCTATCGAGCACTTGCCTGAATCAGACCAATTACAATCTGAGATCCAGTCCTAGCTAATAATCACTACTCAGTTAACCAAGTCTGTTGTTTTTGAAGTTTGAACTAAATCCAGAGCAAGTTCAACAAATCAAAAGGATCCCATTCTTAATTAATCCACTCTAAAACTTCTAAATGGCATGAATTTTGCGAAATTTGACAATCACCCAAGTTCCAATTCACAAATCCCAGACCCGGAAATTACCAAAAACACAAAAGAACAAAATAGAAAACCCTAAAGCAAACCTCGTTGCTAAAATAAACCCTACGAGCACGAAACGCCTTGGGAGGAATGAAATTAGCGCCGGCGCGCAAATTCCGAGCCCTAACGATCACTTGCCTGAATCAAACCAATCAACGATTAATGAAACTTCCGTCGTAAACATTAAAATTAGAAAAATAAAGACGAATTTGTACTAGGAGACACCATACCCTTCTTTGACGATCTTGGGATCGGGCACCTGGGAAGAGCGCATGAGCTTGGAGACAAAGTGACGGAGGATCCCGATGAGAACCATAACCACAGAGAGTGGTATAAGCACCCAATCTCTAATCGCCGTGTCTAGCACCAGATCTTCTGCCATTGCTTTTGCTTAGCTAAAACCTCTCTCTCTCTGAGCCTCTGTTTACTTGGATTCCCATCTCTCTATAGAGACCCTTTTATGTTTGAAAACGCTCCGTTTTGACGTAAAAAATAGTCATTGCTTTTCGTATTAGAGTAGGTGGCAGACACCTTTGTGGCTTAACTAAAAGATCGAGAAGTCGACTATTCGGAATGCAAGAACTCCCGGAGTTAGCGACAACCCTCTTTAATTTGAGATGTTCCTGTCGCGGAGGAATTAGTTGCCGGAAATTAAAAAATCTATACTATGCTTTTGTAGTTCCTTAGACATGTCTACTAAATATGATAAGAAATAAAATTTGTAAAAATTAATTATTTAATTAAAATTTTAATATTAAAATTTTAAAAATTAATCACTAAATTAAAATTTTAAAAGATTAGTTACTCAAATGAAAATTTTAAAACTTACTATTAAATTAAAATGAATACATGTAAACCAATCTCGTATAATATTTATTTTAAAATTATAATAAAATAATATATATTATTTACTATAAATTGTAACGTCTTAGAATTATATTTTTATAAGTAAATATATTATTTACTTATTTTATTAATTTTAAAGCTTCCGTCCGGATCGCAGACAGGCGATCAACTCTCCTTCACTCCGAAATCTTGGATAGCCTCCGGCACGGCATAAAATACTGACCAAGAAATACTTGGGAAGACTACCTGGATTACTGCGGACTTCCGGTCATGATGAACTACATTGTGTTCGGACGCTATCAATGTAAGGCTTTCGAGCGGCTTTTCGAGAGGGAGCTCGGCGATGGTTTAACACTTGCCCGTATTTGTATCACATGCCGAAGATTTGAGTTGTTATTTACGAACGATTCGCCACTAGTAAGCGACCGAGAAGACAACTTTGGAGGTGATGCAACTTACGGAAGGAATGAGAGTTTGCGGGAGTTCATCCTCGGTTCAACAACAAGCGGTCGAGATTCCGATCTCACTTGCCGTCCATCTTGGCGCTTCATGAACAACACGAGGATGAGGAGTTCAAGAAGTCATTAGCCCTCGATCGGCCGATCATCAGAAATAAAAAGCAGGCGGATAGGTACATTCGACGAAGAAGTCTTTGAAAAATCGAGGCGTCGGATAGATGATCGCCATGAATGAGGGTAGGCAATTCGCCTGTGGCAAAAAAGTCGGTCGAGCTCGAGAAGACCAGCCGTCGGCGGGATATCGACGGAGTTCACCGCTCAGCGGGTGATATCACGAAATCTTGGCGACCATGAGGCGGATGGAAACCATCAAGAACTCGAGAAAATGAAGACCCCTGAGGATAGGAACCCAATTTATATTCTTTGTTTACAAAGAGGTCGGTCATGATCTGAGAAGATTCTTGGCGATTGAACAAAGAAATCAATTCCTCATAAAGGGGACGGTTAAGCGGTTTCTTGAAGCCTTGAACAAAATGCCGATCGGGATAGTCATCGCGAGACGAGTCGACGACAATAAGCGACCCTCTAAGCAAAATGATAGGAATGATGGGGTAGGTAGAATGCGAATCTGAGATAGTCGGCGGGAAGAGAGGCGGTCGAGGAAAGAAAGCAGCGGAAGCTGGGCAAGGCAACAAGACGAATGGGGTCATTAACATAATATTCGGTGGAAATGCGGCGGGGATCCACCACCAAGAGAGAAAAGATATGCCAAGGCGGTCGGTAAAGACTCACCCATCAAAAACCGAAGGAGAACGCGGGATGATCTCATTCGATGAGTCGGACCTCGATGGAGTAAGTTGCCCTCATGATGGCGCCCTTATGGTAAATCGAACATGGGCGATTCTGAGGTGAAGCGGGTGATGATTGATCTGGTGGCTCGGTCGACTGTTGTATTATGAGGCCTTCAAGGATGAAGGTACCGAAGATCGACTACTACCTATAGGCGGCCCCATCAAAGGAGTAGCAAGGCGTCGATATACCAGATTCGCCGGGTGTATTTGAAAGTAAAGTTTGAGCGAAAGTGTCGGATAGAAAGGGACGTTGAGTTCCTAGTCGTAAAGTTTCGAGGCGTACAATGCAATAATCGGGCGGGCTACTCAAAATGCCCTCGGATCGGTCGTCTCCACCTACTACCAATCAATGAAGTTCCAGACACCCACGAGTTGGTATTGTCAGGGTCGTGAGAGAATCGCCGAGGAATGTTACTTAGCGGAGACTAAAACACTAGGCGGCGGTAGTGCTAACCAACTCCATGATGTGAACCGATGAAGAGGCGGATAGGATGAACCCGATGGAAGAAATGCGGCAGTCGCATTGACGAAGCCGACCCTCTAAGTTCACAAACCTAGGTTCCGAACTCTGAAGGACTGGTTAAAGAAATCCTGATCTTGGTGGACAATAGGTCGGTTTAAGCTGGGTGCGGCGATACTGGAATTGCGATCGATCGATCGCACTCCGCCAGTATTCGACACGACATTATGGCCGTCGAAAAAGCGATGGCACAACAAAGAACGACAGGGGGTAATCGAGCAAGAAGTAGAGAAGTTGCTTTGGGCGGGTTCATCCGGGAAGTTAAATACCGAATGGCTCGCAAATGGTCTTAGTGAAAAGAAGAGCGGGAAGTGGAGAATGTGCATAGATTTCACCGACTGAACAAAGCGTGCCCAAAGGACAACTTCCCCTTACCTAAGATCAACCAGTTAGTAGACTCTACCTCGGGGCATGAGCGCCGACTTCACGGATGCCTTCTCAGGCTATCACCAGATTCAAATGAGTCTGGAGGACGAAGAAAATCTGCCTTCATAATCGACCAAGAGTACATATTGCTACCAAGTAATGCCCTTCGAAGAAGAACGCGGAGGCGACTGTCAATGACTCGTCATGGAGGTTTTTAAAAAACAGATCGGCCGGTCGATGGAAGCCTATGTGGACGATATGGTGGTCAAAAGTAAGACGTTCGCGGAACATGTGGAAGATCTTAAGGAAGTCTTCCAGACCCTGAATAAATTTCAGATGAAGGTGAACACGAAAAAATGAGTTTTTGGGGTGGCATCTGGAAAATTCCTAGGGTTTATGATCACTCGGTGAGGATTGAAGCTAATCCAGAGAAGATTGGAACCGTCATCCATATGCCTTCACCGCGATGCTTGAAAGATGTACAGATATTGACCGGTCGGATAGTCTCATTGGCGGGTTCATTTTGAGTTGGGGACAAGTGCCTCCCATTTGTCAAGATCTTGAGAAAGCGAGCGTGATTTCGGTTCAATGGTGGACGAGTGCGAAAGCTTTCAACACTTAAAGCAATACTTGTCTAGTCGCCTATCGCAAAGCTGGTAGAGGAGAACTGATTATATACTTGGCAATTACGGAGGGGTCGGTCAGCGCGGTACTTACTCAATCGGAGGGAAGCGAACAACACCCCGTCTACTACGTCAGCAAAGTGTTGACCGGATCGGAAACGCGATATACGCCCATAGAGAAACTAGCCCTCTCCTTGATAATGGCAGCCCGGAAGCTAAGGCCTTACTTCCAAAGTCATACCATCGAGGTATGGACCGACCAACCCCTCAGGCAGTGCCTTCAAAAGCTCGAAACTTCGGGTCTACTAATAAAGTGGGCGGTAGAGCTGGGAGAGTTCGACATACAATACAAACCTCGCACAACCATAAAGCGTAAGTGTTGGCAGACTTCATCGCATAGATGAGCCAACCGAGCACGAAGGGCGAGCAGTTCCCCGCCTGGAGCTTATTTGTCGACGGGTCGTTCAATGTCGAAGGATGCGGAGCGGGAGTAGTGCTAATCAGCCCGCATGTGGAAGAAAAGGTGAAATATGCCCTTCGGCTAGAATTCAAGGCCTCCAATAACGAGGCAGAATATGAGGCTCTGATAGTCGGCCTCCAACTAGCTAAGGAGATGGAGGTTAAGCAATTTGAAGATATATAGCGATAGCCAGTGGTGGTCGGCCAAGTCATAAGGCGTTATGAGGCGAGGGAACAGCATGATCAAGTATCTGGAGCTGGTAAAGCAGGAGTTGAGCACTTTTGAACAGTACTCGATCAGTAGAATAGAATGAGCTCAAAATGCTAAAGCGAATGCGCTCTCCAAAATGGCTTCCGACCGCGATGCCGTAAACAATGTTATGGTCGAACGACTAGACCGGCCTAGCATTCAGAAAGCTAAGGAAGTTCTCAACATAAGTGCCGGTCGATTCGAGTTGGACGGAACCGATCGCGCGATACCTTTAGAAGAAAAACAAGCTGGAAGACGCATTAGAGGCCAAGAAACTAAGAATAAAAGCGGTAGAGTACGATTCGTCAATGGTACTCTATATAAGCGGTCTTCTGATAGGCCGCTACTACCGCTTCGATGCTTGAATGAAGAAGAAGTCGAGCAAGCAATGACGAAGTCCGTGAAGGATGTCGGAAATCATATAGAAGCGAATGTTAGCTCACGATTGATCGAGCGAGAATACTATTGGTAAACAATGAGAAGAGCTGTCGGGAAAAGGTCGGCCGATCGCGAGGCACGCGAGAGAAATAGCGACCTATTCCACCGGTAAATATGAGGATGAAAATTGTGAGTCATCCTATCCCGTTAGCTCAATGGAGAATGGATATCTGGGGTCTTTCCTCTCGGTCCGTATGAAAGAAGTTCTGATAGTGACGATGGAATACTTCACTAAGTGGGTAGAAGCGGAGGCGGTCGCTACCATCACCGAAGGGAAGGTAGAAAACTTTGTAAAGAAAAATATACTATGTCTCTTCGGGATGCCTATGGTGTTGGTTACAGATAATGGTCGGTAGTTCGACAACGACAAGTTTAGAGATTTCTGCGAACGACTAAAGATCAAGCTACGGTTGACTTCGGTAGCCCATCCCCAAAGTCACTGTCTCGCGGAGAACACCAATAAAAAGATAATGAGTGCTCTCGAAGCGCTAGATGGTAGAAAGACACAGGTGGAAGAACTAGGCGAAGTATTGTGGGCGTATAGAACCATACCGAAAGGAGCCACAGGGGAAACACCGTTCAGGATGACCTTCGGGGTAGAAGCTTTAGTTCCAGTAGAGGCGGCATTCCACAATCAAAGGGTGTCGGGCTATGAAGAAAAGCGGAATGATGAAGCCCGCAGAGCAGAACTCGTTCTCCTCAGTGAGGATAGAGAAAGGGCAGCCGTTCGTTCAGAAGCCATCAGGCAAAAGGCGACCAAATTCTACAACAGAAGGGTTAAGCCGAGCGATGTAAAGGTAGGTGGTTACGTCCTACGAAAAGTCGAGACGGCTGGGAAGCATCTGAAGCTTCGGACGGGCGTGGGAAGGACCTTATCGAGTGATTAAGCAAGTCGGGCATGGTTCTTACATCCTCGGCGATGCGAAAGGAAGGTTCTATCAGGCCTTGAAACTCCCGAACTTAAAGGCGTTCTACTGATAGATAAGTCTTATTATAATTAATCTTTGCTTATTATCGTTTTTGTATACATGTGGGTACCTTTTTCCTGTCCCTGCCAGGCAGGTTTTTTAACGGACCACGCCCTCGTTATCATTAATAAAGAGGTTTGATTTCTTGGCAATAAAAGTTGCATTATATGTAGCAAAGTAGAAAATCAATCACCATCATGGCATCTCCATAGGGCAAACTACGATTCGGTCGGGTCGCCAAGACAAGATCCTTGGGACCTCATTCGCCATCGCTCGGCTTCTCTATAGATAGACTACGGTCGGTCGGGTCGCCAAGACAAAATCCTTGGGACCTCATTCGCTTTTCGCTTCGCCATCTCCATATGGAATTCTGACGGTCGAATTCGTCAAGACAAGATCCTTGGGACCCTCGCTCGCCATCTCTATAAGCCGACTACGGTCGGTCGAGTCGCCAAGACAAGATCCTTGGGACCCTCGCTCGCCATCTCCATAAGCCGACTATGGTCGGTCGGGTCGCCAAGACAAGATCCTTAGGACCCTCGCTCGCTATCTCCATAAACCGACTACGGTCGGTTGGGTCGTCAAGACAAGGCTCTTGGGACCCTCGCTCGGCATCCACACAAATCGACTACGGTCAATCGGTCGCCAAGATGAGATCCTTGGGACCTCGGTTCGAACTCTACTATAAGTCGACCTCGAAGCCGATCGACTATGAACAACTTCATCAAAACTCAACATACATCGAAAGTAAAGAGCATAAATACGAAAGAAGACATCAGGAAAAATGAGGTAAAAGTAAAGTTTCATTAATAACAATTTGCCCTGGTCACAAGTCCGACCAGGTGAGCCTCAAAAGTCTACAGAAGGGGAAGTGGGAGGATGCCCGGGAGAATCCTCGAGGCAGGCGGAAAAGCCAAGCGGGAGCAGGTCGAGGAGGCCGGAGAAGTATCCTCACGAGGCTCGTCCTCCTCGGCAGAGCTAAGATCCAGCTCCTCATTTGGGGTGGCCCCGGTCCTCCATGGCTCTCTCCGTCACTTCCTCTAGAGAAAGGCCAAGGCGGTAGGAAGCAACAGCTCGGCAAACCTCTCAAGCGAAGGACCGTCAGACCCCTCGAGGGCAGGCGTTATAACAATTCTTCAAGATCATGAGGGCGAGTCACGGGAGAACTCAAGCACTCCTCCTGTAAGAATCGCCTCGCCATCAGAGATTGCCTCAATCCTTTGTTCCTTCACGGAGGCTTGCACCCTCCTCAGCGTATCCTCGGTTTGGGCATGGTCCGGAGGATTTCTCCTTGAGCACCCTCTCAGGCTCAGCCGCCTCGCATGCGCCGCATATTCCTCGGATAGCTTATTCCTAGGCGCCATTGCCCTTACTCTTTGGCCTCCTCCCGGTGAGTCGAGCCTTGAGGGCTCCTCTCCTCCTCTCCGGCAAGTGGGCTCTCGGGACATCGCGCTCCTCCTCCCGAGTTTCTCGTCCTTCTCAAGGAAGAAAGTTGAGCCGGGAGAAGTCTCTTTCCTCTCGACCTCAAGAGCTTTGTCTTCAAACCGTCCACTGCTCCAGGAGGGAATTGATCTCCGATTCAACAGATCGATTACTGATCGTGAACAAAGTGAGAGCCACATCCCTCATGGAATTGCGGATAGCACGGCTCATCATCTCCTCAAGACTTAACTCATCAAAACGCTCCTCGTCTGAAGGAGGAATAACCTTTTCGGCGAGATGGCGAGCCACCGGCATCGCGATCGAGGCGATCTTCTCGAGGCTAATCGCCACCTCCCACTTGTCGGCGCCCTGCCGGCTTCTTCCTTTACCTCAGGCGGAGGGCAGGCGACCTGATCCACTTTCCTTTCCCTTGCTTTGGTCGAGGGGCAGGAGGTCGATCGACCACTTGAGAAGGTCGGTCGACTATTTGGGAGGTCGATCATTACTGAGCCCTTCTTCTCTTGAGGTCGTTGACCTCCTCCTCCTCCTCCTCGATCACAACCAGGTACTCACCGGCGGGGCGACCTGATGAAGGGCCACGGGCGGCTCGGAGACGGTCGGAGGAACACCCCGTTGCCCGGAAGCAATTGGCCGAATAACCATCGAACCGGCCTCCCTCCTATCTCCCTGACCTTTGACTCTCGAAGGTCCCGCGACCTGACGCTTACCCTTGGTGGACTTAGGAGGGCCGGGGAAAGTATTAACCTTGACCATGGCTGCACAAACAAAGAAAGCAGGTTAGAAATCGAACCAAAACTTACAAGTAAGAAAAACAAATCAACCACGAGGGGTCAACTAGGCGGGGCAGTTCCCTCTCCTAGCCCGCCAACTTGCGGCGGGGGGTCAATCAGAAGAGAGCTGGCCGAGGCCCCCCCGCCATATCCCGAAATAAGCCGAGCTAAGTTATCTTGGTAGAGTTCCTTTATCTGGTGACCACCTCTCGCTCCTCCTGAGCGAGAATAGACTTGACGAGTCATTCCATCGCTCGGCTAGGAGATACCTCCACGGCTGGGACTCGGAAGAAGACCCTGGAGGCTTCACGAAAAAATACTTCGTTAAATCAGCACCGTAATTTTGCAGACGTCCCTTTGGGTGATACCGGGCATCCTTATACATCAGGGAAGGGATCCCACCCCCAGAACTCGAACTCTGGCTCGTTCTTAAGAAGTGGCGCAAGATGTTAACCGAGGGCGGACATCCGAATTGGTGGCACAGCAGCACAAGTCCATTAATGAACCTCCACCCGTTCGGAGGAATCTGACTCGGCCTTAACTGATAGTCTGCACACACTTCATCCACGATCGGCACGTACGGTAGTCTCAAGCCCCCGACCGAGAAGAAATACTCAGAGACGGCAATCCACCCACCTCTGCTGCTGTCAATCCTTTCATCACCCGATGACCCTAGGCCCCAGACCGAGGGATACCGTTCTAACAATCAACCTATTGACTCTGCAGAGACATCTTGATTTGCCTTTGGGCAATTCTTTTACTACCGGCCCATCTCTCCGTTCCTTGTCGTAATCTCTTGACATCCCTCGACCTTGACACGCCGTCACTTGACCATAACTTCCAGCGACCTCTCGTCAACACAATCCTGGAGAAACCCCACTCAGAGAGCCGTGAGCGACATGCTCACTAAAAGAAAATTTAAAGAGGAAAATAAGGGAAAGGGCGTACCTATTTGGTGGTAAGAGTTCGAAAATTTGAGCAACGCCGAAGAAAACCTCTGGGAACCAAGAATAAGATAAAGTAGAGGAAAGCAAGAGAACAGCAAGAATGAAATGAACGTGAAGAAAAGCAAACCGTCTGTCGACTTTGAACATTTATAGGGAAAACGTTCGAATTGCGATCCATCCAAAACTCGACGCGTGGAGAAAATCCGAGCTACTCCTGGACACGCGGCACTATCTGAACGGAGACAAATTAGGGTTAATCGAAACTTGGAAGGCGTAAACGGTTGAAAGGGCGTACGGGACGGTATGCAGCAGTTCTAAAGACGATCGTTTGATTCTAAAAGTCACGTCGAACGACGCGCCATCAAATAATAAATGCTTCAATACCTTCACGCGCTAATGATGACCATCAGGTCTGTTTTAGCGTGAGTTGTCGCGCAATAAGTGCCGAGGCCGACCGGTTAGAACACTTCACCAACCGACCCGATGCGGCGGTCACCTCAACTAGTCGGCACCCAACCGATCGAAACTACGGGCTATCCATGGCCAAGACTACAACAACAATGCCCGACCGATCGACTACTCCATTGGTGATCTACAGACGAGCTATACCTCGATGACCAACCGATCGCCCGATCATAAGTCGTTCTATATGCGAGCTATGAAACCTCTACATACTCCTCCGACCCTTCTTACGCTCGAGCTCGAGGGTAGGGAGGCTATGATCGAATTCGGCCGTGTCGAGCCGGATCGGTCGAAGCGACCCGTGGGTCGGCGGTCCACTCTTGAACATCGGTTTATACTAGGCCCATGCCTTGCCCATCCGTAGAAGGAAGTCTCACATGCAAACACGTAAAGAACTAAACCTAGCGCAAAACCATATATAAGATGCAGTTTTCCCATAATTGAGATTAAATCATAACTAATTGTCTTTCTGCATTGATCAACCTCACCTTCACAAAAAGCCTTACTTGGCGTCGGAGGGGCTAATCGGGACCTGACCCCGACGAGCCTTCCTTGTTTTGCGGTATCTTCGCGTCGAACTCATCGATGGCAGCCAGACTCATGGGCGAGAATGGCAACGTCTGATTCGGTAAAATCTGGCAGAACCAATTTTGATTTTAAGAAATTCAAATAGTTATTATAATTTTATTTAATTTTTTTAATAACTTTCTATGAACATCGTGTGAAAGATAAGCAAAGAAATATACCTCCTAAGGACTTCTCGGTCCAACCCGACCAATCGAGTTTAGAATCTTTAGATACTCCAAATTTTAATTTGATCGAAGCTGAAATAGCATTGTTTTGCTCAACCAATCCGATCAGCCAATCCTTCAAAACCTGATAAACTCGAATTTGGCCGGTTAATTTTGGGTCAAATCCTAAACATTTTGATCATGTTTGACAATCAGTTAATTGCATTAGTTGTTAGCTGATTCTATCAAATATTAGTTGATTTGATCAACAATTATATTAGTTATTTGTCATTTGATATTTAATAAAATTAGTTGTTTAGTATTAGATATTTTTGTGTAAAATGACTTATGAAAACATGACTTTAAAAAAATTTAAGAGTATAAATATTATATATCTTAATATTTCGTTACATATTCTTGTAGGAATTTAGATTTTAGGTATTTAATTCTACAAAAATCAAGTTTATAATTCTAATACAAAACATAGAACATATAATAATAATAATAATAGTAATAATAATCCTATTAAATTTTCTATTAATATGAATAATACAATGAGCTACATCATATTAGTATTTTCCATATAATAAGTATGAATTTTATTGTTTAATAAATTTAAAATAACTTATAAAGACTTGCCTTTAAAAAATTACGTCACAATTAAATATTTAATTTTACAAAAATGATTTTTGATAATAATAGAAAAAATTAAATTTTACAAAAAATTTACAAATGTTTCATGCATAATTCGTAAGTATAACATAGTGGTTAAGGTTATGCTTATGATATATGGTTGATATTTATGAGAGTTATACATCTTGGTCGAATGAGTCCTCAACAAATTAAGAAGAAAATGAAATGGTTAATATTTTAGTGTTATGGTGAAGCAGTAGAGTGGAACATGGCTGGTTGGCAGAATTGATTTTTCACTCACTGCTGTTGTGTACCTTTTCAAAATTCAGCTGTTTGAAATAAATAAGCTACTTATTCATCTTTTTCCAATAAAATTTTGATGTCAAACAGTTGAAAGACTTGAATCAGCTAAAAAAAGTAGCTGATTCCTTATTCACCAAAAGCAGCCTTTATTTGGAATAAATGATGTACAGTGAACCTGTGAATAAGGGAATAGTTGGAGATACTAAGTTGGGTAAGGTAAAAGAAGCCTGGCAGCTGCTGAATACATATAATCATCCTTCAGGGGAAATACATAATATTTTACATTTCCACTGCTGTCTCCAATCTATGATCATAAGGGTTAGACATTTCCAAGTTAAAGCAGCAAAGAACCTAACGGCATAACTACAAAGATATTCCCGCCACTGGCTCTCATTCTGATCATTAAAAAAAAACAAAGCAAATGATCATATCACCTAACCACGTTAATCAACAAAAACAGGGGGAACAAAAGAACAATAAAGGACCAAAAAGGAAGATTCTTCACTATCATCAGTTCTACCATCCTAAAAGCTACCAGATGGCTCGCATTCCATGCACCTGCAGAAAACACGACACATTCATTCGTAATTTGAACAAGGAAGGTTAGGTGCACACATAAGATTTGTTGATGGCCAGTCTGACAATGTACAAAAACCAACGAGAAGGTATTAGCTAACAAATGGATCAAAATGGATTTTGGGAGTTGTACATATATGTGCATATTTGTCTGGAAAAATGAAAATAAAATCCATATTCACGACAGATCTATTAGAAGTTCCGCAAGTATACAACATCAGCAAGCCATTAGGAAGTTACATATAAATGAAAGGCCTACCATTTCACTGATGAAGTTCACACTGGAAAACAGACATTGGAGGTTAGCAAAAAACCATGTTAAGATCAAGGACAACACGATCATGTTAAAGGTTGCATTTATCAACAAGCAAAAAGCTTTGGGATGCATTTCTTAACATGGTAATCTCTACCCAAAAAACTCCCTATTCGTGAGACTCGGTGCAATTATCTTCAGACTAGTCAAGCCCAGAAATATGAACAGAAAATTGCTCGACTATTTTGAGTTGGAAAAACTCAAACATGATGCGAGGATGCTATAACCAGAGAAAAAGAAAAAGTGACACACACACTCTGCCACCCCTGAGTTCATACACTATTTTAACACATCAGCATAAAGTTTTCAGAATACTGACCACTTAAGAATGAAACATCATGACCTCTTGAATAAATGATGGCGAGCTAACATTTCTTCAACACCCACAGCAGAAATGCTTTCACATCCAAACAGCTCCTGAAGCTTTGCATCACAGCGTATTGCCATTGGATTCAGAGGATCCTAAAGGAATACAAGCAGAATCTGAGAAAGTTAATTGCAAATTCACTTCCCTATATTGCTTCAAACTGACGAGTGCTAATCGTCTATTTTAAGAGGGATAGAGGATACAATAAAATTAGGTAACAATGAAAAATGTCAAAACAACAAAAGCCAGAGAAATAATAGGCAACAAGGGTCATCAAAATGTCGGCTCTAGCAGAAGAAACTGACAGTACATAGATAATAAGACAGAAAAAACAGAAAATTAAAGTTAAGGTCTGTTGACCATAAATTAATTTATAAAGAGGGCCACGGACTATTTAAATGATGGTTCAGGGAGTAATTTCTTTTGTCAGCTGAATGTGGGATGTCAAAAGATCAAAATACCCATCACCCTATTAATCAGATTAAGAAAATGCTGGATGATGTGAAATTATTTCTTAAATTCTTTCTTGATAAATTGAGCTATAGTATTCACACCCTATTTAAGTCACGTTGAAAATCCATGCAACAAATAGATAATAGAGTACTCGTACTTTGCTATAATTGAGGTAGTATTAGAATAAGGTATCTGTACCTGCAGTTTGCCCCGTCAATCCAAATGAAGTTTAATTTCTAAGACCTTTTAAAATATAAGTAGGCGAACCTTACTCTAAAAATCTTATTTAAGTTGGGTTAATAGGGTGTGGCTTTTGAGTATTCACACCCCTCATTCAGCTGAAACTTTTTATAAAAAAAAGGCCCTTGAAGCATCATTTAGATGCTCAGTGGCCCTCTTAATGAAATAATTCAAGGTCAATGAACCCTAAACACAATTGCCCTAAAGAAAAAACAAATACAACAGCAGAGGGAAACCTAGAATCAGTTATCAGTCCAACAAAAGGCACCTGCAACAAATATGCAGCCAAGATAAAGTGAAAACTGTTTGATGATAATGAAAGAGATTAATGATTAAACAAGCTACTAACCTCCAAATTATTAACTTTTATATACTCCCAAACACGTTTAGATGCATCCAATTGTGTCATCTCCCTTCCTCCAGTCCCCAAAAACTTGGCCAGTTGCTCAGATATTGTCACAAAAGATCCGCCAGGTTCAGCCCTATCGGTTGTGGAATCCACATCCACTTTTGCTCTTTTAGCTTGGCCAGACTCTTCTGCACCGAATTTCATAGGAATTGCACTTATATCATGTCAAACAAGGTAGTAATGATTGCATAAAATTCCAGACTACATACTTGATGGTTCCAATGGCGTAATATGTTTAGCCAGCAGCTTGTTCATCTTAAACATATCCGTGCAGTCTGTCTCAAAGAGCACTCGTAAGGCTTCATCACAAATAATCTTCCTCTTATTGCTTGGATCTTGAAGGTTGTTTTTCCTTATATATGCCCACAACTGCTTCACAATCTACATCAAGCAAAGTAAAGATCTTGCAAACATTTAGAATTTCTTCAGCTTCTGCATAGGAATTAAATAGTAGAACTGCACTGCATAAGAGGAATTAATTAGGTGGTAAGGTACCTCTGTCCTTGGCAAGGCTGGCTCACCAACAATGGCCTGAAGTTCAGGTGAAACACCACAAACTTTGTTTAACCCCCCTGGGCCACCTCTTCGTTTAGCTCCAACTGGAGTACTGCAGGAATTTGTTCAAAGATACAATCAGACGCTATGCTAGCTAAGCGTAGCTTCAATATAGACTCGGGTCACTCTCAAGATCAAAATAAAAAAGAATGGATAGTCAATTGGAAAACATTAGACTCCAAAACGTTAAACATAAGAAAAATAAAGCTGGCAACAACAGGATAATTCAGTGGATAATACACTTAGCCTGAACAAATGTTGCTGGCAAATTTTCTTATTTAGTACATTAGCAAATTTGTACACGTATAATTTGGTTGATTAATAGCACTCCAATCTCTAAAAGATCAAGTTCAAAAGTCGTCTTCTTTAATTATCTCAATGCTTATAAGGAAAATAGCAATGGGCCAACAAGATTATATGCAAGGAAATAATGAGAAAGCAAAAAAGCAACAAATTTGAAAGCAAAGAGCATTAACAGCTGAGTAATAAATTGTTTATCTTTTTAATGTTAATAACTCGAATGCATTATCTAATAAGTATTATAAATTAAGTTCAAATTATGATAAAAGCACTTAGTTGACGGCATCGATAGCATATTCACAAAAATAACGCAATATTGCTACGTGCTTATATACTGCTAAAACCGTAACTAAATGAAGAAAAAGAAGGACGAGAAACGACAAACCCTAATTAAAAAAAACCCTAACTTTTCTATCAAAACACGGCTAAAGGAAAGAAAAAACATGAAATCAGAATCCTAAAGAAATCCTAACGAAACCCTAAAACCCGCATCACGTTACCTTTCTTTTGGAATTTCGGGAGGGGCAGCAGCGGCATTTTGAGAAAAGACCTCAGGTTTGACAACAGGCTGTGGTTGTGGTTGTGGTTGTTGAACCTGGCGCGGATGTGGCTGCGCCGGCGCCGGCTGCGTCTGTCGGAAGTTGAGGTCCTGAGGGAACACCTGAGGGTGGTGGTGGGGATGGAGGGCAAAATGGGGAGAAAATTGCTGAAATTGGGGATGGTGTTGGAGGGCGAAATGGTCCTTTTGAGTGAGATGGAACGCGTGTGCATGTGGAAGCTGTGGCTGTAGATGTGGTGGTGGATGGTGGGCAACGGCCGTAGTGGTAGTCGCCGGCGGCTGGTGTTGCCGGAGGAGGAGGTTGATCTGGTCGCGAATGAAACCCGTCTTGTGCGAGAGGTCTAACCCTAGCTTGGCTTCGAGTTGCTGAACGACGCCGTTGAAGGAGGTGACGGCGTTAGGGTCCGATTGACGGAGCACTGTCTCTACACCTTTCGCTATTTCCTGGTCCGACACCATATTACCTCTCTCTCCCTGTCACATATATTTAACAGAAAAAACGGACACAAACGTCTCTCTCTCTCTCTCTCTCTCTCTCTCTCGCTCTCGCTCTCCCTATTCACCTCTGTTGTCTCTCTCTTTCTCTCTCCTTCTTTCTTTTCTGTCTTTCTCTATCTCTCTCTTTATAAATCTTAAAATGACCACAATGCCCCTCCACCTTCACTTCTTTCCAATTTAAACAGTATATGGACAGTTATGCCCCTGTGAGCACCGCACGTAACATGTGGTGTTGAGGGTAGAAATGGGACCTGAACTTTTTATCTCTTCTGGTCATCCCTTTCCTTGGTGTCACTTTGGGACGGTGGAGTACAAATCTACCCCTGCTGACTAGCCCGGAGTAAAATCAAAGGTCAGGGGTGAAAAGGTAATTGAGGAGGTTGCAGGTGGGGAACGGACTATCTTTGTTGGTGCTTTTCCGGCCTTTTTATAAAATTAACAGAAAGTGATAGCTCTTGGAAATGGATAAAGATGTTTCAATTTCTTTTTGTTTTCAAAAAAAGCGGTTTCTTCTCGTTTTTACTATAATACCCCAATCAATCTTTCCTCGAAATGAGGAGGGTGAGGACAACTTGGTCATTGAGAGAGATGGGAAATGGATCGTTGGATGAAGATAAGTGGGGGTTGGTCAACAACATTTGGAATTGGTGGCACGAATTTCAAAACCTTGGTTCAATCTTGTCCCTTCAACCAGTGAGTTTGGTTTCATTCATTTTGGTCTTATTATCAACTTCTAATTTAATTCAACTAATGCATTGGAGACAGATGGAAATTGACTGATGTTGATTGGAAAGAACTTCATAGGATGTTCCAAAGTTGTTTGAAAGCTTGCAAGAATGTGATTAAAAGGGTTGAATCTTAGTACTTAGTAAAATGATGTGCTTAACTCTGTCTCGGATGATCACATTCATACATTTTTCAAATCATATATATTTGTGTGAATATGATAATTTAAAATAGCATTAGCGTAGAATTATGGGCATAGAAAATTTGATCCCGGCTTAAGAAGGTGAGTCGGTGGTTTGTGTTAATAGATTCAAGAATTTTAAGTTAGAGGTTCGAGCTTTGAAAATTGAGCGATCAATTTAGTCATCACTTTATTTCTTAATAGTTGACCCAGTGTAAGTAAGGGTTAAGTTAGGTATAGATGACTTTAAGATACTGTTATCATAATTAAGACCTTCTCAAAATACCTCATAATTAGAATTAAAAAATAAAAAATAGACAGAGGTCATTTTTTTTACAAGTCATTCTTAATTTTATTTTATTTAAAATTCGATTGGTGGAGCATGACATGGAAACCACTCTCCATCATTGATACTACATGTCATGATATTTTAGGTACTACATGACATGCTTGTCTTGCTTAACATGCAATCAAATATTAGGAATCTTTTTGTGTACAAGCAATGTCTTATGGAACACACGAGACCCTTAGATTCACTTACTAAATGTCAATCATCTATCTAATTTCAACAACACATTCAAATTAACGTATAAGTGAGATTTGATAGAACAACGACGAAATTGAGTAAGTGGAATTTTTGTACTTGTGCACTGACTAAAGTGAAAAACATATAAGAGAATATAAGAATTATGGTTCTAACAATTTATAAAATAATTATAATTAATATTACTTAAATTCTACATGGTGTAGATTATTTTAAAAAATTTTAAAAAATCAAAGAATATTGATTATAATCATCATATATGTCATACGGGTGGTTAGCATTGTCGACAAGTTAAGAGAGACTAGATTTAGGTGATTTGACCATGTGCGTAGGAGGCCTTTAGGTGCTCCGGTTTGGTGCTATGAGAATATAACCATTACTAACTACAAGAGAAGAAAAAAGAGACCTTACAAGAATTTGAAAGAAGTGATCAACAAAGATATGTCAGAATTGGCCATTTTAGAAGAAATGGCTAGTAATAGAAAAGTTTGGTGCGATCGAATAAAAGCAAAGGATACCCTTTAAATCTCCCCCACAGCAGTTGAGTAAGTATTTAAGAGATATTTATTACATGCTTGCACCACGTACTTATCGTATAGGGACTCTAACCTAGATGTCCTTTTCAGTCGGTGCTAGTCGTAAGGCTTATACAAGATTTTCGGACCTATAACTTGGTTTTTCCTTATAAGTGTGCAGGGGAAAGATCCCGCAAGACAGTTTAAAATTGTAAGATTGTCGTACCCTCAGGACCTTTGAACAAGGACCCCTAGCTTATTAAGCAACATAAAGAGTCGGTCTTTGCAGCGTATCAGGTACTAGCAGATCTAGACACCATCAGGTTATATCCTTTTGACTATATCAAATTGTTTATTTATTTGTGTATTGTTTTGATAATTTTATTTACAAAACTAGTTAGCGTGCCAGTTTTATTCATCTACGCTTGTACATGCATCATTTTTTTATTGTCACATTTACATGTGGATCTACTGAACACAGTCTCTTTACTATATAGGAATAATTCTGCGTATTATTAGATCTCTTTAGACATCGTTTTATTGCGGGAATTCAGTGGGTGTGGTGTGATGATATATGTCATCAAATCATATAATAAAGAAGTAGAAGATTTTCTCTTGACTTTCGTAGATACACACACCCATCATTGAGTGGTGGGAGATATGGATCATAATTAATCAACCTAACATTATATCAAGTATCATCCTTAATCATTCCGTGGGTCCATTTTTCAACTTATATTTTCATATAGTAATACCCACATAACATATCCATCATCATTATTGTTATAAAACGTTGGCAATAACAAGATAATTCACTTTTAAAATTCTAAAAAATTATATTCTTACATTTTCTATAAAGATTATTTCTCTTAGGTTTCGGTTAAAAGTAACAACGAAAACACACATAGTATAAATATCAAATATAAACTAATAGAATGTCACTTAGACTAATATTTATTACAATTATCTTAAATTATTAATTTAAATAAAATTTAATTAGTACAAATCGAGATTAAGGGTTAAATTGGGTTACTATATTAGTAACATTTGATTAACCCACGTTTGATATTCATATTGACTTTATTTTATTGTTATTTTAAATCAAAATTAAAAGAAGTACTTTTCTAAAAGTGTAAAATTATATATATTTTAAAGATTTCTTAAATTAGATGTTTTGTTTTTTCCCTAAAATTATCAAATTCAAACTAAATGTTTGTACCTTGATTTTGACAAAAACCATTAACATTAAAAGGTTTTATCTCTGCATGATAAATAGGAACTTTTTTCCATATCTAAGTAGATAAAGAAGAAGAAACATTTGGTTTAGAATGTTGTCTTTGGATTAACAATCATGAGAGGAAGTATGGCATAACTTATAAGTGAACATCAGTACATCAGAGATAGATGTATTAAACTAGTACTGGAACTGTAAGTTCTTTATAGTAAGTGAAACTTGTTAGCATTATTGGTCCAAAACTTGTATTACCGTATAACGTTAATATCGTTTCTGTTTATTAACTCCCATGAATCCTCTTTTTTTATATATAACAAACGGGACAAAGCTAAATTAGAACTACATAAGAGTCACACGAGGGAGAGAAACTCCCACTAAGTCCGCAAATAGCAAAGGAGAGATGCCGTCAATAGGCTCAGAAAACCAATGTACACCTAAAGACAAGCTATAACTAAAGCGAGTTAACTAATCCGCACATCGATTACCCTCACGATAAACATGGTGCACTATCACCTCCCAATTTCTGGAAATGAAATCCCATGAATCCTCTTTAATACCATAATCTATGTTCATAACTTTGATATAATTTAATATTTCTTTATTTCATGGTTAACGTATAAAGCTCACCTCTCTCTCTCTCTCTATATATATATATATATGTATGTACTTATATAGCCCACTCATTTGCTTTTACCCTTGCTTCTTCTCACACCATCAGGCTTGTTTTTCATTTTTCTCCATACAACACTCCCTCCCACAAACCAACTTCTTTACACACAAATTCTCTTACCTTTTCATTTTGGGTTTGTTTGTTTTTGTTAATTCATGGAGACAATTCCCACTCTGCCATTTGGAGTGCACCGAAGATGGTGGAGGAGGCGTTAACCTTAGGTCGGATCCCGTCGTATTGTTGCATCGTAGAAGGAGAATTTTTGACTTAGGGCAACAATTTTTACGACACCTTACATTCAAATAAGTTGTTCCAATTTAATTATTTATGCTATTTTCGCTAATAATCTAAGTTGGAAAATTATTACGTTGCTACTATTATTCAAAAAATTATTGCCTTGTTATTTTATGTCGAAGGATTTTTGTTGCGTTGCTATTATGTCATATATTTGTTGCATTTTGATACTATTTGTCGACAATTATTTCAATTGTATTGATGCATATTTATTTCGAAATATTGTTATGTTCTTACTGTTGCTTGAGTATTTCATGTGAGACATCTCTTATCAGATTCAATGTCATCTATGAATGAAACCAACATAGATTCTGCCTTTACTGTTCCCCATAGGTTCTACTCCTGCTATCGTAGCTCAGAGGATTATACTTGACCTAACTAGATTAGAGCTGCTAGATGGGAGAAATTTTAAACGATAGTTTAAGAAAATTATGTTTTTCTTTCAATAGTACAAAATCAATTATATACTATTTCATGAAATTCCTAGTGACAATACTGACCCTAAGATAACTAAGGATAACTGTACCATTAAGGAAGTGTTATTCAATCATATCATAAACTCATTATTTGATATCTACTGCAAGGTCAAAACTGTCAAGAAAATTTGTAATGCTTTAGAAGTGAAGTATGGGACGGATGCTATCAATATTAAGAAATATGCAGTTATTAGGTGGTTAAAATTTACCGTTGTTAATGATAAGCTCATTATGGATCAATTACATGAGTATGAAAATTTAGTTGTTGAAATCCTTCCTGAGGGTATGAATATGTGTGAGTTGTTTCAAGCTCTTATTGAGAAACTCTCTTTCTCATGGAATGGGTATAAAAACCAGTTGAGACATAAGAAGAAAGACATGAAGCTTTAGGAGTTGATAGGACATATAAAGATTGAGGATGCCAATCGTACACAAGATAAGACCAAATCACTCACCCTTATCCCTACTGTTAAGGCTAATATGATAGAGCATAGAAATGTAAATATCTTCAAGAAGAATAGTTGACAAAACAAGTATTTCAACAACAACAAGTATGATCAGTTTAAGTGCAAAATGATTGATGGTGATTATTGGTGGTGTCACAAGCTAGGTCATCCTACTGCTTTTTGCCAAGCTAGAATCAACCATGAGACGAAGGATCAAAGATAGAAACCACAATTTTTCGGCAAAGAAAAACAGAAAGGGTATCAATGGGGTAACCAAAAGAGCTTTGGTAAGCCTCGAGCTAATATGATTGAAGCTGGTGACGACAAGGAGATCGTACACTATTATGGTGTTCGAAGTCAACCTTGTTAGAAATTTGGTCGAGTGGATCGTTGACATAGGAGTCACACGCCACATCTGCACTAAATAGGTCATATTCAAAGAGTTGAATGATGCTGTTAATGGTGAATTTGTATACATGGGCAACTCTAGTAGAGTTCCTATCCAAGGAGGTAGGAAGGTCACTCTCAAACTCGCTTATGGAAAAGTGTTGGCATTAAAAAATGTTTTATTTGTTTCTGATATTCGTAGAAACTTGATTTCTGATGCATTGCTTACGAAGGCTGGTGTTAAACTTACCTTTGATTCTGATAAGCTAGTTCTTACTAAGAATGAGAACTTTTGTTAGTAAAGGGTTTTGTAATGGGGACTTATTTGTACTTGACGTTAAAATGAATGTATGCACTTCTTCTGTTTATATTGTTGAGTCCCTAGACCTATGACACTTTAGACTTGGGCATGTGAATGTGAAGTCACTTAAGATGATGCAAAGTTTAAACTTATTTTCTAACCAGATTACTAATGAAATAGAAAAATGTCAAATTTGTGTTGAGGCTAAACATTCTAAGAAACCTTTTAAGTCAATGACCGAGAGAGAGTCGCAACTGTTGCATTTGGTGCACATAAATTTGGGTGATTTTAAGAATAATGTGAGTAAAGGAGACGTAAGATATTATATTACTTTTGTGGATGATTGTTATCAGTTTAATAAGGTTTCTTTATTAAAAAATAAAAGTGATGTGGAGGAAATGTTTATAAAATACAAAGTTGAGGTTAAGAACCAATTGGAAAGGAAAATTAAGAGATTAAGATCTGATCGAGGTGGTAAGTATAATATTGATTTCCTTGCTGAATTTTGTGAAAAAGTTAGTATTATTCATGAACTTTCAACCTTATACACCTGAACAAAATGGAATAGCCTAGAGGAAAATCGAACACTTAAGGACATGATGATTGCAATGTTGATTTCCTCATGTTACCTGATTTTATGTGGGAGAAGCTATTCTTTCAGCTTGCTATGTTCTAAATAGAGTCCCTCATAAGAAACTAAATCAAACCCTTTATGAAATTTGGAAAAATTATCCACCTAACGTGCATTTTTTGAAAGTGTGAGGGTATCTTGCTATAGTTGCTCTACCTGAACATAAGAGGAAAAAAAATTAAGCCTAAGACCATTGATTCAATTTTTGTGGGATATGCCTATAATAGTGCTACCTATAAATTTATGATTAAGGAAGAGGAATCTAGCACTTATGGACCAATTATGGAGTCAAGAAATGCAATGTTCTTTAAAGATATGTTTCTTATGAAAGTGAGTGTGCAAACTCCTAGAGAATCTATCCCTAGTTCTTTTATCAATGACGACTTAGATGAAGAGGAAATTATTAAACAAAGGAGAAGCAAAAGAGCTAGAGTACCCACCAGTTATGGTTTTGACTTCATTATTTCTTTTGTGGTGAAAAAACCTAAGGAGATAGATGGCGATTTAGTGGTGACTTATGTTATTGAGAAAGGTCCTAAAACTTATGAAGAAGCAATGAGATCTATGGATGCTACCTTTTGGAAGGAAGCGATAGATAGTGAATTAGATTCAATTATGTTTAATAAAATCTGGGTTTTAGTTGATTTACCTCGAGGGTATAAGCCTTTGGACTGTAAGTGAATTTTTAAAAAGAAATGGAGACCTAAAGGAACCATTGAGATGTTCAAGGTAGGACTTATAATTAAAGGCTTTAAACAAAAGGAAGGATTGGACTTTTTTTATACTTACTCTCCTGTTACTAAAATTGCATATGTAAGTTGGTTAAGTCTCTGTATGGACTTAAACAAGCTCCCAAATAGTGGTGTGAAAAATTTGAAAGAAAGATTTTCAAACATGGTTTCACCTCTTGTGATGCGCATTTATGTGAAATTTGACATCAATGATTGTGTGATCATAACTATTTATGTGGATGATATGCTTATATTTTGTACTAGTTTATTTGTCATTAATACTACTAAGAATTTGTTAAAGTCTTCATTTGGTATGAAAGACCTTGGACCTGTGGACTTTATTTTGGTAGTTAAAGTTGACTCTGATTTTAGGTTGAATCAAACTCATTATGTTGAGAAAATTTTAGAGAAGTTTGGTTACTATAATGTTGATCCATTCAAGACTCCCTGTGATGTTGGTGTTGTTTTAAAGAAAAATCTTGGTGATAGTGTAAACCAAGCTGAGTATGCTAAAATTCTTGGTTGTGTAATGTTCTTAATGAACTATCCTCATCCTGATATTGCATACTTTGTGAGTAGATTTAGTAAGTATATTCATAATCTTAGTCAAGCGTATTGGAATGCATTCATTCGTTTATCGAGATATTTGAAAGGTAATATGCATTATAGATCATCTTTTGGTAGTCATCCTCCTGTATGGAGGGGTATTCTGATGCTAACTAGGTTACGGAGAGTGATGATAAACATTATACCATTGGTTATGTTTTTACCTTAGGAGGAGTTATAGTATCTTGGAAATTATCCAAATAAACATGTATTGTGAGATCAATAATGGAGGCTGAATTTATGACTTTGGAGCTAGCAAAACGGGAGGTTGAGTGGCTAAGGAATTTCTTAGTAGATATCCCGCTTGGAAAAAAAAATTCCGTCTATGTTCCTTCATTGTGATTCACATGCTGTCATTCATCTTGTCAAGAATAAGGCATATAATGACAAAAGTAGACATATCATATTGAGATATAAAATTGTTTGCACTTTAATTAGACATGGTGTAATTTCTTTGGACTACGATAAGTCATAGAGAAACTTAGTAGATCCATTTGCAAAATCTTTGAGTAAGAAACTAATTTCAGAGCATGTTAAAGGAATGAGGTTGAGCCCAATTGTGTAGTAACCTCGTGATAGACACCTATCTAGAGAAACCAAGTTTTATGGGTCAAACGAAGTTATGTGGTGACTGCTTACCTGTATTTATTTGTTGAATAATACTAAAATATATTCAGTTGTTGAATTGTGTCCCTAGCATGATTTTATTGCGTTTGATGAGGTTAGATTGTTTAATCCTTAATGAGTTCTATAGCCCAAGTTTAGGTGATGTGAACAGTACACACTTGATGGACTCACCTACATGATTACAGGGGGTTAGCCATCATTTTATAAGAATATTTGGGCTATCTCTCTAGAGACATTTTGAGACTGTTATTTCTCTAGCAGGTTCTGTCTTCAATTTTCTTGAACATTAGGTTCAAGACTCAGTTCACCTATTTTTTTTTCCTAAATCGTTATAATTTGTTTCTTAAGTTTTGGACTAAGTAAGGGGTTGTTAGTATTATTGGTCCAAAACTTTTATTACCCTGTAAGGTTAATAACATTTATGTTTATTAACTCCCACGGATACTCTTTAATACCATAATGTACGTTCATAACTTTAATACACTTTAATATTTCTTTATCTCATAGTTAATCTATAAAGCTCTCATCTCTCTCCATATATAGCCAATGCATTTGCTTTTTCCCCCACTTCTTCTCACATTATCACGCTTGTTTTTCCTTTTTCTCCATGCAATGCTCCTTCCCACATACATACTTCTTTACATACAAATTCTCTTACCTTTTCATTTTTTTTTTTGGGTTTTGTTAATTTACGAAGACAATTCCTATTATGCCCTTTAGAGTGCACTAAAATTAGTAGAGGAGGTATTAACCTTATAGTCGGATCTCATTATTTTGCCATACCAAAGAGGGAGAATTTTCAACTTAAGACATTAATTTTTCACAACAATTTACACCCAAAGAGGGAGAATTTTCAACTTAAGACATTAATTTTTCACAACAATTTACACTTAGATAAGCCATTTTAATTTAATTATTTCTACTATTTTCACTAACAAAATTGATTGATTTTGCTAGATGGGTTGAACTTGAATCTTAAGCAACTTTTTTCAATGTCTCAATCACATTATCCACAAGAAAAGGGTCAATGGCATCTGTCTACCATCTAACCAAACCTACTTTGTCTCCTTGATCTTTCTTGGGTGAGCAGTCTATGTTTGGACATATATGCATTAAATAGGAAATGTCATCTTCATCGAATCATGACCTTCGTGTGTTGTGCTACTGAAGAAGTGACCCTCACGGTCTACCAACTATGTCTCTCTCTTGTTTTTCGTCTCTGGAAGATACAGAATTTCGGATCACCACATGACCGTTTCTGCTTTCTTTGTTTGATTATCAAACATTCCCACGCAAACCCATCCCTTTCTGTTATTTCTTTTTCTTACTGTCTTTTCTTGTTTGAAGGATTATCTTTCGTGGGTTTTCTCAAAACTTTGTCTTCTGTTCATCTTTATAGGATTCTTTGACCTTTGTCATCTTGGTTTAAGTACAATTTAAGCTTGTCTTTCTTTCCTTTCGTTTTGTTTTCTCTTTTGCGTTGTTTCTTTTCTTGGGCCATTCATGTTCCTGTGTTCCCCATGACACTCTTGTGTTCTGTAAGTGGGATATAATATAACTTTTGTGCCATTTTTTGAGTTGTTACTCTCTGGTTGATGGGCTTTTGAAGAACTTGATTCTTGGTGTGGATACAAACTACCAAGAAGGATGGGTCTTGAGGACGAAAAGAAAGAGGCAGTTGAACAAGGAGTGCAAGGTGATGAACCCGAAACTGGCGTGGTTACCAGACAAGTGAGTGAGAGTTCTATTTATGCAACCGAAGACGAGGAGGACGATGAAGAAAGAAAGATCAATTTGGGTCCTCAGTATACACTCAAGGAACAACTTGAAAAAGACAAGGTTTTATTAATTAGTTTGCTTCGTTTCCAACTTCTCATCTTCATTATAGTTTCTCACAAATTCCCCAAATCAGTATTAACTCATCTGCAATCGTCGTTTGAATACTTTATGATTCTGGGAATGTAGGATGATGAGAGCTTGAGGAGGTGGAAGGAACAGCTTCTTGGGAGTGTGGATTTCGGGGGTGTTAACGGTATATCATTAATCTGCTTTAACTTTTTTGGCTTGTAATGTTTGTTTGCTTGCAAAGAAGACGGAGGATACTCAAGCAGAAGTTTTTTGTAATGGTGTGACTGGTTCTTCTTCTTCTTCCTTAAGATTTTCTGATGTTTTGTTTAATGGTTTCTGATTTTGCAGAAACTCTAGACCCTGAAGTTAAGATCCTGAGCCTTGCCATCAAGTCTCAAGGCAGACCTGATATCGTTCTTTCAGTCCCGGAGTCTGGAAATCCTAAAGGCAATTGGTTTACCCTAAAAGAAGGTAGCCGCTATAACCTGGAATTTACTTTCCAGGTCAAGAACAACATCGTATCAGGACTCAAATACACTAACACAGTTTGGAAAACTGGCGTCAAAGGTAATGATATCTCACTCTCCATCTGCAACTTGTTTCTTTTTTTCCCTGCCGTATTCTGGGATTGAATTTATTTATTTCGTGGAACAGTGGATTCCACAAAGGAGATGCTTGGAACTTTTAGTCCTCAGGCAGAACCATACGTACATCTTTTGCCTGAGGAAACAACTCCATCTGGTATATTTGCCAAAGGATCATATTCAGCTAAAAGTAAGGTAAGTTCTAACAGTTTTCTGTCTTTAAGAATCGCAGCATCCCACAAAAATCATGGCATATTTTCTACTGATATAATTTTCTGCTGCAGTTTGTTGATGATGATGACAAGTCCTACTTGGAGATCAACTATACCTTCGACATCCGTAAAGAATGGCAGCCAATTTAAAACACAGATGCACTTTGTTCCAGCTCCAGTCAATTGTTTCTAAACTTAATATATGCTTTTGATATTAAGCTTCTTTGTATTGTTCTTATTTATAAAATCAGGTCTGAGAGTGATAACCCAAAACAATGAAGAGAGGGTTTGGAGGAGGGGCAGTATACGAAATGAATCTGCAAATATGAATAGTAAATGCTTGAGAGTGTATGTTCATTAAGCTTCTTTCCATTTTTTCAGGGAATTCTGAAAAAGGGAACTAAAAATTAAAAGCAATGGCTTTAAGGGGTTTGCTTCGTCATTGCTTACTTCTTGTGCTTTTAACCATCTATACTCTTCTCGTCTCTTTTAACCGTCATTCCGATCTACAGTAACTCGTAGCTTAGTTTCAGTCGACCGACTTTTAAATTAACCGGATTTCGTGTCAAACTTGAGTTTGTCCAAACTCCAAACAGCTCCAACCCCACGCTCTTTTAATTTTCATTTTTAAAATAAATTTAAGAATAAAACTATGTTTTCTATTATTAAAAACTTAGTCTGACAAAATTTTGAATAGCGAATTTTACAATTTAATATTTAATATTTTATTCAGTTTACTTTAATAACTCTTGTTATTAAAAATGATTAGTTTATTAATTAATAGGTCGATTATTATAAAATAATCGTTTTTATAAACTAAAATAAACCAATCAATTTTTATTTAATAGTCTCTTTTATAATTAAACTTTAAATTAATTTCAAATTCTTTAATTTTATTCATTCTTTAATTTATTTTATGATGGTCTAATACCAATTTAACTTTTTAAACAATAAATTTTTATCTTGCTAAGTTAATAAATTTCAATTTGATTTTAAAATATTGTTTGGTTAGAATGATAATGAGTTAGATTTAATTTAATTTAAAATTTGCATTCTATGTCTCATATGTGGTTAAAATTCAATCAAATTCGGTTCAGTCGACCTTACTACAATCAAACTAATTAAAGAAATATAGTCGAGTTGGTAAAGTGGAGAAGCATGGAATTAAAAGATCTTGTATTCAATTCTTTTAATCGAGTCTGTGATACAGGGCTTGCCTAATCCAGAATAATTGCCTTATGTGATTTGTAGACTATTACATCAATCCAAAGGTTTAGTCAATGTACATTCATAGGGTAACGATCTCAGAGAATAACGGTTGCAGATTTCTCTGTTTTTTAAAAAATAATCTAATTACGTCTTAACATAAAGTACACATGAGCTCACTATGAATCTCAAAACACAAAAATATGACCCATAAATGTTAAAAGTTGAATAAATTAATAAATTTTGTAATTTAAAATTATTATTTCAATTAATAAATATTATATAGTTCTAATTTTAATCATTTATAGTGAATTTATTATACAATAAACCTCTACAAATTAATATTAGATAAATAAATAAAAATAATATAATAACTTTTATGGCTTCAACGTTATTTAATAGATTAAATTAATTTTGATTAATTAATTGATTCATCTTGTAATCAATATATTTTGTATGATTTTAACATTATTAATTTATAAAATTGTTATAAGTGTTAATAATACTTATAATTAATAAACATTGTAATAATTTATAAAAATTATTATAAGTAATAAGATTGTAAAGCTTAGCCCATCTTAAAGGGAGATTTTATGCCCTAAATCACAAAATCATTAGCAATTTAATGATCAATAAAGAACATTAAAAACTCTTTATAAGTTATTTAAATTAAAATTATATGAATTTGGATTATTAGTTTATGGTATTGTATAATAAATTAATTCTTATATAAAATTGAAAATTTGTTTAATATATTTAAAATAATAATTATAAATTTTCATATTTTAAATTAATATATTTATTTTAATATATAAAATGGAATTATATTATCTTAAATATAATATCAATAGATTGATTTACATTTATGAAAATAGGAAAGAGAAAAAGGTAATTTTGTAATTTGGACCAGTAGACCGGATGTGATTATTGGGTCAGCCCAATACGTTTGTAAATGGCATCTCTCGAGTCTTCCAACTCACTCAATTTTCTTCCGAGTCGCGACCCGTTCCAGTTTGCTGTGCCGTTACCTCACCTGAAGTTGATCAGGTCTACGTCTGCCACCTTCAACTATGTTTATCGCCTTCCTGTAAGTTGAGGTTTTGATGATTCAAATTGCAGTTGGCGATTGATTGATTAGGGTTTGCAGATTCGAATTTTTTGCTTACCTTATTTGTCGTTATTATTGTTTAACTCCTTTCCAAATTTTACTTGGGCGTTCATCTATTTGATTAATTTTTTAAATGTAAAGGAAAGGTAATCTCTCTGTTTTCTTTTTCGTGTTTGGTTGGTAAGAAAGCTTTCTTGGAATAGAAATGTAAACTTTGATGGCGTTTCCTGAATTATTGTCTCACTTGTGAACCTTACTGGTCATATACCGGCACTATCTTATATTTTTGTTGGTTGGCCAAGCTTAATTTTTCTCTCTTGCTCAGTTTTGGTTTTTAATTTTTTTTTTTATAGGTTAGTCTTGATCTTACCTGTAATGGTCTGTTTATACCTGTAATGGTCTGTTTAAGAGTGCCCTTTGTTTCTTTGGTATATTTTTTTCCCCCAGACGTTAACCATTTAGTTGATGGCCAATTTGAGCAGTTAATTTGGAAGAGACCACAGAGAATGAAAACGAAAAGAGAAGATGAAAATATGGGCGGTGAAGAAGGGGTCTCGAAGAGGCAGAGACTGGTAGAGGACTCTCCTTCGTCATCTCTTTCTCCTCCTCAAGCCATTGGGAATCCACTTGTTCCATACAATGATGCGGATGATGAGGAAGAAGCTCAAGTAAAGGAGATAATTATGGAAACACTAGAATAGAGAATGGTTATGAGGATAACAATTATGAGGATGATGATGATGAAGGTTTAGATGTACAAGGTCCTGATCAAGGGAATTTTAGGAAGCAGATTGAATCTTGCGAAGATTGTCCTTATCTTGGTACTGTCAATCGCTAGGTATAGATTGGCATGTCTGGATGGTGTTTGAGTTTTGTTACTTTTATCTCTTTGGGTTTTACTGGACTCAGGTACCTGCTCAATTGTGTCTTATCTAATTGCATGATTTGTGATTGCAGGTGTTGGATTTTGATTTCGAAAGATTTTGCTCTGTTTCATTGTTAAACTTGAATGTTTATGCATGTTTGGTTTGTGGTAAGTATTATCAAGGAAGAGAAAGAAATCTCACGCTTATACTCATAGCCTTGAAGCGGGACATCACGTCTACATTAATCTTCAGACAGAGAAAGTTTACTGTCTTCCCGATGGATATGACGTTATTGACCCATCATTGGATGACATTCGGCATGTACTGAACCCAAGGTTTCTGTTTTTGTGTGTATGTGTTTGTGTATGTCTGCGCACCTGCAGTACAGATTACTGTCCTGATTAAATCGTACAGTTCCTAGGTTATCTAATCTGAAGACCATGATTTTATCATGTCCTTGAATATACTTTCTCTTTTGTCAGGGTTTCTTGCCATCTTTCATTCTGAGTTTCTGTATTTTATTTGTTAGTGACTTGTCTAGTCTTGTATACTGTGTTGGAACATTGAAGATTGTTATTATTATTTGGCTGTTATTTGTGCAGGTTTACCAAGGATCTAGTTGAACAGATTGACAAAAACAGGTAACGGTCAAGGGCACTTGATGGTTCTGATTACCTTCCTGGAATGGTACCTTCATGCTGTCACATTTAGATATTGATTGTTCTTGCTGCACTTTTAAGAGTGTTAAGCTTCTTCTTTTTTTCATTTTCTATTTTGTTCTCCAATATGCAGGTGGGTCTAAATAATATAAAGGAGAGTGATTTTGTGAATGTCACAATTCAATCATTAATGAGAGTTACACCCTTAAGTTCCTGATACCTGAAAACTATCAGCATTGCAAATCTCCCCTTTTTTATCGCTTCGGGGAACTCACATGGAAGATATGGCGTCCCAGAAATTTCACAGGACAGGTTTGATTATTGCGATGATATTTTGAAGCTATGGTCCATGCAGAAAGGATTGATGTTTCTATGACTTTTCCTATATACAGGTGAGCCCGCATGCGTTTCTTCAGGCAGCTATGAAAGCAAGTAAGAAAAGGTTTCGCATAGGACAACAGTCTGACCCTGTGGAGTTCATGGCATGGCTTCTTAATACACTGCATGCGGATCTTAAAAATAAAAAGAAAAATAGTAGCATTATTCCTGAGTGCTTTCAGGTTTACCTGCCGCACCAATTCTCTTTATTTCATCACACTTCTATTCTTCCTTCTTATTCTCTGTCATCATAGTGTTATGCTGTCTCCATTGCCACCACTTTTCCTAACCTTGATCATGCTGACTAAAACATCTCTTTGCTTGGCAGGGTGAATTGGAGGTTGTGAAGGAGATTCCTAAAATATTTTTTACGGAAAAACAAAAGAAAATGGTGATGATCCAGATGCTTTTATGGAGGGTGGGGACATTGTCGTGGAAGCTTCCAAAATGTCATTCTTGATGCTTGGACTTGACTTGCCTCCACCTCTGCTCTTCAAAGATGTGACGGAGAAGAATATTATACCTCAAGTACCTCTATTCAATATGCTGAAGAAGTTTGATGGTGAGACTGTGACTGAAGTTGTACATCCTCGTGCAGTGGATGAAGTATCGCATTACGAGATTGCCCAAGTATTTAGTACTGCACATGCAGCGATTTAAGAGGAACAATTTTTTCATTGAGAAGAATCCAACGTTAGGTTAGTGGTTTTTTTTTTTTCTTGGGCATTACAAATCAATGAACATTTAACATCAGAACTTACATGTATTTTCTCCTGCAGTCAACTTTCCAGTGAAAAACTTGGAACTGAAGGATTATATTCCTTTGCCAATGCCTAAAGAGAACGAGAAACTGTGGTCAAAGTATGATTTGGTTGCCAATATAGTTCATGATGGTAAACCTAAAGAGGGGTCCTACAGGGTTTTTGTGCAAAGGAAGTCAGAAGAACTATGGTAATTCTCCTGAATCAATAGATAGATAAAAAATGCAACCCATGCTCTAGTGCTATTTGAATTAAAATCTGACGTTACTAGGAGGTGGAATGGCAGAAAAAATAATTATACCTGATGGCTAATATATTCATACATTCAAGTTGCTTTGGTAAAACTTACCCATTAGTTTTATAATCGTTTTCTTTATGCATCTGCATCATGCGCACAAGGTGTTTCCTGTTTGTCATCTAAAGTATCTGGTATATATATATATATATTCTTTTTCAGGTATAAGATGCAAGATCTTCATGTTTCAGAAACTCTTCCTCAAATGGTTGCACTCTCTGAGGCTTATGTGCAAATATATGAGCAGCAGCACCAGTGGAAGATTTGAGCAAAGTATTGGTTAGTGATTAAAACCTAAATGGCTGCAAGGAACGATCAAAATGAGAACTAAGCTGATATTTTATGATGACAGACTTGCCTTGACAGAGAACGGCCGAGTTTTGTTTGATAACATGTAGTTTTCATGTTTGTAACTGTTGACGGCGTCGATTAGATTTTTAGACAGATCGATCATCCAACTTTTGAGGCCTAGAAATTGTATAGCTGTATTAGAAAAGTTCGAATGTCTCCTTCATCCACGATTAAGTGGCCACTCATTATCTATCTAATTCTCTGAAGCCAAGAAGATGCTCAAGTATGAACATACTTTTGCGGTTAATATAGATTAAGAGTTTTTGGATAAATGAAGTTGTTGCCTACGATGTAACCTAGCGGGTTTTAACTATGGAAAGACACTTTTAAATTATTTACATCCAGATTAATTTTCACTTGAATCAGAGGGTCCTTTACGAAAGGCAAACTTCTGATCTAAGAAGCACAGACACGAATACGGACACGATGCGGACACGGACACGGGGACACACTAATTTTTAAAATTTAGTGGACACGGACACGGCATATATATATATTATAAAATTTAAAATTAAGAAAAAAATTTAGAATTGAAGTCATTGAAAGGTGAACTATATCTATTAAAATAGTATGTTACACCAGGTGGAACTGACAATGAATCAAAGAAGAAATTCCTCAAACATACTGAAGTTAAGAGAACCCAACACACGACTTTAGTCTTGCGTTTCCCATTACACACGACTCCGAAAATTGTGTGTAATGGAAACGACTTTGGATGCCATCCAAAGTCATTGCTGCACCAGTCACCACAAAGAAGGGATAACGTTAATGAACCTGAATGACTTTATGAAGACAACGTTGTATGAAGAACTAACGCAGACGTGAATGAGGCAGAAGCAGATGGAAGCTAGTGTTGTATGAAGAAAAGATGGAACCACTGTAGAAGAATTTGAGAAAACAAGGAGGAGAGACGTGGGTTGGAAAACTACAAGGAATTTGAGAAGTTCTAAATAAGGAAGACTACAACGTAACTAAATAAATTTTTTAATAATTCATAAAAATGTTACGAGCCATATTAAGATGTGTCCGAGCCACTTTTTACTATATCCGAGCCGTGTCCGCGCGCGTATCCGAGCCGATGAAAATATTTTTTTATTATAACACGTATGAACACGTGTCCGACACGTGTCCACCGCGTGTCCACCGCGTGTCCGTGTCGGACACGTAATAGAGCCGTTTCCGTGCTTCATAGCTTTTGATCCTAGGTTTTAAAAACAACTTTAGAAACCTGAGTGTGGCCGCCTCCTATCCTGGGTGACTTGTGAAAAACAGATTACAAGGAAGAGTTTCATAACGACCAACGAAGTCGCACTCAGAGTCATAAATCTAACAGGCCCCAGTAGTGGAGAAAGAACAAAAACACGTACTAGCCTTTTTCTACCATTACTGGCCATGGACACTGATGTTCCCGTCTAAAGTCATTGCACATTGTTGTCTTCCTCTATTTCTCAATTTCCACTAGCTAGTGGTCCTTTAAATTTTACTTCAAAGGGTTATATGGTTGGTTTTACGTGACTGTCCTTTTTCCCTTCTGAATTGACATGCCTTAAACCCTACTGATTCTCCATTAATAAATGTTGGGACAACTTGTATATTCAGTCCACACCATCTCTTCTGCATCTTCAATGCTCTTTCTTTTGTGATCTACTTTTACATTAGAATAACTATTGTACTATAATTATTGTCAGAATGGGAAAAAGTGTGGGAAGAAAAAACTTGAAAATGGGAACTTCCGGTTTGGATTGGATATAGAAGTTTTAAATTGGGAAACAACAATTAAATGTCATTACAAACATAAAAACATGATGGAGATTCCTTATATAGGCTGGTTAGAATACTTCTCTTGGTGTGGGGGCTTTCAACGATTTATTGGACAGGGTTCTCTTCTTTCCACCAAATTTTGGGGTGTTTTCTCAGGCATTACTTTAGCTTGAGAATTGGGCTATCGGAGAGTCGTTGTCGAAACTGACTCTCTCGAGGTTATTAACATTATTCATTTCTCTAATTGTGTTCTGACTAAGGAAACTTTTTTGGTGTCAAGTATCAAGGAATTTTTTCTTCTCGACTGAGAGCTCCACCTCTAGCATGTCACCCGCGAAGGAAATCAATGTGTTGACAGTTTGGCGAGTCTTGCAGCCTTTCTCCAACCCGGTCTTCATGTTCTCCAAGACCCTCCTCCGGGCATCCATGAGCAGATCCACGAGGATGCTCGCAGAGTATTGTATTCTAGAGTTTTAAGTTAATTTTGTATCTTTCCCTTGTAAGAAAAAAAAAAGAGAGAAAAGAATACTTCTGTTGACTCTATTCCTAATCAGATTAATTGATGAATCAAATTGAGAAGACAGTATATTTGTGGCAGAAACTAGAAAGCCAGAATATATTGCAACTTGCTACATTAGGACAATGTGAATCAACCATTCAACTTGTGGTCCCCATTCTGCAAATTTCTGATTATATATAATTAGTAGTTGATGTTGGAGTAGAATACAGGAAATAAAATGGAGGAAGAGGTGTTTAAGTTCTTCAAGGTATGGCTTATAGTAATTGCTTCACTAACTTATTGCTATGCCATTCGAAGACTCATCCCCAAAGGTAGTAAAAGATTCATCTGTGTTCTACCTGTTGTCTGCCTCTTTCTTGCTCTTCCTCTCAATGTCACTTGTGTTCATTTCTTAGGTACCACAGCTTTCTTCATTTCTTGGCTCGCAAACTTCAAACTCTTACTCTTGGCTTTTGGTAAAGGCCCCTTGTCTTCAGACCCTTCACTGTCTCTTCCTCTTTTTATCACCGTTGCTTCCTTGCCAATCAAAATCCAGCAAACCACACCTCAAAACCCACCACTTGAACGGCCTAAAAATGGAGGAACCAAACGGAGCACATATCAAAACGTTTTTCCTGAAAAGACCCAGAAATCGTTTGTGTTGAACTATGCAACGAAAGGTCTGCTTCTGGCTATATTGCTCAGAGTTTATCAATACAAGGACTCTATCCATCCACAGCTCCTATTACTTTTTCAATATTGTCTTATCTATTTCTACCTTGAAGTAACCCTAGCAAAGGTGGCAACCCTGGTTCGAGCCATATTTGCTTTGGAGCTGGAGCCTCAGTTCAACGAACCCTACCTATCGAGCTCGCTCCAAGACTTCTGGGGTCGAAGATGGAACCTCATGGTCAGCAATATCCTACGTCCCACAGTGTATGAACCAGTACGCAACATGTTTACGCCTCTCATTGGACGGAACTGCTCTCAACTCTCTGCAATGTTCGCAACCTTTGTCGTGTCGGGTGTCATGCACGAACTGATTTTCTTCTACTTGGGGCGCGTGAAGCCCTCGTGGGAGATCACGTGCTTTTTTCTGCTCCACGGGCTTTGCCTAGTGGCTGAGGTCGCCGTCAAGAAGGTGGTCGGCGACAAAGTGCTCGTTCCCAGGTTGGTATCCACTCCATTGTCGGTTGGGTTCGTGTTGGTTACCGGTTCATGGCTGTTCTTCCCACCTCTGCTTCGGTGCAATGCTTTTGATAGGGCGCTTAGAGAGTACGCTGTGTTAGGCGCGTTGGTCAAGAATGCAGGCCAATGGTTTATCATATCTGGCGGCGGCTAAGATTTTTTGCCGGCGATCTACGGTCCTCATTAGCAGCACACAAAATGGTGCAGATGGAGACATGCAACCATAGATTGCAATTTGCAAGGAACATTTACTTCTTTTTTTTTTTTTTTACATTAGATATCTTAGCTTAATTAGACTAATCATAAGCTCCTATGACCTCATTTCAAACATTTAGAGGATGTAAATCTGGAACATCAAAATTCCTAAAGTTCTTACATAGCCTGTACACTTTTGCGCATAAGGAGTCTTCACTTACTCTAGATTGTTCAGCTGATGATTGATCACTGACTTCCCCTACTCAGCATCAGGTTCCTAACAGCTCCAACTCCCACACTATCGCTAGAAGCGAGACGTCCGTAATTGATCCGATAAAAAAACATTTACTTTGATGTGAGCAGATGTGTGTTCATTTATTTATTTTATTTAGTAATATATAATAGAGATGATAAGTTTTTTCAACTTCAATTAATTATATTTAACTAAATTAAAGTTTAAGTAGGAATAATGTGCGTATACTCTTAATCCTACTAAATAGCATCTGACTTGTTAGTTTAGTTTGCATAATCCAACATTTAATAGATTGTTAAAACAAGCAATGGAGTTGGGAATTGAATTATGATTCTATAGACACATCAAAGAGTTGTGTTGTAAGTTATTCATCACAAATTAGCATATAAGCCTTGTTTAATTGTTGGCTGATCAATAAATTTAACAGACTGACCTTGTTGATCAGCTTCTTTTAGCATTTGATAATCAGTTGATTGAGTTGATTGATTGAACTCAATCAATTAATTTTTAAAAAGTTCAGGAAGAATAACGCTTTACTTCAACTTATTATAAATGACATATTGTACCTTCTCTAAAACTTACAGACAGCAACAAAGTGGAGCAACATGTAGTGTATATACCTGCTGTGAATTTATTAATCTTAATTCTTTGCAAACTCAAATGAGTATCTTTGCTTCCCTTTTAGATTCTAAGACCTGAATGAACCTAAAACACTTTTTTTGTTTTTTGTTTTTTGCATTTGGGCATACATTGAGTATCTATCATTAATTTAGGATTGAGAAAGGAGAAAAAGAAGTACTCATCATCGTCATCATCCTATATTCTATGTTTTAATAGATTTATAAGCTTATAATTTAATAGATTTATAACCTTAATTTTGTAAAATTAAACATATAAAATTTAAATTCTTATGAAAATATTCAAAGAAGTATTAAAATATAATACTCATTACGTCATTATAAATTTTTTAAAGTCATGTCTTTATAAGTCATTTTACACATAAGCAGATAATACTAAAAATTAATTTTTTCAAATATCTTTAATAAGCAGTGATGTTATTCGTTAGTCAAATCGGTGATATAATTCGTTATTAACTAACTACGATAGAATCGGTTGACAACTAATGCAATCCATTGATTGTTAAACCGGATTATAATTGTAACATAGAAATTAGAACAATAATAATAACAATTCAATGAAAGTCTCATTGATATGTAGGATATGAAGAAGTCTAATAATATGCCACATTATCCATAACTAGTATAGAAGATATTTCTAATAGATCACATTAAAAATAAAAATAAAAGGAAAATATATCTAAATATGCATATACTTATTTAATAATAAATTAAAAATAAAAATAGACATAAAAGATAATATTAAAAATAGAAATATAAAATACGTAATAAAACAAATGATATAATAAAATAAAAAGATAAGATAAAATAAACAAATAAATATACACACAAAAAGAACGAAAAATAAATAAATTAATTAAACAATTCATTAAAAACAATACCTAAAAGCTAAAAATATCATGAAAATAAAAATTGAAATTATAAAAGGATGACTACAGAAAATACACAGAAAATTCCTCTCACCATCTCTTCACTCTCTTTGTCTTCATCAACGTTGGTCCATAATAAATGTGAAGTCATTTTTAAAAAAAAATGAGTTTGGATAAAAAAAATCAATTAATTTTTATTTATCAGAGTTATAAATATAAACCAGACCAAAAATCAGGTCCGTGTTGTAAGGACGATCCATCAACCCACAATGATCGGGCCCAATACCTACATCATAATTCACATCTTCCGAAGACTCCTCCTCGATACTCTTGTTATTTCGTTATAACAAGAATACTATCACACAATTGTATTAATCAAGTGTATATATATGCTCTTTCTCATCATTGTAAAGCATTACGTTGATAATAAGAAATTCATTTTACATTCTTACCTTTACATGGTATCGAGCTATCTGAATAAACGTCTATGGCTAATTCTCCTTCTTCCTCTATGGCGACTATTGATTCTTCTTGGATCGACTTCTAAATTTTCCTTCTCTTGCCAAATCATTAAACTTCACCATCACTAAACTTACCGTTCAAATTACATTACGGAGAGCTCAGTCCTTGCTGCTATTCGTGCCTTGGAACTTGAAAAATTTATCTCATCATCTTCGCAATTCCTGCTTCTTTGTTCTTCTCTCCAATGACAATACATCTCACCTAATCACGAATACCGCCTTTGGCATAGATCTGACCAACTTCTCCTTTGCTGGCTATTGTCCACTGTCGATGATGATGTTGTTAGTCTTGTTACTCACTGCCAAACCTCTGTTGATGTTTGGGTTACCCTGGAAAAATTATTTGCTCAAACAAGCATGGTCAAAGTGTTACGGTTGAAACAATGACTTTCCTCAATTAAAAGGGATCGATAATATCGCACATATATGCAGAAAATAAAAATTATCAGTGACTCACTCCGTTTGGCTGGTCATCCAGTTTCTGAATCTGAACTTATTCTTAGTGTCCTTGCTGGCCTAGGACAAGATTATGACCCTATTGTCTGCCTTTTATCAAATACTATGGCTTTTACTTCTTTTCAGGATGTACAAAGCTCCCTTCTCATGCATGAAACACGTCTGGAGCAACAACATGCTGTGTCTCAAATCTCCCCACCACCAACAGTCAACCTTGCCAGTCATTCTTCCTCCTCAACTACTTCTGGTAGCAGACATTGGGGCCGGGGCAGAGGTCCAAGAGGAAGAGGGGGCAGATCCACTCCTCGGGTATTTTGTCAACTGTGCCAAAAACCATACCATTCTGCTTTACAGTGTCACAAGAGATTCAACCAGAACTGGCACGGTCCTCCACTCCTTCCACAGCCCTGGCGCTCTTCTCCTAATTATGTGCAGAACAACACTGCATATAACACCTCACCTCAAGCTCATTATGCTCAGTCTGGCTCCTCCACTTCCTACATGCCTCCTCCGCATTCAGTTGCATCGTCGAGCCATCACCGAGTCCACTGGTTTGTTGACGGTGGAGCAACCAACCATGTTACTCGACATTGAACTTGAGCATCGACTCTCCATATATCGGCAATGAACATTTAAGCGTAGGAAATGGTAACATTTTACCTATCCGAACATTGGTTCATCTTCCTTTAAATTTAATGCTTCTCCTAACCCTTTACATCTTCACAACATTTTACATGTGCCTTCCATTACTCGCAATCTTCTAAGTATTTCTAAGTTTACCAAAGACAATAATATTGTTGCTGAATTTTCGCTAATGATTGTTTATTTAAGGACAAGCTTTGGGGACCACTCTTCTACGAGGGAACTCTGCAGGATGGGCTATACCTACTCAAGACAGACACCTAAAGCTTCTCACTCATCCTCGATTGCCACTCCTTCATCCGATTCTACTTTTCCTAGTGTCATGTCACATGAGAGATGCCAATGTGCTACATGCCACAATGGGTCATCCTTCCTCTTCTATTTTATCCAAGATTGCACGATCTATGAATGTTAAAATTGATAAGCACTCTCTTAAATTTTGTGATGCTTGTAAAGTTGGAAAGTTACACCAACTTCCCTTTCAAACTCATTCAATCAATGTTCTGCTCCTTTTGAAATTGTGTATTCGACTTATGGGGTCCTTCCCATCTTTATCAATGAAGGACATAGATACTATATTATCTTCATCGATGCCTACACTAGATTTACTTGGTTCTATCCTTTAAAACTTAAATCAAGCCCTTTCCACTTTTATCAATTTTAAAACACATGTAGAATTACAATTTAATCATAAGATCAAAGCTTTTCACCTCGATAATGGGGGAATATCGTCTTTTCGATCTTACCTTGCATCACAAGGCATCTCTCTTGGTTATCATGTCCTTATACACATCAACAAAGCGGTGTTTCGAAGGAAACATCGTCACATTACAGAAATGGGTCTCACTCTCCTCTCTCATGCATCAATGCCTCTCTCCTTTTGGTTAGAAGCTTTTCTCACAGCCACCTATCTAATTAATCAATTACCTAGTCCCATTACCAATTTCAAATCCCTTATGAGCTTCTTTATCATAAGCAACCACCTATGCTCTTCTAAAACCTTTTGGTTGTAGTTGTTTTCCTTATTCGACCTTACTCTCCTCATAAATTCAACTTTCACACTACTAAATGTGTTTTTCTTGGCTATAGCTTGTTTCATCGTGGTTACAAATGTCTTAATGCTAATGGTCAAATCTATATCTCTCGCCATGTTGTTTTCAATCCATCCGAATATGCCTATCCACTCCTTTTTCCAACCTCTTCCCTTTACCTTCGCCTCTCAGAGCTCATTCTCCTTTCCTCTATCTCTTCTTAAGATTTCTCCTCCTCTATTCAATTTCATCTGCTGCAAGTTCTCTCTCATGGAGTTGGTCTCAGTGCTCCAACCTCTTCCTCCTCACTGGGTAAACTCTCCTCCTCTATCTTCGCTTTACACTCACCTTTGTCTTGCCCTCACAACTCTCCTATTCCTTCGCTCCTCTCCCAAACACTCATCCTATGCAAACTCGATCTAAGAGTGGCATTTTCAAACCTAAACTATACCATGCCCTCTCTCTTCCTTACCAATCCATGAACCCTCATCTGTTTCATTTGCCTACAAGATCCTATTTGGAAAGCTGCTATGGATGCTGAAATACTTGCCTTACATTCCAACAAGACACGGACTCTTGTACCTTATCAACCTAGCATGAATGTTTTGGGGACTAAGTGGGTTTCGGGTTAAATATCACCGGATGGCTCATTTGACAAAGCCAAAGCCGGTTGGTGGCCAAGGGTTTAATCAAACTCTGGTGTGGACTTTCTTGAGACTTTCAGCCCAATGGTCAAATCCTCTACAATCAAGGTAATCCTTTCCTAGCAGTCTCTTTTCGGTGGGATATCCAGCATGATTGATATCAACAATGCATTCCTTAATGGAATTCTACATGAGGAGGTCTACATTAATCAGCCTCAAGGGTATGTTGATTCTTCTAATCCTACTCATGTGTGTAAGCTTTCTAAAGCCCTATATGGGCTCAAACAGGCTCCTCGTGCCTGGTTCTTTACTCTCAAACAAACTCTTCAGCAATGGGGTTTTAAACCGTCCAAATGTGATACCTCACTTTTCTCTCTTCATCAACATCATACAAAACTTTTATTTTGATCTATGTTGATGACATACTTATCATTGGGAACGACGAAAGGCCATTCACCAGCTCATTCTCCGTTTACAGGACAAATTTGCTCTAAAGACTCTTGGTTCTCTGCATTATTTTCTAGGTTTTGAGGTTCATCGCACTTCTACTGGTTTATATCTATCACAGCAGAAATACATTTATGATCTTCTGAGGGCAAATATGGTTACCGCAGCCGTGTTCCACCCTGTTGCCTCTGGTGAAGCTTTACGCTTTGACGGTGATCCCATCACAAATCCGTCGATTCTGCATGCCTTGTTGGTGGTGCGCAATACCTATGCCACGATCGACCGGATATTAGTTTTATTGTAAACAAATTAAGTCAATTTTAGTCAATCCCTTCACCACTTTGGGTTGCCCTAAAGAGAGTTCTTGATACTTACGTGGCCTTCGCGATACCAAGCTCTTTTTCACTCTTCTTCGTCTCCTTGCAAATCCATGCTTTTCGGACTCGGATGAATTTGGATCATTGACGATCGCAAGTCTACCTCCGGCGGCTGTGTTTTTCTGGGTGGAAATCTGGTTCATTGGAGCTCCAAAAAGCAGTCGGTTGTTGCTCGCTCCAGTACTGAGGTGAATATCGTGCTCTATCCACTCTCTCGACCGAGATCCTTTGGCTATTGTCGTTCCTCTCTGAATTAGGGTTTTCACCCTCTCCTCGCCCCATCATCTGGTGTGACAATAACAGCGCCCGTGCCTTGTCCCAGAACGATGTCTTTCATGCCCGCACGAAGCACATTGAGATCGATGTGCACTTTCTTCGTGATCGAGTTGCTGCAGGAAGCTTCGAGATCAACTACATCGATTCAGAAGATCGACTGCGATCTCTTTCTGAATCTATGTCTTTGGACCGACACTTGCACTTGTGTACCAAACTCAAGCTTTGCGATCCACGGCGCTTGTGTTTGCGAGGGATGTAAGGGACGATCCATCAACCCACAATGATCGGGCCCAATACCTACATCATAATTCACATCTTCCAGAAGACTCCTCCTCGATACTCTTGTTATTTCTGTTATAACCGAATACTATCACACAGCTGTATTAATCAAGTGTATATATATGCTCTTTCTCATCACTGTAAAGCATTACGTTGATAATAAGAAATTCATTTTACATTCTTACCTTTACATGTGTATATTTGTTTCGATCTTCCGATCCAAATTTAAATTCATTGTCAAAAATTTTAAACCAATTATATGATATGATCATAAACAAGGAAGCACTTTGTCAAAAGGTAGACATAAGCATGTTGAGATAAAACAGTATTGAACAAACCTAGAGAATGGCACATTTAATTGACCAACAATTAATGGTGTAGTTGGTAACCACCCATCTCAACCTCACATCAAATGGTTGTAGGAATCAGTTAGACCCAGATCGTAATGTGAACAAATACATAAGAGTCAGTCACCTTTCTTTGACAAAGAGATTGCATCTATAAAGGGACTTCTTGTACGAGTGAAGGCTATATAGGTTTGAACTTTGAAGGAACGTACATGGAAGAAAAGAAGCGGCTTGCGGTAGTCACGCTGCTAATGACGTTGTGCCTGGGGATGCTGCTGGTGTCGGAGGAAACGGCTTGTACCCCTGACGGCGGAGGCAGTGCATGTAAAGACTGCATCGTGGAGCAGATGAAGTTCAGTTGCCCTAAGTGCGTGCCAATTCTACAGTGCATGGGCAGGTGCTTGTGGGGCGGGAGCTCACGGTCAAGGTGCAGTAACATTGCGTTTGATTGCTGTCTTTAGTAGCTACATGACGAATAAAAGCAGGATAAACGTAAGAAAATAGAGAGCGAGGAGGTGTTTGGTTGTGATTGTGAGAATAGAAAATTATGCTGCATCTTGAGGACGAGAATGTGTTTGATTGCAGGGGAAAGAAAACAAAGATAATGCAAATGACGAATATGCCATTGGTTCTTAGTATAATTAGAAATATGTAATTAAGTGAGACTTTTATGATGAATTGTTTGTATTAGTTAAAAAATTAACTTAAAATAATAATAACAATTTGAAATTAATGAAAATAACATTAATAATAATTAAATTATTATTTTAACAACAAAATAATAATAACCAAACATAAATAAGTGAAAAAATCAGAGAAATAATAACAAATTTGAAAATGATAAATAAAAATGTATAATAATTTGTAATAATTATAATTAGCCATAATAATAATTTTATTACCATCATATCGCTTATAAAGAGAAAATGGATGCGGTACTAATACTAATAATACATATACGACTAATAATAATAATAATAATAATAATAATAATAAAAAATTGTTAATAACAAAAAACAAAATGTACGATAACATTAATAATAACAATATTGAATACAAAAGTATTGTCATTAATAATAATAATAATAATAATAATAGTAATAATAATAATAAAATCAAAAGTGTTTAATACAGATTAACAATAACAATAACTAATACAAAATTATTGTTAATAATAATAATAAAATTAATAATAAAAACAAAGTTTGTAATACATTTAATAATAAGAATAATAAGAATTTTGGACCAATAATAATAATGTTAATATTTATGAAATCCAATACAAAATTAGTAACAATAGAGTCAACATACATGCAAATACATCATTTAAGCATTCATATAATTAATTACATGATATCTTCAACATACATTCATATAATTAATTACATGATAGGTTCAACAGTCATTGATGAAAAATATTTAAACATTACTGTCCATAATAACATAATTGGTGCATCATACATAAAGGCCTTAGAATTTATCAATAATGTTTTGAATAATCATTCCCACAATGACACCAATGGTTATGAGTAAAAATTCACGAGGCCATTCCATGTTTGTCTGCAAAGGGGCTACTGCATTGAGTTGCTCATTTGTTGGTTGTGGGACTGCAGTCGACATAGAGGAGGAGGGTGCATCGGCGGTGGGGACAATGTTTACATTGCGTTGATCCGGCCTATATGAGCCCATGTCAAAAGCAACTTGTGCTTCCTCCAATGTCTGAAACCCCTTGAATCGAGCATTCGGAAATCCCTCAGTTGCTAATCTCACATCAGCCCATATTCAGTAACAAAGTTAAATTGCTCCAAAAACATCAAGTTATGAGTTTGAGTACATTTCAGAACTTGAATTTAACAACTTCAACCAATAATACAAGGGTTTATGTCAATTACAAATCAAGCAGATGCTTCATTTCAGAATGTAGGCAATACCTGTTTCAAAATCCGAAAATACTCAAGTGAGATGATTACACCCTATCACCGATCAACAACACCAATGAATCCTAAGCAAAAACAACATAAGAATGATGTTATGAAGATACGTACTTATGCGAATCTGTTGCATATGATCCGATTTACATTGCTAATCATTGAAGTTATGAAGTTATGTAAATGATCCGAAACATTTGCAAATAATTGTAATTATGTACGACCACATATTTTAACCAAAAGCTTTGAAATCATGAGTTGGCATCAACAATCTTGTAAAATCCACTTTAGTTTAGGCACTAATGTGAGATTTCTTTGGCCAGTTTTACCATTAACACTAACATTATATCTTCGCATATTGTCATTCCAACTTAATAAAACCAATGAGTATATAGAAAACTCTCTTCCTTTGTCAATATCCATGCAAGAAATATAAGGCGATGTTCGGGACATAACACATTCAATTAGCAATGTCCACATAAAAATTCAATGATCGCAGTTCATATGCACACACAACTGCACAATCAAAACGAATGATATAAACAATCTACCTAAGTATTTGGGATTTGGAAGAAGACAAATGAATGATATAAACAATCAACCTACGTGAGCATAAAACAATCACAAACAAAACGAAATCAGGGTCCATGCAGGGGCTAATGACCACAATCAAGTTAACTACATTTATTGGCAAAGATGTCATCTGGTAGGGAACCGAAAACTTGGGGGAAATGACATTGAAAAGAAGTAAAGGGTGAGGAGAATGTTGACACCTTCAACGGTAACGACAACAGTGAGAATTAAGACGAAAGGAAACAAGAAACTAAAAATCATTTTTCGATGATAGATGTCTTAAAAACTTCCGAAGATGAATCGAGTTTCACTACTTAATTAAATATGCTCTGAGAGAAACAAAATTTCGAAAAGTGTAGCATTAGAAGTTGCGATTCCACAGTGTCCGTCCATCTCATCAACCAACATTTTTAAGCCATAAGATGAAATGCTTACTCGACCCTGGAGTGACCAACGTCTTGGGAAAGCAGAGATCCGAAGAGATCCGGAGGGAACGCTTTTGCGAAGAGATCTGAAGACCAGGCGGGGACGAAGAGCAGCGTGCGCGAACCAACACAGACGAAGCTCAGGCGGGGATGAAGAACTCCAGTACGGGAAGACGAGCGCCGGAGTCGGAGACGGGGAAGACGCTCAGTCGAGGATGAAGCAGAGAAGCCGGAGTCGGAAACGGTAGCTGGATAAAAGTGAAAAAAGATAGACAACGTTTAGGTTTTAGTCGAGGAGACAGCTTCAGTTGGTCCCTGTCCTTCCTTTTTGAGAGAAACAAAATTTCGAGTCCCTGTCTACCGGCTACAAGGGACAAAAATTCGACAACATCAACCAAACACTCCTAGGGCCAGGATTTTGTGGTCCTGTCTACTGTCCCCACTTACAGGAACAGTAACCAAACACTGCGTAAGAGATGCGAGTATGACGGTGCTCTTCCAACTCTTGCTCAGTGCAAAAGCTGCATGTCTCGCTGCAAATGCAGCTGTGACTACAAGGCATGGTAACGGGTTAGATCCGATTCGAATCTATTCGAATAACTTCTTATTTTTATAATAAAAGTCGCATTGCTATTTGCTAAACATATACATTGGACATTTTGGGGGCGATGATTTCGTTAGATTTTTTTTTTTTTTGGACTTAAGTGAAGTGTTTGAATTGTTCTCATGTATGCAATATTTAAAATTTGGAGTCAAAATTTTACCTTTCGCAAGAAACCAACCTGATTCAAGCGAAGATTAATTTGAAATAGATAATTTAAATGTGTCTTCCTAGAGTTATGATCTTCCTAAAATACATGACCATTTTTAAAAAAACATATACATTGGTACGTTGCCGTTTCACTTGCTGGAATAGTGGATTGCGAGCTACCGACATCTTGTATTCCATATCGCAAATTAATTAAAAAAGCTAAACAAATTTACATGGTGATAATGAATTAAGGGTCACAAAGAAATCTCTGGAAGCACCTAAACCCAAGATACTGAGCACAAAACCTCTCCATCTCGTCCCCACCTCTCTCCCTGCACACCTTTTCCTCCATCTCCTCCAACATCCCATCCCAACCGTTGATCATCATCAACCCACCACCAGATGCTGCGTCCCACTCCCACTCACCAACTAATTTGGATCCGCACACACCGTCCAGTATCTCCTGCAACCCCACGATCCTACGGCTCACCTTCCTCCTCGCTTCCCTCACCGCCGGATCGACCCCCGGCACCGAGTCCAGCCTCAGCAGCAATCGCATCAACGCCTCGTTCATTCTCAGCCTCTCGCGTTCGCTGCTCCGAAGAGCGTCGACCGTCTCCTGCCGTTGGATTTGGCGCTGGAGTTCATCGGCCTCGGAGTTGACGGATGAGATCGTTCTGTAGAGCTTGCGGATCCTGTGGGCCCTGTAGGATGACTGGATCTTGGCGGCAGCGCTGTCCTCCGATTGAGGGTTGGAGATGGGTACTTGTAAGGTGCGGTGCGTAGGGGCGATTTGGTCGTCGTTACAAAAACTATATGTGACGGTGGAGGAGAAGGAGCTAAAGTAGTAGTCGTTGTTGCGAGCAGGTTTCATGGCGTCTCTATCATCAGGCCAGAGAGATTGAAAGAGGAAGAATGGTTACGTTAAAAGTAATAATAACAAGAAGAGCTATCAAATGGTGGTGGGGTTACCTAACCTTACGATTCTTGAATGATCTTTGGCGGGTAATAATAATAGGCATCAGACGGTGGCATCTGCACCGTCCATTCATATCTAACGGGACCCACAGTTCTTTTTCCAAATAAGAACTGAAGCCCACTGTCTCTGTAGCGTAGATTCATGATGACGTTGACCGTTGTCCGCTGTAACGTTCTCTCGGACTCAAAAGGTAAAACGTCCATTTTAGGTGCCCTGATATTATATGAGGGAGGTAAATTATGGTTTGATACTAATTAATTTTTTGAAAAGATGACCCAGTATTTAGTGTGTACAAGGAATCATTATATTAGATGAGTTCTTACAATGTTATTATTGAGACTCGAACTCAAAATCTTAGACTTACTTTTCTTACCAATAATCAACTGGGCTACTCGCGCGGGCGCTGCAACGTTCTCTTTTCACAGTAAGAGTGGTGTGGTGCCGTTGAAATCAATGTTTTAAATTCGGAGTTAAATTTTAAAAGATGTAATCGATGCTTAAAATTTCAAAAATAATTAAATAAAAATAATTAATTAATTTTAATTTATCACCGTGATTTATTTATTAAAATTGATTAATTAATTAATAATCTTATCTTATTAACATTTGAAACGTTATTTTGTATTGTCTTATTTATTTTATTATTAATGTTATTATTGTTTCTATTTAATTATATTTACGTATTTAGTTATTTTCTTCTAAGGAAGGCAAAGGCTTCTCAAATCTTTCATTGGGTGTTGATGATGATAATGGAATATTAATTTTAACAATAAAAATTGTTAATCTAAATTCAACCTAAAAATTTAAAATTATATTAAAATTTAACCGATTAAAATTTTTATTATTAAACTAATCAAACAATTTTAGTTTTAAAAAATAAGAGTAGAATTACTTTTGAGTCCTACTTATAATTATCAAAATTATAAAATAATTATTTCTAATAAAAGATTTCTTAAATAGTATTTTTAGTTTGTTAATTTTTCCACATATTAAGTATTATTTAAATCAAAATTGTTATTTTAAGTTTTAAAATTAATTAATTAATTTAATTAAAATATGTAAATTTTAAACTATATTATATATTTAATTCCTTTGAGCTTCCTTCTACGGCTCTACAATTTCGTTTTGGACAAAAGAAGTATGGTGTGTTTGCTTGCCTTCTTTCAGCACAAAATGGTGGAAAATGAAATGAACACATTGAGCCTATCTTATATTTGGAAACATACCATAAAAAGAAACTTCAGTTTATAAGGCTATGGAAGCTGAAATGACATTTATTGTAACCGTTCCAGCGACGTCTTGAGTTACACTCTCCAGGGAAACATAAGGCATTACAAAGAAGAAGACATTCATATCAAAGTCTGAAACTTCAATCTTCAACAAGGGTGTGCTGGAAGAATTTTCCCACAGCATGTACCAAAGCCAACAACATATCCCTCTCCCTGCACAGGATTCAAATCCCTACTCATTAGTACACCAGTCAAAACCAAAGTTCATAGGATTGTAAGTTAATGCAAGTAACTACCAACTTAAGCACTTCCAGGTTTCCAATTTTCCCTATCAATATGACGAGATGATTTCTTGCATGAAAAACGAAACCTTCCCTGTCATGCCGTGTGAAGTTTCTTTTAAGAACACTTTAATTGCCCCACAGCTATTTATTGACTAAAGTTTGATTAAAGAAACAATATGATTTGGAGATCGTCCTCAGAATTTAACTCTTCCAAAATACAAAATCTACTAGTTCACGTAGTTGGCACTTGAGAGGGAAGCAAGCAGGACGATATATAAAAGTCCTAATTAGGATAACGCCTAGCCCTTCCCAAAGTAGTGAGCCAAGAATAAGAGCTCTAAGATGGTTAATCACCATTCTGATTATCGCGAGAGATACACGGAATATTTATGAGAAAGATACAGACTATAGAAATACGAGTAAGGATTACGGACCTTAGAATAACCACTAATTATGACTTCATCTCCGTCTTCAAGGAATTTTCTCTCCGTCCCTTTTAACGACAATGGCTTTGTTCCGTTCCAAGTTAGCTCTAACAAGCATCCAAGAGAATCCGGTTCCTGTTCAAAACAACATGGTAGAGCAATATTAACTTAAGGCATGATCCTAGAAAGGTTGGAAAAGACTGAAGCCATACAGGTCCACTTATTGTTCCAGTTCCAAGTAGATCGCCTGGTCTTAAATTGCAACCATTCACTGTATGATGCGCAAGCTGTTGAGTCAGGGTCCAATATCTGTTAACCAAATCAAAGGGGTTAAGTACATTCAATGGATGAGCCCAAAGCAACAGAAGAAGAAAAGTTACAATACTCCCCCTTGGTTATTAAGTTTTGTAATGAATGAAATGATAAGATTAACTTAAGTCATCTAATATGCAGATTGTATGCATGTATTTGTACTTGTAATACACTTCAGTGGGAAATCCTCAGAATTCAGTGGTTGATGGAAAAAGTTACAGAAAGGCCTTACAAGTGTTTTAAGTTACTCCTAGAGACGACATGCGAATCTTGTTCTCCCACTGGTTTAATTCGCACCTTAAACAGGAAGAAACATATCCATCACAACGGTGACAGAAATATATGTGTTTCATAGTTATTAACAATCATGATACTTCACAGCCAAGAAAATAGCTTCGATTTTCAGTAAAAGAATTCATGAGATATTTAGGTAAATAATCTGGTATGCTGCCAGATTTACCTCCAATGAAACATCATAGTTCTTTGATATCTTTTCAGTGAGGTAGGGCAAGGGTTTGGGATCCTGCAGCACATGACAGATTAAATAAGAAACCACTGAGAAAATTTAGAGTAGATCAATTCAAATTATGTTGCATTTTCCAAAAATCAGAACCTGCTTAGGAGCATCACAAGCAAATGGCTCTAGAGCATCAAGTGTCACAATCCATGGGGATATTGTAGAACCTACAAATGGGTTATGAATAAGTACGGCCCCAGAATAGAGCTGGCAGACAATAAATTAAACAAGCCAGTAGTAAAGTCCACGTAATACACCAAATAGTGTAGAGGAAAATGACAGTAAAGTTTTTATTCTCACCGAAGCTTTTCCCAAGAAAAGGCCCAAGAGGAAACGATTCCCACGCTTGGATGTCTCTAGCTGTCCAAATTAGCTTCCAAGATTTAGTACAGGGCTTTTTTTTCTTAACAGAAGGAACTGGGTGCAAGAGAGCAAAGAAGCAAGAAAAACAATCATTACCACTCCAATCATTCATTAGCACAAGACCAAATATGTGGTCAGCTGCTTCCTTAATATCAATAGGTTTTCCCAATTCATTTCCAGGGCCAACAACAACAGCCTGAAAGCAACATGAGAATGAATCAATTGGTATAGCACCAACTATTCAAAGCAAAATACAAATACTGATGACAATAAAAAATATGAAATGCTTTCAAACATATGGATATGTTCAAATTGGCACAAGCATTCTGCATCTCTTGAAAATGTCAATCAACTAATGGCTATGTTCTGAAAGGCTAACCATTTCTAGCTCAAAGTCTAACTTCTTTGAAGGTCCAAACTGTACCGGTGGGCTGCCAGTGGGAGCACTTTGACCTCTGGAAACACATGAAATCGTTATTGACATGAAAAGAAACGTTCATGCATGCAAGAAGACGATTGGATAAGTAGCATGAGAAAAGAAACATTCAAATACAAAACATCAACAAATGTCCACCAAATACAGCTTTCCATCCTTTTTGCTTAATAATTTTCTTCATAAATTAGCTAATCAAAAGGATAAAATTTTTTCTAGAAGTTTACAAATTTCCCTCCTCGTAAGAATGAGACACATTTTTATATATAAGCAAGAAAATGAACACTACATCAAACCATATCAAATGCTTCAGCTCTTATATTCTAACACGTCCAAAAAAACTTTATCTTTTTTAAGCTTACTGATGATAAACCAAAAATTAGAAATTGTCAAAGGAAGAAGTGAATCAAAGTGATGATAGGAATAAAACAAAATGTAAGTTGGACCTTGGTCGAACAACATCTGTTCCAGATACAATAATGGAGGAAGCACGTCCATGATAAGCAACAGGAAGTTGGAACCTGAACACAAGTGAGTTTGTATGGTCAAAACTGCTACTCAAATGTATGTGGCAAGACATTTATCTGAAACTGCTATTCAAATGTATGTGGCAAGACATTTATCTGAAACTGCTATTCAAATGTATGTGGCAAGACATTTATCTGAAACTGCTATTCAAATGTGTGTGGCAAGACATTTATCTGAAACTGCTACTCAAATGTATGTGGCAAGACATTTAACTGAAGACCCCGCGACTTAAAGAAAATTATAGATACCAATTGTCACGAATTGGAGTCTGAGGTCCACGAAATATAATCCCACAATTCTTTGTATGATAAATGGATGAAAAGAAGTCAGTGTAGTCCCCTATCACAACAGGAAGTACCATCTCGACCTTGCTCTGTGAATTTGCAGAAACAAGCAAAAATAAATTTGATCAAAGATAACCCAGATAAGATCAACAAGCTCCTGAACTTATCACCATCTTACCATTGGAACAAGCGATTTCTCTCTCAAATCAGCATTATCCCGCAATGTGGGCTCAGTAGCTGCATCAAACGACACAAACTTCTTGTTACAATCCCGTGACCAATACAACAATAGTGTGATAGTTTGAGTACTATATGTGGAAGAACATACACGATAACAACTTTTGAAGGGTCGCTCGAGCTTCTTTCCACGCGGGTCGTCCCAAAGACAAGAACTTGTTCAAGTTAGGCTGCCAAACCAAGAATGCATTCAAACAAGAATACCATAAAAACTCAAAAAAGGTACCATATTCACAGATAACTATAATATTGAAATGAAACATGAAGAAGTGACTGTGTGTGACGAACATAGTCCACACTAGAAACGACGTCGTTAAGCTAGATAAAAACCATACTGACCTGAAGGAAGCAGTCGGTGCCATTAAGAGCCGGGCCGTTGAAAAGGCCGGCAAGAGCGATCTGGGAGAGGTCGAGGACATAGTCGCCTATAGCAACCCCGGGACGAGGCGGAGAAGTGGGAAGAGGTTTGAAGACGCCGAAGGGTAGGTTCTGGATGGGGAAGTGAGAGTCGGAATGGACTTCAATGAAGGACTTCAAAGCCATGTTGGGGTTTGTTGCTGATGGACGAGAGTGGGGAAGTAGACAAGAAAAGGTCAGGAGAGAGCGAGTGGAGTGACAGACGGTGATTGAAGGTTGGATAGATAATATCTATGGGTTTCTTTTGGTGCCAAAACGTGGGTACGGTTGTTCCAACCCAAAAAATTTGGTGGACTCACACAGACAAGCGAAGTGAAGCTAAGCTATGGTGGTGGTAGATGGGTCCAAATGATTGCTGCAGGGTTAGGTGACCGAGAGCCACACGCATACACACGAGGTCCCCACTCTTCTGCTTCACGTGGCTGTTTCAGACTTTTTGTCGTCATTCCAACATTGGGCTTGGGCTGGGAGTGTTTCTCAAAGAACCGACCTATCCGTCGTCGTGTACACGTTTTTGTTTTGCGAAGAATTTCATTTCTTTTCCAATTCATACATTCGTTAGCACAAAACTTGGTTAGATTCTGAAACCCTAACGAGGAATTTGGTCCCTTGCTGTTAGTTAGAAGGGAAATGTCGTTTGATTTGCTATTGAAGTCGTCGTGTAGTGGGTGTGGATCGACGACGGATTTGTATGGAAGCAATTGCAAGCACATGACGCTTTGCTTGACCTGTGGCAAAACCATGGCTGAGAATCGTGCCAAATGCTATGATTGTGGTGCGACCGTCTCTCGCTTGATTCGAGTTTGTCTTCTCAATCTCTCTCTCACTTGTTCTTCCTCATTCAATGTGTCTCTTACCTGTTCTTTAAAAAAAAAAAAAGTTGAACAAGAATAGAATAGCGAATGAAACTGATTGCAATCACAGAAGAAGTTAAAATGGACCACAACAAATAGTTCTTGTTGATTCTACAGCGTTGTTTGTGTTATAAATTGGTGGAAACTTCGATTCCTGAGGGGTTCTGGTAGTGGGAATTATTTCATTGTGTCAAGAAAACCTGTTTTGGGTCGGAAGATGTTGTACCCTAGTTCCTGACTTTAGTAATTCACTTCCGTTTTGAATTTCTGGGAAGCTGAATTCTCGGTATGTTTCTGTTGCTTGCATTGTAGGAGTATAATGTTCGGGCTAGTCCTAGCAGTGAGAAGAACTACTTTATTGGTAGATTTATGAATGGACTACCAACTTTTTCGAGGAAGAAAAATGCAGAGAATAAATGGACTCTACATAAAGATGGACTTCAAGGACGCCAACTTACCGATGCATTGCGGGTATATATTCTTCCCTTGTTGCTTTGCTTACATGCAATGTCTCTTTGTATCGGGCTGCTCTTCTTCTTGGAAGATTAGTTGTTCTTAGACTCTTGACATACTTCGTAGACCCTTTGAGACCATAAATAGTGATACTTGGTCATGATTATTTTTTGAGATTTTGACATTGTGTGGAGGATTGATTTGATTAGTTGACATGAAATTAAGTTCTATCTTCTCAACTTCATTATACCATCTATGTTAATCATGTGAATGCTAGGATATGTATTTCTCTTCTTAATAATTATGTGAATGATAGTATATGCATTTCTCTTCTTAATAACTTCTAGTTAGTTCTGAATTTGAACTTTTCAGTTTGGGACCTTTGTAAATGGAAAGTCGTGGATGAATCAGAATTTTTATGTGGCTTTTCCTATTATTGTCTGAATGAATTGTAACCTTCATTCTGCCTTTGTCAAACTCAATCAAAATTAGAGAAAGAGACGGATAAAATGTGCTACAGCATATAAATGTCAGTCAAATTCTGGATCATTGACAGTATAGACTGAACTTGAATGATTAAGAATCATCTGGATATTGGTCAGTTACTGAAATGCTCTTTTGTTAAATATTTTCTGAACCTTCACTCACATAGGAGAAGTACAAGAACAAGCCTTGGATGTTGGAAGATGAAACAGGTCAGTTTCAGTACCAGGGTCATCTTGAAGGTTCTCAATCAGCGACCTACTACTTATTGATGATGCAAGGGAAAGAGTTCAATGCTATCCCTGCTGGTTCTTGGTATGAGATTTAAACTTTTTGTGCAATTGTGGCCCAAAACTTTTTTATTAGGATTTGGAGCATTCAATAATATATAGTGCACAACTGTCTAAGTTTCTTCCTTTGTTGAGTTTACTTCCAAGTCTTATTTACGTCCAAAAATACGTGATTTTCTCTAAAAAATGAATTTGGATTCCCATTTAGGAAAGGGAATTGACTTTCAACCAAAAATACGGGAAAAATGAAACCAAAACTTGTTCTTTCTCTTCTTTTACTTCCAAGTCTTATTCATGTCTATGTTTTTCCCCTGTAATCCATTTTTCTTGTGAATTTTTTTTTTCCTAGGGAACATGAGAGTTTCATTCAAGAAGTCTCTGCTTAAGATTTGCTTGATATTGATGATGTGTCTTAAACACTCATGTTTCTTCCATGTTTGGCATGTTTAATAGGTATAACTTTAACAAGGTTGCACAATATAAGCAACTTACTTTGGAGGAAGCAGAAGAGAAAATGAAGAACAGGAGAAAGACTGCTGATGGATATCAAAGATGGATGATGAAGGCTGCAAATAATGGAGCTGCAGCATTTGGTGAAGTGGAGAAATTTGATGAGAAGGAGAGTGGTGTTACTAGTGGAAGAGGACGTAAAAAGACTACTGACGAAGAGGAAGAAGGCAATGTCTCCGACAGGGCAGAAGAAGATGAAGAAGAAGAGGCAGCTAGGAAGAATAGGCTTGGACTCAATAAACGGAACGGTGATGATGATGAAGAAGGGCGAAGGGGAGGTGATCATGATATGGACGATGATGATATAGAAAAAGGTACATGATTGTCCTCACACTTTGGTATTCTTAATCTCAATTGCTGATATCAAATTCTTAATTTCTACCTCTTTCACCATCGTTATGTGGAGTATACAGATACTTTTTACTGCATGCTTATGATCGTATTCCCTTCTTTCTATTAATCTGTTGCTTTCCTCTCTTTCGGTCTGAACTTCATTCGTGCTTAAATGTTACAAGGTGTATTTAATACATCAATCAGATAGGCTAAATTCTGTAGCGGATATCTTTCTGTTGTTTCTAGGTGATGATTGGGAACATGAAGAAATTTTCACTGATGATGATGAAGCTGTTGGTAATGATCCTGAAGAGCGGGAAGATTTGGCTCCTGAGGTTCCAGCTCCCCCAGAAATAAAGCAGGTCTGTGTTTTATCTTTTCTTTTTTTTCCCTTTCTCAAAGCTCAGGCTACTATAGCAAGATCTATATGACAGATGACAATGATTAATTGTTAAAATCATTGTTTTCCCTATACCCATTTCCCATCTTCTTTTTTTTTATTTTTTTTATACATTTGGTGTCTTACTCCTGTTGTGTATGAGTAGTGAAGCACGAGACGATAGTTAAAAGACTGTTTTAGAGGATGGTTATGCCTCAGGAAGTTGGTTAGAGGTACTGCATGGTTATGGATATAGAAAATGGGGAGATATCTCATTATAAATTTGTTGTATATGTATAGAAAGATGTTGAACATTCTCTAGTTTTAACAATTTTTGCAGTCTTGTTGTAGAGAGACTTTGATTTAAGTTCTAGAATCTAGACTTTGTTGTTGATAGGCTTCTGAATTCGTAATGCTGTTATTTTAGCCTAATAGATACAGCTATTACAATTTCAGCTTTACAATGAAATGTTTCCGTAATGTTTGGATATCTAAATATTTTATAGGATGAAGAAGACGAGGATGAAGAAAATGAGGATGAAGGAGGACTCAGCAAGTCTGGGAAGGAGTTGAAAGAATTACTGGGCAGAGCTGGTGGACTAAATGATTCCGATGCAGAAGACGACGACGACGACGAAGACGACGATGAAGTGAGTGGTTTTTGATATCTAATTAAATTACTAGTCTTTCTTGACAGCTTATGATCTCGCTGATTGCATTGCGATGGATGTTGGTAATTTACTATAATGATTTTATATTTCCCTGATGCGCTGTGTAAAGCCTTCCTCTGATGGGTTGGAGCTTCCTTACATTTTCTGAGATAGTTTAGGCCATTTGTTTAAATCTTGTCTGGCCAATTCTTTAAATATTTTGACATGTTTCAACCACTAACTTGTTACTTGGATTGCTTGATAGATCGTTTGATCTGTGGTAGTTTCAAAATCTTTTTTAGATTTATCTGGTTTAATTGATGAGGAACCTTTTTATGTTTGTCCAGATAGATGATGACACGAATTTATCTCCAGTACTTGCTCCGAAGCAGAAAGATGCACCTAAGGAGGAACCTGTTGACAGTAGTCCATCAAAACCTACACCTAGTTCTGCTAAGGGTACTCCATCAAATTCCAAGTCATCAAAGGGAAAAAGGAAATTAAATGGTGATGATTTGAAGGCATCAAGAGGCGTTCCACCACCAAAGAAAGTGAAGACAGAAAATGTATTTGTTTCCTCTTCTTGATGGATTTTATAACCAATTTGTGGGACAGTTAAATGTCCAGAAATCACTGACTGACTTGCATGGCATCAGGAATCAAAACCTGCTGTGAAAGAAGAAAGTACACCAGCTACTAAAAATGGTGCAACTCCTAAAGGAACGCCAATTTCATCAAAAACAGGATCAACATCCTCCACTGGACCTGTTACTGAAGAAGAGATACGGGCTGTTCTGTTGCAGAACGGGCCAGTGACGACACAAGACCTTGTTGCTAGGTTCAAATCCCGGTTAAGGAGCTCTGAGGTATTGCTCTGCTCTTCATTTTTAAAATGTCTGCTTAAAGACTTGCTTATTTTCCCTACATCATAAACTGAATTGAGGGTTGCACTGTTTGAAATATAGTCATCGACGCTTCTCAATAGTTCCCATAATTTGTGTTAAACGAGAGTTATGCTTCAGTTTCTGCAAAATATCAGGTCAACAACCTTTGTTTCTCTCATTATTTCAGGACAAGAAGGCGTTTGCAGATATTCTGAGGAGGATTTCCAAGATTCAAAAGACAAGTGGATCCGGTTATGTTGTATTGAGAGACAAATGATAGTTTGCACAACATATATTTAACCAGACAAGCATCAGCCAGTGAACACTTTTATCTCTATGGAGCCTTGATCTTGCAGGGGCTTTTGATGTTCAAACTAACCCATGCTGATTAATACCCTACAGCACACAAACATTGAATTGTAATTGCATACATGTTACTAGTTTTGTAAGCAATGGAAAGCCTGAGTTTCTATTACATGCCATTTTCTTGTCTCATCACTACAATCTATAGGCTTCATTTAACTGCTAAGTGGGTTATGATAAGCACTGAAGCTCGTGAACCAAAGTACAGAAGTCAGAAGACTGGCTTTCGAACCCTAATGCTTCCATCTCACAGCAAAAGAAAGAGAAAAGGGAAACAAAGATTAAGATGCATATCTAAGGATTAAATGCTCATAAAGCAAAGCCCAAGGCCAGCCACCAACAGCACAAAGCTTGCAATGAGATGGGTAGAATCAGACGGGGTTGGCCCAGCAGCAGCCAAGGCTGAACCATCCGATGAGTGGACTTTTTGTTTATCAAGGGTGCCTTGAGGCTGCACCTCCACGTGTAGCTTCAACCCGTTTTTGCAACTCTCCGTGTTGCTGCTTGCAAAGTAGCGGATTCCTTCCCCGTCCAACGGCACGCTGTTTATGCCGTCCGTGTACATTCTGATCGGGTTGCTCACATTACACGACTTGTATTCTTCTTTGGTCTTGAGCTCCACGATCTCCCCGTGAGCTGCAGAGTAGCTGAACCCTGCCTCCGAGCAAGTCCGTACAGCCACGTGACCCAAAATAAATTGCAATTAAATAACACTCACTGACATAAACATGAAATAATAATAATATTCAAATTGGAAAAAGAAAAAAAATTCATCTCCGGACGTTTGGTTGCCGAGAAAAGGTGGGAAAACATGCATGAACATCACAAGCTCTAAGAACCATACCATAAACGACCGAAAGACTCTTGCTTTGAAGTTTTTCTCAGCAAGCAAACACTAAGCAAGCAGTAATTACTAATTACTAATTAGTATCATCATTTTATAAGAGCTCAACAAGAGGAAAAGAGAGACTAAGGCTTACAGATTTTGTCTCCAACCCGGAAAACTCTGCTCGCCGACCAAGAGGCGAAGTTATTTAAAGGGTCCCAACCACGATCACCTCCGACCAGATGTTGCACTTGAGCTCCAACCGGGTCAGCACTGAGACTCGCTGAAACTATGGTCAGAGCCATCAGAACTTTTGCTATGGCCATTGTTAGATTGCAAGAGATTAGCAACCAACAACTTCACCGACAGTCACTTCCTGACCAAGAAAAGGAGAATCTTTAGTCGGTATATAACAGTAAAAGGGAAAGGCGTAGTAGAAAGCAGTGTAGCAGAAGACAGAAAGGGGTAGCTTTCTTGAGTAAAGGAGAGGTTTCGTCACTTTCTAGGCAACTTCCTTCCCTGAACTTATATGAGGCAAGTCGGGCTAGGTCACTTGTTGGAGTCTTTCTGATTTTTGAGTAAAATGGAGATTAAACCAAAATTTGTTCTTATTATATTACACTAAAAATTTCACTTTTTGAATTTAAATATTTGTATTCACCTAAAACTCTTTATTAAAATAAGATATGTGTTTTTCTAATTTTAACAATTAAAATTTAGATTAAGAATAAGTTCATATTCTTTATAATTTTTTCTTACGAAATATTTTAAGAAGGTCTCAATTATAGAAAGACACATTTAAGTCATTCATATTTAGACTAATCTTCGCTCGAGCCAAGTAAGCTCTTTACGGAAGGTAAAATTCCAACCTCAAATTTTAAACAATTATATACATAAAAGGAGTTCGAACCTGCGACCTCACTTAAATTAGAAGAGTCTCTTATTAACTCACCCGCATCTTGAAGTTTTTATAAATTTTTTAATTAAATGTTGATTAAAACAGTTTAAGGGAAACACAGGTGTTCCAACCCAACAACTTCGTAGATCTATGCGTACGATATCATTAGCTAAGTGCTTGGAGGATCTAAATTGGAAAGGGCTCACTCCTATGGAGTGGTGGGTACCAACTACCTAGTGGAAGTGGAACTACAATTCACCACAGGCTCAGACAAAAGCGGTTGGACTACATCTTCCCAGGTATCTACCACTCCAAGTTCAGTTAACCTATAGTATCGTCACTTGTGAACTTCCAGTCAAAACTACCATTAATACCAACACGAATACTAACATCAGCTTCCTCATGTTTGTTCGTTTTCCTTTTTCTTTGTCCTTTCCTTCTCAAGTTACGATCTTTTCAGAGCCTTAAGACTGAAGGAACCTGATGTAGAAATTCTCTTGAAAGATGCTGAACAGTAGTTGGGAGGTATTACAAGACATTCCAATTCTGTTAGGTTGAAGGAAAGTAAGGAGTTTTGTTAGACGAAAATACCCATGTTGGCTTGCCCGCAGACAGTTTCTGGAGATGATTAAGAACACGTGTAATGCTTGAGATCAATTACTTGTTAGTGAAAAGACCATTGAAGCTGATGCTTTGAATCGGATGGAAATTTTCTTTTTTTATCTTATTATGTTTCATAAATTTTAATCATTTATTTATATATATTTTACGTAAATTTTACATAAATAAATCTAAAATTCTCGTAAATAAATTACCAAAATTTATAAAACATAATAAAATATTAAAAAGAAAATCTAATCCCTTCGAATCGGTAGTTCAACGATGCGTGGCATTGTAATCTCCACGTACAGAGAGAGCAACTCTCTCGGTGGTTCCACTTGTTACGTACCTTACCCCTTTCTTGGGGTTCGCTTTCAGTTTTTCTTTTTTCTTTTTTTTTACACTATAATGGGACAATATCTTATTTAACAAGTAGGCCCGTTCTTTTTTTTTAAATTTAGTTTTAATTTCTACTTTTTCAAATAAAATAAAATTTTGTTTCGTTAAGCAGTTATGTTGTATCATTACATGTTAGATAAAAACTAAATTATGTCTAATTACTTAAATGTATTTTAATTTTCATATAATATTTATTAATAAATTATCTATAAAATTATTTTATTTTATTAAAATAAACAATTTAGAATTAAAATTTATTTATAAACTAATGTATATTTTAAACATATTTTAATTGTTAAATCAAAATTTATTTAAAATTTTTACATTTTGAAGATGTTTAAATATAATTATATTTATTAATAATTATAAAATTAATTTTATTGAATTTAATTACAAAATAAATAATTTATTCAATAAAATAAATTATCCATAATTTAATTGATTAGTTATAATATTAAATTAAATTATTCATAATAATTAATATATTAATATTAGATAATAATTAAAGATAGGAAGAAACTAAAATAAAACTTAAATACTAAATTTGAAAATAAAAATAAATAAAACAAACATGTTCTAAATTAATTAAGATCGTTTGATTCTACTTTTATTTTTGTTGTTATAGTTTTAGTTTTTTGTATTTTTTCAAATAAAAACAAAACCATTTGGTTGTTAATGTTAATGTAGTTGTATTTTTATCAATGATAATAATTATATTTTAGATAAAACTTAAAGATATATTATTTTTAATTAAATAAATTTATTTGATGTCTTATATAATATTTATTAACAATTTATTAATAAAATTATGTTATTTTAATAAAATAAATAATCTAAAATTAAAATTTTATTTAAAATTAAAATTATTTGAAATATATTTTAATTATTAAATCAAATTTTATTTGAATATTTATATATTTTAAATTTAATTATATATAATTAAATTATTAAATTAAATTAAATTATTCATAATTTTTGATAATAAATTTAAATTTATTAAATATATAAATATAATATTGAATTAAATTATTCATAATTTTTATTAAAATAAATAACTAAATAATATATATTTAAATAATAACAAATCAGATTATGAAAAAAATAAAATTTCATAATTTTAAAAACTGAAAGAAACCAAAAGTAAAACCAGAAACTAAAACTTAAACAAATAATAATTTTTTGCTAAATTTAAAACAAAAGTAAAAATAAAAATAAAAATAAAATAAACACCCCTAATTTCACGTACTGCTTACGTGTAAAATTAATATTCCCTCTTCCTTTTCTATGTTAAGTAAATGGATTTATGAAAAAATATTTACTTTGTTTTTAAACTTTCGAATTGAATTTAATTACATTAATGAAGTTGGGATTGAATTCAATTTACATTTTTTAACAAATCTAGTAATATTAGAATTGAATTCAATTACTGTTTGTTTGGAACAAATCCAAGTAATATTGTAATTGAATTTAATGACATCAATTCAATTACACTTTTTTAATAAATCTATTAAAATTATAATTGAATTCAATTATTTCATATGACACATCAACCTTTGACTAAAAATAATATTATCCAAAATATAAATCATTATAAAATTAGTGATCTTTATTTTTTCTAATATAATTTATGTTAATATATTATTAAATTATCTTCAAAATATATAAACTTCAATTTATATTTGATTTAAAATTTAAAATAATTTAAATAAATATTACATTTTAGATAAGAAGATGATTTTAAAATGTTTCATTTTATTTAATTATTAATTTATTAATTAATAATTTATTAATTTTAATTAATTAAATTTATTATAATCTCTTATATAACATTTATTAATAAATTATTAATTAAATAAAATGAAACATTTTAAAATCATCTTCTTATCTAAAATGTAATATTTATTTAAATTATTTTAATTTTAAATCAAATATAAATTGAAGTTTATATATTTGAAGATAATTTAATAATATATTAACAGAAATTATATTATTAAATTATCTCAAGCTTGCTTTGTTTTTTTTAATTTTAATTAATTAAATTTATTTTAATCTCTTATATAATATTTATTAATAAATTATTAATTAAATAAAATGAAACATTTTAAAATTATCTTCTTGTCTAAAATGTAATATTTATTTAAATTATTTTAATTATTAAATCAAATATAAATTGAAGTTTATATTTTGAAGATAATTTAATAATATATTAACAGAAATTATATTATAAAAATATAATTGAATTGAATATAAAATAATTGAATTAATAATATAATTTTTATATTTATTATAAAAATATTTTAAAAAAATCAAAAGTCTTTAGTAGAAACAAGTTGGAGAAGGAACGGCTGTGAGAGGTTGCTGCACTAATGTGGGGTTAAATTCACATAGTTTTTAACGTGAATTTAACCCCTTAAAAAAGTGGGGTTTGAATTCATACAAGAATTCAACTCAAGCCCATTTTGCAGTTCCAAATTAAGATTGAATTCAATTCACCGCTTTCCAAACACCCCCTTAAGCAATCCAAACAATGATCAGTGGGAGAAACTAGCCAGCTATGGAACCAGTCAGCAAAGAACATTGACAAAACACAGATCACATTTCCAAGAACTTCTGAAGAAGAAAAGAACAAATCCATCTACAAGAAGCTACTCTTAAAACAGTCGTCATCATTTCTAATTAAGGTGACGCTTCGAGGAGTTATTGATTTGGTGAGTAAAACGTGTAAATGTCAGTCTCTTCCACTGGCTTAAACCTCACCTTCTTGGGCTTGCCACCGGCACTTTGCCTTCTACTAACAGAAGTAACATCAACCGACATTGGAATCGTCGAAAAGTACTGGTCGGCTTTACGGTCTAGGATCACCAATGTCTCCAGGGAGAAAGTAGGTCTTCCTTCAAAGGACAAAGAAGTGCTCTTGCGAGCTGATCTTGTAGAATGTGGATGTACCCTTTTGGAGGATCGTCTGACAGAACAACGCTCATCATCGACGCTAATCGAATCCAGCAACGTTCTTGATGACGTCCCTGGATAGGATTTGAGGCAGTGATCCTTTGCATTCATCAAATCCCTCAGTTTTCTGTTCTTGGTTTGATTTGTTGCCCTTGTAGTCATCACCTTTTTCCTGTTCAACTTGTTCTTTATTGTTGTTGAAGATTGATCAGGAGACTGGAGTAGTTTGAAAGTGGCAAACTTCTTCCTTACATCACTCAACTTTCCCTTGAAGCTTGAGGTTTTGCTGATTTTGGCCCCCATGATCGTAACTTTCAAAGGAAAACAAGCAAAACCCTGAAGGAGATAAGAGAAAGATGAACGACAGACTAGTGTTTCGTTGAACTATATATAAATATAGCTTGGACGTAAAGACCTAGGTGTAAAGGATCAAGAAACAACGTTATCATAGGAATTGATATTTACGGTAAGCAATGTTAGACTTAGATATTGCCATTGCCCTTTACTTTGTCCATAGTATTATATGTATTTGAGAATTTATTTTTTGTATGTTTTGATGACCACCAAACTAGTAATGGATCTATCATTTTAACTTTAATATACGGAACTTTGTGATTGATAAGTAGAAACATCACAACACTTGATCTCCAAGTGCATGGCTACCTAGTTGCATGCCTTTGTTATCCAATGTTGTTGCCGATATAGGACAATTAGTTACAGAATCTTTCTTAGACTCCGGCCGACTCTAATGAACAGGTTCTTTCGGACAAAATAATAAGACTGGGAGATTTACAAGATCGAGGAGTCCAATTTGTCGTCCTTAAAGAAAGATTCATTCTTCTATGCTAAAGCTTCTTTTGTCGCTTTACCATGTAAAATTCAATTGATGCTAGTTGGGTTCTCCTTTCTTCTTTTTTCTTATTACATTAGGTATTCTGACTTAGTCAGACTAATCATAAACTCCTACGATCCTACTCCAAGAGCCTAGAGGATGTAAATCTGGAACTCCAAGATCCCTCAGGTTCTTACGTAGCTTGTACACTTTTGCGTACAAGAAGTCTTCACACACTCTAGATTGTTCAGCTGATGATTGATCATTGACTCCCCCCTGCTCAGTATCAGGTTCCCATTAGCCCTCAGGAGCTCTAGCAGTTCCAACTTTCACACTGTTGTTGAAAGCGAGGCGTCCGTAATTGATTCGATTAAGGAGCTTTGCCCAGGGGTCTAAAGGATCATCAATAGGAACATGCCTATTTCTCCTCCTTTGGCGTGACTCGAACTCAAAATCTTCTTCAAAAGGAGAGTCTTAAGTGAGGAATCTGGACTAATTGGTCTACCCCTCGTTGTCAGTCAGGTTCTCCTTGAAAGTAGATTAGGTGGATGCAATATTTTGGTTTGGTTCATTTGATATTTACGCTAATTGCTTTATGACAACATTTCACTAGATTTGCGCACTAGTTCAAACATTGAGTTATGTCTTTATTGATGTTGAAAAAATATTTTAAACAAAATCTCAAAATATTTATTAAACTTAATTATGGGTGCTTCCTTAATTTATTCGACTTTTCTGCATGCCATTTTCCATAAAGTTGAAAGTATACAACAATGCACAAGATGTTATACACAATTGGACAATATCTGAGAATATGGACTATAGTTGACATCATCTTGCTTTGCTTTTAATTGCATGCAAATTTTGAAACCTTTTAATTTTGATTTTGAAAACATTCCTTAAGATTTGCTGTTAGTAATATATATTTCATCAAATATTGAACTTGAGGTTATTAAACTCAACTTGATAAGTATAACCTCAACTCTCAAGCTAGTTATTTTCGCCTCTTTGTCTTTACGGACCCTTCTTACCATTCAGGCCCTAGTCTTTTGTAGTCATTACTTTTGGATAATTTTTTACATCATTTTTTATTGTCACATCTACATGTAGATGTACCAGAAACAGTATCTATATTATGTAGGGATAAGGTTGCGTATTATTAGACTTTCCTAAATCTTGTTTTATTGCGAGAATTCGAACTAAGTGTGATGACGATGATAATAATGATGACTTAATTGAAGTAGATTGATTGGCCCAAGTTTCTTAAGACTAAATTTAAGATAAAATTAGAATTTGATTTGATTCGATTATTATTAGTTGATATGAAGTTAAATATCAAAAAAGACAAAATTGAATTAAATTAAATTAGTTGATATAAGTTAAATATACTTATCCGCCCTGTTTCTTATTTCCTGGATGAATCGGGGCTGATCGAGGGCCAATGAAGCGTAGAAGGGCCAGTCGAGCTGGAGAAAGCCGACCGATCGACAAGGACATCGGCGAGAGCCCTTCACCCCGCTCAACAGACGATATGCGGAAGTACTGGCAGCCATGAGAGCGGATGGGGAACCCCTTCGAGAACCCAACAAGTTGAAGAGTCCCTCCAAGAATAGGGATCCAGATTTGTATTGCCGTTTCCACAAAGACATCGGTCATGACACGGAAGATTGCTGGCATTTGAAAAGAGAAATCGAATTCCTTATCCAAAGGGAAAGGCTGGGTCAATTTTTGAAGCACAGACAAAATGCCGATCGAGATAATGAGCATAAGATCGGTCGGCCCGACAACAGACGACAGCCTTGAAGGCGAAATGACAGGAATGATGGAGGGAGGCAGAATGCGAACACTGACGATCGACGCGAAGCGAGGGGACAATCCAGGGCAAGAGACGACAGGAACATTGGACAACAAGATGACCGACCGGTTAGGGTCATTAACATGATTTTTGGTGGAAATGCAGCAGGGGGATCCACTGCTAAAGGAAGAAAGAGATATGTTCGGCAGGTCGGCGAAGACTTGTCAACCAAAAGGAAGAGGCAAAACGATGGGATGATATCATTCGACGAGTCTGACCTTGATAGTGTTAGTTGTCCCCATGATGACGCGCTCGTAGTAAATCTGAACATGGCACGAGGTGAAGCGGGTAATGATTGATACGGGCAGCTCGGTCGACCTATTGTATTATGATGCCTTCAAGCAGATGGAGATACCAGAGGATCGACTACTGCCTATAGAAGGACCTATCAAAGGGGTAACTGGAGCATCAGCCTACCCGTTTGCCCGAGTCTATTTGAAAGTGAAATTCGGACAAAAGCCCTGTCAAATAGAGAAGGACGTTGAGTTCCTAATTGTGAAGTTTCAAGGGGCGTATAATGTGATAATCGGACGAGCCACTCAAAACGCCCTTAGAGCGGTTGTCTCCACCTACTACCAAGAAATGAAGTTCCCAACGTCCCATGGAATTGGTATTATCAGGGGTCAGCAGAGAATCGCTAGGGAATGCTACTTAGCGGAAATAAGGACACTAGACAAGGCGGTTGTCATGACGAGCTTTCTTGACGTGAGAACCGAGGAAGAGACGGAGATGATGAACCCCGTAGAAGAAACTCAGCGGGTCGTATTGGACGAAGCAGACCACTCCAAGTTCACAAATCTAGGTTCTGAGCTTCAGAAGAACCTAGTCAAAGAAATCACGGACTGCTTGGTAAAAAACAGATCGGTCTTCGCCTGGGTACCAAGCGACATGTCTGAAATTTCTCGATCGGTCGCATCGCATTCTCTCGGTATTCGACAAGATTACAAGCCAGTTAGAAGAAGCGGTGGCAAAGCAAAGAGCGCCAGGAGGTGATTGAGAAGGAAATAGAAAAGCTACTTAGTGCCGGGTTTATTCGGGAAGTCAAATACCCTGAATGGTTGGCCAACGTCGTACTTGTAAAAAAGAAAACTGAAAGTGGAGAATGTGCATTGACTTTACTGATTTAAACAAAGCGTGCCCAAAAGACAGTTTTTCTTTGCCCAAGATCGATCTGCTGGTAGACTCCACGTCGGGGTATGAACTCCTCAGCTTCTTGAATGCCTTCTCGAGCTACCATCAGATTCAAATGAGTCTCAAAGACGAAGAGAAGACCGCTTTTATAACTGACCAGGGCACGTATTGCTACCAAGTAATATCGTTCGGCTTGAAGAATGCGGGGGCCATCTATCAGCGGCTCGTCATGGAAGTTTTTAAGAAACAGATCGGTCGATTAGTTGTGGCCTATGTGGATGATATGGTGGTCAAAAGTAAGATGGTAGCTGAACATGTGGAAGATCTCAAAGAAGTCTTCCAGACCCTTAACAAATTTCAGATGAAGTTGAACCTAGAAAAATGTGTTTTTGGTGTGGCATCAGGAAAATTCCTGGAGTTTATGATCACTCAACGGGGGATTGAAGCTAATCTAAAGAAAATCGAAGCTATCGTCCAAATGCCTTAGCCGCGATGCTTGAAAGATGTTCAGATATTAACCGGTCGGATAGTTTCTTTGAGCAGATTCGTCTCCAGGATGGGTGACAAGTGCCTCCCGTTTTTCAAAATTTTAAGGAAAGCGGATGTGACCTAGTTCCAGTGGCCGGATGAATGTGCAAGAGCATTTCAACACTTGAAGCAATATCTGACTAGTCCACCCATCCTGCAGAGCCTAGTTGAGGGGGAGAGTCTAATTCTGTATTTGGCAGTCACGGAGGGGGTGATCAGCGCAGTCCTTGTTAGATCAGAGGAAAGTGAACAACGCCCGATCTACTACGTTAGCAAGGTGTTGAATGGATCAGAAACGCGGTACCCGCCCATAGAAAAGTTGGCTCTCTCCTTGGTAATTGCGGCACGGAAGCTAAGGCCTTACTTCCAGAGTCATACCATCGAGGTATGGACCGACCAACCCCTCAGGCAGTGCCTTCAAAAGCTTGAAACCTCGGGGCGATTAATAAAATGGGCAGTAGAGCTGAGGGAGTTTGATATACAATATAAGCCTCGGACAACGATCAAGGCACAGGTGTTGGCAGACTTCGTTGCAGAAATGAGTCAACCCGACTCGCAGGGTGAGCAATACCTTACCTGGAGCTTTTTTTTATAGGTCATCCAACGCCGAGGGATGCGGAACAGAAGTGGTATTGGTCAACCTGCATCGGAAAAAAAGGTGGAATATGCTCTTCGGTTAGAATTCAAGGCCTCCAACAACGAAGCAGAATACGAGGCTCTGATAGCCGGCCTCCAATTAGCCAAGGAAATGGGGGTAAAACATCTGAAGGTATACAACGATAGCCAAATAGAGGTCGGTCAAGTCACTGGGTAGTACGAAGCCAAGGGGAGCAGCATGATCAAGTACCTGGAGCTGGTAAAGCAGGAGTTAAGTAATTTCGAGCAACACTCGGTCAACAGGATAGAACGAGTTCAAAATACTAAGGCAGATGCACTCTCCAAAATGGCTTCCGATCGAGATGTCAAAAATAACGTTTTGGTCGAGCAGCTAGATCGGCCTAGCATTCAGAAAGTCAAGGAAGTTCTTGACGTAAATGTCGATTGATCAAGTTGGATGGAACGGATCAGACGGTACCTCCTAGAGGGAACACAACCGGAAGAAACCTTAGAGGTCAAGAAACTGAGAATAAAGGCAGCCGAATATGCGGTCGTTAATGGCACCTTGTACAAGCGATCTTATGACTGGCCACTGCTACGATGCTTGAGCGAAGAAGAGGTAGAGCAAGCAATGGCCAAAGTCCACGAAGGAATGTGTAGAAACCACGTAGGAGGCAGAATTTTGGCTCACAGACTGATTAGACAAAGGTATTACTGGCCGACAATGAGGAAAGACTGCCAGGAAAAAGTCGACCGGTGTGAGGCTTGCCAGAAAAACAGTAGCCTGTCTCACCAGCCGATCGAGAGGATGAAAATCGTGAGCCATCCTATCCCTTTTGCTCAATAGGGAATGGATATACAAGGACCTTTCCCTCTCAGCCCTGGACAGAAGAAGTTTTTGGAAGTAGCAGTGGAATACTTCACCAAATGGGTAGAAGCGGAAGCGGTCGCTACAATTACTGAGTAGAAGGTGGAGAATTTTGTAAGAAAAAACATACTAAGTCGATTCGGGATGCCTATGACATTGGTTACAGACAACGGTCGGTAGTTCGATAACGATAGGTTCAGAGATTTCTGCGACCGACTAAAGATAAAGCTCCAATTGACTTCAGTAGCTCACCCTCAAAGTAACGGTCTCGCGGAGAACACTAACAAAAAGATAATGAACACTCTCAAGAAGCGCTTAGATAGGCGAAAGACGTGGGTAGAAGAACTAGACGAAGTATTGCGGGTGTACAGAACCATACCAAATGGAGCCACAGGGGAAACACCGTTCAGGATGACCTTTGGGGCAGGGGCCCTAGTTCCAGTAGAAGTAGTGTTGTACAATCAAAGAATGTCGAGCTATGAAGAAGAGAAAAATAATGAAACTCGCCGAGCGGAACTCGTACTTCTCAATGAAGACAGGGATAGGGCAGCTGCTCGTTCAGAAGTCGTCAGGCAAAAAGCAACAAAGTTCTACAACAAAAGGGTAAAGGCAAGCGATATAAAGGTCGGCGGATATGTCCTGCGAAAGGCCGAGACGGCTGGAAAGCATCCTGGAAAACTTGGACAGGCGTGGGAAGGACCCTATCAAGTGATCAAGCAAGCCGGACATGGCTCCTACATCCTACGCGATGCGAACGGGAAGATTCTATCAAGACCCTGGAACTCTTGAAACCTGAAAGCGTTCTACCAGTAGATAAGTTTTATTTTAGTTAATCTTTGTTTATTATTGTTTATTGTACACAACCTGTGGGTACCTTTTTCCTGACCCTGCCAGTCAGGTTTTTTAACAGCCCATGCCCTCATTATCGTTAATAAAGGAGTTTTCAGATTTCTTGGCAAGGAAAAATTTCATTAAATTTGGCAAAAAGTAGAAAATCCCATTGACTATCGCTCGGCCAGGTTGTCAAGACAAGATCCTTGGAACTATAGCTCGGCCTCGACTATCGCTCGGCCAGGTTGTCAAGACAAGATCCATGAAACCATAGCTCGGCCTCGACTATCACTCGGTCAGGTTGCTAAGATAAGATCCTTGGAACCATAGCTCGGCATCGACTATCGCTCGGCTAGGTTGCCAAGACAAGATTCTTGGAACCATAGCTCGGCCTCGACTATCATTCAGTCAGGTTGCCAAGACAAGATTCTTGGAACCATAGCTCGGTCTCGACTATCGCTCGGCTAGGTTACTAAGACAAGATCCTTGGAACCATAGCTCGGCCTCGATTATCGCTCGGCCAGGTTGTCAAGATAAGATCCTTAGAACCATAGCTCGGCCTCGACTATCGCTCGGTCAGGTTGCTAAGACAAGATCCTTGGAACCATAGCTCGACCTCGACTATCGCTCGGCTAGGTTGCTAAGACAAGATGTAGCATCCCAACCCCGCAGGACCCGAACTCGATATCGTGGGTGATATCCGAGTCCACGCCACACAAGAATGGTAGACTACAGCAGTCAACTTCAGTACATAACTCAATACACAATTTATAAAACACTTTAGAATCAATCAGAAATGCACAATTCAATAAACAGTTGGGTCCCCTTTAAAACGAATACATTCACTCAAAACACAATTTCGATAATTACATATCGGTTATACAATTATCACTGGGGCCCTATATAATAACGATTCAATTTAGTAGAAAACGCGGAATTATTCATTTACACACACAACTCGGAAAGACACTTATGCAGACGCGAACTGATCCCGACCCTAGTCTCCGACTCCAATGCAGCAGACATACTCCGGTTCGTCTGACGAGGTACTCTTCGATCCCTGAAAAATAGTTGCAATGTTGGGTGAGTTTGCAAACTCAATGAGAAACCATCATCGATGGTTCACTCAAATCATGCATTACGCGTATCGCGTATAGCACAGTACAGTAGTAGTCAATTAACAATATCGTATAATATTATATAAAGACGATATAACATTTCTGATGATAAACGATTCTGATATTATATATAATTCACAAGTGATAACCAATTACGATACCATACCGTAGATTACGATATGGCCTCACGATTCACGATAGTCTATTAACGATCTATGGTAATCATACATAGCAATTCTGATGTCACATCACGGTTCGCGATATTATCGGCGATTCTGATAAATCATGTCAACACGCAATCGGTCATTCATTCACAATAATTTGCGATGAGCGATCCACGATCATTCACAGTAATCATGCAGTCATTTCAGACATTCAATACAGTATGCAATGCATATGAGACTCTTTTCCAGTTATTCAGTGTTGTGCCCAAGTGCTCGATCGGTGATCATTGGGACGCGTAAAGGATTTCTCCCTCGGGCTAGGGTCGCCAAGATATTCGAGCTCGAAGCTCTCTTCAGTGATATTAGCAACTTGGGACACATTCCATTATCTGATCATGCATTTATGCATGATATGCGATCTTCGATAATTCAATGTTCGATAATTGATGTTGATGATTTACAAATGTACGGCTATGAAAGCCCAATATTACAGTTCTCAGTGTCACTCAGTAATTCAATCCAATACAGTAATCGTATGCGAATCAGTCACATATAATTCAAGAATAATCTGATTCACTCATACATTTCGGTGGTCATACAGTAGTCCAATTCAATACAGTGAGAACATACAGTTCGATCATGTATATTTCAATAATCATGCAATTTTCAGTGTCATGTAGCGATGCAGTACCGTTCAGTACAGTAAAAGCATACAATTCAATCACATTCATTTCAGTAATTCATACAGTGAGCATTTAGACAATCAAGAATTTGAGAAACCAACTAGGTTACTCACTTTTGTAACTTCCGAGCTATTGCTCGAAGTCCCAAAGAATGTCCGTGGAGCGATGATCCAGCTACGCCACTATATGATGAAAGTACAACACATTACTAATTGCCCAATTAAGCAAGACAATAATGCATATGTCTCTACAGAATTATGTACCATGCATGTTCACGATTTCCGGTGCTAATACCCAAAATTCGATATCCTATGCTCAATTTCAACTCTTCACTCAATTGGATCAACACTGTAACACTCAAATACCCCCTGGGAGGATACATGGATGCCACCCAAGACAGAACAAACAAAATCAAATATTACACATATGCATTGTTAGTTTAACACACATATAATACATCTCAGACTTTCCAGAAACAAATCCAAAGAATATGTACAGGCCCAAATAAACCAAACAAAATACATATTCGAGTGACACAAAAACTCTGACTCCTTTGGCCACTGCGGTTGACTTGTCCCAATCCTTAATCTCTTTGCTCGCACTACCTACAGGGCAAATCCACCGTCTTAAGCTTATAGCTTAGTGAGTAATCATTATCTAATTTAACCAATTTCTTTTCACAATAACGATATAAGCATGCATTCGAGATTAATACTCGGGCAAAATGCACTTCATAACAGATGTTATCATTAGAGACAAAACAAATCAAAAGTCCATAAAATAGAAGTGGGTAACGGATTTATCGGAAGATCAAGTATCGACATCAAGTGTCCATATCGAAGACACCGAAGTGTCACGAAGATCAAGTCTCGACAATCAAGTGTCCATATCGAAGACACCAAGTGTCACAGAAGACCAAGCCTCGATAATCAAGTGCCCATATCGGAAGACAGAAGTGTCACAGAAGATCAAGTCTCGACATCAAGTGTCACGAAGCGCTTCTGAGACCCTTCTAGGCATGCCTATTTACCCACTTCGGACATAACAAATCATTCCAGACATTTCATGTGCAATAAATTAGCACTTCCAATAAAATAATCATGCAACAATCGCCTCGAGCGTTCATTATGCAGAGCGAAAGACACAATCAAGATACAACACATATGAGCACTCGGACATTCATTGTGGGACCGAAGATCTAATTCAAGATGTGAGAACAAATCAAAGTGAGACCGTCCGGGTCTCTTCCTTATTACTGACTATACTTACGTAAATGACTTACGAAATTACGGTATTTATCGACATTTATTGACATTCTTGAAAGTCCCGACATCGAATTGCATGTAATTTATTTACGGGACTACTAACAAATTTTTCTTGTTAATTACTTACCTCAATCACCTCATCGTTTATTGCCTTGACGCGTGCGGCAATGTCGGAATCAATCGATCATGCGGTCCTCTATCACAAAAATTACTATTGTACATAAGTACAAATTTACTAAAGTCTCTTGCCTATGTTTCATGCATGTTCATGACAAATTTCCGGGATTAATCAAGAACGTACTCTAGCGATCCGGATGTAGTCAAATTCACTAATTTATTTTATTAAATCGGAAAATGTCCCAAATCAAATACTTTAATATAGTATAACGGCTAGTAAATAACGGCTAGTAAATAACGGCTAGTAATAGTAAATATCGGCTAGTAAAAAAAAAGGTCATAAAAAGTGTTCAATAAATAGAGACCACTCCTCTATAATTTCCTTCATCCCTCCACATTCTTTCTTTCTTACCTCACAATTTCTTCTAGACGAAAACCACATTTCAAAATGTTGTCCGCTATCGCATGTTTTCAGATCTCGCTAATCTTTCGTATCTTTGTTTGATTCTTAGTGTTAGTATAGAGCCAAAAGAAGCTCGCCCCTTTTTTCTCTTCTTAGTCGTTCCTATGATCCTTATGCTGCTTATTGGCATAGCATTTGAGAATTAATGGTATATCTATGGGAATAAAGGAATTCAGTATTTCTCTCTATTGTACTATTCATAAATACGTATACGACTGTTCACAAATACGGATACTGTCACACTGTAGCACTACTGTTCACTATGCACTATTACTATTTACTATTTACTATTTACTATTCACTATTCACTATTACTATTTACTATTTACTATTTACTATTTACTATTCACTATTCACTATTACTATTTTCTATTTACTATTTCCTATTCACTTACCTTTGTTCACACTTGCTCACACACATAATCGTTCATCGCCTCCTACCATTTAAAATCTTTGTTCATTTCTTTTTTTCCTCTCAATTTCTTTAGCACTTCACTTAAAACCTTATCTATACTGAGATTTCTAACCTATCGATAATCGCCGAAACAACTTAAACTCCAAAGATCGCAAAACTAATGATCGAAACAAAACAAAACATGAACACCATGAAAACTCAAACCGATAAACCAAAACAAAAACAAGGATGTAATTCATATGAAAGCAGAGGTGAGTACTTACTAATGTCGAAAACTTGACGGTGAGAGTTTGAAGAACAAATGTCCCATTGTTTGCGATTCAACACATTTATAGGTCGTATTAAATGCTTAATGACTATATCCTATCTAAACCGTCCATTTATTATTATTTTATTCATATAATAGTACTGTTAAAACTAATTACACACTTATGATTTTCGGAATCACCTAATACCCAGAAGTTCCAAACAACTTCCAAACTTCACCAAAAATTCCGTCATAAAATAAAACTTCAAAATAATTGTTCAAAAAAATACTAATCCGTTACCAACACTTTCTAAAAAATCATTGACGTATCCGAAAAATACTATAAATATAAAAAAAATATCTTACTATTAATAGAATCACTCCGACGTTTCATGAAACTAATGTACCCGGAAAATGCCATGAATGCATGCCAAAATACTGAAGCACAATTGAGTACATATTCCAAGAATAAGCATAATACTTATGCACAATTTAATACATATTGCAATAGTAAGCATATTTCGTACTAAATGTCGTTAATATTCTAACCCCTAATTTGGGGCGTTACAACTCTTCCCTCCTTAAGAAATTTCGTCCTCGAAATTCATACCTGATCCGAATAAGTGCGGATACTGAGCCTTCATGCTTTCTTCTGATTCCCAGGTGGCTTCCTCACTTCCATGATGTTGCCAGAGAACTTTTACTAACGGGACTGACTTGTTTCGCAGTTGTTTTACTTCTCGGGCTAATATGGAAACTGGCCCTTCTTCATACCACAAATCCTGTTGCACCTGAATCTCTTGCACCGGTATCTTATGAGTGGCATCAGACCGATATCTTCTCAACATAGCAACATGGAACACATCATGCAATCTATCCAATTCTCCAGGAAGAGCTAACTGATAAGCTACGGGTCCAACCCTCTTCAGGATTTCATAAGGACCAATGAATCGCGGACTAAGCTTACCTTTCTTTCCAAACCGAAGTATATGTTTCCATGGTGACACTTTTAGAAACACCTTATCACCTACTTGAAACTCAATATCCTTCCTTTTAGATCAAGATCGATTTACGCCTATCATCGGCAAATTTTCGGTCCGTTGAATTATCTGAATCTTTTCTTCTGTATCTTTCACAATGTTTGGCCCGATCATCTTGTTTTCACTTAACTCCGTCCAACATACCGGAGTTCTACACTTTCTACCATACAACGCTTCATAAGGTGTCATGCCAATGCTCGTCTGATAACTGTTGTTATAAGCAAACTCCATCAAAGTCAAATAATTATCCCAACTCCCGGAAAACTCTAACACACAACCCCTCAACATATCTTCCAAAATCTGTATAACTCGTTCTGACTGTCCATCAGTCTGGGGATGAAAAGCAGTACTAAACTTGAGTTGTGTACCCAATGCTTCCTGTAAACTTTTCCAGAATCTCGAAGTAAATCGAGGATCACGATCTGAAATGATAGACAATGGTACTCCATGCAATCTCACGATTTCATTCACATACAAATCTGCAAGTCTATCCAAAGAATAATCAGGACGAACAGGCAGGAAATGAGCAGACTTGGTAAACTTATCCACCATGACCCATACAGCATCATGCTTTCGTTGAGTAAGAGGAAGTCCAGTGACAAAGTCCATGGTAATATTATCCCATTTCTATTGAGGAATAGAAATAGGATTTAACAATCCAGATGGAACTTGGTGCTCAGCCTTAACCTGCTGACACGTCAGACATTTTGCAACATAATCTACAACATCCCGTTTCATACCTTTCCACCAATAATACTGCTTCAAATCCTGATACATCTTATTTCCACCCGGATGCATAGTAAATACTGTATTATGAGCCTCAAACAATAAGTGATTCTTCAATTCATCATTCGTTGGCACACACAACCGGTTCTTATAATACAATTCACCATCACCTTGCACAGAAAAATCAGACTGTTGACCTTCCTGAGTAGCCATGATAAGTTGCTGTAACTTATCATCAGCTCTTTGAGCATTACAAATCTCTGTCTCAACATGGGCCTTGCTATCAATTGAGCCATCAAGGCTCCATCAGATCCCAACTTCCATCCAATCTGCTTCAGTGATAAAGTTGAGATAGTCTTTCGACTTAAGGCATCTGCTACAACATTAGCTTTACCCGGATGGTAGTCCACAATACAATCATAGTCCTTAAATAACTCCAACCATCGCCGTTGTCTCAGATTCAGTTCCTTCTGGGTAAGCAGATACTTCAGACTCTTATGATCTGTGAAAATTCTACACTTTTCCCCATACAGATAGTGTCGCCAAATTTTTAAAGCAAACACGACTGCTGCAAGCTCCAGATCATGAGTAGGATAATTCTGTTCATGAGTCTTTAGTTGTCGAGAAGCATAAGCAACTACCTTCCCTTCCTGCATCAAAACACAACCTAACCCAATCCCAGATGCATCCGTATACATAACATATTCCTTACCAGAAGTAGGTTGAACTAATACAGGAGCTTCAGTAAGCATATTTTTCAACCGATCAAAGCTACTCTGGCATCTATCAGACCATTCATACTTCACTCCTTTCCGTAACAGTTTAGTTAAAGGGGATGCTATCACTGAAAACCCCTTAACAAATCGACGGTAATAACCACTGCACCCAGAAAACTTCTCACCTCTGTCACATTCCTTGGTGGCTTCCAATTAACAACCGCCTCTATCTTACTAGGATCAACTCTAATTCCTTCAGATGAGACAACATGCCCTAGGAATGATACCTCCTGTAGCCAGAAATCACATTTACTCAATTTAGCATACAACTGCCTTTCCCGTAGAGTCTGTAATACAATTCGGAGATGTTCACTATGCTCATGTTCAGTCTTAGAATAGACCAGGATATCATCAATAAACACCACAACAAACTGGTCCAGATAAGGCTGAATACTCTATTCATCGATCCATAAATCTTCTTTGGAGCATTAGTTAACCCGAACGGCATTACTAGGAATTCGTAATGTCCATTGGGTCCTAAATGCGTCTTCAAGATATCCACATCCTTTACCCGAAGCTGATAATACCCCGATCGCAGATCTATCTTCGAAAACACTCCTGCATCTCTCAACTGATCAAATAGATCGTCAATCCTTGGCAGTGGATACTTATTCTTCACTGTGACCCTATTTAACTGCCGATAATCGATGCACATGCGCAGTGTACCATCCTTCTTCTTCTGAGCAACACCGCGCACTTACGGTGATACACTGGGTCTAATAAACCCCTTATCTAGAAGTTCTTGTAACTGCAACTTCAACTCCTTCAACTCAGTGGGAGCCATTCTATACGGTGCTCTAGATATCGGAGCAGTACCAGGCATAACTTCGATAGATAACTCCACTTCTCTCTCTAGAGGGACTCCATGTAATTCTTCAGGAAAAACATCCGAAACTCGTTCACTCTGTGAATCTCACACAATTTCTCCTGAGCACCTTCCTTCTGGGTATCAAGTACAAAAGCTAGATAAGCGTCACACCCCTTCCTGAGAAACTTTTGAGCTTGCATAGCAGATACTACATTAATCAGAGCACGTGTGCAACCACCATGAAATACAAGCTCGGTGGTGGGCCTCCTCAAGAAAAGCGTCTTAGCCTTACGATCAATTATCACCGATGTTTAGACAACCAATCCATACCGTAATCAAATCGAATTCGTGAAGCGGCAACGTAATCGATCCATTGCATACTCACTTCCTTGGATCATAAGCGGACAATTTCTAACCACTTGATTCACCAACACACTACTACCCGGAGGACTAGTTACGTGCATGTCATATTCTAAGCGATCTATAAGCATCTCCTTATCAAACAATTCATCAAGACAAATATATGAATGCGAAGATCCGTGGATCAAATAATGCATACTTTTGAGAATCAAAGAGAGAAACCATACCAAGAATGACATCGGTGCCTCCCGATCCTCACGAGCTTCGATTGCATAAGCCCGAAATTTGAAGCGGCGCAGTGCAATTGGTCGGGTCACGCTTCGATCGGGAACTCAGATTAGCTCTACTCTGGCGATATCCGCCTCGACCTCTTCCTCGGCCTCTGTTTGCCAGCGATGCGAGAAACCTCTCTAGTAGCTTGTGCTATCTCGCATATCTCAGGGACAATTTGCAACCACATGATCTGTCCGCCACAACCAAAACATGCACCTATAACTCTCAACAGACACCCTAATGATGCTTAGGCGGTGTGGGCACTCGAACACTAGAACCTCGACTCCCAATGGAATCTCTACTAGAGGCGTTAGGATAGTTTTGTTGCCTCCCTCGCATCCACGATCTCGGAGCACCTATTGGAGTAGAGAAACTACCTTCCGACTTCGTTTTCCAAGTGGCCTCCTCGAGTAAAGCCTCTTCTCCGCTTCTTTCTTTTCGATCGACTCTTGTCTTTCAACCTTTATTGCAACTTGTACTAACCGGTGGTAAGTCACTTGTTGTAGACAAGAATCATTGCCGGATGCTCCTTAATCGAATCATGTAATCCGTCCTCAAGCCCGATGACAACGGAACTCCTCGAGAAGCACGGAGTTAGGGGCATACTTATCGAGTCGGTTGAATTCGATCATACTCAAAGAAGCGATAAAGTTCTACGCCTCAAGTTCAGAAATTGCTTCCATTTATCCTTCTGTGACGCCTCATCACATACTTGGCTCTAAATTCTTGGATAAAGAAATCCCAAGTCGATGGGACCGTGGTGGGACTTCTCATAACGAACTTCCACCATTCATAAGTCGCCCCTGCGAAGTGAAACAACCAATGCACCATCGCTCTGTTGGACAACTAATCTCATCCATTACCCTCTTCACCTTCTCAATCCGAACTGGCTCCTTGATTCTTCGGAGAAGTTTGATAAATTCCTCGACCCATATTTCCTCAATTGATCAATCAGACCTTAGGTGTTGTCATCCGATGCACCAAAGTCATCATATCTGGGACGATTTTAAGAAAAGCTTCTCCACGAGTGGAGGAAGAGGTGGAACCTCGACTTCTCCTCGATTGACCCTTGATGGTCCAGTGTTTTTTGAGTGCTTGCTCATTTGATTACTCTCAAGAACTTCGTCACCAATCTCTTGAGATCCTTCCATCGTGCTTACTATAGACAAAACATGGGACACCGCATTAGGCGTAACACAACCGAGACACTCAACAAAGAAACAATAGGTAATCATTGGTTAAACCGAACCGCTAAACCAGCGCTCGATACCAAAAGATGTAACACCCAAATACCCCACAGGAGGATACATGGATGCCACCCAAGATGTAACAAACAAAATCAAATATTACACATATGCATTGTTAGTTTAACACACATATAATACATCTCGGACTTTCGAAACAAATCCAAAGAATATGTACAGCCCAAATAAACCAAACAAAATACATATTCGGTGACACAAAACTCTGACTCCTTTGGCCACTGCGGTTGACTTGTCCCAATCCTTAATCTCTTTGCTCTGTACCTACACGGGGCAAATCCACCGTGCTAAGCTTATAGCTTAGTGAGTAATCATTTATCTAATTTAACCAATTTCTTTTCACAATAACGATATAAGCATGCATTCGAGATTAATACTGGGCAAAATGCACTTCATAATGAGATGTTATCATTAACAGACAAAACAAATCAAAAGTCCATAAAATAGAAGTGGGTAACGGGATTTATCAGAAGACCGAAGTCTCGACACCGAAGTGTCCATATCAGAAGACACCGAAGTGTCACAGAAGATCAAGTCTCGACAATCAAGTGTCCATATCGAGAAGACACCAAGTGTCACAGAAGATCAAGTCTCGACACGAAGTGTCCATATCGAGAAGACACCGGTGTCACGAAGATCAAGTCTCGACAGAAGTGTCACGAAGCCTTCTGAGACCCTTCTAGCATGCCTGTTACCCACTTCGGACATAACAAATCATTAGGACATTTCATATGCAATAAATTAGCACTTCCAATAAAATAATCATGCAACAATCGCCTCGAGCGTTCATTATGCGAACAAGACACAATCGAGACAAGACATATGAGCACTTTCGGACATTCATTGTCCGGACGAAGATACAATTGATGCAGAACAAATCAAAGTGAGACCGTCCGGGTCTCTTCCTTATTCTGACTATACTTACGAAATGACTTACGAAATTATCGGTATTACTTATCGACATTTATTGACATTCTTGAAAGTTACGATTCTTGACTGCATGTAATTTATTTACGGGACTACTAACAAATTTTCTTGTTAATTACTTACCTCAATCACCCTTATCATTTATTGCCTTGGCGTGCAAGAATATGCGGAATCAATCGATCGCATGCGGTCCTCTATCACAAAATTACTATTGTACATAAGTACAAATTTACTAAAGTCTCTTGCTTATGTTTCATGCATGTTCATGACAAATTTCCGGGATTAATCAAGAACGTACTCTAGCGATCCGGATGTAGTCAAATTCACTAATTTATTTTATTAAATCTGAAAATGTCCCAAATCAAATACTTTAATATAGTATAACGGCTAGTATAACGGCTAGTAAATAACGACTAGTAAATAACGGCTAGTAATAGTAAATATCGGCTAGTAAAAAAAAACGGTCATAAAAAGTGTTCTATAAATAGAGACCACTCCTCCATAATTTCCTTCATCCCTCCACATTCTTTCTTTCTTACCTCACAATTTCTTCTAGACGAAAACCACATTTCAAAATGTTGTCCGCTATCGCATGTTTTGTATAACGCTTATCTTTCGTATCTTTGTTTGATTCTTAGTGTTAGTATAGAGCAAAAGAAGCTCGCCTTTTTCTCTTCTTAGTCGTTCCTATGATCCTTATCTTTTATTATTGGCGTAAGATTTGAGAATTAATGGTATATCTATGGGAATAAAGGAATTCAAGATTTCTCTCATTGCATTATTCATAAATACATATCATCGTTCACAAATACGGATCATTGTCACCTTGTAGCACTACTGTTCACTATGCACTATTACTATTTACTATTTACTATTTACTATTTACTAGTTACTATTTACTATTTACTATTTACTATTCACTATTCACTATTACTATTTACTATTTACTATTTACTATTTACTATTCACTATTACTATTTACTATTTACTATTTCCTATTCACGAATTGTTCACATTAATCGTTCCTTGACAACATTCATCGTCTCTACCTATTTAAAATCTTTGTTCATTTTTTTTTTTCCTCTCAATTTCTTTAGCACTTCACTTAAAACCTTATCTATACAGGATTTCTAACCTATCAGAATCGTCAGAAACAACTTAAACTCCAAAGATCGCAAAACTAATGATCAGAAACAAAAACAAAAACATGAACACCATGAAAACTCAAAACCAGTAAACCAAAACAAAAACAATGATGTAATTCATATGTAAACAGAGGGTGAGTACTTACTAATGTCAGAAAACTTCGACAGTGAGAGTCGGTGAAGAACAAATGTCCGATTGTTTGCAGATTCAACACATTTATAGGCTGTATTAAATGCTTAACAGTTATATCCTATCTAAACTGTCCATTTATTATTATTTTATTCATATAATAGTACTGTTAAAACTAATTACACACTTATGATTTTCGGAATCACCTAATACCCAGAAGTTCCAAACAACTTCCAAACTTCACCAAAAATTCCGTCATAAAATAAAACTTCAAAATAATTGTTCAAAAAATACTAATCTGTTACCAACACTTTCTAAAAAATCATTGGCGATCGAAAAATACTATAAATATAAAAAATATCTTACTATTGTAGAATCACTCGAGCGTTTCATGAAACTAATGTGCGGAAAATGCCATGAATGTATGCCAAAATCTTTGAAGCACAATTGAGTACATATTCCAAGAATAAGCATAATACTTATGCACAATTTAATACATATTGCAATAGTAAGCATATTTCGTACTAAATGTCGTTAATATTCTAACCCCTAATTTGGGGCGTTACAAACACTGCTTTGGTTCAATCCTCAATTCAGTTCAATTTTCTCAATTCATATTCCCTATAACAATTTCATATCCATCGGTCAAATCATCCAGTGAAAATCTCAATTAAAACTCCAATTGTCTCAATTCAGTACTTAGAACACACTATAAACCATAATTAACCTTAAATCTCAAGAATCAGTATCAATTAAATTAAATTCCAACTCTCAATATTTTTCTCAATAGTAGACCTCTTTCCCTAGTTCACAGTGAATCGAGAATCACCTCAATCGGAGGTCTACACCATAAGTTATGTCCCATAAGCGAATATACATTTAATCGTAAAATCGCCCGTACGTCGCGACCTCGCCCTTTCTTCGCGACGTGAAAAGCTCACTCGTCGCGACGTAGGGACCGCTAAATCGCGTTAATAAACCACGTTAAATCGCGACGTGGAACCCATTCGTCGCGATGCACCAATCCACGCTCGTCGTGTCGTCGACCCGAGCTCGTCGCGACTAATAAAAATAATTACATTCAATAATTCGTCGCGACGAAGCCCTCGACGCTTCTGCGCTCGTCGCGACGTGCGACGATCCGATCGTCTTCTCCGATCGTTTTCTGTTCATTTTCTCACTCTAAACCCCATTAAACACTCTCAACTACTCAAATCAACTATAATAAAGGCCATAAATGTTATAAAAACCATTAAAAACAACATTAAACACAAAAACACTTACCAATCGACGATCAATCCCAAATCTCAAAATCACCGTAACCCTAACTTTCTCAAATCACTGATAATCCACTCCAAATCCTTCTCAATCCTTCATCAATCACAATAAACACGTTAGCTAAGCACAATAGGAGGGAAAACCATAAGGAAAAACCAAAGAATCCTCACCAATGGAGGAATCACACGACCGTCGAAGGAGAAGAAAGGGGGAAACGATAAAGCCTTAGACAATTTTCCCCAATTTCTCAACCCTAGCTATTTATAGCCTTAAGTCTCCATATCAGTCCGATTTTCAGTCCCTAAATTTCAACGGCTCAACATCATAATTTCCTATCAGTAAAATTCTGATTTTTTTTCCATTACCATTGGACAATTCTCTCAGTAATATACGGTCAATCAGTCAGTCACCCAAATATTTCCGGTCCGGGTATTTTCTCCCGAATTTCCCGAAAATCTCCTATAAGCCACTATAAATTACCAGTCACTCGTAAACTATTCTAAATCAGTCACTTGAACACATTAACTCCTAATTCCTCATTTAATCACGATTCAGTCAGTCCAGTCAGTCCACAATTCGATCAGTTAACAAACCAGTCAATTCAGTCAGTTCTAATTCACAATTAAATACCGAAAAATCATGAATGCATGTACCAATGAATATATGCATATCACGATAAACCAGTTCCTCTATGATTAGAGGCCGATAATATGCTCGATCAATGTATGCGGTGAAATCCTATCGATCTGTCCCAATATTACCATAATACCCTTAATGACAGTAACGGAATGTTACAATTCACCCCTCCTTATAAAAATTTCGTCCTCGAAATTTCATATACAATCGATGAGGAGGACAGGATAATTTATCCGTTCCTTTCGATTCCGATTCTCGCTCATATCTTTATAATTATTTGCCAATCCTTACACTCAGTACCAGAAACACATTTACCAATTCTTAACACTGTATCTTAATCCAATCCGTAAATCACTTTGTAAATCAGGATCATCTTTTCGATTTTAGACCACTTACCAATCCATTTTCATGACAGTCACATAGAGGCCATTTAATGACGAATTTAGTTTCTTTATCGATTCGACTCGTTGCCATAAACTTGGATCGCTCAACCCCTATTACAGATTCGTTTTACGGTCATTATTAACTCAAATCAACCATAGTCTTCGACTATGTTCAGACAATCTCGATGGATTCCAATGATATCAGTCTCACGTTTGCCTCAGTAGTCACATCCGTTAATTATTCCACGAATAACTATTCGAGTTCACACTCTAAACCTTTTCTTACTCTTTCGGTGCATTCTTGTTGAAACACAACACTTCATAACACAGTTATCAGTCATTCCCTCAGAAGTTGACTCCCATTTAAAATTTCCCCAATACAGTTTGCAGTTTTCTGAATCACCGATTGTTTTGCCAGTATCTTTTTATACACAATTTATTTGAAATTCCGATAACTCATATTACTTTCTTTTTACCAGTTTGACAATTATCCATCAACAGTAACACTCTTATATGCTATTGAATTTATGCTCAATCCATTTAATCTCCTTTGCGAATCATTCAAATTCCCAAAGTATCTCAATCATCATTGATTTGCATATCCATGGATATATCCATAACCTTTCTATATAGTTAATGCCCCCACACTTTTTAAGGCGCCACAATTTCAGGAAATCGATCACAGTACAGTATACAACGTTATCCTTTTCCCTAGATACGTTTAATCACATTGCACTATAGTAACTAATTACCTCATAACCTTTATTGGGACATTTCACTATATATTGCCACATCACCAATTTAAAACAATATAATTAACACTTAAGCTGAACAGTTCTCCAAATGTCTCTTCCACAATCATCAGTCATACTTTTCACACATTTCCTCAAACATTTTATCATTTACGGATAGATCCAAGTGATTAGTTAATTCTCGATAATTTGAATACATATATTCCGACACATGTTCCTTTACACTAACTTCTCCACATAAGCCGCTATAAATCACTCCCAGGTTGAATAAACATTCATCACTTTCCTAACAGCTTTACTCGATTATTTGCGAATCAATATTCTCCTCGATGAGCAAAATCATATTACACATTCAGATCCCTTACATTAGCATAATACATATTTTTTCAATAATGATTTTATCTCGACACTTGAGTCTCAACTCGATTATAATCCCTCATTTCAAATTTAACTCTATTTTCCTTTCATTAATCACCATTTACTTTCATTTATCGATGTTACTCATGAAATTCTTGACATCACGGTTGTCACATGTCTTATCGGTCATTCTCAATATCTAGAAACTCAATTCCAACTATGCACAATATCCCATATAGATCAATCACACATCCATATAATCAGAGCAATTAAACCGGAACATTTGTTTCATTTCTCCGTATCATTATCTTACCTTTTAATCTTTTCGTTATTACATCCTACCCTTAAATTTTCACACTCAAAAATCAACATCACATATTTACCATCATTCTAAATTTCTCACTAACGTAATCGATCTTCAGTCATAAATCATTATTTATAACACTTATCACAGTAATCAATCCCAATTGTAACATTTCATTTCATTCCCTTTTACACACTGGAACTCTGGTCATTTCTATCATATTTCTATTTCCTCTATCAATCTACAAGTCTATATTCATATCACATATTTCAGTACCACTCTCTTTTTGCATATCATCGTATATCCATCAATATCGATACACTAAATGTTCATTTGTCAGATCAGACCATATACTTTTTCTTATCCTTCGATGATCGCCACTTCCTTTTATCACACTCTACCGTCTTATAATTTCCTCTCTATCTCTGACCGCTTATCAACTGATACACGCTCATGCATGCGACTCATACGCTAGACCGGGGATCAGTTGTCACTGTCTGCTGTGATGACTTTACGATTTTAATGCATGTAACTCGGTACAAATTTCAGAACGCCCATGTACAATCGTACTTCTGGGCTCTGATACCACAAATGTAGCATCCCAACCCCGCAGGACCCGAATCCGATATCGTGGGTGATATCCGAGTCCACGCCACACAAGAATGGTAGGCTCTGACGATCAAGCTGCGAAGACATAACTCAATACACAATTTATAAAACACTTTAGAATCAATCAGAAATGCACAATTCAATAAACAGTTGGGTCCCCTTTAAAACGAATACATTCACTCAAAACACAATTTCAGTAATTACATATCAGTTATACAATTATCACTCTGGGGCCCTATATAATAATGATTCAATTTAGTAGAAAGCGGAATTATTCATTTACACACACAACTCGAGAAAGACACTTATGCGGATCTGAATCGATCCGACCCTAGTCTCCGACTCCAATGCAGACATACTCGGTTAAATCGGCGGGGTACTCTTCGATCCCTTAAAAATAGTTGCAATGTTGGGTGAGTTTGCGAACTCAATGAGAAACCATCATCGATGGTTCACTCAAATCATGCATTACGCGTATCGCGTATAGCACAATCTGATAGTAGTCGATTAACGATGATCGTATAATATTATATAACGACGATATAACGATTTCTGATGATAAGCGATTCTGATATTATATATAATTCACAAGTGATAACCAATTCTGACCATACCGTAGATTACAAGTATGGCCTCACGATTCACGATAGTCTATTAACGATCTATGGTAATCATACATAGCAATTTCTGATGTCACATCACGGTTCGCGATATTATCATAGATTCTGATAAATCATGTCAACACGCAATCGGTCATTCATTCACAATAATTTGCGATGCAGATCCACAGTCATTCACGGTAATCATGCGGTCATTTCGGACATTCAATACAATATGCAATGCATATGAGACTCTTTTCGATTATTGATGTTGTGCCCAAGTGCTCGATCGGTGATCGATTGGACGCGTCGAGATTTCTCTCCTCGAGCTAGGCGGTCAATCTGATATTCGAGCTCAAGCTCTCTTGATGATATTAGCAACTTAGGACACATTCCATTATCTCGATCATGCATTTATGCATGATACGCGATCTTCGATAATTCAATGTTCGATAATTGATGTTGATGATTTACGATTATACGGCTATGAAAGCCCGATATTACGATTCTCGGTGTCACTCAATAATTCAATCAATCTGAATCGTATGCGAATCGGTCACATATAATTCAAGAATAATCAGCTTCACTCATACATTTCAGTGGTCATACAGTAGTCCAATTCAATACAGTGAGAACATACAGTTCGATCATGTATATTTCAATAATCATGCAATTTTCAGTGTCATGTAGCGATGCAGATCAAGACAAAGAAAAGCATACCATTCAATCACATTCATTTCAGTAATTCATACAGTGAGCATTTAGACAATCAAGAATTTGAGAAACCAACTAGGTTACTCACCTGTAACTTCCGAGCTATTGCCTGGAAGTCCCAGCAATGTCCGTGGAACGATGATCCAACGGCGCCACTATAATGATAAAGTACAACCCATTACTAATTGCCCAATTAAGCGATAATAATGCATATGTCTCTACTGAATTATGTACCATGCATGTTCACGATTTAGGTGCTAATACCCAAAATTCGATATCCTATGCTCAATTTCAACTCTTCACTCAATTGGATCAACACCGCTTTGGTTCAATCCTCAATTCATTCAATTTTCTCAATTCATAATCCTATAACAATTTCATATCCATCGGTCAAATCATCCAAAGTGAAAATCTCAATTAAAACTCCAATTGTCTCAATTCGGTACTTAGATCACACTATAAACCATAATTAACCTTAAATCTCAAGAATCGTTATCAATTAAATTAAATTCCAACTCTCGATATTTTCTCAATAGTAGACCTCTTTCCCTAGTTCACGGTGAATCGAGAATCACCTCGATTAGAGGTCTACACCATAAGTTATGTCCCATAAGCGAATATACATTCAATCGTAAAATCGCCCATACGTCGCGACCTCACGCTTTCGTCGCGACGTGAAAAGCTCACTCGTCGCGACGTAGGGACCGCTTCGTCGCGTTACATAAAGTCACGTTAAATCGCGACGCACCAATCCACGCCGTTCGTCGGCGTCGTCGACCGAGCTCGTCGCGACTAATAAAAATAATTACATTCAATTATTAAATCGCGAAGAAGCCGCCGACGCTTCAAGACTCGTCGCTGACGTGCGACGATCCGATCGTCTTCTCGATCGTTTTCCGTCCATTTCTCACTCTAAACCCCATTAAACACTCTCAACTACTCAAATCAACTATAATAAAGGCCATAAATGCTATAGAAATCATTAAAACAACATTAAACACAAAAACACTTACCAATCGATGATCAATCCCAAATCTCAAAATCACCGTAACCCTAACTTTCTCAAATCGCGATAATCCACTCCAAATCCTTCTCGATCCTTCATCAATCACAATAAACACGTTAGCTAAGCACAATAGGAGGAAAACCATAAGGAAAACCAAAGAATCCTCACCAATGGAGGAATCGCATACGACCGTCGAAGGAGAAGAAAGGGGAAGCGATAAATCCTTAGACAATTTTCCCCAATTTCTCAACCCTAGCTATTTATAGCCTTAAGTCTCCAAATCGATCAGATTTTGGTCTCTAAATTTCAACGGCTCAACATCATAATTTCCTATCGGTAAAATTCTGATTTTTTCCATTACCATTGGACAATTCTCTCGAGAATATACTATCAATCGATTGATCACCCAAATATTTTGATTAGGGTATTTTCTCACGAATTTCTCGAAAATCTCCTATAAGCCACTATAAATTACCAGTCACTCGTAAACTATTCTAAATCAGTCCTTGAACACATTAACTCCTAATTCCTCATTTAATCACGATTGATCGGTCGATCGGTCCACAATTGATCGGTTAACAAACCGGTCAATTGATCGGTTCAATTCACAATTAAATCTAGGAAAATCATGAATGCATGTACCAATGAATATATGCATATGTAGTAAACCAGTTCCTCTATGATTAGAGGCCAGTAACATGCTCAGTCAATGTATGCAGTGAAATCCTATCAGTCTGTCCCAATATTACCATAATACCCTTAATGACAGTAACAGGATGTTACACAAGATCTTTGGAACCATAGCTCGACTTCGATCATCGTCCGACCGGGTAGCCAAGACAAGATCCTTGGAACCATGGCTCGACCTCGACATCGATCGACTACGCTCGGCCAAGATCCCAAGACAAAATCTCGGATCGTTCGGCCTCATTATCGCTCGGCCTAATTCACCCGATCGACGCACATTGAATGCGCTCATTCGCGACCTGCTATTCGAGGTGATAGTCTAATCTTTAACACATAAAAGAGGTAATGAAAAACGAGCCTCTATTTCTTTGAATTAAAGCTCTGGTCACAAGCCCGACTAGATGAGCCTTACAAGGGGAAACAATCACTTTGATCCTTCGGGAGGAGAGGAAGGGCCAGCAACAGGATCGATCGAAGGAGAGGAAGGGCCAGCAGCCGGATTGGGAGGAGAAGACAGCGGAGAGACGTCCTCTTCCTCTTCTGAGCTAAGGCCCAACTCCTCATCCGGAATTAAGGTCCGCTCTCCCTCAGCCCTCTCTCTCATTTCCTCCAAAGAAAGGCCGAGAGCAGCGGGAAGCATCGGCTCGGCATAATCCTCAAATGAAGGAACCTCTGACCCGTCAGGGATGTGAACTTCATGGCAACGCCTCAAGACCGAAAGGGTCAAGTCGCAAGCGAACTCTAAGCACTCCCCATGTAGGAACCGCCTCTTCCATCGCTTGATTGCCTCGACCCTCTCCTTTTTGATGGAGCATCGCAGCTCTCTCAATATATCCTCGGTCCTATGTTTACCCTCCACCGCTTCATGACAATCCTGGAGGAATTTCTTACCACGCTCCTGCTCCGTCTTCACCTCCTTCTTCAAGTCGTCACACTCCTTAGCCAGCCCGTCCTTCGCCGCAATCAACCGGCTTCTCTCCTCCTCCTTCGTAGCAAGTTGAGCTTTCAGAACGCTCCTCGCCTCCTCCCAAAATTTCTTATCTTCCTCCAGGGAAGAATTTTGAGCCTGGAAGACGTCTCTCTCTTTCTTAGCCTCCGAAAGATCGCCCCTCAAAGCCTTCACCTACTCAAGGAGAACGCGGACTTCCCGGTCCAGCGATTGATTAATCCCGTCGAGCTTCTCCATACGCTGGACCATCGCGGAGGACATCGCTAGACTTCTTACACAGCTATGGATGAGGCGAGGCCCCAGCTCCTGATTGCTCAACGAGTCCATGAGCTTCTCGTCTACAGGGGGAACGACCCTCTCAGCAATGTGAAGGGACACATCGAGGTCTCCAATCGATGCAGTTTTAGCCAAACTGATCGCAGGCTCCCACTTTTTGGCGCTAGTCGCTCGCCCTTTCCCCTTGCTTTCTCTCTCCTTCTCTCTCCTACCTTGACCCGATGGGCCAGACGGTAGGTCGGCAATCTGAGCAATCCTTTTCCTCTTAAAAGGTGGCTCAACCTCCTCTTCCTCCTCCTCAATGACTACTAGGCCCTCACTGGCCGGCCGGGTTATCACGGCTGACTGCTTAGGTGCGACAGCCAGGGCAAGCGCTGCAGACTGCTCAGAGGCCGAGAGCTAAACAACATCCGAGCTGGCCTCCTTTTTCTTGCCCTGCTTTTTCGTCTTCGAGGAGGGCTTGGCAGCCTTGTGCTGGCCCTTGGTAGGGGCAGAGGACCCAAAAAAATCTTTGAGCCTTTCCATAGCTACACAGCAATAAAAACAGGTTAAGAAATCGAAACCAACACTTACAAATACATTAAATAGTTCCACGAGGAGTGAACCAGAGGGGGTAATTTCTTCTCCTAGCCCGTTAATCCGGGGCGGGGGGTCGATTAGGAGTGAATCGACCGAGGCCCCCCCCCCCGGCGTGATACCCTCGAATGAGACGATCGAAGTCATAGCGTCCGAGCCTTTTTATGCCATCGATTACACCCCACTCCTCCCTAGAAAGAGATAAGCTCGACGCATCGTTCCATCGCTCGGCTAAAGAATATCTCCACGGCCGGGACTCAAAGGAAGATCCCGGAGGCTTAACAGAAAAGTACTTCGTCCGCCAAGCGGAGATTTTCGAAGCTGTCCTCGTCGGGCGATATCGGGCATCTCTGTACTGCAAATGAGGGATCTCAGCCCCAGAGCTCAAACTTTGGTTCATTCTTAAAAAGTGGCGCAGGATGCCGAACGAAGGCAGACAGCCAAACTGATGGCATAACAAGGCCAAACCGTTAATGAACCTCCATCCATTTGGAGGAATCTGGCTCGGCATCAATTGGTAATCAGCGCACACCTCGTCGATGATCGGGGCATATGGAAGATTCATGCCACCCACAGAGAAAAAACTGTCAGACACAGCAAAATACCCTCCCAAATTGCTGTGAATCCGCTCATTCCCGATGGCCAGCCTGGGTCCCCAGAACAAAGGGATGTTGTTCTTAATTATTGACCGATTCAGCTCCCCCACGGTCATCGTCGATTTATATCTCAGTGGCCCCTCGACGACCAAGCCATCCCTCCGGTCACTCACCGTGACTCCTTCGACACCTCTCACCCCGACATCGCCACAACTTCAGGCGCCTTCTCAGCGGTTTCACCCCAGGGCTAACCCACTTCTAGAACTGGTCGACGACATGATCACAAAGAGGAAACTTAGAAGAGGAAACGAGGGAAAAGGACGTACCTATTTGGTGATTTGAGGTTGGAAGTTTGGACGGCGGTTGAAAGGAAACTCCGGAAACTGTAAGCAAGATGGTGCAAATGAAAGCAGAATGAAAGCCGGAGAACAAACTGTTAAGTCAAATAAGACTTCACGTATTAAATAATTTTGATGACAAACAAAGAGAAATATACAAATGAAAAGTAGATGGACGCATGAGAATTAAAAAAAACAGCTGAAGGAGAAAAATCAGCCGAAGTAAGAATCAGTTGAAGAAAAGCATTTAAAGCGTTAAAAGAGAAGCGGGCGGAAGCTTTACAAGCGGAAGCGATTTTAAGCTTTACAAGCGGAAGCGCATTTAAAGCTTTACAAGAGAAAAGCAATGATACAAAAATCGATTTAAAGCTTTACAAGAGAAAAGCGGTGATACAAGAAAATCAGACGGAAGCTTTACAAGAAAAAAGCGGTGATACAAGAAAAGCGATTAAGCTTTACAAGAGAAAAGTAGCCGATACAACAAATTAGGCGGTGAAAGAAACATCGGTTTGAGTTAGTTCTGAGTCAAAGCTGAATAACCGTTTTTTCAAGATTCAAGCGATATTCAAGAAAGCAGTTGAAGAACCCGACTATAAATAAGAGTCGAGATTGAAGAAGAAACAATTTTATGCAACTTTATGAAACTTCATGAAACTACGAGTATTCAACTTTTGATTTTGATTATCGAGAGAAAATTGTGAGCGAAATTTCGAGTGAAGCAGTGTTAAGAGCATTTCTATTGTAACAAGCTCTTTACTATTCTTTCAATTAGAAAGTGTTACGAGATAGCTTTGAAGAGGCTAGGAGTAAAATAATACTTGCTATAAAGAGACACGAGAGGCTCGATCGAAAGAATACTTGTAAACAATTCAGAGATAGTGAAATCTCAGAAGGATATCTGAGGACTGGACGTAGCCCACGGTTTGGGGTGAACCAGGATAAATTGCTGTGTTTTTTCTTTCTACTCTCATATTACTTATATCGTAGTTTTCAAGATTAACAAAGTTGTTCAAACTAGTTACGAATTGATTTACGATAAGTTTTCGAAAGAACAAGTAATTTTTTAAAAGGGGATTAACGAAAAGTTTATCACAATTCAACCCCCCCCTTCTTGTGTATCTTGATCATATTATTGTTCAATATATTAACGTGTGATTCACTTCAATTGGTATCAGAGCCTGGTGTTCAAGAATCACTCTAAAAAAGTGTGAATTAAAGAAAATGGTGGAATCACACACGTATATTGCCGAAGGAGCTTCAGTCACTAGACCTCCAGCATTCAATGGTGAAGACTACCACTATTGGAAGGACCGGATGAGATTGTTTATCGAATCTACTCACATTGACCTTTGGGACATCATCGAGAACGGACCATACACACCTGAAGATGATGATAAAAATCTAATTCCACGAGAAAGATGGACAGCCGAGCAGAAAGCAAGATTTCAACTAAACTCCAAGGTGAAATTTTTCTTGAGTTGTGCATTGAGCAGAAGCGAGTATGACAAAGTTCATGGATGCGACACTGCCAAAGAAATGTGGGATACATTATCAATTGCACATGAAGGAACAAATCAAGTCAAGGAGTCCAAGATAAGCATTCGGTGCATCGAGACGAGTTGTTCAAAATGAAAGAAGAAGAGACTATTGATCAAATGTTTGGAAGATTTCAAACAATTGTTAATGGGCTAAAAGCTCTTGGAAGAGCGCATACAACATCAAGACCATGTTCGAAGATTTTGAGGAGTCCGCCAAAAGATGGAGACCCAAAGTAGCCGCAGACAAGAAGCCAAAGACTTAAGCGTACTGAAGCTTGATGAATTGCTTGGATCGTTGAAGATACACGAAGTAGAGCTTGATGCAGAAGATAAGCCCAAGAAAGAGAAGTCCATAGCGCTCAAAGCAGGTCAAATAAATCACAAGATCCAGAAGAAGAAGACAAAGAGGAATACGTCAAAGGCATTAAAGATTGAAGAATCAAAGGATGATGATTCCAGCAAGTCAGAATCTGAATCAAGTGATGAAGACGACGAGCTATCTTTCATTTCAAGAAAGATAAGAAGAATGTGGAAAAAGAAGTCCAAAGGAAATTCAACATTCAGAAGGAACAGCGGCAAAGACGATGGAAAAATCAAGAAAGCATCTATTACATGTTATGAATGCAATAAGTCGGGACATTACAAGTCCGAGTGTCCAATGTTGAAAAGACAATCCAAAAAGAGTAGGGATAACAAGAAAAGCATGATGGCAACGTGGGAGGATCTGGATTCATCAGAATCAGATACAAGCTCAGAAGCGTCAGAACATGCTAACATATGTCTGGTAGCTGAAGAAGAAAGTGATGAAGAGGTAACTTCTAGCCATGATAATATACAAGATGCATACTCAGAATTGTTAGAGGATTCTCATCCTATTCTGAAACAGTACAAACTGTTGAAGAAGAAATATGTAGAAAACCTCAAACATACTCATGAGATAGAGAGTGAGAATATAAGTCTGAGAAAGCAAGTTGAGGCTGAATAAAACAAAGTTATAGATAGATCAAGAAGAGATTAATCATTGAAACTAAGAATCAATAATCTCTCGATTGATCTAGCTAAATTTCTGAGATAGTACAAAAAGATGAATGAAATGCTAGAAAATGCGACATCCGAGTGATAAAACTGGATTAGGGTTTACTAAAAATAAGTCCCAGCATTACGTGAAATCAATTGTTCAAAAAGATAAGAAAAGATATCAATCGGGTTTTCAAAAAGGTCATCAACGTTTTCATTCTACGTCTTATTATCATTCATTACACCATACTAACCCTAAAGGACCCAAGAGAATCTGGGTACCTAAAAATAAGATAATATCTCCTATAGAAATCCTTCTTTGGAAGAACCAGCAAGAACCATTGGTATTTGGACAGTGGATGCTCGCGTCACATGACGGGAAAAAGGTCTATGTTCCTAGATCTTCAGTACAAGAAAGGAGGTTCGGTAACTTTTGGAGACAACAAGCAGGGCAAAATAATCGGGATTGGTAAGATTGGTAAGAATTCCCATGCATGCATTAACAACGTACTGCTAGTTGATGGTCTAAAGCATAACTTGATAAGTATTAGTCAATTATGTGATTCTGGTTTTGAAGTTACATTCAACCAAAACTTTTGTGAAGTCAGAAACAAAGATGGTTCTATTTTCTTTTCGGCCAAAAGACGAAACAATCTTTACAAAACTAATTTAGACGATTTTCAGTCTCAAAATATTTCATGTTTTTTATCTACTGAAGAAGAAAGACTGATCTGGCATAAAAAACTAGGTCATGTCAGTTTTAAACATATTTCAAAACTTTTGAAACATGATTTGGTAAAAGGTTTGCCACAAATTTGTTTTAACAAAGATTTCTTTTGTGAAAGTTGTCAGAAAGGGAAACAAGTTAAAACCTCTTTCTCTTCAAAACATTTTGTAACTTCATCTAGACCACTAGAGTTGTTACATATGGATTTATTTGGTCTAACAAGGACAATAAGTCTTGGTGGAAAGAAGTATGAACTTGCCATTATTGATGATTTTATAAGGTTTTGTTGGATACTTTTTCTGGCACATAAAGATTAGTCTTTCAAGTGCTTTAGAAACCTTTCCATGAGGTTACAGAATGAAAAAAGAGTGTCTATAGCCAGCATAAGGAGTGATCATGGTGGAGAATTCGAAAATGAGAAGTTTAGAGTATTCTGTGAAGAAAATGGAATTTTTCATAACTTCTCTGCCCCAAGGACTCCGCAGCAGAATGAAGTTGTTGAAAGAAAGAATAGGACAATTCAAGAGATGGCAAGAACAATGCTGTGCGAGATGAATCTTCCTAAATATTTCTGGGCAGAAGCTGTCAATACAACATACTATATTCAGAATAGAGTGTTGCTGCGACCAATATTGAAGAAAACTCCATATGAGTTGTGGAATGGAAGGAAACCAAACATTTCTTATTTCCATCCTTTCGGTTGCAAGTGCACTATTCTGAACACAAAGGAAGTTACGGACAAGTTTGATGCAAAGACACTTTCAGAATATTTCTAGGTTATTCTCTCACCTCAAAGGCATTTAGAGTCTACAACCTCACCTCAAAGATTGTTGAATAAACTATTCATGTCAAGTTCGATGATAGCTCTCAACCCAATAAGGAAGAGGAATCGATAATAATGATCTTTATTAAAGTGCCTTTGATTTGAGTACAAAGAAGTATCTTCATCGAAACACTATATGACGAAAAGAAAGACATTTCGAAGAATTTGGAGTTAAAGAAAGATTGGAGATACAAAAGTTCTCATCTTAAAGAGTCAATTATTGGAGAAACCTCAGAAGGTGTTCGAACAAGGTCCAAGTTCAGAAGAGAAGCTAACGTGGCATTTATATCTGAAGTAGAACCTAAGAAGATTGATGAAGCTCTAAAAGATGAAGCATGGATACTAGCTATGCAAGAGGAGTTGAATCAATTCTGTAGAAATAAAGTCTGGTCCTTAGTTCCTAAACCTGAAAAAAAATCCATTATTGGTACTAGATGGGTATTCAAGAATAAACTAGACGAATCAGGAAAAGTAAGTTGCAACAAGACAAGATTAGTAGCACAAGGCTATAATCAGCAAGAAGGAATATACTATAATGAGACATATGCTCCAGTAGCAAGACTTGAAGCAATAAGGATACTGCTTGCATATGCGGTTTCTCATGACATAAAGCTTTTTCAGATGGATGTAAAAAGTGCATTTCTGAATGGTTTTATAGATGAAGAAGTCTATGTTAAGCAACCTCCCGGATTTGAGGACATAAAGTATCCAGATCATGTCTACAGACTTCATAAAGCCTTATATGGATCAAACAGGCCCTAGAGCTTGGTATGATAAATGCGAGTTCATTTCTTAGAAAATGGATTTACTAGAGGTAAAGTAGACAAAACTCTTTTAGAAAGAACTTGAGTAATGATTTCATTATTGTGCAAATTTATGTTGATGATATTATTTTGGTGCAACTTGAAAAGGTTATGCATGAGTTTTGAAAATCTAATGAAAATGAATTTGAGATGAGCATGATGGGTGAGTTAAAATTCTTTCTTGGATTGCAAGTAAAGCAAGCGAGGATAAGATTTTTATCCATCAACAAAAATATCTTAAAGAATTGTTGTCTAAGTTTGATATATGCGATGTTAAACATATGTCTACCCGATGCATCCTTCAAACTTGTTGTCAAAAGACGAAAGTGGTAAGAAGGTGGATCAAACCCTATTTAGAGGGATGATTGGTTCTTTGCTTTATCTTCTGACAAGTAGACACGACATTCTATTCGGTGTATGCTTGTGTGCAAGGTTTCAGCCGATCTAGAGAATCTCATTATATTCTTTGTAAAGCGAATTTTGAGATATCTCGCAGTACTCTTGATCTTTGCTTAATGTATGAGAAAGGTAAAAATTTCAGGATGAATGGATATTGCGATCACGGACTATGCGGTGATAGGATCGAAAGGAAGAGCACGAGTGGTGGCTGTCACTTTTTTGGACCAAACCTGGTGTCATGGTCAAGCAAGAGACAAAACTCGATTGCATTATCAACTGCCGAAGCTGAATATATGTCTTCCGCAAGTTGTTGTTCACAAGTATTGTGGATCAAGTATCAATTGGAGGACTACTCAATACAAGAAGAAGAGATTCCAATATACTGCGACAACACCAGCGCCATTAGCTTGTCAAAGAATCCAATTCAACATTCTGTAGGAAAATCCCGGGGTGTTCATCACATGAACACAGTGCGGAATTTAAAATTTTAAGTCCCGGGACATTCCCGAAAGCCAGGATCCAAGTGTATGTACAAACAATCAAACCATAACGACCAAAGGAGACCGTCTCTAACGGTATCCACGCAGAGGTCGGAAAACCTAACCGGGACAAACTCTTTTGACCCGGGAATAGCTAGACTAAAGAAAAGAGTGCTAGCTCTTACCTTAGCCTTGGAGAGAAAGTGAAGATGATCAATTGAAGCCTTGGAGAAGTAGAAACCAACTTGAGAGGAAGAGAGGAAGAAGATGAAAAACAATTTTTCAAAGGCTTAACTCTTAAGCAATTCGATTCTACTCCTTCAACCACCGTGCAAGCCTCTTCTCTTTAACTTCTTATATGTATTTTAACTCATTAAAACACATATGAAAGCTTGGTGGAGAGGCTATCCACGTTGGTGGGTTAAAATACATTGAAATGTTAAATAATCATTAAGTTTGACTTTTCAAACCATTTAACTTCTCCATTTTCATGGTTCCACTGAAAATCCATATATATATATATAATTAATTAATTCTTAATTAATATATATATATATATATATATATATTTGTGAAGAGGTCGATCAAGCTGGAATTGGCCCTACTAAGCCTCTAGGGCCTCATTGGCGAAAAATCGCGGAGACCCTTTTCAAGAATGTCAATGTCGCGATCTCATCGGGACATATCCCAATCTCATCGGGATCTATTTAATCCTATTGCTCTCCGGATATCGGATCTCCGCATAAACTATTTTCTGATTCTCCGAGTCACTCTTATCGTGTGACCCATTAGGTTCCGGTTATGTTGGCCACTTAGATTAACACTTAATCTGAGCAAGTCATGAGCGGTATCTAGCAACACATCATGACCCCAATTGACCGGAAAGTAATTGGTTTGACTAATGAAACCATATCACGAACCCTTCCATAGACAATTACCGTGCAATTCGTCCTTTCACCATGCTATACCCCACTTGGTTTGAGTATGAGCAATGTGTCAACTCTTACTAGACCGATCGGATCAAATCTAGTCAAGTGTAATCAGTTCTCGCCCTAGGACTCATTACTTTATATGTCCATGAAGACCCTCTTCATGACATATGTATCTTCGGCGTCGAGACTTCAAAGTAATGATCCCGATAAGAGGCCATGGGTATCTCTTCGCTATCACGAAGTGGTGAATCCTTTATTGGCTACTCAATTACCTTGAATACCTCAAGTCGCACCCAATCACCACCCTATGAGCGACCTCGAAAGGCAACAAGGAATGGAGTCAAAGTACGAATCGACTCAAGATATCCTTGAGTACCTCAAGTCTAAGGATACTTGCACCATTGCTATGATGAGATTATCACGACATTTGTATAGGACATCCATGTGATGATCTCATAGCGAAGTCATCAATGTACTTACTACCACTAGTAAGCATCCACATGTCAAATCTAAATATCTCAATATTTACGTTTTACGAGATCCTTTGCTTGATCCAATCAAGGAGTTTGACATGTGCTAGTCTATCCGGATTAACGATGTCGGTCTCGTTAATCCTATGACTAAGGATAATTTGATCTTGACATAATTGCACATGATAGGAATCTCAGTAGTATGATCGCATCATAATTTCCTTCATGCTATGTCATGTATCAGGGACTTTATTGATTTGATTAAAGATCACTGTCAATTCATAATAAAATGAATATCAAATAAATGAAATATGCCTTGCTTTATTTATTCATAAAGTCTGTACATGACTATAAACAAAATGCGCTAAAGGGGATTGCCTTTAGGGCACTACTCTAACACATTCAAGGGTGAAGCACATAGAAGTCAGACATCATTTCTTGAGAGATTACGTTCAGAAGAAAGTCGTCAGTCTACAATTCGTAGAAACAAAATATCAGTGGGCGGATATCTTCACAAAACCACTAAGTGAAGATCGCTTTAAAGAAATCGAGCTTGAACCTCAATATGGTGATGTTAACGGACCATTCATCGGTTTTCATAAAGACAAAAGCAGACATGGCAGAAGGAGTTAACGGACCATTCATCAGTTTTCATAAAGACAAAGCAGAGCAGAGCGGAGGAGTTAACGGACTATTCATCGGTTTTCAAAAGACAAGACGGATGAGCGGTGGAGTTAACGGTTTGATCATCGATTTTCAAAAAGAAAAGACGGTGGAGCGGTGGAGTTAACGGCGTTAGGCGGTTTCAGATATAAAACTTCTTTCACAAGAAAAAGTTTTAGAGGAAAAAGTGTCGGATCATCGAGAAGTACAATCGTTCTAGAATTAGCTATAATATCCTAAAAGCTGACTTTTGGGATTTCTACGAATTCGAAATTGCTAGTTCTCTTAAAATCTCTCTGAAATTTCTTCAAGCAAGTTCCTACTCAATCGTAATCGGTAAGATGAATGTCAAGCCTATTTTGCGAGTTGATCCGAGGATCGGGTGGGGAAGATTGGTAAACTTGAAGAACTAAGAAAAGAATAGATGGATATAAATAGGAGATAATGGCGGCGGGATGGAGAAACTTCTTTCAAATACGAGATGAAGTCTATCTACAAGAAGTTTATGAGTTACGGAAGAATACTAAATCGATGAGCGATACAATCGTGTCGTATGTAGACACACATTACATTATAATGTGAAGGAGTTCTTGGAGAAAGTCTTGAATGTCCAGATGGATGGAGTTAAACCCACTAATATGACGAAATGGATGACTAAGCTTAAGATGAGCGAAGATGAAGTTAGTCGTCAACTTTATGGACAAAATAACCTTAATTGAAAGGAGAGCCTCTTGGCTGGTACCAAAAGCAAGGGTATTGTTCGCAGTTCTAAGTGGTCGTGTTCTACCAAGAATAGGTTCACGACATCAGTCACTACTGGATGAACAATGTATTCTTCATCTTCGAATCATCACCCAATAGATTTACCATTTTGATTTATCAAGACATGGTAAAATCAATAAAGGATACAAACACTTGTCCTTATGGGATGTTGTTGACAAGAGTGTTAGAGAATCGGCATTAGATTGAAAGGGAATCAGATGGAAGATATACATTAAAAGCTATATAGATTCAACATTTATTGCTAAAATGAGTCCGAGATTTTCAGACGTAAAAGGAACAATTTGGCAAGAAAAGCAACAATTGAGGGGCGTTCTTGAAGAAGTCTTCTATGAAGGAAACAAGATCACATTCTCGTGAATCAAAGTCGAGAAGTGTTCGATTTTTGAATCAAGTGACTTGAAGCGTAAAGGGAACCCTCGCTGAGTGACATTCCAAAGCAAGCAAAACGTCACCCAGAGCGAAAGCGTGCAGCGTAAAGAAGCGATCAATCCAGAGAATCAAGTCGATCAAAGCATTACGAGCGCAATGATCAAAGCTACAAAGTCGTTGACATCAATCCTTGAAAAGATTGAAACTTCGGTCTCAAGGAAGTGGAGGAAAAGGAAGAAGAACTTGAAAAGCAAAAAACGCAACCTAAAAAGTCACCAAGGGAAAGAAAATGAGTGCGACAAAGAAGGAAGTCTAACAACGAAACAAAGTCTAAGAAGATGCAGCAAGAAAAGATCATTGTTGATACTACGTAAAAGTCATTCTTGTCTGGTTGATATTCTTTGAAATTCTTGTGGAAGGCATTCTTGGTAATCTTAAGGATACTCACAATGTCCTTGATAATCCAATGTTTGAAGAAGTAGTTTCTACTACTTTTCGGTCTTCACTTGTTCGCAAGCAGTTGCTACACATGTTATGGGACAAAGGTTAGTCAAAAGTCTTGAGTGTGATGACTAATGTTCCATCCAAATATTTAACTTTTCAAAGAAAAGTTGGGAACACGATTGGTTGTCACAGAGGAGAAGAAGACCAAATCTGTCATCATCGAGACAAACCAAAGAGATTTGTGAAAGCCTTCTTCAAATCGATTAAATTTGATAACAACATTCTACATCCATTGGATAGGGGTTACAAAATTTCTATGATCAAGCAAGAGAGTTGGAGAGAACCATATCCACGAGCCATTTGGAGGCGTCTTACTTCTTATCCAATCTTGGGCGATCTGATAATCAAGGTGGTACGATTTACAACCACCAAATTTTGTTGAATGCAAGTGTGAAGAGAAGCTGAAGTGAAAGTTCAGCGAACCGATTTTGGATGACATGACTTCGATCGAGTTGCGGAAGCGGTGCAATTGATTGATGAAGCATGTGAAGAGAAAAGAAGTGGAAGTTCTATCTGCATTTATCAAGATCCGAGAACAAGCCAAACTAAGGCTACAGCAGATGATCCACGAGGAGGCCTTATCGAGAAAGAAGGGTCGATGTCGTTCTTTTCGATTGGGAACTTAAAATGTTCTTATGGTATTTTACGAACATTACGCAAAATCGGCCTCGTGGAGATCAACTCAATTCGAAGCTATGCCTTGGCTTGGAAGCACATTGCAACGTATACTTGATTCCTATGATCTTGATATTCTGATCAAGTGTATATGTTCCTCGCCTCTCCTCCAAATTATTGAACCACATGTCTCAAACATGGAAGCTTATCTGACAACGATTCTTTGTTGTTGACACACAAGTTGTTGAGACAGAATCCTCGACTGCAGCTGAATCATTGACTTTAAAGAAACAAGTTCAGAAACTTGATAAGGATATGAAGAAGATTAAGAAGATGCTGAAAAAGTTGGTGAAGCAGTCTGGGAAATAATTTTTTTGATTACTAACAAATAGGGGGAGAAGAAAGAATGAGAAGGGAGAATCAGCTGAAAGGAAAAGATAGAAGAAATTTTGAAAGCGTATATGAAGTTCTTTTGATCTATTAATACTTCTGTATATGTGATACTTTTCATAATTTGATACCTTTCATATTTCTCTATTTCATAATATTTGTTATCATCAAAAAGGGGGAGAATGTTAAGTCAAATCAGACTTCACGTATTAAATAATTTTGATGACAAACAAAGAGAAATATACAAATGAAAAGTAGATGGACGCATGAGAAGTAAAAAAACAGCTGAAGGAGAAAAATCAGCAAGTAAATTAGTTAAAGAAAAGCGGAAAGCGTTAAAGAGAAAGCGGACGGAAGCTTTACAAGCGGAAGCGAGCGGAAGCTTTACAAACGAAAGCGAGCGGAAGCTTTACAAAAGAAAAGGCCGATACAAAAATCCACGAAGCTTTACAAGAGAAAAGCGGTGATACAAGAAAATCGACGGAGCTTTACAAGAAAAAGCGGTGATACAAGAAAAGCGGCGGAAGCTTTACAAGAGAAAAGCAACCGATACAACAAATCGACGGAAGAAAGAAACATCGGTTTGAGTTAGTTCTGAGTCAACTGAATAACCGTTTCTTTCAAGATTCAAGAAGCAGATATTCAAGAAACAGTTGAAGAACCCGATTATAAATAAGAGTCGAGATTGAAGAAGAAACAATTTTATGCAACTTTATGAAACTTCATGAAACTTTGAGTATTCAACTTTTGATTTTCAGATTATCTGAGAGAAAAATTGTGAACGATATTTCGAGTGAACGATGTTAAGAGCATTTCTATCATAATAAGCTCTTTACTATTCTTTCAATTAGAAAGTGTTACAGATAGCTTGAAGAGGCTAAGAGTAAAATAATACTTGCTGTAAAGAGACCTGGAGAGGCTCAGTCGAAAGAATACTTGTAAACAATTCAGAGATAGTGAAATCTCAGAAGGATATTTGAGGACTGGACGTAGCCTACGGTTTGGGGTGAACCAGGATAAATTGCTGTGTTTTTTCTTTCTACTCTCATATTACTTATATCGTAGTTTTCAAGATTAACAAAGTTGTTCAAACTAGTTACGAATTGATTTACGATAAGTTTTCGAAAGAACAAGTAATTTTTTAAAAGGGGATTAACGAAAAGTTTATCACAATTCAACCCCCCCTTCTTGTGTATCTTGATCATATTATTGTTCAATATATTAACGTGTGATTCACTTCACAAACTAAGTGTGAAGAAAATCCATAGTCTGTTGGCCCCGAGTATTTATAGAGGATCAGTTGAATGGGCGTTCCAACCAACGCCTGACGCGTGGAGAAAATCCGAGCCAAGCTCAGACACGTGGCTGAATCAGAGCCGAGATAAATTAGGGTTATTAGAAATCTTATGGTTGGGTCGGTCGTGCTGAGCCCGAACCCAATCATAACGACCCATGGACCGATCGGTCCATCTCTCAAGGATTGGTCTCATGCCTATCGGTTATGCCAAGCCCAGGCCCAGTCCACGCATCCATGACCCATTTGCAGGTGGAAGTCTCCCATGCATACGTAAAGACTTAAACCTAGCATCTGTTCCTTATATAAGGTATAACTTTGTCATAATACAGGTACGAGATCAGAACCTTACCTTCTCTGCTTTACAGCAACCAAAATCCTCACAAAAGACTAACTTGAGCGTCGGAGGGACTTGCCGGATATCAACCCCCGCCGTGCCTTGTGTTGTTTTGCAGGAACTCTTGTTAGAAACAGTCAACTTCATGGATCCAAACGACAACGTGCAGTCTCGCCAAAACCAGGCTGAACCAATAACAATAAGGCCTTATTTAAACAAATAGTGAAACGTGAAGGTAAAAATAATATCTTTAGTAAATATTTAAATAAATTATTTTTAAAATTACACGATAAGTCAAAATTATCAAGTTATAACATGACATGGGCTAAATTTATGACTCATGTGTTAAAATTATTAAAATCTTAATTAAGATAGCATTTAGAGTACCATTTTGAAAATATTAATATATAACTTGATATTGATATTATAAATAACAGTAGGGATTAATTTAATTTTTTAAAAAAGTTAGTGCACAATTTATACTTTATACCTTTTTTATATATATTGTCTTTATCTTTACCTGTATATTACAATTAATGGCTCTTCAAGATTCTCATATATGTTTATATAAATATTATGTAAAATATATTCTTTTCCTTTAAATGCCTGTAATTATATATTTCTTGGCCTAAAACATGAGAAGGTAAAAGAAGAGAGGATGCAAATTTAGTTAATATTTGGGCCTTAAAAGTTAGGAAATTTGGTGTTTTTGGGCCAGACAAGATCACGTAGCCCAAGGGCTTACATACCTTAAACCTATTGATTTTGTCTTTACCTACAAGTCGGGTAGTCCCTTCTTGAGGAGTAAGTTAGAACTTGTACTTTAGAAAATCGAAGAAGAAGAAGACTACCAGAAAAAAGAAAGCGATCTGTCTCTCACTCGCTTTTACAGGTAACCATGTCTACTCTCTCTCGATCGATTTTGGTTTTTGTTTCATCTTAGTCGTGTCGTGTCGTTACTGCGTGTTTCTTTGATTTGTTATTGTGAAAAATTGTCTTTTTTTCCCTTAAATCTGATCCAGTTTTTTGTAGATGAATTTGTAATTAGTGCATTACAATTCAAACCCAGTTGTGAAATCCTTGAATTAAGATCCGAACCTTGTAAAGAAGGGAACTTTTGGGTTTTTGCGAACAGGTCCTGCTTATTGTTATGCGTGGTTTAATTTTATACTGCTATTAATCCTCTTTCTTAAAAAATCCGGTTTTGAAAATTTTTGGTTTGTGTAGGGGCATTGGGACTAGTTATAATCGCTTTGGATTCTCCTCTTAGGTTTCTCAAGTTTCTGTTTTTCTTATTGGGTTTTTAACTGGTAGGATTTTCAACAAATTTGGATAGGGGGCAATGCTGTTTTTTAGGGATTCTCTTTTGGTACCTTTTAATAAAAGTGGCCCGATTCAGCTTCTTGGTTGCTTAAAATTACTTTTACTGCAATTGGTATTTTACTTTAGATGCAAGGATGATGAAATTTCCAGGGGATTTGTATCGCATGGCTGCATTTACTTATGTTTCTAGAGTTTGAAGTTTGGCTCATAGGATCATCTCTTTAGCTATCATGAGTAACACATCATGCATGGGGGAGATGGTCATTTAATTTCCTTAATGTGAGTGTATTAAGAGCGTTAAGGCTTATACCCTTTAATAAACTTCTCTTCTCCTATCTTTGAGATTTGAATTGACTAATTGAAGTAAAATTTGTTGCCAAAAGTTACTGACTCCTGAGAGCAAAGCTTTCAAGTACTTGAAACAACTGGAAATAAGATCTGGAGAAGGGAAATTTCAGATAGTTGTAACCATTCTTAGCTTTGATGCAGCAGTCATATTATAGATAAAAAGGGTCCCCTCTTTAAGCAGGATCTGTATTCCCCTTTTTTCACTGGGTGGAAATGATGATATTTTGGACTCTTTTATGCATCTTCTCATTATTGCATGGAGGTTTGTCAATCATATATATGGTACTGAAATTCTCACACCTTGTTATATTTCTTGTATTTCCAAGGGATATTGTAATATTTGCTAGTCATTTTGCTTTCTGGATATGCTGTGTAATTTTCATATACTTCTTCAACTTCATTTTCTTCATTTTTGGGGGAGAAAAGGGCACAAAGAGGGTGGCTAGAGGAGTTATTTCATTCTGGAAACTGATTTTGTTGAGGGGTTTTTCTTGCAGTTATAAGAAAACATGTCTAGAAGATATGATAGCCGTACGACAATCTTCTCCCCTGAAGGCCGTCTTTACCAAGTTGAATATGCAATGGAGGCCATTGGGAATGCTGGTGCTGCAATTGGGATATTAGCAAAAGATGGCGTTGTCTTGGTTGGAGAAAAGAAGGTCACTTCCAAACTTTTGCAAACGTCAACTTCCACTGAGAAGATGTACAAGATTGATGATCATGTTGCTTGTGCCGTGGCTGGAATAATGTCAGATGCCAACATTCTGATCAACACTGCTAGGGTCCAAGCCCAACGCTACACATTTGCTTACCAGGAGCCAATGCCTGTTGAGCAATTAGTTCAATCCCTTTGTGATACCAAACAAGGGTATACACAATTTGGTGGTCTCAGACCCTTTGGTGTTTCATTTCTATTTGCAGGATGGGACAAAAACTATGGTTTCCAGCTTTACATGAGCGATCCTAGTGGAAATTATGGTGGTTGGAAAGCTGCAGCAATCGGTGCAAACAATCAAGCAGCTCAGTCCATGCTTAAACAGGATTACAAGGATGATATCTCCAGGGAAGAAGCTGTTCAGCTTGCACTCAAGGTCCTTAGCAAAACCATGGACAGCACTAGCCTTACTTCAGACAAGCTTGAACTGGCTGAGGTTTTGCTTTCACCTTCTGGGAATGTGAAGTACCAGGTTTGCTCGCCTGATACTCTTAACAAGTTACTGGTGAAGTTTGGTGTAACTCAACCTGCTCCAGAGGCGTCCTGAGTTCCAATCCAATGTATCTTGTTCTCCTGTTCTGCCTACAGTTAGTTTTACGTTTGGACCTTTCTTTCTTTTGGTCGGACAATGCTAAGGACGCAAATGAGATTTGGAAAACTATGCCCTTAATTCCATTGCTGGACGCTTGTATTATTGTTGTTTGTTCGACACCTTTTAGATCTTCGCTTTATTGCACAACTTTTCGTGTGGGTAACTTGGTTAAATCCGATTCTAAAGTCACACAAACTCCAGTATGGCTGGTCAAGAAGAAATTCATTCTGAAAATTAGAACAAGTATATGTCAATCAAACACATTTTGAGATGTGTAACCCATTATCTACTGTAAATCTTCGTATTAATTAGTATATTATGACATATTTGCGAATTACAGTTTGTTTACAAATTTCATATTCACTAAATCCCAAATGAATTAATCCAAGGTTTTTGGTTCAAGAGCCTTGTGATGCAAAAGAGTTAAAGTTTATTAAAAAAATAGCAAAAAGAAAGTATAAAGTCTATGGAAAAGATAAAATAGAAAAAATTGTTAATCATGAGTTTTAATTTGGTGAGAAAAAATAAAAATTAAGTTGACAGCAAAGACAATTGGAGCTAAAATTTAGATTATGCTTAGATTTAGTAGTAGTTTTAAATATATTATTATAATTATTTAGGATTTACACTTATAAAATTCTTTTAAATTATGGTTTAAATTTATTAGCGAAATAAGAGTTCTAAGATTTTTTGTAGAAATATGTGTGTATTGGTCCCTTCAATAGTAATATATCTTTTTTCACAAATTTAAATTTTCAACTAAAAGGTTAATTTTTTCCTTTTAAGAGTGATTCTTAAACTCTAAGAAAAATCATAATTTCTCGCTTTTCATTGTTTGTATTTCTCACTAAATTTCAATAATTCTAACCTAAACTTCTGATAATTAAAACCCTAAATTTAGTCAAATTAAAAGCAATTTCAGTTATATTAAACCTTGAAATATTAGGTTTTAGTAATCAAACCTTATAAAAATCTAGTCATACCAAATCTGAATTTCAACATTTCAAGCTGAAATCTAGAAATAAAATTATACATTTCAACAACTTAATATCAATCATATTTCATAATTTTATGAGTTTTAACTACTAGTTAATACATCTTATATTTATCCAACATTATTTTGATATCAAAGCATTGCTTCACAATAGCGATACGTGGTGGAAGGGCATATAAAAAAATAATTAGCAATTATGAGCGAGATTAAATACTTTTGATAATTATAAAAAAGTTTGGATATCAAAGATCTTTAATGACAAGGGGCTTTAAAAATCAACTTATATGTAACAACTCTTACAAAAAATATGTTCGATAATTTTCGGAGAGATTAGACAACCTTGAGAAACATTTCTAATAGTTAAAACTTCTAGTAGAAAAAGCTATGCAAACTATCAAACTATATTTGACGTTAAACATAGAGAATATGGTAATAAGCAAGATGAAGGGACTGATATTGATGAACAACAAATAGTGAAAGATAAAATCTTTGCTAAAAATCATATTTTAATTCTCTTTCCTCAAATTTAATAGGTACTATCTCATAGGAAGTGTTTGTTATGAGGTGAAATTACTGATATCTCTCTTTCAATTGATCAATTAGAAATTTCAAGCTTACATATAGAAGATGCTCAAATACCATATGATGACATAGAGAGCTTGGCAATAGAAGATGATCATTACATGGAGAATTTGATAATGAGAGATAATAGAAGCATTAAAGATGAAGAAAAATAGAAGGTGGATTATTTGACAAACCCTAAAGTTGAAATAATTGAAAAATAAGTTGAAACTATTAAACAAAAAGTTGTAATGCCTAAATACAAGGATGAAACACTTGGATAACAGGTTGCAACCCTTAAACAACAAATCAAAATACAATAACAATATGATGAAACAATAGGGTCGCATACTGGAGAAATAAGACATGTTAAAATAATAAAAATAGGAAGATAAAAAGATTAATTAGCAACTACTTAAGGTTCATGACCTTGTTAGTTGACAACTTGATCTTGTCTTTGGTGTTATTGGTGAAGATTATGTTGCAGTGGGATTAAGGAGAAGTAGATTTGAATGAAGATGCGAAATTAACACAATGGAATAAATGAGAAGTTATAAGTATATAGTAAATTCAAAATTCAATAGTAAAAAAAAGTTAATGGATTTAGCTACAAGAAGCAATAATATGTATTTTTGAATATCTATGTGGTAAAAAAGTCATGACGTTTTGTTCTATAACCATCTACAAATATAGTGATCAAGACTTATAATATTGTTCTCAATGCTAAATTATTCTTCAAAGAAGTTGTATGTCTTCATAGATTACCTTTAACTATCGTATTTGATTGTGATCTGAAGGTTATGAACTATTTTTGGGGAATTCTATAGATAAAATTGACACTAAGCTTCAACTTTTAATTTCTTTCCATCTCCAAATCAATAGACAAATAAAGGTGACGAATAGAAGCTTAGGAGACTTATTAAGATGTTTAGTTAGAGACAATGTAAATAATTGGGGCCTAATTCTTCTTATAGTAGAATTTGCATACAACAGTTATATAAATAGGTTAACTGGTAAGAATCCTTTTGAGATGGTTTCGAGAGTTTAACTAAAAAAGCCTGTTGATCTAGTTCCTTTTCCACAAACCACATGAGTTTATTATTGAATATGAAGGTATTGTACAACCTATAAGGGATATCTTTAATGATGTATGATTAAAGATAACAAACAACAACTTGTCTTATAAAGAATATGCTCATCCATATTATCAGTAGTTGAAAGAATGGCAGAATAAATCTTTCTACTTCTTTTTTTTTTTTTACTGACAATTTCATTGCATCTGTACATCAACTATATACTTAAAAACTCTTAGCTGTACGTTGACGCTACAATCATGGAATCCATATTACAGTTTCCTATTTTACAAACATTGCTAAAAAACAAGCCGACAGATCCCATCAGATCAGTAAGAAATAAATACAAAATATCTTAACACTCCCCCTCAAGTTGGTGCATAGATGTCGCTCATGCCCAACTTGCTTATACACTTAGAAAACACTTGAATCGAAACTGCTTTAGTAAGAACGTCGGCCAATTGATCCTCTGATCGAATCTTTGGTAACTCTAGTATCTTTCCATCTAATTTCTCCTTGATGAAGAATCTATCTACTTCCACATGCTTGGTGCGATCGTGTTGAACCAGATTATGAGCAATATCACACGCAACCTTATTGTCACAATACAGTTGAATTGGTTGTTGAGGTGGATAACCCAAATCTGTCAAGAGGAGTTTCAACCATAATGCCTCACATATTCTAAGTGCCATTCCTCTAAATTCAGCCTCTGCACTTGAGCGGGCAACAACATTGTGTTTTTTGCTTCTCCATGTAACAAGGTTTCCTCCTACAAAAGTGAAATATCCTGAAGTAGACCGCCTATCATCTATCGCTCCAGCCCAGTCAGCATCCGTGTATACATTTATGCCTTGAGAGTATGCAGATTTTGTGAACAAAATTCCCTTCGCTGGAGTTGATTTCAAATATCTCAAGATACGCATAACTGCATTCATATGTTGTTCTCCAGGATTATGCATAAATTGACTTACAACACTTAAGGCATAAGCAAGGTCTGGTCTCGTGTGTGCTAGGTACATCAATCTTCCCACAAGTCGTTGGTATCTCCCTTTATCAACTGGAACTTGATTAGGTTCAATACATAATTTCAAACCTTCTTCAACAGGTGTATCAACTGGTTGAGAAGTTGTCATGCCGGTTTCTTTTAACAAATCCAAAGTATATTTTCTTTGGCACAAGTAAATTCCTTTAGCTGATCTAGACACTTCAATCCCAAGAAAAAACTTTAGTGGACCAAGGTCTTTCATCTCAAATTCCTTAGACAAGTAGCTTTGAAGAGCCTTCCTTTCTTCAGGATCATTTCCAGTCACCACCATGTCATCGACATAAACAATAAGTGCAGTGATCTCACCTTGTTGTCTCTTCAAGAACAAAGTGTGATCTGTGTTGCTTTGATTATAGCCAAATGCCTTCATAGATTTTGTAAATTTTCCAAACCATACTTGGAGATTGTTTGACCTATCGGTGATTTTTTAACTTGCACACTTTATGATCATATACTTCTGGTACCCTGCATCCAGGAGGAAGATCCATATAGACTTCTTCAGACAATTCACCATGTAAAAAGGCATTCTTCACATCAAACTGTTGCAATGGCCAATCCAAATTTGCTGCCAAAGATAATAAAACTCGAACTGTATTAATTTTAGCAACTGGTGCAAATGTCTCTGTATAGTCGATTCCATAGGTTTGAGTATATCCTTTAGCCACCAATCTTGCTTTAAATCGCTCTATCGTGCCATCTGCTTTGTACTTGATTGTATACACCCAACGACATCCCACTGTTTTCTTTCCTGGTGGGCATTTGACAAGTTCCCACGTATCATTTTTTTTTAAGATTTCATTTCATCATTCATAACTGCTCTCCACCGTGGGTCAGCTAAGGCTTCCTGCACATTGTTAGGAATAGATACAGCAGATAATTGATTCACAAAAGATTTATTTGATTCTGATAAACGATGATTTGACACATAATGACTCATTGGATATCTAGTTTTACTAGAAATTTCGGGTTCATAAGTGGTCTTAGAGATACCTCTATTGTGTCGTGGTGGTAGCTGTCTTTTTGTTGGTTCAGATGCTAACTCAGGAGCATCCTTAGTCGGCAACGATTGGTTTGGTACATCAGTTGCTTGTGGTGTGATGGATGTAGGGGATAACGAACCCATAACTTCAATTTCTTGCTTCTCTTGACTTTCAGTAGCACCCAAATATGATTCTTCAATTTTTTGGTGCTCTTGATGGTTTCCAACAGCACCCAAATCTGATTCTTCAATTTCTTGGTGTTCTTGATGATTTTCAACAACACCCAAATCTGATTCTATCGTGTCCTGGTTATCAGGTGCAGAAAGTCCCACTTCTTTATAATCTAGAGACAAAACTTCTTTTTGACACTCCCCATGAAGTTTTGGCTCAGAGAAAAAATATATAGATTCTTCATGAAAAACAACATCCATTGTAATAAACATTCGCTTAGTTGGAGGATGATAGCATCTGTACCCCTTTTGATAAGCAGCATTCCCCAAAAAAACACAACGCAATGCACGAGGAGTTAGTTTGTTACGCTGGTTTTTATGAAGATGTACGTATGCCACACAACCGAAAACATGCGGAGTCAAATTTGGAACTTCTGATGCAATAACCGTTTCAGCAAGAGCTTGATATGGTGTTATAAAATTAATGGTGCTAGAAGGTACCCGATTGATCAAATGTGTTGCATAAATGAGTGCTTCTCCCCAATAAGATAAAGGCATATGAGCTTCTATTAATAAAGCACGAACAACTTCTAACAGATGACGATTTTTCCTCTCGGCTACTCCATTTTGTTGGGGTGTATTAGGACAAGTCGTTTGATGAATAATTCCTTGTGCTTCCAAATATTGCTGAAGTTCATGGCTAGAATACTCTCCCTCGTTGTCACTGCGTAAAACTTTTATTGTTGCATTATACTGGGTGCAAATCATTTTATGAAACTTTTGAAACAACAAATTCACTTCACTTTTGAATTTCATCAAGCACAGCCAAGCCACTCTGGTACAATCATCTATAAAAGTAACAAACCAACGTGATCCACCTAATGTTTTCACCTTTGATGGACCCCAAACATCAGAGTGTATTACCATAAAAGGAATCAAACTTTTATTCATACGGGGCAAAAAAGACACCCGGTGACTTTTTGCAAGCTCACAAACGTCACACCGGAAACTAGAACAATCAAATTTTGTAAATAACTTGGGAAATAACTTCTTAAGATAACCAAAAGAAACATGTAGAGCCTTGATGCCATAGCGGATATCAGATTTTTTGTTTTGTTCTCAAAGCATCCCACGAAAAAGCAGCGTGGCGATTTGAACTTTGCGACTCAATTCCAAGTAATACAACTTTCCTTGTCTAGTACCACAACCATTCGTCCGCCTCGTTGAATGTCCTTAAACACACAACGTTTAGGCCAAAAATTACAACACAAAATAGAGCATCGATAATTTGAGAAGCGGACAAGAGATTATAATCCAAAGATGGGACAACTAATACGAATCTAAGTTCAATGTATTAGTGAGAGACGAGATCTTTCTCCAATGATAGGTGCTGATGAACCATTAGCAGTGGAAATAAATTTTTGTGAGGAAGGTTTAAGGGATGAAATTTTTCCAGAATCAAATGTCATGTGATCCGTAGCTCCGGAATCAATTATCCATGTATTATTAGAAACAAATGCAGATGAATTTAAAGCCTTACCACCATTACCTTTTGTTGCTATCAACGCTGTTGATTTTTCAGCAATACCTTCCTCAATATTTGTTTCTATAGTTGCAGCAGTAGAGGTATTGCTTGTAGTTTTCTTTCTCAAATCACGACTATGATCCCACCATTCTGGGTATCCCACAATTTCAAAGCAGCGATCCTTTGTGTGTCCTGGTTGATCACAGTGGGAGCACTTAAAATTGGATTTATTGGTACTTGTAGAAGCCTTAAATCTGGTTCGAGCTTGATGGTTTTGAGATGATCGGTTCTGATTCGATTTATTTCTGCTCACCATGGCAGATGCTTCATATTTTTCAAGTTCTCCATTCATTGTTGCATGGCAGATAGACTCACGACGAACCAATGAGTAACATTCTTCTAATTCTGGAACAGGATCCTTTCTTAAAATTTCACCGCGAATTTGTTCAAATTCCGCATCTAAACCAGCTAGAAAGATGTGCACTCTTTGTCGTTGAACAGACTTGCAATAAGAGACCACATCATTCTCATTTTCCATTATCACCCTATCACGATGATCAAGCTCACTAAAAATTTCAGTTAGTTCTCCATAATAAGTAGAGAGGGATTTACCATTTTGTTTTGCAGAAAATGCCTTCGATTTAACGTGAAGACTTGTAGTTCATCGGCTCCATCATAAAAACTTTTGTGATGCTTTCCAAATATCTCGAGCAGTGGGTAGGCGAATATATCGCTTCATAATCTCTGGAGACATAGACATCAACAGCCACCTCTTAACTTTTTGATTGTCAGTGTACCACTTCTCATATCCCTCATCCTTTTTTGCAGGTGGTTGTGTGCTCCCACGAATAAATGAGAGTTTTTCTTTTTCAGCAATGTGCATCTCTATAATCTGAGACCACATATCGTAGTTTGTATCATTCAGAATAATCCCAGCATTGAAAGATGAACTTTCAGATTGAACGATAATTGGAGCATACTTAGCTCCAGAAGTTTCAACATCAGATTTGCCCATAGCTTTGATACCAAGTTGAAAGAATGGCAGAATAAATCTTTCTGCTTCTTTTTTTTTACTGATAATTTCATTGCATCTGTACATCAACTATATACTTAAAAACTCTTAGTTGTACGTTGACGCTACAATCATGGAATCCATATTACAGTTTCCTATTTTACAAACATTGCTAAAAAACAAGCCGACAGATCCCATCAGATCAGTAAGAAATAAATACAAAATATCTTAACATCATATTATCAGTAGGTGGAATTTAACGAAGAGGATATGGTGATGGTAATGATTCATCCAGAGCATTTTGTTAAAGACAAATATAAGAAACTTTATTTATGAAGTTTTGGACCATTTTAGATCCTCTAGAAAATAAGTATTAATACTTATGTTTTGGAATTACCAAGTGACGTATAAATCAATTTTATCTTTAATGTTGCATACCTAACTATTTATTATGGACATGATGGTACACAATCTCTTGCTACAGCTAGAATGATTTTAACTACTCCTCATCTTAAAAAGGAGATAAATGTTATTCTTTGCAAATATATTGTAGTTACAAGAGGTAGGATATTGACGGTTTCTCATCAAGTGGAAATTTAAATTTCAGAAGTTGAATTCAAATTTATATGGCCCATATTTGTCACATTCTACTTTGAGTATTACTTCAAACAAGTTGGGGAGAATAGATGCGAACTTTAATTTGGTGGGATGAAGGATGTGAATTAAGTTGATAGCAAAAATAATATGAATTGAAATTTAAATTATGTTACGATTCTTTATTATATAAGAAGTATTAGTTTTAGATACGTTATCCTAGTTGTATAGGGGTTATACTTATAATATGCTTTTAAAATATGATTTAAATTTGTCGGGGACCATTTCTTACTTGAATAAGTATTTTAAGAATTTCTTTATAAATATGGGTGTACCTAGCCTTTTGATACGAGTATGTACATGGGGGGGTTGATAATGGTCTGCATGGAGTATGTACATAGGTTTAGATTGAATGAGTTTGTTATTTCCTTACGTGGTCATTATCGACTTGTTGTTAGGAGACATGGGTATTCCTATTGGTTCTGCCAGATTCTGGCAGGATGGAACGTTGCCGTTGTACTCCATATGATTGACTGTCTTCTGTGGTGAATTTGGTGTGAAGATACCTGCAAAACAAGGAAGGCTTGACGAGGGTTGTGTCCCGATTAGCCCCTCCGACGCTCAAGTCAGTTTTCTGGTGAGTGTAAGGTTGATAAACACAGAGAAAGCTAGGTTAATGATTGTGCGTACCTCTGTTATGAGAATAATACCTTTTATATGGTTTTTCAGCTAGGTTTAGGTCTTTACGTATCTGCATGGGAGGTGTTCTTCTACTGTTGGGCCATGGATGTGTGGGTCAGTCCCGAATCAATTGATGGATGTGAGACCGACCGATCGGCCTGTGGGATTGGACTCAGGTCCAATATAGCCGACCCAACCATAAGTCCCCCTACTCCTCGAGTCTGAGCGAAGAGTAGGGTCGAAGGAGTATGTTGGACGTTGTTGTTAGTCGGTTACCTCATAGCTCGTAAGCAAGATGGCTCGTAAGGTAGTCGATCGGTCAGGTATTGGCCTTGTAGCTCGGTCATGGGATAGCTCGGGCAGTTTTGATCGGTCAGTTGCCAACTAGTCGTACCTGACTGCTCATATTGGGGTCAACTGGCTGAGGGCCCCCGATTGATCGGTCTCGACACTTACTGCGTGACAGCTTACGCTGTAGTAGGTCAGATAGCCATCATTGGCAGACGCTTGGACTTGCTTGAAACATTTATTATTTGACGGCGCGTGCTCTCTGACAACTGTTCAGAATCTGAAACGTATCGTCCTTGTAACCGTTGCGTCGCTGTCCCGTACGTCCTTTCAACTACCGCTCCTTTCTGGATTTCAAACAACCCTAATTCCCGTGGCTTAGATCATGCCGCATGTCTGAGCATAGCTCGGATTTTCTCCACGCGTCGTAGTCCGATTGGGTCACTTTCGAGTGTTCCTTCTGCCGACCCTTTATAAATACTCATAGTCGACGAGTTGTGGCGGTTTTTACCTTTTGCTTTCGTTCTCCCGCTTACACTTTGCCTTCGCTTGTTCTTTATCGTTCGCGGTTCCCAGAAATTTCCTTTCACTTCGCCGTCTGATTTCCCTGTTTCGAACCTCTGATTAGGTACGTCCTTTTTCTTCATTCCCTCTTCTTTTCCTAAAATCTTTTTCTTGGTGAACATGTCGACGGGTAGTTCTGGGAGCATGGTCGGAGGTACGGAGGAGATGTTGATGAGAGAGAGAGAAGACGGTTTAGTTGTGGAGTTGCCGCCAAAGACTGCATCTTCGATGATCGTGGGGGAATTCAACAAATTGTCTCTTAGGTATAATATCCCTTCGTCTTGAGGGTCCCGACTGGCCTTTAGGCATGAGCGGATCCACAGCAACTTCAGTGGATATTTCGCCGTCTCCGGTAGCTTTTTCTCAGTAGGCGGCATGAGGCTCCCGTACGCTCCGATTGTTAACGAGGTATGCGCCATGTTTGGGTTATTGCCGAGCCAAATTCCTCCGAATAGTTGGAGGTTTATAAACGGGTTGGCATTCTTTGTGCCATCGATTCGACCATCCGCCTAAAATCGGCATTCTGCGCCACTTCCTGATGATGAGCCATAGTCCGAGCTCTGGGGCTGGAATCCCCTTTCTGCAATATAGAGATGCTCTGTATCGCCCGGCTAGGACACCCTCGAAAATTTCTTCCTGGCGAACCAAGTATTTCTTTGTGAAGCCCCCAGGATCTTCCTCTCGAGTGCCGACCATGGAGGTATCCTCAGTCGGCGATGGAATGATTGAATCGACCACATCCCTTAGCAGGGAGGAGTGGGAGGTGGTCCGTCGTATCAAGGAGCTCGGCAGATACGACTTTGCTCAGCTCATTCAGGGATACCCCAGGGGGGCCTCAACCGATTCTTTCCTCGTCGATCCCCCACCACAAATTAGCGGGCTAAAGGAGGAAACCGCCCCGTCCGGTTGACTCCTCGTGATTGTACTAATTGTTAAACTTTTGTGCATTAGTTTTGTTCTCTAACTCAATTTATCATCGTGCAGCCATGGTGAGGATGGGAGCTCGAGCTTCTACGTCAAGGAAGCAGGCCTCTCAGAAGAAGGGGAGTGAGGCGGAAACCGGTGAGGGCGCCGCTTTGTCTGCGGGGTTGGTTTCTTCGGCAGTGTCGGCGGGTGTTCCTCCTGCCGGGGACCTTCCTATTGTGTCGGAGCCATTGCCAATTGTGCCAGTCGCCATGGTACGGGCGGCTCCGGTAGAGGAGGAGGAGGAGGAGGACGCGGGTCCTCCTCTTAAGAGGAAGAGGTTGGTTCAGCTGGGTGACCTTCCATCCCACCCGGCGAGTCCAGCCGGGGGAGGTAAGCAGAAAAAGGGGAAGGGGAAGGCGTAAGCCGTAAGCCTTGGGCAGTGGGAGCCTGCCATCAAGTTGGGTAAGGACGTCTCGATCGGGGACCTCGAGGTGTCCCGTTACCTTGTCGAAAGGGTTACTCCCCTTGTGGACGAGCGGGTCATGGAGAAGAAAGGTAACCTGGAGTTGGGTTCTCAGTTCGTTCGTCTCGGTATGCGGGCTGCGACGACTTCCCTTGTCGTGCTGCAGCGTTTGGAGACTCTGGACCAAGAAGTCCAGGATCTCCATGAGCAGATGAAGGGTTTGAAGGGCGAGCTGTCAGAGGTGAAGGAGGGGAGAGACCTCCTCCAGGCTAAAAACGCGTCCCTTGAAGAGGAGAAGAAGGCCCAGGAGGGGGAGATGAGAGCTTTGACGGCTCGACTGGCCAAAGTAGAGGAGGAGAAGGAGAATGAGAGAGAGAGGAGGGAGAAGGAGAGTGAGGAGTGGAGGAAGACTGTGAGGGCGGAGCGGGAGCTCAACAAGAAGTACCGCCAAGACTGCCATTCCGCCATGGTGGATAGAGATAGAGCCGAGAAAACCCTGTGGGAGGTGCGGTGCTCTGTGCGGGAGCAGCGGATTGAAGCGATCAAGCGATGGAAGAGGCGGTTCTTGTACGAGGAGAGTTTGGAGCTCGCTTGTGAGGTAACCCTCTCGGTTTTGAAGAGGGGCTACGAGCTCCATGCTCCTGAGGGGGTGGAATGCCCTTCATTCGAAGTCTATGCCGAGTCGCTTATTCCCGCAGCTTTTGGGCATTTTTTGGAGGAGATCACAAAGAGAGTCGAGGGAGAACCGGGCGATGTTCCTGATGAAGAGCTAGATCTCAGCTCCGAAGAGGAAGAGCTCCCTCATGAAGATGTTCCTTCGGTTGCTCCCCCGGGTCCTGCTCCTGTTCCCGTTGTGTCGCTCTCCGAAGAGGAAGAGCTTCCTAGTGAAGATATTCCTCTGGTTGTTCCCCCAGGTCCCGCTCCTACGTCCTTTCTGCCTGCTTCCGAGGCTTCCCCTGGGTATTCTCCTTCTCCTTCGGTTATTGGTAGCTCCCCTTCTCCCAAGTTGTATAGCTCACCTGATCGGGCTTGTGGCGAGGGTCAATTTCCAATAATTGAATTTTTTTTGAAGTTACTTTCCGTATTTTCGTTTTGTTTTCGATCATAGTGTAGTTTGGTAAAGTCGCTCATGGCCGACCAGCTTCGAGGTCGACCTATAATTGAGGCCGAGCTACGGTCCCGGCGATTTTGCCTTGGTGACCGATCGACCTTAGTCGATCCGTGTCGAAGGCGAGTGAAGGGTCCCAAGGATCTTGTCTTAGCGACCCGACCGACCGTGGTCGATCTATGGAGAATTCCGAACGATGACGAACGAGGGTCCCAAGGATCTCGTCTTGGCGACCCGACCGACCGTGGTCGATCTATGGAGAATACCGAACGATGGTGAACGAAGGTCCCAAGGATCTCGTCTTGGCGACTCGACCGACCGGGGTCGATCTATGGAGAATACCGAACGATGGCGAACGAGGATCCCAAGGATCTCGTCTTGGCGACCCGACCGACCGTGGTCGATCTATGGAGAATACCGAACGATGGCGAACGAGGGTCCCAAGGATCTCGTCTTGGCGACCCGACCGACCGTGGTCGATCTATGGAGAATGCCGAACGATGGCGATGGCGAGGGTCCCAAGGATCTTGTCTTGGCGACTCGACCGACCGTGGTCGATCTATGGAGAATGTCGAACGATGGGTACCTGGATTTTCTATTCTTTGCCATACATGATTGAATTCTTTATTTCCAAGAAATCTGAAAACCTCTTTATTGATGATAATGAGGGTGTGGACCGTTAAAAAACCTGTCTGGCAGGGACAGAAAAAAGGTACCCATATGTATACAAAAATGATAATAAAGAAAGATTAACTAAAATAAAACTTATCTATTGGTAGAACGCCTTCAAGTTCTGTGAGTTCCAAGGCCTTGGTAAAAACTTTCCTTTCTCATTGCTGAGGATGTAAGAACCATGCCCGACTTGCTTAATCACTCGATAGGGTCCTTCCCATGTCTATCTGAGCTTTTCGGGATACTTTCCAGCTGCCTCGGCTTTTCGTAGGACGTAACCACCTACCTTTACATCGCTCGGCTTGACCCTTCTGTTGTAGAACTTGGTCGCCTTTTGCCTGACGGCTTCTGAGCGAGCGGCTGCCCTTTCTCTATCCTCGCTAAGGAGAACGAGCTTTGCTCTGCGGGCTTCATCATTTCACATTTCTTCATAGCCCGACACCCTTTGATTGTACAATGTCGCCTCTACTGGAACTAGGGCTTCTGCCCCGAAGGTCATCCTGAACGGTGTTTCCCCTGTGGCTCCGTTCAGTGTGGTTCTATATGCCCACAATACTTCGTCTACTTCTTCCACCTGTGTCTTTCGGTAGTCCAGCGCTTCTTGAGGCGTTCATTATCTTTTATTGGTGTTCTCTGCGAGACCGTTATTTTGGGATGGGCTACCGAAGTCAACCGTAGCTTGATCTTTAGTCGGTCGCAGAAATCTCTAAACTTGTCGTTGTCGAACTGCCGACCATTATCTGTAACCAACACTATAGGCATCCCGAAGCGGCATAGTATATTCTTCTTTATGAAACTTTCCACCTTCCCTCGGTGATTGTAGCGATGACTCGCTTACCCACTTAGTGAAATATTCCACGCCACTATCGGGAATTTCTTTTGTCCGGACCGAGAGGAAGGGCCCCAGATATCCATTCCCCATTGAGCGAAAGGGATAGGATGTCTCACGATTTGCATCCGCTCGGTCGGCTAGTGAGACAGGCTGTTGTTTCTCTGGCAGGCCTCACATCGGTCGACCTTTTCCTGACAGTCTCTTCTCTCATCGTCGCCAAGATGGTACCTCGTCGATCAATCGGTGAGCCAACATTACGCCCCTATGTGATTTCGCACATCCCTTCATGAACTTCGGCCATTGCCTGCTCTACTTCTTCTTCATTCAAGCATCGAAGCAGCGGCCAGTCGTAAGACCGCTTATATAGGGTACCGTTGACGATCGTGTATTCGGCTGCCTTTATCCTTAACTTCTTGGCCTCTGACGCGTCTTCCGGTTGCTTTCCTTCTAAAAGGTACTGCGCGATCGGTTCTGTCCAACTCGACCGACCGATACTCACGTTGAGAACTTCCTCGACTTTCTGAATGCTAGGCCGATCAAGTCGTTCGACTAGAACATTGTTTATGGCATCACGGTCGGAAGCAATTTTCGAGAGCGCATCCGCTTTAACATTTTGAGCTCGTTCTATTCTGTTGATTGAGTACTGTTCGAAATTGCTCAATTCCTGCTTTACTAGCTCCAGATACTTGATCATGTTGTTCCCTTTGGCCTCATACTGCCCGGTGACTTGGCCGACCACCACTTGGTTGTCATCAGATATCTTGGTGCTTCACCTCCATCTCCACAGCTAGTTGGAGGCCGGTTATCGAGCCTCATATTACGCCTCGTTATTGAGGCCTTGAATTCTAACCGAAGGCGTATTCTACCTTTTCTTCCATATCGGGTGACCAAAGACTACTCCCGCTCCGCATCCCTCGACATTGGATGACCCGTCCACAAACAAGTTTCAAAGGGGCGCTGCCGTTCTTCGAGCACGGTTGGCTCATCTCGCAATGAAGTCCGCCAACACTGCGTTTTAATGGTCGTGCGGGGCTTGTATTGTATGTCGAACTCTCCGGTTCTACCGCTTACTTTATCACCGACCAAGTTTGGGCTTTTGAAACCACCGCCGAGGGTTCATCAGTCCATACCTCAATGGTATGACTTTGGAAGTAAGGCCTCAGCTTCCTAGCTGCCATTATCAAAGAGAGGGCTAGCTTCTCTATGGGCGTATATCGCGTTTCTGGCCCGGTCAACACTTTGTTGACATAGTAGGCGGGATGCTGCTGGCTTCCTTCCGATCGGATAAGTACCGCGCTGATTGACCCCTCCGTAATCGCCAAGTATAAAATCAGGTTCTCCCCCTCTACCGGGCTTTGCAGAATAGGCGGGCTAGAAAAATATTATTTTAAGTGTTGGAAAGCTTTTTCGCACTCATCCGGCCATTGAAACTGGGTCACGTTCGCTTTCCTCAGGACTTTGAAAAATGAGAGGCACTTATCTCCTAGTGCGAAATGACACCTTTCGTGAAACTATCCGACCGGTCAATATCTGAACATCTTTCAAGCATTGCAGCGAAGGCATCTGTATGATGGCCTCAATCTTCTCTGGATTAGCTTCGATTCCCCGTTGAGTAATCATAAACCCCAGGAATTTTCCGGATGCCACCCCAAACACGCATTTTTCCGGGTTTAGCTTCATCTGGAATTTGTTCAAGGTCTGGAAGACTTCCTTGAGATCTTGTACATGTTCTGCGGACGTCTTACTTTTGACCACCATATCATCCACATAAGCTTCCACCGTCCGGCCAATTTGTTTTTTAAAGACTTCTGTGATGAGCCGTTGATAGGTCGCCCTGACATTTTTTCAGGCCGAAAGGCATTACTTGGTAGCAATATGTGCCTTGGTCGGTTATAAAGGCAGTCTTTTCCTCGTCTTCCAAGCTCATTTGGATCTGATGATAGCCCGAGAAAGCATCCAGGAAGCTGAGCAGCTCATGCCCTGAGGTGGAATCTACTAATTGGTCGATCTTAGGTAGTGGGAAGCTGTCCTTTGGACACGCTCTGTTCAGGTCGGTGAAATCTATGCACATTCTCCACTTCCCGTTCTTCTTTTTCACCAAAACGACATTGGCGAGCCATTCAGGATATTTGACCTCTCGGATGAACCCGGCCTCCAACAACTTCGCTACTTCCTTCTCGATCACCCCCTGTCGTTCCTTGCTGTGCCATCGCTTCTTTTGTCTGATCAGCTTATAGTCATGCCGAATACCGAGGGAGTGAGATGCGACTGATCGAGAAATTCCGGGCATGTTGCTCGGTAACCAAGCGAAAACCGACCTATTTTCTACCAAACAATCTGTGATTTCTTTAACCAGGTCCCTCTGCAGCTCGGAACCTAGGTTTGTGAACTTAGAAGGGTCGGTTTCGTCTAGTACGACCCTCTGCGTTTCTTCCACTGGGTTCATCCTGTCCGTCACAACTCGTCGACTATGAGTATTTATAGAGGGTCGACAGAAGGAACACTCGAAAGTGACCCAATCAGACTACGACGAGTGGAGAAAATCCGAGCTATGCTCAGACACGCGGCATGATCTAAGCCACGGGAATTAGGGTTGTTTGAAATCCGGAAAGGAGCGGTAGTTGAAAGGACATACTGGGATAGCGGCAAGAGCGGTTACAAGGACGTCGTTTGATTACGAGCGGTTGTCGAGAAACGCGCGCCGTCAAATAATAAATGTTTCAAGCAAGTCCAAGCGTCTGCCAATGATGGCTATCCGACCTACTACAACAGAAGTCATCACGCGATAAATGCCGAGACCGATCGGTCGGGGCCCTCACCACCGACCCAATCTGAGCGATCAGTGCGACTAGTCGACACCCGATCGATCGAAACTACCCGAGCTATCCCATGACCGAGCCTAAGGCCAATACGATGATCGACCACCTTACGAGCCATCTTGCTTACGAGCTATGAGGTAACCGACGAACAACAACGTCCAACATACTCCTTCGACCCTGCTCTTCGCTCAGACTCGAGGAGTAGGGGGGTTTATGGTTGAGTCGGCTATATTGGACCCGAGCCCAATCCCACAGGCTGATCGGTCGGTCTTACATCAAGAGAGCTCGTCAGCACTACCGCCCCATCTAATGTTTTAGTCTCTGCTAAGTAACATTCTCTGGCGATTCTCTGCTGACCTCTGACAATACCGACTCAAGTGGGGTGTCGGAACTTCATAACTTGGTAGTAAGTGGAGATGATTGACTGAGGGCATTTTGAGTTGCCCTACCGATTATTGCATTGTCGCCCTTGAAACTTTCGACCGGGAACTCAACGTCCCTTTCTATCTCGACGGTTTACGCCGAACTTTACTTTCAAGTACACGGGCGAACGGGTGGCCGACGCCTTGTTACCCTTTGATGGGGCCGTCGTGGGTAGTAGTCAATCTTTGGGTATCTTCATCTGTTTGAAGGCCTCATAATATAACAAGTCGACTGAGCTGCCCGTGTCAATCATCACCCGTTTCACCTCGTATCCGTCCATATTCAGGTTTACCACGAGGGCGTCGTCATGAGGGCAACTTACTCCATTGAGGTCGGACTCATCAAATGATATCATCTCGTCGCTCTCCCTCGGCTTTTTGATGGATGAGTCTTTGCCGACCTGTTTGACATATCTTTTTCTCCCTTTGTTGTTGGATCCCCCGGCTGTATTTCCACCGAATATCATATTAATGACCCCAGTCGGTCGGTCATCTTGTTGCACGACATTTCCGTCATTTCTTTCCCTCGACCGCCCTCTCTCTTCTCGTCGATTATCCGAATTCGCATTCTGCCTCCCTTCGTCATTTTTGTCATTTCTACCCAGGCGATGCGCCTCATTATGCGCCGACATCGTCTGCGTCGATTATCCCGATCGGCATTCTCGCCGTGCTTCACAAATCGCCTAACCTTCCCTTTGTATGAGGAATTGATTTCTTTTTCAATCGCCAAGAATCTTAGTGTCATGACCGACCTCTTTGTGGAAACGACAATACAAATTAGGGTTCCCGTCCTTGTAGGGATCTTCATTTTTCGAGTTCTCAGACGGTTTCCCATCCGCTCTCATTGCCGCTAACACCTCTTCATATCCTTTGTTTAGTGTGGTGAACTCCGTCGATATCCCAGCCGGTCGGTCGGTCTTCTCCAGTTCGGTGGCCTTTTGTCGCCAGGCGAATTGCTCGCCTCATCATTCATTGAGCGATAATCCGCTCGACGCCTCGTATTTTTCAGCACTTCTTCGTGAATATACCTATCCGCCTGTTTCTTATTTCTGAATGGATCGGGCTGATCGAGGCTAGTGACTTCTTAAACTCCTCGTCCCTCGTATTGGTCATGGAGCGCGGCCAAGATGGACGAAAGCGGTGTGGTCGGGCACCTCGACCGCAACCGTTATTGAACCGAGTGATGAACTCCGCAAACTCGTTTCTTCCTTGGGTAAGTTGCATCACCTCTAGAAAGTGTCTTTTCATGCCGCTTACTAGTGGCAAACTGGTTCAGAATAACAACTGAAATCTTGAAGCATGTGATCTGACCGAGGCAAGTTTATTAAACCATCGCTGGGCTCCCTCTTGGAAGGCCGTGCAGAAAGCCTTACATTGGATAGCGTCCGAAACACAATGTAGATTCATCATGGATTGGAAGTGCTGCAGATAATCCAGGGGGTCGGTCTTCCCAGTGTATTTCTCGGGGGTCGGTATTTTATGCCGGTCCGGAAGTCATCCAAGATTTCAGGGTGAAGGAGAGTCAGATCGCTATTGGGCAATCCGGACGAAAGCTCATAGCCGCGTTAATCCAATCATCCGCGATTTTTTTTAGGGCTTCAGATGGGCGATGATCGGTTGTTAAACTGATTTGTCGGTAATTGGCCATGCAGACGGCGGTATTGTCTTGATTGAGGCTGCAAGGTCTGGCGAATCACCGATTCACCGCCTCCTCTATCATTTGCTTCGGTGGTGTCGTGGACGGAGGAGGATCTGCGCTTAACCGGTCTTTGGAGATTCGGCGCAGATTGAGTGCAACGTTATCCTCTAAGGCCACGCTCTGTTCTTCTTGTTCTAAGGTTTGAAATTGCAGATTGATCGTTGGGATTAGAGGATTCGTCGCGGGAGACATGCGGTGCTGGCAGAGTCGCAGAAGTCGTGAGCTTATACGTTGCATCGCCAGAGCCGCGACAGCAGCTATATCAGGATTCATCGCCGCAGCCTGGCTGATTTGTGTGTTTCTGGACGTGGTGCCCAGAAGTCGGGCCCCACGGTGGGCGCCATTTGGTTCTGCCAGATTCTGGCAGGATGGAACGTTGTCGTTGTGCTCCATATGATTGACTGTCTTCTGTGGTGAATTCAGTGTGAAGATACCTGCAAAACAAGGAAGGCTTGACGGGGGTTGTGTCCCGATTAGCCCCTCCGACACTCAAGTCAGTTTTCTGGTGAGTGTAAGGTTGATAAACGCAGAGAAAGCTAGGTTAATGATTGTGCGTACCTCTGTTATGAGAATAATACATTTTATATGGTTTTTCAGCTAGGTTTAGGTCTTTACGTATCTGCATGGGAGGTGTTCTTCTACTGTTGGGCTATGGATGTGTGGGTCAGTCCCGAATCACTTGATGGATGTGAGACCGACCGATCGGCCTGTGAGATTGGGCTCGGGTCCAATATAGCCGACCCAACCACCTATATTTTGGATATACACAGCAGAGTAATATTTTGAATTTTAGGCAATATCACGCAATCAACAAGTTCCATTGGCTTCGTTTCATCTCAAAGGCACAGCCTTACAATGGCACCGGTGGCTTATGAAATTCAAGGGACCATTGACGTGGCCAGAATTCACTAAAGCAATCTTGCTTCGCTTCGGTCCTCCCGAATATGATGATCCCTCTAAAACTCTTTCTTGACTTAAGCAACTAACCATTGTGGAAACCTATTAAGAAGCCTTCGAACGACTCTCCAACCAGGTGAATGGGTTACATGAAAGCTTCCTTATTAGGTGAAGCAGTCACATTCCTTAGCAGAGGCCATCGGTATAGCCAGGTTGATTGAGGAACGAAGCCACCTTGACAAGAAAACTCCGACATTAACACATCTGAAGGAAAAGAGGAAAAAAAGGTAGTAGGTGAAGAAAGATATTCCTTTTCTTACTTGTATTGAATATTCAGACAAAATATATAAAACTATTTATCTTTTTCTATTTGGTGGTTGTCCTAGAATCAAGAAAACACTAACTAATTGCTAGCTGTACAATGCTACCCATATGTGCTCTATGTACTGTGATAGATAAGAGGAAAAAGACAAAGGTTTAAAATAGGCCAACTGTGTTTCATGTGAAACCCACATTCAGTATTTATTTTGGGTCGTCTATCATGCCCCGGTCAAGACGAAGTTGTGATTGAAAACCAACAACTTCAATCTTGCAAACGAGACCCAGAAATGCCCATGCGGTCAAAGCCTTTGTAAAGAGATCTGCGAGTTGCTTAGTTGAGTTCACGTGTCTCAACTCAAAGAACCCTAAGTTCACGCAGTCGCGAACCAGATGAAGGTCGATTTCCAGGTGCTTCGTCCTCTCATGGAAGACTGAATTTCTGGAGATGTAGATCGCAACTTGGTTGTCACAGTACAAAGGTATAGGTTTCTTGATCTGAAGCTAAAAAGTGTGTAATAGTTGGTTGTTAAGGAGCATCTGGAGAAGACACAACCTCCCCAGTCCGAGTTGGAGAAGTCTACAAGGTTAGGGTTTTCTTATGTTGCGTAAAAAATCCCTAAGTGCTGAGTTCCCTTAAGATATTTTAGTACTCTTTTGGCTGCTTCCTAGTGCGGTAGTCTAGGGTTACTCATGAACTGACTAAGTTGTTAACTAATGTATGTGATGTCAAGTCTTGTAAACCCTAAGTATTGTAATCTTCTCACTAATCTTCTGTACTCTTCTGGTTTTTCAAGTAACTCACCTGTTTCGATGCTTAACTTTGTTCCAGGAACTATGGGTGTTGCACAAGGTGAACAATCCAACAACCCAATCTCTTGCAAGATGTCTCGGATGTATTTCCTTCGGTAAGTATCATTCCATCTTCTGCTTTTTCTATTTCAATTCCCAAGAAGAACTTTGCATATCCAGGATCCTTGATGGTGAATTCTGCATTCAAAGTTTTCTTAACTGAAACAATTTGTTTTTCATTGATTTGTTCTTCATTAGCACTTGTTATCAAAATGTCATCCACATATATGATTACTGTCATAAAGTCATTCTTTATGCCCCTAGTGTATAAACAATGATTTGCTTCTGATTTAATGAACTTCATTGAGGATAGTTTTGAGGACAATTCTTTGTTCCACTGTCTTTCAGCCTGTTTTAGGCCATAGATTGATTTAATTAGTCTGCATACCTGTCCTTCCTTAGTTTTATTGTAGCCTTGTGGTGGCAGCATATATAGCTCCTCTTCTAGATGACCATGAAGAAAAGCATCATTGATGTCACATTGATGTCTTGGCTATTGTTTAGAGCCAGCTATAGCCAAGAATATCCTTATTGTTACCACCTTTTCCATTGGAGAAAAAACCTTCGAATAGTCAGCCCCCTCTCTTTGACAAAATCCCTAATCTAAGTGCCATAAATCAAAAATGTCTGAAACATTAAGAGCAACATTTTCAGCTTGTAAAATTCTAAATAAGGACCTTTTAGGGTATTGGGTGGTAGGAAGGTCTCTGAGTTCAATTCATACAATCTATTCAGTGCCTTGATGATAGCTATAACATCATTAGTCTGAAGGTCCTGCAAAAACAACTTGTTAGATAGGAAAATGGCAGCGATCTCATTCTGTGTAGCAAGCTTATTAACTGATAACAAGTTCTTGAATAAATTAGGCATATGTAAGATTTCTTTTAGGGTGATTTTGTTCCTTATCTTTGTGTGGCTAATGTGGGCAACTTCTTGCTTTGTTCCATCGGGTAGAGTCACATGACCATAAGTATTATTATTAGCTACATACTTACTGCAAAGACTCAAATCAGTTGTCATATGTGTATAGGCACCAGAATCAATAAGCCAAGAGTTAAGATATTCAGAAGCAATGTTCACAGAGTGTGTAGCATTACTTGCATAGTTTTGGTACCCTGAATATTTTACCTCTCCAGTAGTTTTGCCCTTGATAACTTTACTTATCTCCTGTTGAATGAAGTTTACAAGATCAGAAGAGATCCCTCCATTCCATGACTTTTTCTCATTATGTTCTTTTGTGGTTTCTTCAAGGTTGTCCACTGTCTGTGCCAAGTTTGCCCTTCTTTTTTCTTTATGTGCAGTGAGCTCCTTACACCAGTCAGGGACTCCATGGATTTTGAAGTAGGTTTCCAAGGTATGCCCACTCTTTTTGCATTTTTCACAGTATTTATCCTCCTTCTTGAGATAGGGTCCTTTGCCAGCATTTGTATTATTTTTCCCTCCTTTCTTCCATTGTTTGGCTAGCATTACCATGTTGGGAGTATTGTCCATAGTAGAGTTGACCACCCTTTATCTTTCAACTGTCTGTAGCATAGAAAAAACCTTATTTGCAGTAGGTAGTGGCTCCATTAGCATGATTTGATTCACCACTTGCTCAAACTCGTCATTGAGTCCCTTTAAAAACTGCACAAGTCGGTGAATGTTTTCTTTGGCAGTGATGATTTTTGATGCATCACAAGTGCACATGGGAGTCGGATTTAAGCTAGACAAGTCATCCCATAATTTATTCAGTTTAGTATAATAAGCATAAACTATTAGGGTACCTTGTTTTAGGGAACTTATTTCCCTTTCTATTGAATATAGTAGTGGCCCATTAGCTTCTCCAAACTTTTTTTATAGTTCCATCCAAAGTTCTCTAGCTGTAAGAAAGGATAGGAAGACATCATTTAGTTCTTTAACCATGGCAATGAGAATCTATGACTTTACCATGCTATCCGCTCTCTTCCATTTTGCTGACAAAATCATATCTTTTATGGGCATGATGCAGGACTCATCGATGAAGGAGAGTTTATCCTTGACACAAAAGGCCTGCTATGTTTCGTGTGAAGCCCACATTCAGGGCTTATTTTGGGTCATCTATCAACATCCAGACTAAACTCTTTACCCATTTTGTAATCAATTCTACCTTTGAATCCGCCACCAATTCGTAGGTTGACCACTGAAGAAGCCCACGAGCGAAGAGAAAAAGGCCTTTATTATTATTATGATGAACGATTCGTGCCAGGATATAGATGCGAACGACCACAACTTTTCATGATTTAGGATGCACCGAACCATAAACCAGTTGAAATGGCCACAGTCGAAGAGACCAAAGGAGTAGGAACGCTACCCCAATTATCATTACAGGCAATCACGGGAACCTCCCATCCCCACACCATCCGAGTTCCTTGAAAACGTCGGAACAAAGATCTTACGGCACTAATAGATGGAGGCAGCACCCACAACTTCATTGATGATGCAGTGCTAACCAAGTTTAGGTTAGTCGTGGACCGAAAAATAGCAGTTCCAAGTTATGATGGCCAACTTTGACATAATATAATGCATGTGTATGTGTATGTCATTAACCATCTCTGCATAAAAATCTTACACTGGATGGCATTTCATATACTGTACATGGACTATGAGGAACGGGTTTATAAGAGTTGACAGAAAAAGAACTGCAAGGGCTCCACAACTTGGGATTTTTTCTTCGCTCAACCCGTGTACAACTATTAGGCCATTTCTACAAGACCTACAACGACTGTTGGATGAATTCACATTGATTGGCCCATTCCTACTTCAACCAGAGTTGTCCGCGAGATTTTAGGATTAGCCCATAATGTAATTCATTAAAAACTTTGGATGAATTGCGTCTCCACCGTATCTAATCTTATTAAAAGATGGGTTCCATTGGAATGAAGCAATCTCACAAGCCTTTTTTTTGTGGTTAAAAAGGAAAGAAAGTACATAGCTTTACGCAACAAGCCTGGGAAAGGAGATACTTACAATATCCTCTAGCAGGATACTAATACAGTCCATGGGGGCAGCTGAAAAAATTAAACTCCGAGCTCGAAATACTTTGTATGGTTTGCTATCCAATCAGCTAGCCTATTTCTTTCTCTATAAGCATGACAAGGCTTCACATTCCAGTCTCTAGCAATCAATTTCTGAATTTCTTGCACTATATAACACTTCATATCCTATATGTGGCGTGAGCAAGAGAGGATATTGATAACAACTAAAGAGTCCACCTCTAACTCTATACGTCAGGCAGCCAAGTTCAAACGCTTCTATAGAAACAGATGTACATTATCCAATATTGTGAGTAAAGTCTGCTAACCAAAACCCCCCATGATCCCGCAAAACTCCCCCGACTGCAGCCCAGGAAGAGTAGACCTGTCAGTGTTGAGGTTGACCCATGTAGGATAAAGTCGCGACCATCCGATTAGTTTTTCCTTCTGTTGTCCTGGCGTAGCCAAAGCTCGGTTGAATAGAGTTCGAGCTCGAGTAATCCAAGCAGTATAATCAAGGACAACTAAATGAGGAGTGGACGGCCATACAAAACTTTCGTCAAAGATGTATTTGTTGCGCCGGAACCAAAGAAATCAGCATGCAGTACCAAAAATTACAGCTCATTCAAAACCAGACACCTTATCCTTGTTTATTAAATTATCTGGAATCCAGTCTTGCTTGGTCCCATGAAAGAAAATATTATCGGCTATGAATCGGGAAAAAGACAGCATAATCACGGAGCTCGAGGACAATCTCTCAAGGCATGGACATTCGATTCACGGGCTCCATAACGTGGACCTATGTTTTAAAACCTGGATTGTCATTAAATTGGTGGCCTTATTGGTTACTGGTTTAATCAGTTCGACCGGTTCAACTACCGATCGAACCGATGTTACGTAATAATTATACAATAATTATATTTAATTATATATAATATTAAAAAAAATTTAAAAAAATTCAAAAAAAAAATTATCGAACCGATACGACCGGTTTTGACCGATTAATGGGTCGATTGAAGGCAGGTTTTGCCAAGATCAATAGGATCGGATTACGACCGATTACCGGTCAGATCAACCGGTTCGATCCGAGTTTTAAAACCAAGATGTGACAATCTCACGAGCTTTTTAATAGTTCAAGGAAGCACTCACCTTATTGCCAATTATGAGAATCCAAATTTTCTATCTAATATTATGGTGTTTTATTGTGTCTGATAAATTTTCGTCGTTTATTTATGTGAATTTTATATAGGTCCTACGTAAATTTTGCATGAGCCTTATAAAATAAATAGTTAAAATTTTATGAGAAAAAATAAGATAGAGTAATATTAGACGGAAGATCTTAGTTCCGCTCCTGACCTTATTAGATTTTTCTCACCTCTCACAATTGAATGTGATGCAAGTGGCATAGGAATTCGAGCAGTTCTGTCACGACAAGGTTGACCAATTACTTATTTCAGTGAGGCTTACTACACTCTCTTACTACATGTGAAGAGGAAATGATGGCCTGGATGAAATCCTTGAGGAAGTGGCCTCCCCTATCTACTGGGACGCACTTTTTACAGTTCAAACTGATTAACAGTCTTAAGCACCTATTGGAACAACGAATTTCAACTTCGACTTAAACACGTTGTTTACTCAAACTCTTAGGCTATGACTATATTATTGAATACAAGTGTGACTTTGAGAATACCGCAACTGACTCCTTATCCCGCATGGTCGAGTTTCAGTTCATATCAGTTTTCATGCCCAAGGCAGATTGGTGGTTCCAACTTCAAGAGGAGGTCCAAAGGGACCCATATTATTCACCCTTGGGAACTCAGTCCTCTTCCAAACCATTTACAAAACGAGATGGCGCATGGTTCCCTGGTGATCGGGTCTACTTAATTCCACATTCACCTTTGCTTTCACAGATTTTGAATGAGTGTCACAACACACCTGCAAGTGGGTATTTTGGTTTTTCCAAAACTCTGTCAAGTGTGAAAGTCTCATGCGCTAAAGAGGGCATGCATCTGACAGTCAATAACTACATCCAACAATGCTATATTTGATTACATTTTAAGACCGATTGCCTCAACCTAGCCGGATTGCTTCAACCTCTTGCTACACCGACACAAGTATGGATTGACATTGCTATGGACTTCATTAAGAGCCTACCCACTTCCAGTGGCTATTCCTTCATCATCGTCATGATTGACCGTTTAACCAAGTATGCTCATATCATTCCGTTTAAAGCACTGTGGTGTTATCTATTTATCATACACATACACAATACTAAAGACTGTACTACTGGACTTTTGGAGGATGAAATTTAGAGAGAGAAAGCGTAATAAAACAGGGGCAAACAGAGTAAGTTTTAAGGACTCAACGACACATTGAGATTTCTTCATATGTTATTCAATATCAAAGAACAATCTATATATATAACTTCTGTGAATTCACAGCATTTATAACATCTCAATTTTCCTAACTGTCATGAGTGTCATCTCACAACTAATTCAACTAACTCTCCTTGAATTCTTTAAAATCAGTTCTTTACGTCGACATTCCTTCTGCAAGCACTCATTTACTACTTTAACTGTTGCTAAGGCTTTTGTTTCCTATATGGTTAAACTTTATGGAATTCCGGGTTTAATAGTGAGTGACCGAGATAAGATTTTCTTGAATATTTTGGGAGACTCTCTTTCAATTGCAAGGCAGCCAACTCCGGATGAGTTCAACCTACCACTCACAGAAGAATGGACAATCCGAAGTCACCAATCAGCTCCTTGAACAATATTTACGCTGTTTTGTAGGAGATCAGCTCAAGAAATGGATGGAATGGCTGCTGTGGGAAGAATTCAGTTATAATACTTCAATTCACTCTTTCATTCACGTGACCCCGTTTGAAGTCTTATATGGAGTCCCTCCTCCCCATTTGCCAGCCGATGTTCCTGGTACTACAGCAGTACAAGTGGTGGATACTTATCTTCGAGACTGTGATGCAATTCTTAAGGAACTGAAACACAGTTCGTCTTTGGCTAGTGACATAATGATGGTATATGCGAATCAGCATAGGCGTGATGTGAATCTTTCGCTTGGGGACCAAGTATACCTAAAGTTACATCCATAATGACAATCCTCAGTCGCTTCTAGGAGCTTTATGGAATTGTCTCTTCCTCTTCTTCACCTCCTGTTGACACAGAGTTGGACATTTCGCAGCCAAAAGCCATCCTTGACCATCGTGTAGTTCACAAGGGGAAGTATCGACCAAAACTTGAAATTTTAGTCGAATAGAAAGAGGCTACGATGGAGGATGCAACATGGGAGGATGCTCAATATTTCTCCCTTTTTTCCCACTTCCATCCTTGAGGCTCTGAGGGTTGATAATGGTCTCGGCAGAGTATGTACATGGTCCGTAGTTTTTTTTTTTTTTTGGGGTAAAAAGATGGGGCATAGACCAACGCATTAACAGAATAAAAAGTTACATAAAAACTAACCGGGTACGTTGGCCCTATAACATCACCAAGAATTATGTACTCAAGCTCGCGAGAACAAGTGTGCAAACAATGCACTCCCAAATAATAACCTAATGCAATATTAGCTAACTGATCCGCACGTTGGTTATTGCATCTCAACCTGCCAATCTCTATCTCTATGTAATAATCCGTAAATATCTCGAAATAACGCAGAATTCAAACTTCCTAAACGTTTGCCTATTTTAGGCATGGATATAATTGTTAATGAATCCACTTGCAGTCAAACTCGTCTATAACCCTTCCCTCATGCTATTAGTAGACCAACCTTTATTGTCCATAGTTCAGCCACGAAAGACGTTGCTACTCTAATATTTTGCACAAACTCATCTAACCATCTACCCTTCGTATCCCTGTATCCCTGATCACACCCCCAGCCCCTGCCACTCCTGAGTTACCCTTCGATTACATTGCATGAGTTTGTCATTTCCTTACGTGGTCATTATCAGCTTATTATTATTAGGGAACGTGGGTGTAGTAGATCCACGTCCTCATTTGTATTTAAGTCTTGTAGTTGTTAAAAGAAAAGGAAGGAAGAACCTATTGAACTCCTCTGTCGTTTTCTCTCCAATTCCCTTCTTTCTTAAAAATTCATGTATCACCTTTCAATAATAATATATCCTAAACTTTTCTAATTATTAATTAATTAATTTTCTATTTGTCTTACGTCAGCATAATTTTCTTTATTCTCAAGTCCTTTTCCTCCTCAAACTTGTCGCTTTACTCCTTCCATGTGAAGAGGGACATAGGACTTCCCATTGATCGATCTGTCAACTTTCCTTTTGAGCTTGTCTAGCCACTGCCCAAGGAATCTTCTCCTCTCGGTGAAATTATATAGAGTTCATGCCAACCAATATCCAATACACAAAAACAAGCATAGACAATGGGACCGGGTAAAGAGGCTGCTTCTGTAGGGTTTCTGCTCCTCTGTGGTTTTTAGTAACCAAGTTATGGATTATAATTAAAGTAAAAGACTGACTCTCTATTCTTTTGATTTCTTGTTTTTTTTGTACTAAGTATCCTAAGAGGGTCCAAAAGCATCTAAGTTAACCATAATATTAATCCTCGCTCAAATCAAATAGATTTCTAATTCTCTGCTCAAACTAGATCGCTCAAATCGAATAGATTTCTAATTCTCCGCTAGTTCAAACTAGATAGGTCTTTTTTTTTGTTGAATTGTGTTGTTTTATGCAACCTGCTGTGTTGAAATCAGTGGAGGAGCTTGCAATGAAAGTGAAAGTGAGGAAGAAGAAGAAGCTGAAAGGAAAAACAAAAGAGTTTAAATATAGGTGAAAAATGAAGTTGATGATCCTAAGCATAATTCAACAATATGTGGATCAAAGTAATGAAGGTACAAGTCAGATGGATGAAGCACAAGTTACTCCCAGAAGGAAGTAACCAGAATCGCAGAAGGAAGTAACTTGAAATCGCAGAAGGAAGTAACCAAAATCGCAGAAGGAAGTAACCGAAAGTGCAGAGAAAAAAACCAGCAGAAGATTGAAGCAGATTTCAAAAGGATTAATTAGTAGAATCAAGTTTAGTATTAATCAAATGTTTGAAGCTGAAGAACATCAACTGACAGTAGGATTTGCATGGAGAATCAGATCTGCAGAAGAATTAATGGCTGTTTTTTCTGTTTTTGCAAATGTTGGTTAAAGACAAAAGAAGTTTGCTTTTATGTTTAGCCAAATCAGGAAAGGATGTACCAGTTCAGTTTTATTCATCAGTCCAAGTTTTTGTCCATCAGCTAGTTATTATCAGATCATGTTTTTATCTTTCAGTCTTTTTACAAAAGTTGTAGCAGAGAAAGTTGTAGAGCTATATATAAAGCTCATTATCCTCCTTATTTTCGTAGATGCAGTAGAAATGTAGAAGAGAAGAGAAGTAAGTAGAAAAGTAGAAGTAAGTAGAGAGTAGATGTAGAGTTAGAAGTAGAAGTAGAAGAAGGTAAAAAGTGTAAGAAAAACACAAAAAACCTTCAATGCAAGATCATTTTCTTTCAAGTTTCTTTTTCTTTGTTATATTGTTTTTCCAGCAACAAGTTCAGAGGTAGAGAAGTAGAAGTAGAAAAAGGAAGAAAGGAAAAAAAAAAACAGAAATCATCAATACAAGATCGTTTTTTTTCAAAGTTCAATCTTCTTGTTATGTTTTCATTGTTATTTGGTTTTCAGTAGCAAATTTCAAGTAGAGCAGTCAAAAGTACAAAGTCAAAAACAGAGGAGGAGTAGAAGAGTGTTGCAGCAGATTTCCTCTTGTGTGAACAGTGCACAAGGTTGCTAGCTGAAGGAGCTTTCTTCAATCCTTGGAGGGAGCACTTTCAAGAGTGGTATCAGAGCTTCATTTTCTACATTTTTAAGGTAAAATTCTGACCATAAAATTTAAACATCAGCATACTTATACAAGTGTATGTTTAAACCCCTAATTTCACTTAATCTAGAAGAAATCGTTCCCAACTCACCTGCGCCCGCCCTTTGACACATCCAAGATGTAAAGGCATAAAGCACCATTAAATGTTAAAGCATGCCAAAAAGTTATTTATCTTAGTGTGTGAGAGAGAGAGACAGTTTTTATTAATACAGAGGACCAACGCACTCACATTTTGATTAAGTACATTGATTAAGTACTACTACTTCTCAAACTATAAATTGATGAAAAAGAAGAAATCAAAACAAAAAAGAGGAACAACATCCTGCGGAGCAGCTCGTGGAAGTACTACTTATTCCTTCTTCTTCAATTTCTTATCCCAACAAGTTATTTCTTCCAACTTCACTGCACACTGCGACAGTGAATGACAAATGATGAGTATATTGAACCTTGAGTAATATCATAAACTTAAGCAAAATAGAACGTAGTGATCGTGGTAATTAAGGAGTAGCTAAGCCTTTTCATCTTATGTATGTTAAACAAGTTTTATGTACCTTACTTAAGCAGGACAGGTGAAACCAGGAGGGGCAGTCTTGCCACAGTCAACGAGAACCTCAAGAGCAATGGGTATCACAACGTTAACGTTGAGAAGCTTTGCTTTAATGGTGGTACAGAGGCACACGGCCGCATCCAAGTTCACAAGCCCTTGAAGCACAGGGCAGCATGCATCTTTAGCGCTACTCCCGACTCCAATGTGAACGAGCCCTCCTAACACGTCAACACATGCACCAAGCTTGAGAGTGTCAATGGGGCAAGTCCCTTCCCCTGGCTTTGTTGGTGGTGGTGGGCATGGAGTTGGGGGTGTTGGTGGTGGGTAAACAATGGGAGGGCTAACAGGAGGTTTTGGTGGTGACGGTGGGTATACGATGGGAGGACTAACAGGTGGCTTCGGTGGTGGATAAACTGGTGGTTTTGGTGGCGACGGCGGGTATACGATGGGAGGACTAACAGGTGGCTTCGGTGGTGGATAAACTGGTGGTTTTGGTGGCGACGGCGGGTATACAATGGGAGGACTAACAGGTGGCTTCGGTGGTGGATAAACTGGTGGTTTTGGTGGCGAAGGCGGGTATACGATGGGAGGACTAACAGGTGGCTTCGGTGGTGGATAAACTGGTGGTTTTGGTGGCGACGGCGGGTATACGATGGGAGGACTAACAGGTGGCTTCGGTGGTGGATAAACTGGTGGCTTTGGTGGGTATACAATCGGAGGACTAACAACAGGTGGCTTCGGTGGATAAACTGGTGGCTTCGGTGGGTGAACCGGTGGCTTCGGTGGATAAACCGGTGGCTTCGGTGGCTTTGGTGGGTGAACCGGTGGCTTCGGTGGATAAACCGGTGGCTTCGGTGGCTTTGGTGGGTGAACCGGTGGCTTCGGTGGGTGAACCGGTGGCTTCGGTGGGTAAACTGGTGGCTTCGGTGGCTTTGGTGGGTATACAATCGGAGGGTGAACTGGTGGCTTCGGTGGGTAAACTGGTGGCTTCGGTGGCTTTGGTGGGTATACGATCGGAGGGTGAACTGGTGGCTTCGGTGGCTTTGGTGGGTGAACTGGTGGCTTCGGTGGCTTTGGTGGGTATACGATCGGAGGGTGAACTGGTGGCTTCGGTGGCTTTGGTGGGTGAACTGGTGGCTTCGGTGGCTTTGGTGGGTATACGATCGGAGGGTGAACTGGTGGCTTCGGTGGCTTTGGTGGGTGAACTGGTGGCTTCGGTGGCTTTGGTGGATATACAATCGGAGGGTGAACTGGTGGCTTCGGTGGCTTTGGTGGGTGAACTGGTGGCTTTGGTGGGTATACAATCGGAGGACTAACAACAGGTGGCTTTGGTGGCTTTACAGGAGGTTTTGGTGGCTTCACCGGAGGAGGACAAGGAGCAGTAGGTGGTGGCTTAGGATGTGGTTTATGTGGAGGATGTACTATAATGGGAGGTTTGGGATGTACCGGAGGAGGTAAGGGTTTATAGGGTACAATGGGGTGTTTGGGTGGATGATCATGCGTTGGTGGATATTTCACCGGCGGTTTGACTTTGGGAGAAGGAGATGGGTACGGGCACTCCGGACAAGGCAGAGATGCGAACAAAGTTCCTACGTTGAGCAGAAGGATGAAGAAGAGTTTCGGAAGAGTGAGGGTGGCCATTGTTGCTTCACTTGAAGCAATGCTACTCATCATGCATGCAACGCAGCTGCATTTTTTATAGGCCAGTTCTCAATCATTCATTAATTTTTTAAAATATATAATTCATTTAATTTAATGGTTTTAAATAATAATAAGACAACTTTATAGAAAATTATATTAGTCTTTTATAACCATTGATTTTTAAACTACACTAAATGAATTATTAAATATATAATATGCAAAAAAAAAATATTTTAAATAAGGATATGATAATTTAACAGTTTAAAATTAAATAATATTTTACGTGACCCCAATTGTTAAGGGAATCCTTTCTGACTACTTGAGCTGCTATGCTAGCTTCCAAATGTCAATAATAGCATTAGCAGCCCTTATTTCAACCTCATGATTCGTATCATGTTTCTTTTAGACAAACTATGGATAAAAGTATAAAAACAAGTTGTCTTCTTCCTCCTTGGACCTCTTTTTTATTTTGTGGCATTCAAAATCGTGAAACGTATTTAACATTTAACCGCAATTCCTACGTTTTATATGAGTTTTAGTCTTTTACACACAAAATCTAGCTCCGTCGTCCTTGTACACAGTTTATATGAGTTACACTGATACGGGAGATCTTGATAAGTTTTTATCTCTTAACTGATAGAGAGATTTCAACTATTTTTTGTAAACTAACACGACAAATATTTAAACACACACGCACATATACACATATATGCATCCTAAAATATTAAAATAAAAATAGACTTACAAGAAGATGATGATGATAATAATAAAATAAATAAATAAAATTTTATAAATAAAAATATTAAAATAAGTAATATAATAAATATAATACAAGATAACGAGTCAAAATAAAAGATAAAAATAAATAAATAAATACATAAATAAAAAGAAGATACATTAATAAATAAATTCAACAAGCAATGTTATGAATTTAAATACTATATTAACTAAAATTTATACAAAATCATGTTTAAAGGTACCAATTGTCGGTACTAGTCGATACCAATTTAAAATAACGGTCAAATATTGTCCGTTATTGAAAATTTTAAAATAGGAGAACTATTTAGCAAAATTTTCAAAAAATTCTTTAAAATTCTTCCCGCCTCCGACTTCCTGTCTCCTATCTCCTGTCTCCTGTCTCTTGTCTCCCGTTCGTGCCTCCCCCACCCCCTTTTTCAAAAAATTTTAATTAGCCATTTACTTATTTAGTTCAACTTTTATTTTAATTTTTAATTTAGATTTTAAAATAAAATAAATATTTTATTACTAATAATAATTATAAATTAAATAAAACTTAAAAATAAAATGTTTTATTTGAATTTATTTTAATCTTTATATAATATTTATTAACAAATTATTAATAAAATATTTTAAAATAAATAATTTATAAACTATTATTTATAAACTAATATTTATTTTAAATATATTTTAATTATTAAATCAAATTTTATTGAAAATTTATATATTTTAAAATATTTTTAAATTGAATTTTATTTATTAATAATTATTAAATTAATTTTATAAATTAAATTAAAATTAAAATTAAATTAAAGTATTTATAATTTTAGTAATAATTAATTTTAATTAATTATATAATATTAAATTAAATTGTTAAAATTCTAATCAATAATAAATATATTAAATAATAATTATTAAATTAATTTTATAAATTAAAATTAAAATTAAAATTAAATTAAAGTATTTATAATTTTAGTAATAATTAATTTTAATTAATTATATAATATTAAATTAAATTGTTAAAATTCTAATCAATAATAAATATATTAAATAATATATATTTAATTGATAGTAAATTAAATAATATATGTTTATTTCTGTGTTTCATTTCTAATTGATCGTTACCTTATCACGAACTCTTGTTGTAAATTGTAATAGGATTTTTATTGCTCTTTTTATTTGATGTTTTAATGTAATTATTATTTATCATATGATGAAATTGTAATATTTCAAATATCTTATATTGTTCTTAATTTTATACTTGAACGATGATTAAATGATCTTTTGTATATTAATAAAATAAATAAATTGTTGTTATTTTAAATTCTTATTATTATAATTTTGAAAACATGATTGATATAAATTTACAAAGTATACAACATAATATACTTATAAACTATTTTATAATTTTAAAAGATTAGGAACTATTTCATAAATTAAAAATTACACGAAATAATACTAGATTAACCAATACCAATATAATACTATACTAGAACCTAATCCTAAGATTAATATCTGATACGATATTCATAACATTGTTAACAATTAGTCATAAGAAAATATTTAGGCTAAGTAGGAAAATATTTAGGCTAACTAATTAATAGGAAAATACTACATTATATATTTTAGCTAAATAAAAGACATAAGATTAAAAAAAATATATGTTTAAAAGATTTATGAGAACTAGAAGGTTCTCTTCATGTGAGATTTTTTATTTGTAACCCAGTATGTCAAAGTTTTCTATGAGGGTTATGTCATTAGTAAGTTCCAACAGAGCTATATCACTTTTGATTGCCTCCCTTTAGTTCTTCTTAGACCTTCCTTTTTCTTTTACAGTCTCTATGTACAATCTTCTTGTATAGTTTCATTGGAGCATCATGTTTCTTATCTTAACATGTTTGAACCACCTAAGCTTTGTCTTTTTTAATTTCTCATTAATATTAGCCACCTTTAGTTTGTCTCTTATCATTGCATTCCCGACTTTATATCTTTTAATAAGGTTCCACTTCTAACGGAGCATCCTCATCTTCACTACCATTAACTTATGACTACGCATTTGCTTGATAGGTCAATACTCTGCCTCATAGAGCATAGTCGGTCTAATCATTAAATGATATAATTTACCTTTGAGCTCGGATGGTATTTTCTTATCATATAAAACTCATGATGCACTTCTCTATTTAAGTCACCCTAATCTAATACGGTAAACTATATCTTCATTGATCTTTTTATTGCTTTGAATGATAGATGCTGGAAAATTTAAATACTCTTTTGTGGTATAAATCTTGAACCAATCTTTACCTTTACATCGGAAACCACCCTATGATCTGAAAAGTTATACTTTGAGTACTTAGTCTTAGTCCTGCTCAGTTTAAATCCTTTCGACTATAACATATCCCTTCAAAATTTTAGCTTGACATTAACACACTCTTTTATCTCATCCATTAAAACAATGTTATTAACGAACAACATACATCAAGGCATATTCCCTTAAATATTTTTGTTGATCCCATCCATCGTTATTGCAAACAAAAAAGGGCTTAATGAGGAGTCTTGGTGTATTTCAATATCGATAGAAAAATGCTATGTATCTCCTCCTATCATCATTACTTTAGTCTTTACACTTGCATGCATATACTTAATGAATCGTATATAGGTCATAGAAACTCTCTTAACTTTTAAATACTTTCACAAGATTTTCCTAAGTACCATCTCATACATCTTTTCTAAATCAATGAAAACCATGTCTAGGTTATGTTGCCTTTTCCTATAATATTCCATTAATCTTTTAACAAGATGTAAAGCTTTTGTCATGGATCTTCTTGATATGAAGCCAAACTGGTTCTCCAAGATAGGAACATCCTTTCGCACTCTCTTCTTAATGACCTTTTCTTATAACTTCATGATGTGACTAAGTAGTTTAAAACTTTAAAACCTTTATAGTTGTTACAACTTTCGATGTCCCTTTATTCTTGTATAAAGTAATTAACATACTAAGTCTCCACTCATCTGACATTTTGGTAGACTTAAGGATTATATTAAAAAGCTTGGCTAGCCAAGTAAGACTCTATTTGCCTAGACTCTTCCACATCTCTATAGGTATCTCATCAGCCTACCACACTTTCACTTTTCATCTCCCTCAAAGTCATCTCCCTCAAAGTCAATTTAATTTCTTCCCTTGTAATCTACCGATAACAATTAAAGTTACAATATCTCTCAAACATGTTAAGATCATCTAAAAGGATGTTGTCCTTTATGCCTTCATTACAAAGTTTACAAAAGTATCTTTGACATCTTCTCTTGATGTCATTTTCAGCCAAGAGCACCCTCTCTGTTTCATCTTTATACCATGAACTTGATTCAAGTCTTTTGCTTTCCGTTCTCTAGCTCTCGCCAACTTAAAAATATCATTTTCTCCATCTTTAGTTTTCAATGATTGGTATAATTTCTCACAAGCTTTGCTCTTACCTTTTGAGATTATCTTCTTCGCCTCTTTCTTTGCCAATTTATAACTTTATCAATTAACTACTCTCTTTACCTATATAATGCTATCCAATAGGGCTTTATAGGCATCTTTCTTTGTCTTAATCTTTTCTTGTACATCTTTATTCTACCACCAAGACTTCATCTTACTATCCCTAGACCTTTTAGAAATGCCCAAGATTTCTGTAGTTGTATTTCTTAAAAGAATTACTACTCTCTTTCACATCTGATTAGTATCTCCTTCCGATTTCCATCCTTCTTTATACACCTTTTAAGACTTCTCTTCTTTTTCCAATCCTTAATTATAAGATCCAAAATCAATAGTTTATGCTGAATTGACAAGCAAGTGTTGAGTATCACCTTGCAATCTTTGCAACTAGGTCAATCGCTCTGCCTTATAAAGAAATAAACAATTTGAATTTTTGTGGTTATTCTTTTAAACATCACTAGATGCTCCTCGTTTTTCTTGAGAAAAAGGTTGGCTATCACCAACTCAAAGGCTACTACAAGATCTAACAAAGCAGTCCAACTACCACTCTTATCACCTACCCAAAACCTCAATGCGTCCATGAATATGTATCTAAGGTTGCCCCTATATGACCATTAAAGAGTCCTCCTAGCATAACTACCTTCTAAATCACCTTATTTAGCTTTTCTTAGAAGCTATAATTGACGTTTGTGTTGTCTATTCAACCCTACTTAAGTACATATCAAATTCAAAACAACACATCTCCCCACAATCTTTAAGGACGTAATCATATCATTAGTCCTCTTTACACCTACAATATGATGTATGAGTTCTTTGACCACCAAGATACCTACCTCATTATGTCTTCTCAAACACCCAAAATAATAAAGTTCAAGCCTATTAATCTCTTTTTCTTTATCTGTCGTCCACTTTGTCTCCTGGATGCATGCTATATGAATCTTATATTTGTCTAAAATCTCTACTATTTCTAAAGAATTACCTATAAGGGTCCCGATGTTTTAAGGATCTATTCGTAGTCTGTCACATCTTCTTTACTCTTTGACTTAAAACTCACAGAATGACTAGCCCTCGTTATATCACCAGAAGTCAAAGTCACTTCTCCTACCCTAATGCCCAACACAAGTTATAAAAGACAAGCACAACCATTTCCTAAATGATTATATTATTACTCGAGAAAGGGAACAAAGATTAATATTAAATCCCAAAATGGGCACTGTAATAATTGGAAGTAAAAATCACAAGTACACAAGACTATAAGTGAATCAAAATTTGATGGTCCAAAATTTGAACCACTAATAGCAACTAGGTTTTAGCTTAATACTAAAACACAATAATAGACAGTTAAAAACAAAACATCGAAAACTTTAAACAAAAAGAGCTTAAAACTTTTAAAGAATCGATGAAGTCTGAAAAATGAAATCCCAACACCTAAAGAGTCATGAATCAACCATGAGCAAACATAATATGACATTGATCACAAGTAGGTCTAATATAGAAGCAAAAATTTATGTGATACCAATTAACTAGAGAAGGGAAACAACCAAACTGATCCAACCTATTTATGATGCCACACACTAACTCTATATAATTTTGTCATAGTTAGCACCGTTCACCATAATTTCCTCCTTTGTAGGACTTAACCTGAATCTGCAAAAGTAGAAAACAAAACACAATTTTCCAAAAGTCCAACGAGAAAACGTCTGAAAGAGGATTGAAGATCGACCATATTTGATCAAATCTAAGCTACCAATATAGATGAGATCCCAAAATCAAAATCTAAAAAAAGATATGTCATTTCCAATAATGCTCAACAAATTCAAAAGTTGTGTTTGGAAGAACAAAGACGCCCAAAGTAATAATAATAATAAGAATAAGTAAGCCCCTTACCAGACCCAATAAATTCGAATAACATTTAAGAGTATGATCATCAAACATAAATATTGATTTAAAGAAAAATATAGTGACAGATCTAACAAAAAAATAACTGGATCGTGAAAAGTGAAAAAACACAACCATTCAGTTAACATATTAAAACATGAATATCATCTAAAACATACAAGTTATTAAAGCATGAACGTCAGAATAACGAGATGTAAATACTATGATACACCTCATTGTACATTATGTTACTGTCGTACATAGTTGTACAGAGCACTCATTACTCTTTGTCCACTTCTCTCTCTTGTAACAAACTTCTGTTATAAACATCAGTATATAAACATTCCATTAAGGTTCAACAAGGTAACTGAGCACATTATTCATATCTCTCAAAGTATCCATTTTCTATCTTGGTATCAAAGCTTGAGTAATGGCTACAGCATCGTCTGATAGTTCCTCAGCAACCTCTACCTCAGTCCCTCTCGTCAGTCCTCTGCTAAAGATATGCTCACTCTTTAATTCTTCAAGCCAGATTGCCTCCATCAAGTTGGACAGAGGCAATTATCTGGTATGGGAATCAGTAGTGTTGCCATTAATTGAAGGGAATCTTCTTCAATCTCGCATCGATGGCACTCAAATCGCTCCACCGTGTCTTATTCTTAGAGAAATTGGAATGATCACAAATTCAGTTTTTGATGAGTGGTACTCTCTCGATTGTTTCTTAGTTAGTTGGTTAAGGAACATTATGACTCTAGAGGTAGGAGCTCAACTTTTGTACTGCAAAACTACTCGAGAATTATGGGTTAATGCACGAGAGCTTACTTATGCCTCAATAAAGTCTCAGGTGATGATGTTCAAGTCGGAGCTACATCAAATAAGCAAAAATGCTCTTAGATTGGAAGAGTATCTCACTAAAATGAAGACCATTTCTGATCAACTAATGCTAGCAGGAGCCCCTGTATCAACTAGAGATCTTATTCTTCACATGTTAAATGGTCTTGATGTAGACTATAATACAATAGTAGTCAAGTTGGTAGATAAGCTATATCTCTCGTGGATTGATACACAATCTTCATTACTTGCCTTTGAGAGTCATCTAAAACAATTAAGTCATTTTTCCAGCCTATCCATTCAGCCTTTTGTGAATTTGGCTCAAAAAGATGAACCTGATAAATCCTATCCAGCGTATGGCAACTCAGAATGTGGTTCTTGGAGAAACTCTCGTGATTTTCGTAGTCATCGAGGACGAGGACGTAAAGGAGGATACAATAAAATAGGAAACCCTTACTGTCACCTCTATAAGAAGCCTGCTCACGTTGTTATAAACTGCTATTATCGAATCGATAAAACTTTTCGAGCACCGACTTACAGCCAGAGTTCAAACACTTATCCACCGTAAGCTTGCTACGCTCAAGCTCAATCTCAATCAATAGCAGATAGGGCTTGGTACATGGACAATGGCACTACGTATCATGTTACATTTGACACTAATCAACTTGACTGTTTTACACCAGTAGGTAAGACACATCTCTATATATGCACTAGTGAGAAAACACAAGTAACTGGTAGTGGTTCCACTTTCCTACCTGTCTCTAATTCTACTATCCGATTGAATCATGTATTATTGGTACCTTCAGCAACTAAAAACCTGTTGAGTGTCAACAAGCTCATGAGAGATAACAATGTCGATATACATTTCACTAATGATAAATGTGTTGTGAAGGATAAAAAGACAGGCAAGTTTTTGGTGCATGGGAAAGTAAAACAAGGACTGTTTCCCATGGATAGAGTGTCATGGCAGGCACAAGTGAATATAGCAGCTTGTCCTCCCTATGATCATTTAGCACAAAAGGAGAGCATAACTGAATCTGTCAAGTTGCAAAACAAACTAGGGCACCCTAGCGATAAGATCTTAATGGAAATTCTGAATAAATGCAATGCCAATGTTTCTTTTTCGAAAGTTGTATGTGAATCTCACCAATACGATAAATATAAACAATTGCCATTTGTAAAGTCTGAATCTTATGTTTCCTCTCCTTTAGAACTAATACATACAGACATTTGGGGACCTTCACCTATACAATTTGTAAATGGTCATCCTTACTTCATACACTTCCTAGATGATTTCAGTAGATATACATGGTTGTATCCACTAAAACATAAAAGTGAAGCCATACATGCATTCAATTTATTTTGTACATATAACGAGAACCAATTTGACACTAAGATAAAAGCTCTTTAGTGCGATAATGGGATGGAATATAAACCATTCATTCCTGTCACACAAGTAACGAGTATTCAAATGGGTCTAACATTGCTTGCTCAAGCGTGTCTTCCTCTCACTTACGGGGTTGATGCTTTCTAAATGGTTCTCTACCTCATAAATAGAATGCCAACACCTACACTAAACGGGGCAAATCCCTTATATTATTTGTTATACAAAGTTGAACCCGATTACAAGACACTTGAATCTTTTGGGTGTGCTTGTTACCCATGCTTGAAACCACACAATGCTCATAAATTCCAATTTCATAGCCAGGAATGTGTATATCTTGGTCCTGCCTCAAATCAAAAAGGCTATAAGTGCCTTAGCAAAACTGGACGAATATATACTTCCAGACATGTTGTTTTTGATTTGTCAATATTTCCATGCACTGAAAGGTTTCTACATCGCCACTCGACACCATCTAAGATTATGTTCTTCCACTGATCATCAACTCTAAAAAATATAAGGTTACAAATGAAGATACAACCAAGAATTCAGAACAACAACGTTCTCCTGTATTAGACTCTCTCACTCACACAGCAAGCCCACGATCAACACCTTCGTCAATCTCAAAACCAACAAAGAGTCCGAACTAGCTGAACAAATCTCAACCTTTGATTCAATCTACAAATCAAGAACACAATCCAGTTCACACAAGCATACATCCCATGAGAACACGTGCAAAAGATGGAGTATTCAAACCTAAGTATCCATTTATTGGATTTTTAAAAGCTGAGAACTCAACCCATTTGTCTTAAGATTCAGAACCAAACTCAGTAGCAGCTGCCTTGGCTTCCCCTCAGTTGAAGCAAGCCATGATCCAAGAATTCGAAGCACTACAATGAAACAAGACTTGGAGGTTAGTACCCTACACTGGTGAAGAAAAAATAGTTAATTGTAAGTGGATCTTCAAAACTAAATTCAAGCCCAATGGCACCATTTTTATATATAAAGCTCGACTCATTACGAAGGGCTTTCAGCAGGCACTTGGGTCGATTATGGAGAAACTTTTACCCCTATTGTCAAGCTTATCACCGTTCGGATTGTGATGGAAATAGTTGTATCGTTCAATTGGGATATTTGGCAGTTAGATGTAGACATTGTGTTCCTCAATGGTCTTCTTAAAGAAGATGTGTTCACGTGACAACTAGAAGGATTTGAAGATCCACACCATCCAAAGCATGTGTGTAAACTGAACAAATCTATTTATGGTTTAAAACAAGCATCTCGTGCTTGGTTTGATCGACTGCGTTATACCTGCTACAGTGGGGGTTCAGGAACTCAAAAAGTGACGTATCCTTATTCTTCCTTCGATAAAAAAATCTTACAATAGTCATCCTTGTTTACATTGATGACATACTCATCATAGGTAACAACAACTTTTATCTACAAAGCTCCATCCAAAGATTGTATGCACTATTTTCTCTAAAGGATCTCGGCTTTGTATACTACTTCCTTGGGATTGAAGTCTATTGGGATAAGTCATGTTTTTTTTTTTTTTTTGAATCAAAGCAAGTATGTTTTAGATATTCTAAAAAGATTTAACATGTACAATTGTGCATCAGTCACAACTCCTATGGTCACAGGAAGGCAACTCTCCAAAACATAAGGAATTCTTATGGAAGATCCATCTTTATATGATTATATCGGAGGATAATTGGCTCACTTCAGTACCTTATCAACACAAGACCAGTCATAGCTTATTCAATTAATAAGCTAAGTCAGTACATGTCTCAACCTACGCATATACATCTTCAGGCTATTAAGAGGGTACTTAGGTATTTGAAAGGAACCCATTATCTCGGGTTACACTTCAAACTCTTCAAGCTACCTCACTTAACAATCTTCACCGATGCATACTGGAGCACAGAAATTGATGATCACAAAGTCCACTGAAGGCAAGTGTATCTATCTAGGAAGAACACTCATCTCATGGGCGTCAAGGAAACAAAGAGTAGTGTCTAGATCAAGTTTTAAGTCAGAATATCAAGCATTAGCAGATAGTGCAGCAGAAATAAAATGGATATAGTCGTTACTTTCTGAACTTGGCTTAGCACTAAAGTAACCCTCCATGATGTGGTGTGATAATTTAAGTGCAAAAGCCTTAGCTGCCAACCCAGTTCAACACACTCGCAGTAAACACATAGAAATAGATCGTTCATTTCATCCGAGAACTATACCTAGCCTGAGTCATTGACATTGCGTATATACCATCTTCTCTCCAGGTTGTAGAATGTCTAACTAAAGCTTTTACATGCACACCTTTCATGCAATACAAAAACAAACTTGATCTGGTTATTATACCCTCTCGTTTGAGGGGGAATGTTAAAGCATGAATGTTAGAATAGCAAGATGTAAATATTATGATACCCCTCACTATACATTCTGTTACTGTCGTACATAATTGTACAAAACACTCATTACTCTTTGTCTAATTCTCTCTCTTGTAACAAACTTTTGTTATGAATACCAGTATATAAACATTTTATTGAGGCTTAGTAAGGTAACTGAGCACATTGTTCATATCTCTCAAAGTATCTATTTTCTGTATGAGTTACAAGGAAAACAATTGTAAGATAAGACTGATCGTTGAATTAGCAATTTATGTATATTCGAAAAAAGGAAAGACTAAAAAAAAAGGGGGAAAATATCGAGGAGTCACTTAGAGCTTGATTTTTCAAAAATGATTTATTATGCGTATAAAAAGTAGAAAATGACGATGAGGAGGATAATAAAGAATTAGATATTAATATTAAGAGAATAAGATAAGAAATTATTTGATAATAATAATAATAATAATAAAGAATTAGATATTAATATTAAGAGAATAAGACAAGAAATTACTTTTACTGATAAAATTCATAGTTTTTACTATTAACTTTAGAGACAATATACATGAAAATGGGTAAATTCTCGCTATTATACTAAGTTTAGATTTACGAATTCAAAGAATAATGAATTACATTCATAAGTTTTATAAAGATTTTTTTAATTACATTCATAATTCAAACTTAATGATTAAACCCAGTTTGAAATAATTCCATTAGATTGACAAAAATCACATCGGTCATCACATCGTTGAGTTGGAATCTAGAACTTTATTGGACTCATGTGTGAACCTCGAGTCACGCGGCGGTGGAAAAATAACTTGAATAGATAGACATGTAGACTCAACCCCACCGTCAGACTAGTTGACATGGACGTCGGGAATGCTGTTCACTGCTATTCAATTCAACGTGTAAATTAGTCCGAATTTACACTACAGTACAAGAGCAGAAGAAGATAACGCTTTGAATTAGAACGAACGCATCTTTTAACACGTAGTGCCCTCCCGTGATTGGCTATGGTGGCTAATTAATGCTACGAGCTTTGCATGTGATCAGTCTCGATCGCCGGAACCATTTCTTCTTTTTCCTGTTTTTATTAAGGGTAGCGTTTGCAAAGAGATAAAGCATCACTCAGATCTTTTTTCAGTCAGTCACGTGCTGTTTCAGTCGACAGATTTGAGCATTTCTATTCTTTTACCATATAATGACAAGGTGTCGGCCACTAGTGTACAAACTCCATTTAAAGTGGCGATAATCATTGGCGGTATTGCTTCTTTTTGCTTTTAGAATCCGATGGAGATACTTCACCAAATTTTTAACACTTTAAGTAAAATTATCCATCCCTAGTTTTCTGAAAACTCCCTGTAATAATATGACTTTTTGTTTGTAATTTTAATAATTTTACAAAAGAAAGTGTACGAGTATATCTATTTATCATTTTAGTTTATTGAAGATGGAATTTATTACCTTAATAATCCTGTGTTATTCAAAAGTTGCTAAAAAAAATTTGACATATAAAATTAGCAAAAAAATCATGAGTTGAAATTTTATTAACTCATTGCTCAAGCGTGGAGAACAACATACGCATTAAGGATTTTTTTCAGAAAATCGAAAACATAAGATTAATAGAGTAACATTTTATATCTCGTAGTTTAATTACTACTTTCAGATAACAGTGTCATTACATCAATTTTGTCATTGAAGATGTCATAATTTGAAATAATCTCTCACTACTAATGATATTAAAATTAATTCTACTTACTATCAAAACTTTTGAATTCAATTCAAATTACATTGAGTTTACATAACAATAGTGCAATAGAAGTAAGAGATCTTGATGTATGTAATCAATTCTTGTATAAAATTTAAATCAATGCTAAGATATAGCAAGATAGATAGATCTCTGGAAAAGTTGGCATGATTAGTGAAGTTTGTTGCTAAATACTATTAGTTTTAGAACCCATTTAATTGGCATTGACGATATGGTCGAATTTTAATTTATCAATATATTTATCAAATAAAATATATTTTTAATTATTGTTTTGAAATAATGCAAAGATCACTATTTGAAAAACTAAAATATTCACTATTTTTAAATTTTAAATAAAGATAAAAATACAATATTTTTAAATAAGAAATAATTTCATTTACAAGCCTTAAAGGGCAGCTAGAAAATTACAATGTAGAGTTGTTAAAGAGTTAAAGGATACTACGGATACAACAAAAATAACATTATATGTTTAAGTCATGAGACTACTTAAAGACAACAAATTTTCAATCTAAATTCCATCTTCTTTGGAGAGAAGAGTTCTATTTTTTAATGAGGCTATGAGCCAATTTAATTTATTTGATGCAACAACCCACTTTATGTGCAAGAACATATTTATCAAATTTAAAGTTTATGAAAATCCTTGAGTTCCTTACCTTCCAAATGGAATGTACAATGTAACTGAGACAAAGGCTTAAGCATATATGATCTTTCTCCATTCTTTTATGTTGATTATCAGCCCAAACTAAGATTTCATTTCAATTATTGTAGGGACGTACAATCCAAGTTCAAGATGGAGGAAGAGCAGCCACATTGAAAAAAAAGATGAGAGGTAGCCTCAAGAACCAAATCACATAGGCAACAAACTTGATCGATTGAAATCTTAAGTTTGTCTTTTGTTTTCAATCTACCTCTAACAGTTAACCGTGTGGTGAAAGAGGCTAGCTTTAGTCATCAATAATCATTTCCAAACAATGTTATACCAAGAAACATAAGGAAGATGAAGTCTAATAGCTTCTAGACATGAGGAATTCGAGAATTCCCTTGCTTGTGGAGTTATACACAGCTTTGTCTTTCAAAGGTGGTCAGGGGAATAACTTGGAAGATAAGAAAGTAATATGTCCATATCCCTTTAAGTGGCTAGCCAAGAACATTGATCAATAATTTTGGAGACTCTAGCATAAGCTGAAATTTTGGTTACAAGGGATGAGATTTCACTTCTTATAGATAGAGGACTAAAAAGGAACCAATTATCAACCAAAACCATATGTCCTCACCATTTCCAATATCTATTTTGAAAAGAGAGTAAATGATTTTTCTTTTCCGTAGCATAAGAATAAAACGCCAAGAATGCTTCTTCTTTTCCTTTAAATGCCAAAAGTTGCACTCTTTTAAGCAGAATTCATTAGTCTACTTGCTCCAAAGTGCTTCCTTATTATCATTGAAGAGTCTCCATATCCTCTTTGTCATTAACACTATTTGTATATATCAAGTCAATCGAGGCAAAACCTAGGTCTCCTATGTGCTTTTTGCAGCATAACTCATCTCATTTAACTTTAGAGCGCTTATGATTGTTAGATTTACCAATCCAAAGAAAGTTCTTCATGCATTTCTCCATCTCCTTATTAATCTTCTTTGGAAGAAAAATATGTAAGCTCTATTGAGTACGAAGATTTGTTAAAACAAATACAATGAGTTGAACCTTGCCAGCTTGAGAGAGTGCTCTATTTTTCCTGAAATTGATTTTCCTTTTGAAGTTCTCTAATAAAGGAAGGTAGTCCGTGAACTTATGTTTCTTTAAAGAAATAGGTACTCTGAGATATTTAAAAGACAAGCTATCAACACTCAATCCACATATATTTCTTAACCTTTTAACGTTAGTAACATGAGAGGAAAAGTAAATCTTATTTTTCTGTAAGTTGACACTAAATCTAGATATTTTGTAGAATTCCTAATGAGATTCTTGAAGAATAGATATGGAAGTGTTATGTGCCCACAAAACAACATAAGATTATCTGCAAAACTTAGATACGTAAGTTGGAAGTCCTTGCATTTGTAGTGAAATCGAAAATTAGGATTATTAGAGATATTCTGCATAATCATTCTGTTGAGAATCTTCATGGAAATTGCAAACAAGTAAGGTGACATTAGGTCACCTTGTCTGATCCCATTAGAGCCATTGAACCTGCTGTTTGGGATACCATTAATGAGAACTCTGTAAAAACAAGTAGAGATCTAAACTTTAATTTAGTGAATGAATTTCATAAGGAAACCAAATTGAAAAATCAGACGGGGTAGTAGTTTCGCAAACTTTTCAATTAGTTTCTAGAAAACAAAAAAAATAAAAAATTAAGAGAACCAAAAATAAATCAACACCGAAATTTTGGTAACGTAATTTGGCACTCCTTGCCTATGTCTACGGGGCCCTCACCTAATTTAATACTTTCACCAAAGTACAATAAATTTACCTAAGGCTTTACTGAGCCGATACTATTCAATCCTTGACACTATCTCTCAATTTCACTTACCGTAAAAAAATTTCACACTTAATAACACGACCAACTCGTGTTAACCTCAATAGAGAATTTTCTTAACAATATTTGATAATAAAGAAACGAAATAAACAACTCAAGTAATCAATCAACTAAGAACAAAACAATAATATACTTGAGATAAATGAGAAGAACAACTTTTCGAAAGGTTCAGTTCCATTGAAATAAATTTGAAAGTAGTCACAACAACAATGGGTTGATTCATATAAACACCAACACGAAGCCACAACTGCATCAATAATACATTCACTAACCAAAGTATACACAGCACATAAGGAAATCAATTAATAATCGTTGAGCCAATGAAGAATGATGCAGCCAAGAAATCACACACAATCCCAGAATACTAAGTCTAAAAAATTGATGTTAACACATGGTGTTTATCTCACAACCCCAGATGAATAAGATTGAAAAATAACAAGCTAACTCACGGTGTTTGCAATCCCCGAAGACATATAGGTGCAGCTGTGTTTTTCGAATTAATAACGCACACACACTACACAATAGCTAACACTCACTGTGCCATTAACTTGTCTCACGCAACACACGTATATTCAGTTCTCACACAAGGCATGCACCAATACTACTATGTTTATTCAATAATCAATTAACGCACATAGTCTCACCGTCTTTATCCAACCTTGACATGAGATATGCTATAATAGCTTATTGGTGTACGATACACACAAGCTAAAAGAGTCTCACTTCAACCACGCAACAACCACATTTTTATTATTTTCTTCAATCCACAGAATCCACACAATTTGACGGTAACTCCATCCAATTACCAACATGTCCAGCAGTAAAACAATTCCAATATCAATATGATAATAAACTCCAATCTAAGGTAGGATTCTTTTTCAACAAGAAGATTATTCATATAGTTTTTGAATCCAAATCATTATTTAATTAATATCTTATATGTCCAATTAATAAATAATACTAAAGCTAATTACTTAGATATATAACATATATCCTAACACAAACCATTCCAAACTGCACAGTGGAAAGTTCCAATTCAAGCTGTCAAAAGTCTTCGAGAAGTCCACTTTAATTACACACTTATTGATATGTTTAACATTGTAGTCCTTCATGAGCTCTTGAACTAGTAAAATATTATTAGAGATACTTCTAGCATAAATGAAAGTACTTTGAGATTTATGTATAAGATGTTGAAGTGGAACCATTAATCTTTTGGCTAGTAGCTTAGATAAGACTTTGCAAATAGTTTTACGGCAAGAAATGAGATGAAAATCATTGATAGAAGTAGCATTGAAACTCTTAGGAATTGTACAAATAAAGGTAGCATTGATCTATCTTAAATTTTTATATTACTATATATTTGTTTGAAATTATGGTTTTCATTTCATCAAAATTTAGAATTTTTAAAATACCAACAAATTAATACTTTTAAAATAATCAGAATAATTTATATATTATGAATAAATCTTAACTAGTTAATCACTCACTCTCTGACCAAAAAAAAAAATCACTCACTCATAGCTAAATGATAAACTTAATTCAAGTGAAACCTATAGATTAAACTTATATGAATTTGTGAATCTTAGTCTTGCCCGTTTTCCTCTAAAGGGTGCAAGTTTTGTCATGCCCTCGTGTATGTTTTTGTCTTGTTAATTTGTTATTCTTCTGCCTCGCTTGTCGCTGGGTGCTTTTGTTTGCTTTGATCATGGAACCTGCATTTCAACAGTTGTCTATTCACGAGAAGGAAGACTCTGAACTTGTGGTTAAGGGGTCGGAGATTGAAGGGGGTTGTATCGATTATAATCTGAGTTTGTTAGGTCGATTTTTGGGAGAACGTAATATCAATTTTGAAGCCATGGAGAGGACGCTTCTCAATATCTGGCGACCTATTAAAGGCTGTTCGATCAAACCGTTCGGAGGAGATGATTTATACCTTTTTCAGTTTTTTCATGTGGTTGATCTCCAGAGAATGTTGGTCGGAGGTCCATGGAGTTTTAATAATTGTATTATGTTGGTTCACCAGATGAGAGAAGGTGAGAATCCGGCTGAGGTAGAGTTTCGGTTTGCAGACTTCTGGATACGAGTGCACGATCTTCCGCCTGGTTTTGTTTCGGAATCTTTAGCGATCAACTTGGGCAACATTATGGGTTCATTCCTTGAATATGATACGGGAAATAGGCGAAACTCTATTTTCCAGTATTTGCGTTTCCGTGCTCGCATAAATAAAGGTGAACCGCTTATGAGGACCAAGCGTATACGTAAGGAGGGGGGTGACTTCTTTGATGTTTCTTTTAGCTATGAAAGAATCCCTCTCATATGTTACTTGTGTGGCATTGTTGGGCATAGTGAGTCTAGCTGTGTCAAGCTTACGGAATTGCCGGAGGAGGACCTCAGAAGGAAGTGGCCGGAGGAGATTCGTTCGGAGGTTCGTGATCAGCTTAGATTACGCCCGAATAAGTGACGTCGTGATCCCGCTTATCCTGCGCAGGTTGAGAATAGGACCGTAAATAAAGGGATTCACCATCCGATCACGGCAAAATCGAAGCATAACAGAGTTATGGATAATTATGACTCTCAATTTAGGAAATTCCAATTTGAGTCAACTGTCGGCCCATCCACATCTGTCACCCGGGTAGTTGACCAGATAATGATTGGCACTGACTCGGAGCTTGAGGCTATACACAAAGGAAAAGAATACAACGTCATGGTTATTGATGAAGTGAAAAAGCGTCCCCGTGACTGTTCCTACGTTGGTCCTGATCTTGTTGAGCTGAAAGGTGGTAGCTACTCAGCTTCTTCAAATGTAACATCCAGTGCCACTGAGATAATAACGACCGGTCTTGCCCAGGAGACCCGGCGATTGCCATGAATTGCATAGCTTGGAATTGTCGTGGCTTGGGCAACCCACGTGCAGTGAACGCGCTGAAGGACATTGTTAATGTCAATAAGCCTAACTTACTTTTTCTTAGTGAAACTCTTGTTAATTCACGTAGGATGGAAGCTTTACGTTTATTACTGAAGTTTGATTGTTGTTTTTCGGTTGATCGGAATGGTCGTAGTGGGGGGCTGGCACTCCTATGGAATAATACTAGTAATGCTAATATTCTGGGTTTTTCGAGTAACCACATTGACGTGGAAATTGTTCAGACTAATGAGTTTAGATGGAGGTTCACTGGCTTTTATGGCTTCCCGGAATCTCATAGGAAACGGAGTAGCTGGGAACTTCTAAAGGCTCTTTCTCGTCGCTATACGTTACCTTGGGTATGCATGGGCGATTTTAATAATCTTCTCTCGGTTAATGACAAATGTGGTGGCCAGGATTATCTTGTTTCACTCATGGAGGGATTTCGCTCTTGTATTGCCGAATGTCAGTTAATTGAAGTCCCTCTTGTGAGTTTTGGCTTCACCTGGGAGAGGGGCAGGGGGTCGGATTCACTGGTGTTGGAAAGACTGGATAGGGCTTTTGTCACTGCGGAGTAGATTAATTATTTTACCTTTCATAAGCTCTTTAATTTGGTCAGCTCTTATTCCGACCATAATCCAATTAAACTCTTCGCAAGTGTTGTGATCCCGGCTAAAAGGGTCCACCGGTTTAAGTTTGAAAACGCATGGTTGCTTGATAATGGTTTTCGGGATGTGGTATCTGGTGCTTGGTTTCAGGATAGGACTATCGGTGTATTAGACAAGATTACTGCCTGTAGTGTGGCTCTAATTGCATGGCAGAACCCTTAGGATCACAATTTTAAATCTCGGATTGCTTTTTTAAAGAAACGAATTGATGCTGCTCGTCAAGCTAATGTGGAGAATATGCTTGTAGTGAGGCTTAAAAAAGAGCTCTCGACCCTTCTTGCTCAAGAGGCCATTGACTGGAAACAGAGGTCTAAGATCTTCTGGCTTAAGTATGGGGAAGCAAACTCTAAATTTTTTCATGCTCAGGCTTCACGAAGAAAGCGGGTTAACAATATTGAGTTCTTGGAGGACGATTGTGGAAATCCTGTGTCGGATATGGATTCTATGTGTTCAATTGTGTTTGACTATTTCAATGGTCTTTTCGAAGCTTCCTCATCTGCGTTGGATACAAATGCGTTTGATTGTATTCTACCGGTGGTGTCGGCACTTGATAATTCTTCTCTGGTGGCCCCATTTACTATGGACGAATTTAAATCAGCCATCTTTGATATGCACCCCGACAAAGCGCCCGACCCTGATGGTATGAATCTTGCGTTCTTCCAGAAATGTTGGGATACAGTTGGAGCTGATATTCTCTCTCAGAGTTGCAAATGGTTGGAGAGCGGTGTATTTCCTGACACACTCAACAATACTACTGTTGTCCTCATTCCGAAGAAAGATAAGCCTAATAGAATGTCGGATTTAAGGCCTATCGCTCTCTGCAATGTGATTTATAAAATCATAGCCAAGGTTCTTGCTAACAAACTTAAGGTCCTTCTTCCTCGGATTATCTCCCCCTTGCAGTCAGCGTTTGTCCCAGGACGTTTAATATCTGATAATATTATGGTTGCCTTCGAGATTGTACACTATATGAAGAATAAAGGGAGGGGTGCGAATGGTGATGTCGCGTTTAAGATAGATATCAACAAGGCATATGATAGAGTCGACTGGGGTTTTTTGGAATTTATCCTAAAAAAATTGGGCTTTGATGCTAGGTGGGTTAAATGGATCATGATGTGCGTCTCTACAGTTCAATACTCGGTGGTGTTTAATGGTCAAAACGTAGGTCCTATAACCCCTCATCGTGGGCTTAGACAGGGAGATCCTCTTAGTCCCTATCTCTTCATTTTATGCACGGAAGGATTGTCTGCTCTCCTGCGGACGGCGGAGGCTCGCGGTGATATTCATGGTATTACTATTTGCAGAGGAGCGCCCAGTGTTTCACACCTTTTTTTTGCTGATGATAACTTTTTCTTCTTTAAAGCCTCGTCGACGGAGTGTTATAATATTAAACGGATTCTTGCCACGTATGAGAGAGCATCGGGTCAAGCTATTAACTTACAAAAGTCGGGGATTATGTTTAGCTCTAATACGAGGGAGGAGGTTAAGCAGGCGGCGATGTTGATTTTGGGGGTTTCGAATCCGATTGACCATGGGAGATATTTGGGTCTTCCTTCGCTAATCGGGAAAAACAAAACGCAAATCTTTGCTTTTCTGAAGGATCGACTCAACAAACGCATCCACAGCTGGAAAAATCGTCTACTTTCTAGGCCGGGTAAGGAGGTCGTTCTTAAGACTATCGCTCAAGCTCTCCCTACGTTCTGTATGAGTGTCTTCCTCATCCTTCAAGGTATCTGTGACGATTTACATAATATGATGAATGCCTACTAGTGGGGCTCTTCCTCAGGTAATTGATCTAAACTCCATTGGGCCAAATGGGAAAGGCTATGCACTCCGAAGAAGATGGGCGGTATGGGTTTTCGGGATTTATACTGTTTTAATCTTGCAATGATTTGTAAACAGGGTTGGAAATTCTTGACTCACCCGACTTCGCTGGCGAGCAGGCTGTTTAAGGCAAGGTATTTTTCAGACAGCACGTTTCTCCACGCTCGAGAAGGCCGAAACCCTAGTTTCATTTGGAAGAGCATTCTCTCAACTCAACAATTGCTGGGTAAAGGAGCTCGTTGGAGGGTGGGCGATGGTCTCTCAATCTCGGTTTCTAATGACCTCTGGTTGAATTGCGATGAGGGCTTTTTTGTGCGTTCTGTTCCGCTGATCAGCATGGAGAATTTGAGGGTTAGTGATCTCTTCAATTTGGACAGTTCGGGATGGGAATACTCTTTTGTCAATGGCATCTTGACTCCGAATGATGCTCTCCAGGTTTTCAAAATCCCTATTTCACAGTCTTTGCCCCCTGATCGCTTCTGTTGGCATTTTACTAGGGCTGGGTCATACAATGTTAAATCTGGGTATAGGATTGCTACAGGTCAGTTTTCATCTATCCCGTCTGATATGATTGAGGGTCACTGGAATTCTTTTTGGAATGCTCCTATTCCTTCGAAAGTAAAGGATTTTTTTGTGGAGATTATTGTGTGATTTTGTGCCTTGCAAACAGAGATTGTTAGCTAGGGGTGTTCCCCTTGATGCTTCTTGCAACATATGTGGCCTGCTTGAATCTATAGATCACATTCTGCTCACTTGCCCCTTTGCTCGACGAGTTTGGAATATTGCAGGCATCACGTTACATGGTGATGACATTAAAAGTTGTCTCTCTTCAGTGTTAATTGGGAAGAACTCTGTTTTGGGCCATCGAATTTTTGTGATTTGTTGGAGCCTTTGGTTCCACCGCAACTTGCTGTGTTGGGAACAGAAGGATACTCATCCATCTGTTATTGTATCCTTTGCTGATGAGTTTTTTACGAATTGGAAGGAGGCAAGCTGTGTTTTTGGTCGGATGAATTTTAACGGTAACACCATTTCTTGTTGTCGAACTTGGAGCAAACCTGAGGAGGGTTGGTTGAAGTGTAATGTTGATGCCTCTGTTTCGTTAGGAGATCATAGATCGGGTTTCGGGGTTGTCCTCCAGGATGATCATGGTCGGTTTGTTAAGGCTTTATCGGGTCACATTCCTGGTTGTGTGGATGCTTATCTGGCTGAAGTAATTTCCATCAAAGAAGCTCTATCTTGGCTTAAGGACCAGCGCCTGGATAAGGTTATCATTGAATCATATTGTTTAGAAGCTATCAATCATCTAAATCGATCTTCTTCTAGTTTGTTGGAGGTTGGGACTGTGTTGGATGATTATCTCACTGTTAAGAATAATTTCCATTCTTTGTCCTTCCATTGGACTTCACGGAATGCTAATAAGGCTGCTCATATGTTAGCTAGGGTGGCTTTGTTACATGCATACCGATTTGTGTGGGATTCTCTCCCAAGTAGCATTGTTTCTGCTCTTTATCATGACTGTCCGTCGCTTGTCATCAATCCAGAAGAGGCTGTAGGCTCGGGTGTTATGGGGTAAAGCCTATTGGCTTTTGGTTTAGGTACTTCTTCTGCCTTGATCTTCTTGTTTTCTTATATATAGTGCATTGGTTTTTGCCTCAAAAAAAAAAAAAAGTGAAACCTATAGATTCAGACATATTTCTATTACTAATCACTCTCTTCAAAGTTTATAAATTGCAAACTCTCATCACCATTTAGGCCACCTTCTTTAGACCCAATTTTGGAAAATTTCATTCCCAATATCCAGATTCCAGATGAAGTCGTTCCAAAGATCCAAAATCAAGGGATATATACTTATCCCAAAATCCAAAACCGAGCAATGGGCAGACTCAATCCAGGAACACGAATCTAGTACAGGACTGTTAACACTCACTTGCCCCACGAGAAGCATGCAATGAAAAAGATCTGTGGTTTTGGTGTTTTGACTGTTTATGTGATTTCTTGTTATTTTTCTAATGGTCCCCTCAATGAACACACGAAAACCGCTGCTTTCCACTGCATTGCCTTTTTCAAGAATATCTTTAAACATATGGTCTCTTTCTTTTTGTATGTTCTGCGCTGCACAGATAATTGGACCCCTCTCCGTACTTGTGAAATCCTGCATAGTCAAATAGTAACCCCACATACATATCAACTTGATGCATGAAATTTCAATTATTGCTTGCTTTCGTTGTCATTTTCTAATAAATTAAATAATCCATTTCTCATTATACGTCTCCTTCTCGTATAAAGCACAAGATCACCAAAAGGAAAAAGAAATTGTACAGTGCTTGGTAGGAGGACTTTTCAAGGGCGTACAATTGAAATTCTAGAAAAAGTTATCAATTAAATTAATCATTAATCAATTGATACAAATTTATTATTTAATTTTCTTTGAATAACACAATTAACATATTATTATGTACATTCCAAAATTTAATAATCCTGCAGTTAAAAATAGTTATCTGAAATTTTTTAATTATATAGCGAATTTAAACCGTTGTTTAATGCATATTAACTTATATCCAAAACAACTAAACAATAAAAATCCTTAAATAATAGGGTCTCATTCATAGAAAATACATCTTATTGTGTAGTCTAATTTGTTAAATTAAGGTTGAAACAATGTACCGAAAAAGGTTGAACTCACAGTGATGTGTTGTATTTTATGATATATATTAACTTACAGTTAATACTTGAGTGATATTGTGCTTAAAAGTGTACATTATTGTTTTCAAATATAAATTGAAAGTTAAACCGCTAAGGTAAGAATTAAACCGCTAAGGTAAAAAGTTTAAAATTTAAAAGATTCAATAAATATTCGACTATTATAAAACTGATTAAAGATTGAATAGAATTGAAGAATTTGAAAAGATTGTATTTATTTATTAAAAATTTTAAAATTTAATTCCAAATAGAATATTAAATAAAAATTAATATATTTTAATTTATAGAACTGATTAATTAATTAATTAACAATTAATTTTAACAATAAAATTATTAAACAAACTGAAAATTTAAAATCAAACCAAAAGTTGGGTGTGCATTAAATAGTAAAATGCACAAAATAATTTTTAAATTACAAAATTAAATAATTTGTTTAGTAATTAAGAATTAAGTGATACTTATAAATTTTAATTATAATGTGTCTTTATTTTTAATTGATTATTTTTAATTCATTAAGTGAATTATAGTCTTTTTATCTTCTCCTCACTTAAAATTAATAACTTTTAAATTGATAAACACACCAAAATTTTGTTTTACCAATTGATTCACAACCTGGTTGGATAAACAGTTAACATTTTTTGGCATGCACCCAATCTTATATAAAACATATGAATAACAGCAACATCAAGAACACCAGTATGAACCCGCTGAAATATATAAAGGATCTGAATTGGATAGAAATTATTATCATTCATTAGGGTTTGAAAGATTCTTTTATCGGGTCCCGATTCTCTCTTAATGCGTATCACCTGGCAAAAAAAGAGCATCCCAACGTACAGAAACATAGATTGGAGCCAGAACTCATTTGACATGTCATGTTCTTCTGTGCCTGAAGTTGAATTGAGATGATTAGAAATCCACTGTCTACATCAATTAAAGCCTAAGATAGTGGATCAAGGTGAGATTACAGAAACAGTAAGAAGTGGAAGACAGCTAGCTTGATAAGACTTAACCAGCTTATCGATAGACTTTGGTTTAAGGGAGATATAATCATTAAACCGTGTTTTTTTTTTGAATGGTCATTAAACCGTGTTTAATTTAGTAATATTTGATAACATTAAAATTAAATAATAATTTTGATTTAAGTAATTGATAATAAAATTTAATATATGGTAGAAGATATACAATTTTCTTATAGTTCAAAAGTTCAAATTTTAATTTTAAAATAAAAATCTTTATAATTTTAATTTTCAGAAATTCCTTTATTTTAAACTTCAACTAAAAATAATAACAAAAACACCCGTAATGTTAACATTGGACCTTAATTAAACAAATATTAGTTATATAATTATTTGACATATTTTAAATTTACGATGAGCTAATTTAATCGCGTATAATATTTATAATGTACGTATTTCATTTTATTCTTAATCAAAGTTTAAGAGATTTAAAAACAAAATTAATAAAATATTTTTAAAATTAAAAGTTTTACTAAAATTTTTAAATCAAGAGATAATTATATCTTTTAACCTTTAATATAATATAATAGATATTAGTTTAAGAATCTCGAGCAAATTAAGACCGACAAACAACGAATTGCATTAGCTGTTAGTTGAATATATCGATAGTTAGTTGATGGTTGATTATATCAGCTGATTTGGCAAAGAAATTATATCAATTGTTTATTTAAGATGTTTGATAAAATTAGTTGTTTAATATTAGCTCTTAATGTATAAAATAACTTATGAAGGCATGATTTTTAAAAAATTATAAGGACATGAATATTATTTTTATAATATTTCGTTGAATTATCTTATAAAAATTTAGAATTTAGATATTTAATTTTACAAAATAAAGTTTATAACTGTAATTTAAAACATAATAATAATAATAATAATAATAATAATAATAATAATAATAATAATAATAATATGATGATGATACATCTCAACATAAAATATAACAATTCAAATAAAGTTTAACAATGCAATTCAAATAAAGCAAAAGAAATGAATATCGTTATTTAAAGAAAATGTTTACAACAATTTAAGAAATACGTCTAACTATCATTAAGCTAGAAGCAATATTATTACAGATATTTGTTATCTCTCAAGTTTTTGTTCTTTAATGCTTTCTTGTGTAAAGTTAACTTCAATATCTTAAAAATACATTTGTAAAAATAAATTCAAAATCTTGATCAATGATGTTAAAAGTTGAGTCGCCAATCATACTTTTTCTAATATGATTATGCAATGTAAAAACTACACAAATTATGTTATTTTGATCTATCAATAAATACTTAGGCATTTTTTACATCGAATTTTAAGTATACCAAAATTTTTATCAATACAATTTCGTAGCGATAAATGAGCTCGATTAAAAACTTATCGAGATCTTCTTAAATTTGTATCATAAAACTCTTAATTAAATAAATAAATAATTTTTTAACTAATTTGAGTCAAATAACTTTTTAAAAAAATCACTGTTTACAAATACAGCCTAAAAACACTCAACTCAAGATTTATAGTTTAAGGAAACATCTTCACCTCTTTTTCCTCCAGGTTACGAAAATTTCGGTGTAATATATTGGAAGATATTTGAGGCCTACAAATCCTAATCAAGAGTCCATCATGTCCTCTCCTGTCCTCTCCCGCTAGTCCCTCCGGTCTCTCTCGGAAATAGAACGCGTCACAACTGGGCTGCAGAAAGAGGGACACTGTAGTCGTTTGATTGATCAATTGTCGGCAAGTAATGATCGCACAAATCCAGAACTTCTGGTTGCAGCAAGCCCCCACTAAAATGTTCCATTCTGTATGAAGACTCTCACTTCCCTCTTCTGTGCTGTATCATAAAAGCTTTAGTATATGGTTACAACTACACTCGCCATTCTTACTTAGATTTGAAAATATTTAACTGGTTTAAGAATTTCTTTTAAAAAATTGTTTCTTTTCCATAGTTAATTACTCTCAAGAGTTAAGAAAAAGTCCTTAAACCAGCAAAATAGCATTACAGAAATGGGTTACCAATAATTTCACCACTCGTAATAAACAATTTTACAGGTTAAATGATTTTTTGTTAAATGTCCCTTACCAACCAAACATATATAGGGTAGGAAACGAGTTTCTTCGACAAGTGTGTGAAACATATATTCAAACCTAAATAAATGATTTCATTAATGATATGATTTTGAAAGATCCTGTCTTTATTTATATGTTAGATAATATTTTTATAACTAGAGATTATAATAGATTTGTCGGTCAGCTTTTGAAAGATTCTGTATTTATGTATATGTTAGATAATATTTTTATAATTAGAGATGACAATCAATCAATCTGAATTGGATATAAAATATTAGGTTTAAACTCAATTGATCTGGTTAGAAATTTTTTAAAATATGAAAAACAAAATATAAATTGGATATAAAATATTAGGTTTAAACTCAATTGATCTGGTTAGAAATTTTTTAAAATATGAAAAATAAAAATACTTTCGCTTTCAACAAAATAACGTCATTTTGTTTATAAGGATCAAGCTACTGATTGAACTAGGTTTAGTACTTGTTTGATTGAACTTTTGAAAGGTGAATAAGTATTTTTTTATCGCAAAAGCTTTTTTAAAAAGATAAGTATTTTGCTGTAAAATAACAAAATAATTTTAATAGATACAACTTTTTTACAGTTAAAATACAACTTTATAAGAACTTCAAATTTGAAATTTCTCAAAAAGTATTTTCAGGTAAAATTTCATATTAATTAATGAATCTATTTTAATCTTTTTGTCCTAATGTTTTATACATAATTTCCACAATATTTACAAATATATCTTCATGTTTATTTTAAGATTTATATAACATTATTTGACTTTTAAATATGTTTTAATATTTATTTTAATATTAGTTTTACTTATGTTATAATTTATATAAAAGATTTAGGTTGATATTTTTTATTTATGTTTTATATGATTTAAAATTATATAATAATTAATATATTGTGCTTTGCATATTGTTTAATATATTTTAAATAATATTTATATGCATAAATAATTTTATTATAAAATAAAATATAGTTAAAATTAAAATTACTTTTTATTTTTATGTTGTCAAATAATTTATTGTATGAAACTCTTTTAAAATAAACAATTTATTATATGAAACTCTTTTAAAAATATTCTCTTTAAAATGATAACTAAACATTTATCTAACAAAAAGCTCTTTTCATAAAAATTATACTAACAAGATTCTACAAATATAAATCTATCTAAACAATCAATTAGATAGCTCGAACATGAGGCTAGCTTGAGGCCAAAAGTTTTTCAAAAAAATCAGATCTTTTCAGTAAACAATGCTTGACCCGTTAAGGTAGGGCTAGACCCGAGTACACTTGCCATGACTACGTACGTACAACTTTAATCAAACTTCATGGCATGGTGATCGGTGAGAAAGAAGAAATGAAAGCTTTTACAAATTTAAAATAAAGATATTGTATTTTTAAATTTAAATGAGAGTTTTTGTTAATCTGGTTCATACTGTCTCTCTTGCAAGCCGCAACTAAACTTATTCTAACAATTTTTCACAAAAATGAAATTATATATTAACAATATTAATTAGAAAACATAAATTTCTACAGATATTCATGAATAAAACATATATGTCAATAAGCCTATGTTTAGTTCGCTTATATCAGAGATCTTTTATTAGTAGAACTTTTTTTCTTTAAATTCTTTTTAAAAGGACTTTTTAAAAGATCAGTTGATTGTTTGACTATTATTTTAAAAAACTTTTTGTAGTAGACTATTTGGTAACATAAAAATAAAAAGCACTTTTAATTTTAAATATATTTTATTTTATAATAAAATTATTTATACATATAAATATTATTTAAAGTATATTAAACAATATACAAAGCACAATATATTAATTATTATATAATTTTAATCCATATGAAACATAAATGAAAATATATCTAACCAAATCTTTTATATGGATTATAACATAAGTAAAACTAATATAAAAATAAATATTAAAATATATAAAAGTCAAATAATATTATATAAATCTCAAAATAATATTCAAATTGAATAAATAGTTAAAACACAATAAACATGAAGATGGATTTGTGGAATTGTAGAAATTATGTAAAACATAAGAACAAAAGAGAATAAAAAATAAACTCATTAATTGATCTAAAAAATCTATTCGAAAAAGCCATTTGAGAGGTTTTTTTGAGTTACTCTAAATTTGAGCTTCTTAAAAAGCTGTATTGACTGTAAAAAAAGTCATATCTATTAAAGAAGCCATTTTTTATTTTACAGCCAAACACTCATAAAAAAAAAAGACTTTTGTGGTGGAAAATGTACTTATTTATCTTCCAAAAGTCTATCCAAACAGCACTAATACTAATTAAAAACATCAAATTTCTATGATTAAGTATATAGTATAAGATCGTAATTCAATGAAGATTGAACACACACAAAATATTATTATAAATGAAAACTTAAAATATATAAACATTTTTAATTATAAGTTATAAATATTAATTTGACTTCCTGCAAACTTTACTCTTAAATGTTTAAACTTGTTTCCAATGCCTATAATAAAAGTTGGATGAATATTTATAAGTATATCAAACCATACATCACATTTTCACTTAAATAATATTTAATAATTTTCACAAAAGAAAATCATATATATTAACAATGCTAATCCAACATATATTCACAAAATGAAAACATACATATTAACAATACTAATTATCCCGTATTATTAGCAGAACTTACTATAAAGTTGAAATTTCATATAAGATCTAATATTATGTTTTCATATGCCATTAGAACTTGGAATTGACTGATTATGGGACATTCTATTTACAGTGTATAGCCTCGTGTAAGAAGCAATAGTATGATAATAAGGAGATGTAACAACAAAAACTGTTAAGTATCAGTAGTGAACGGACATGCTACTGATCAATTGAATAAACATAATATGGTAATGATCAACAAGTGTGATAGATTTTCTGTTAAACTAATAGGCGATTGAGTTGCAATGTGGTATGTCGTCTGTGATGATCCAAGTAATGGGATGCTTGTTGGGACCGTCAATTAAAGATGAATTCGCAGCGATTGAAACCTGCAGTTGTTGGAAAAGTATCATTAAAGCTATCACTTTGAAAAAAATCATACCAAAAACTAGATATTATTTTACTGATTTATTAGGTAGTATTGATAGTGTGTTGAATTTTTAATTTAAATTTGAAATTGATTAAACTTGATATTGAATATAAATAATTTATTATAATTAGAAAATTATTAATTTTAAATTGAATTTAATATTTTAACTTTAATTACATTAAATCTTTTTGAAATCGAATTAATTTATCCTGTCTATTCTATAATAGAATCTCACAGGTATAATAATTCTTAGAACATGTAGCTATTTATGTTAATATTTACTACTTACTTGGATCAACTGTGACAAGCATGGCAGTGCCTCCAAAATCACAGGTGCCTCCTCGAATCTTTGCCTTCTGCCAGTAACTATTGAAAGCATATGAAGCATGTGCGAGCAACGTATCAGGCTGGAAGCACGATCCATTGGGCTGGATCGACTTGCAATCTGCACCTGACCCACAAGCATAGTCTAATGCTTCTTGAAGTTCCGAATCAGGCACAGTAGGCTTTGCCACGCACCAAACTGCATATTGTGGCTTCTTGTGTGGTGGTGGCGACACTAGCGATGGTGGTGTGTGAATTGGTGGGGATTGGTGTACCGGTGGGCTTGGAACGTGCTTAGGAGGGCTAGGACTGTGTGTAGGTGGATTGGTCCCATAGGAAGGTGCACTAGGTGAACCACCTGGTGATACAGGTTCATAAGCATATGGTGGCTTTGGTATTGGTGGCAGATATGCTGGCGGGCCGTTGAAACTAATAGGTGGTGGCGGTGGTGACGGGGGCGTCTTCGCCTTGGACGGTGGTGGTGGGCTAAATGGTGGTGTTTCGCAGAAGGGAGTAATGTTATCTGGCAATGGAAGTGGTGCTAGTAACTCGTAAGGTGGTAAGGAGATCGGTGAACTCTGTCCCATAAGGTCACCATTTGTAGGTTGCAGTGGTGATGAATAAGGTTTGGATTGATCTGGTTCCTCCCACATTCTTCTTACTGAGCTTCTATGGAGTTTAGGACCATTGTAGTGCAATGACTGCACATGGAATCTTGCATCTGCATCAATTTCACTAAATAAGCAATCTCTCACCTATGCAATATGAATGCACGTAGCTATCACCAAAAATTGTACGTCGAGTAACAAAAAATTCCAACTCTCTAGTGTTGAAATGTTAGTGCTCTACTCCCATTCAAACCGCTTCTTTTTCATGTTACAGTAATGGTTTCATTCCACAATCAAACAATACTGCAATTCATAATCTATAAATGGTTGAATTGTGAGTTTTGAGACATATTTGTCAGTCCATTTTACAAGGATATATTGTAGACTCGAGGCCAATTAGTTAACAATATGAGATGAGAGAGTCACGCACGTAATCTCAAAGATCTGAACAAAAAAGGTGAGGTATTGGCATGTTAAACTGCAAATATAGAATGAGGGAAGAAAGAGCAATACCGTTGAATGAGAAGAAGGTGGTGACAACAATGAACATACAAAGCGCTTCTTTTAATCTCCAGCCCATGGCATGAAAATGCTCTACTCGTACCAAAATCTTGATGAAGATCAGAAGTTGGAAGGTGACAATTGTGCAATCCTATTGGCAAGCAAATGGGAGTATATGTAATACCCTTCAGGGCTGGCCAACAGTGGAAACTATCAACAGACGGATAAATTTAGAAAAAATGGGTTATTATCAATATGGAGTAACAAAATATGATTCTTCCAATTTGTCTCGTTGACACATACACTTTTGAATTGAAAGTTTGATCAATTAAAAAAAAACTGGCATTTCTTGTGATCTTCTTGTGTCTCAAGTTGCTCAGCATATATGCTTGCTTGGCAAGAGAGGAAAATCAAGGACACGAATTTTATATTGCTTGCTTTTTACTCAAACATCTCTCTTTTGTTTTCCATATTAAACATTCTTTTAGTGGACCCAATGCTTTTCGATCCAAAGACTTAAAGTTAATCTCATAAGTTGATAGACAAATAATTAACATTAAATTATAAAAATTACTACTTGAATAAAATTTTAAATTGAGCCCGTCGCCATCTCTACCTTTAATTACTAAACGTAATCCTTTATAAATAAAGAAGTAATAACAACAGTAAAATATCCATTAAGAGTGCTGTGAAACGTAGAGTTTAAAAAATAAAGAAAATGGAAGCTGAAATTATAATCAATATTGGCAGGCCTAATATAGGGCCCAAAGGGTCGACATGAAAAAAAAAAGCCTATTAGCTCATATAAAATAATAGTAATAGAAATAAGAATAAATATGATAAATGATGTTGATAGATATTATCATTATAATTATAATAGTTAATTAAGAGAAATGAATGATTAAAAAGAGAATGAATATAGTGAAGAATGTTGATATATATTATAATTATAATTATAATAGTTAGTTAAGAGAAATGAATGATTACTATTAATATTGATAGTAATTAATTTGTAAAAATATTAAAATTAAAATTATTATATTTTAATTAATTCATTAATAATATTTTAATTAATTAATTATATTGTAATGAATTAATTACAATAGTTTAACTAATGAATGAATTATATTTTAATTTTTATATTGTAATTACTTATTTATTTATTTTAATTAATTATAATGTGATTAATAAATTAATAATAATATTTTAATGAATTATATTTTAATTAATTAATAATTAATAATTTAATTAATTAAAATATTTTAATTAATGAATAATTATATTATAATTAATTATAATGTAATTAATTAATTAATTATAATGTAATGTAATTATTATGATATTTTAATTAATGAATGAATTATATTTTAATTAATTATATTTTAATTAACTATAATGTAATTAATTAATTAGTAATATTATTTTAATTAATTATATTGCAATTAATTAATTGTATTTAAGTAATTAGTATTTAAAATATTTTTAAAAAGTCATTATAAGTTTCATTTCTTTATTAAATGAAGGGTATGGAGGATTCCCCAAAGTGGGTATCAAACTATTGTCTCTATAATGATAATCAATAATCAATTATTCACTTTTCATTCCTTACCTATTAACTTTTTTCAAACCTAACATGCAATTAAACCTATTATGATAGTTGCAGAAACTTGGAATTAATATGATAAATTACCTCTCACATGAATAAAAGTTAATTTGAAATTGTTTCGATTAACGAAAAGTTTTGTTGGCACTTGGAACTAATAAATGCTTTTTAAAATGGAATATTGTTATTTTAATATGAAGTCTTCATCTTTTTCAAAGATTGAGTGATATTTTTACATTTTTACTAATGAAATTTGCAATTAAGTTAATTATTGATGAACATAATAATATATTAAGTATATATTTTAAACAAAATATTCAATAATTAATTATGATATTTTATGTAAGAGATAATACATATTAGAAATAAGAAGTGAAGTAAAATATTTTATATATTTATGGATTAATTAATTATTTTGTTTATATACCTCTAGTAATTTTAGATTAAGTTATTACATTAATGTAAATAATAAGACAAAGAAATAATCTCATGTCAACTGAAAGATACAAAAGAAAATAATAACACAAGACAGAACAAAAATGGCCATGTCAATTAAATCCTCGGACATTTGCAACGGTCACTTTTTGGTGTCTCTGTCTCCGCCGTTTAAAACTCTTTTTCACTTTGAAAGAGGAAAGCAAAGTTCAAATCAAGTAAGCAGGCAACGGTCACAAAAGACTCTCATACGGTCTTTTAACGCTAGTGAACGCCATGAAGATAAAAGATGAGGAAGAGGAAGAGAGGGCGAGCCTGATTCTTAGTTGCAAGGTGGTTGAGTACTTGGAACCGGTCATGTCCAAGGAGCTTCTCTTCAAGTTCCCTGACAACTCTGCCTTCGACTTCGACTATTCACAGAGCTCAATATGGTCTCCTCTCGTCCCCAGAGTTCACTGTCCCATGGAATTGGAATTGTCTTCAGTCACACCCAGAAAGCTCGCTTTTGAGGTTGGCTTAGAATTGGGTAGCAATAACAAAGGTAGTAGAAGTGGCTCCAAGAAAGGCAACTCCAACTTCAAGAAAAAGATTGCTACTTCAATTACCAGCGGGCTGAAGTTTGATTTGGATGTGTTGAAGATGAAGCAGCACAAGAAGAATAAGTTCAGGGTCTCTGAGTTCTCTCCACCTCCTGGTGCCTCGTGTGCTCCATTTGCTGCTAAGGTAAAGCTTCAGTTTTTTAACACATTTGTCATTAAATTGGTGCTTTTCTTTTGTGGATTTTGCTCATGAAATGGATGTTGTGCTCAGGGATGGAACAAGGTGTTGAAAGCTGCTTCGAAGCATTTCAAGAAAAAGAGAAGGAAAGATCCTGCATCGCATGTGAAGCTCTCTAATTATTTGACGGATATGTAAACTGCTGAAGGGTTTTCATTTGCAGGGCGAAATTGTATTGGTAGTTAAAAACATGGAATAGAACTTACGAGTTTCCACTTGTATTAATAGTTTTTCCCAATGACGTAATGATCAATAAAGTATGAAATGAAATAGTTTTGTTCTAGATTTTAGATCGTACACCACAATTGATGCAATTGCGATTTTATTATAAATAGTAAGTCCACATTTATCACAAATTATGACAATAATCCGCAATCGCAATTCATCGGTGTATGATCAGTCAGCCTTCATACACACTTTATCTTTTTATTCAGAGATTACTGAAATGAGTCTGGATTTCCTTCCGAGAAGGAGGAATCCGAGTAGACAGCTTCAGAGAAATACGCTGCATGGTTGGACGAGATTGTGGATTGGAACGCAAGCATGAAATTGCAATTTTCACAATAGTGGTTATAATTTCAGCTATTTGATTCTCAGGAGGTATGAGGCGATGGTCCAACAGTTCTGATAACAGATCATCTTGAATATTAGATGATGACAAAGACGAGATAAGATCCCTTGGATGCTTCCCCATTACTATTTCCAATGCCAGAACTCCGAAGCTATACACATCACATTTCTCGTTCACTTCCAAAGTATAAGCAAACTCTGCAATTTAAGAAAGATATCAGCTCATAAGCCAAGTTGAATATTATGCGGAAAATGTAACAATTATTACCTGGAGCTGCGTATCCGTACGTGCCCGCAAATGAAGTCCTATTTGAAGAATCAGGGTTCAGAATTCTAGCAGTTCCGAAATCGGATATGTGAGCTTGGAATTCTCGATTAAACAAAATGTTCTTGCTTGATATGTCACGGTGGACTACTGGAGGAGAGCAGTCATGGTGCATATAAGATAAAGCATTTGCTAAATCATTTATGACATTTGTTCTCTTCTCCCAATCGAAAGCACTTGCTTGTTCATCACTCTGAAGCATAGTTTGAAGGCTGCCACTTTCCAGGAACTCATAAACCAGAAAAGAGTGACGACCATGTGCGCAGAACCCGTGAAGCTTGACAATGTTGCGATGTCTTAGTTCGGTTAAGACGCGGATCTCGCTTGTAAAAGCTTTTGAATTGGCTTCGTCGAGTTCATCTACTGGAGAGTGAAGCTTTTTCACAGCAACAACCTGTCCGGTGGACAATTCAGCTTTGTAGACACTTCCATGACTCCCTTGTCCAATGCAAAACTTGGGATCGAATCGTTCTGTAGCTTCGATAATGCTTCTGTACACTATTTTCCCGTCATAGCTCCACACTTGAAAAAGATTCCCCTTTTCTCGTTCTGCATCTCCTTTTCTTTCCTTCACTTGCCAGGAATATATGGAAAAAACTCCAACTATAACCAGAAGAAGCAGTGTGCAGAGAGGCAAGATTATAGGAAAAATAATTAGGTGTCTGATCCTTTTTCGACTTGGTCTGTGGATTGTTGTCGGAGGACAAGGTTTCAAACCAGTAGCATTTCCACACAAGCCTTTGTTATTCCTCAAGGCTTCAAATGGAGCGTTGTGGAAGGCACTAAGGTCAGGAATGGCGCCCTCTAGTTGATTATAGGATAAGTTAACAGTTGTCAAACTACGTATGGTGTCAAAATCTGATGGAATTAAACCAGACAAATTGTTGTGTGAAAGATTCAATGTCTCTAAGACTTTCAATCCATCTAGCTGCTGTGGTATTTCTCCTGTCAACTGATTCTGACTAAGATCAAGTGTCTGAAGCGAATTCAGATTACCGATCTCAGGTGGTATATGGTTCGTGAATCTATTCATACTCAAATTCAAATCCAACAGTTTCATGCACTGTCCCAGTTTTCCAGAGATGGAGCCAGTCAAGTTGTTTGCAGCCAAATTAAGATATTGTAAAAGAGACAACGTCCCGATTTCCAGAGGAATGGTTCCCGAAAGCTTGTTGTTATTCAACAAAAGGTTGAACAATAACGTCAAGTTCTGAAATTCCTTTGGAACCTCTCCTACTAGCTGATTGAAGGACAGGTCAACGTATTGTAATCTCGTTGCCATTGCAAGTGCTCGAGGTATCTGGCCAGTGATATTGTTGTTGGAGATTTTCAATCTTGTTAAATTGTAGCATTGTCCCCAATTCGGAGAAATCTCGCCACAAAATTTGTTGAAACTCAAATCTATGAAGTTCAACTGAGGATATATGCCAAAGACTTCAGAAATGTCTCCTGTAAGTTGGTTTCTTTCGAGCCTTACTCTCACCAAACTGCTGCAGTTTTTTAAGGTTTTCGGCGCAGAACCTGTGAAGTAGTTGCTATCTACAGTGAGATTTTCCAATGTGCCACTAATGCATATGTCCTGTGGTAAATGGCCAGTGAGTCTATTTTCAGACAATAGCAAATTTATCAGTTGTGTAAGATTATTCATCTGTGGGGGAAGAGAACCTGAAAGTTGATTGGTGAACAATTTTAGATCTGTCAGGAATTTAAGTTCTCCTATTCCTGAAGGGATGGATCCTGAAAGTCTATTCTGATACACGGCAAGACCTTTTAAGTTTGTTAAGTTTCCAATGGACGTGGGGATTGGTCCTGTCAATCTGTTTTCTGACAAATCAAGAAGTTCAAGAGATCTTAGAAGTCCAAGTTCTTCAGGGATACGACCCGACAAATTGTTTTCGTAAAGGTAGATTTGGGTCAACCTACTCAAGTTTCCTAAAGAAGTAGGAATTATGCCGGTGAGGATGTTTCTTGAAAAATCAAGGACTTCCAGGGACTTCAGGAATCCAATTTCCTGAGGGATGGATCCTGATATACTGTTTCTATCAAGATGAATGCGCAATAAGTTGGCCAAGTTTCGAATAGAAGGGATGGAACCTGTGAAATAATTGCTGGATAAATCAAAAGAAATAAGAGATGTTAGAAAGCCTAGCTCTTCAGGAATGGAACCAGAAAGCTGATTGACACCAAGCCACATGTATGACATATTTGCCAATCTTCCAATCTCAGGGGGAAGTTTCCCAGAAAGACGATTGTAGGACAAATCGAGCAGGACAAGTTTGGAAAGATTACCAATCTGTGGTGGTACGGATCCGTAGAATGAATTAAGGGAAAGATCAAGACGAATGAGGTTACGGAAAGAAGAGAAGTTGAGATTTTGAAGTGTACCGGTCAAACCGTGAAGTGAAAGGTTGAAATAGGTCACACTTCCAGAGCTATCGCAGGCTATTCCTTTCCAGTTGCAATGGCTACTTCCAGTCCAAGAAGATAGCACCAGCTGACTTTGGTTGTCAAGAGTGGATTTCCAATTTAACAGAGCCGTTGCTTCGACCTCTTCCTTGACATGACTAATATTTGCCGGAACATTAGTGGCAGGTGAACGACATAAATTCATATAGAAAAAGAGAGTGAGAATGGTAGGACAGTGCAAGAAGTGGAGTGAAACATGTTTTTTCGACAGCATCATCAGGATCAAAGTCATTCCGAGTTAATTAAGGTTAATCCCTCCAGCAGATTATATAGGTTCACTGATAAATTCAGGTTGCTTAAATGGAAAAATTAGCTGATTGAAGTTGTACAGAAGAATTAAGTTTGCATGCGTCAAGGAGACCAACGTCAGGATAGAGTCAACTTCTCAATTTACAGTCTTCCCCATCACAGAAGATTATGTTAGGAATCTAGATCTTCTAAACCCACACTCAAGGATATTTAATAGACAAAAATATAAGAAAATAACAACACAAAAGAATTTACGCGGAAACTCCCAAACTGGAGAAAAAGCACGGGCACCGAAAAGAAAATACACTACGTGAAAAATTCTTACAATCACACAATTTTTCCTCTCACTCAATCCTCCAATACACCAACACATTCACAAAGAAATACACAAAACAAACTCTCCAACTCTCACCTCAAAAGATGAATTTAACTAGAGTCAAATTTGTACTACAAATCTTTGACTTTGTTTGATGCACTAACTAAGAAGGTAGCAACCTCCTTATATAGGTAAGAGTCTTGCCCCAATTGTTGTCTCCAACCAATATGGGACAACAAAGGAGCGAAACCTAATAATCTCCATCTTGGAGACTTTGATTGATCTCACAATCACGCTCCACCTCAAAGAAGATCTCCTAAAAATAACACAACTCTCATCGTAGAGAATTATCATGCTTTAAAGCATCATGCTCCACCATAAAATCATACCCACTCAGAATAATCCAATTCCAAGCCTTTTACTTCGGCATATGTCGAAAATAACTTTGCTAAAAAATTATGGTGCAACTCCCATGTTTGGCTTTCCTGGAAGTTCATCAGTCATCGACATAAATTCCACCACACACATTGCATTAATGCCAAACCAATGCCTGTGTGCAAACCTGTGGACCCGCTAACAGTATCACATCCTCTATCATGACAATTTTGGGATTAGCAGCATGCCATGAGGATGTACATGCCCCCTTCTTAGAGAGCAAGATCATCATCCATGGAGACAATGTTAGCGACATTGTCAGTCTCTCTATTAACTGACTCAGAGCTTCTTGCCGAACCTGCTCTACCTCTCGAATAATTTTCCGACATTTTTTCTGTGCTCTTCTAGCTTGATGAATTTTACCATAGAAATGAATAGTACATCAGGAAAGTTTCCAGGAAAGAGAGGTGGGTCACAACGAGCACTCTTAAATACCAAGTCTTTCCTTAGTCAAAACTTTCCTAGACATGTACTACCACACCAAAACTTCACCGCACTTAATAAACTTTTCTTAAAAAAATCTTTTCTGATGTGGAAGATCAGTCAAAACTGCGACCACAGAGCATACTTAGAATTTTGAAGAAAAACACACCTTGGCTCTGATACCACTTGTTAAGAATCTAGATCTTCCAAACCCACACCCCAGGATATTTAATAGACAAAAATATCAGAAAATAACAACACAAGATAATTTACGTGGAAATTCCTAAACCGGAAAAAAACCACGGGCACTGAGAAGAAAATCCACTATGTGAAAAATTCTTACAATCAGACAATTTTTTCTCTCACTCACTCCCCCAATACACCAACACACTCATAAAGAAATACACAAGATAAACTCTCCAATTCTCACCTCAAAAGAGGAATTTAACTAGAGTCAAATTTATACTACAAATCTTTGACTTTGTTTGGTGCACTAACTAAGGAGGTAGCAACCTCCTTATATAGGTAAGAGTCTTGCCCCAATTGTTGTCTCCAACCAATATGGGACAACAAAGGAGCCAAACCCAACAATCTCCATCTTGGCGACTTTGATTGATCTCACAATCACGCTCCACCTCAATGAAGATCTCCTGAAAATAACATAACTCTCATCGTAGATAATTATCATGCTTTAAAGCATCATGCTCCACCATAAAAGCATATTTACTCAGAATAATCCAATTCCAAGCCTTTTACTTCGGCATATGTCGAAAATAACTTTGTTGAAAAATTATGGTGCAACTCCATGTTTGGCTTTCCTGGAAGTTCATCAGTCATCGACATAAATTCCACCACACACATTGCATTAATGCCAAACCAATGCCTGTGTGCAAACCTGTGGACTTGCTAACAGTATCACATCCTCTATCATGACAATTTTGGGATTAGCGGCATGCCATGAGGATGTACATGCCCCCTTCTTAGAGAGCAAGATCATCATCCATGGAGACAATGTTAGCGACATTGTCAGTCTCTCTATTAACTGACTCAGAGCTTCTTGCCGAACCTGCTCTACCTCTCGAATAATTTTCCGACATTTTTTCTGTGCTCTTCTAGCTTGATGAATTTTACCGTAGAAATGAATAGTACATCAGGAAAGTTTCCAGGAAAGAGATGTGGGTCACAACGAGCACTCTTAAATATCAAGTTTTTTCTTAGCCAAAACTTTCCTAGACATGTATTACCACACCAAAACTTCACTGTACTTAATAAACTTTTCTCAAAAAAATCTTTTCTGATGTGGAAGATCAGTCAAAACTGCGACCACAGAGCATACTTAGAATTTTCAAGAAAAACACACCTTGGCTCTGATACCACTTGTTAAGAATCTAGATCTTCCAAACTCACACCTAAGGATATTTAATAGACAAAAATATCAGAAAATAACAACACAAGAGAATTTACGTGGAAACTCCCAAACCGGAGGAAAACCACCAGCACCGAAAAGAAAATCCACTATGTGAAAAATTCTTACAATCACACAATTTTTCCTCTCACTCAATCTCCCAGTACATCAACACACTCACAAAGAAATACACAAGACAAACTCTTCAACTCTTACCTTAAAAGAGGAATTTAACTAGAGTCAAATTTGTACTACAAATCTTTAACTTTGTTTGGTGTACTAATTAAAGAGGTAAACAACCTCCTTATATAAGTAAGAGTCTTATCCCAATTATTGTCACCAACTAATATGAGATAACAAAGAAATCAAACCCAACAGATTCTTCGTTATTCTTCGCTGCGACCTAATAATTCTTCAGTCTAAAAGTTGTTACGGAAAAGATGGACAAGTATGTTTGCATATTATTATGCCAATTGACTAGTAAAAGCAGAAAAATTCACGGAGGTTGGTATAATTTGCAACAACCGTTTGATATTAATCAATAATAAATTGATTGTTAGCAGTGAAGGAGTGTATCATCCCAAGTAGAAGATCGGTTAAGATATCGGATGGTTGAAAGGAAAAAATTTATACAACTATTAATCAATTCTTAATTAATCATAAAATTTAAAATTTTTTAAAAATTGAGTTCAATTCTCATAAAGTTGTGGGCAACGATGATATCTCACAAATTTACTTTCGTTGATAAACTTTGTCACTAATTTTTATCAAAAATTATTTGCGTCTATTTTTACGACGACTTTCATTATTTTGTCAGTAAAGTTTAGAGAATAAATTCCCTCATTCTTTATTAATGAAATTTTTTCTATCACAAAATATCAATTTTTTTGACAAGTTTACCAAAAGTTTCTACTTCTATGGCTAATTTATTATGAATTTTTTTTCGTCGAGACATTTGTTTACAGGATCATACAATAAGAAGATTTTTTCCATTCGTTGAGACTTAGCGCTAGTCACATGTACATGATTAAAGTTAACCCCGATTTCACGCAACGAATTATATAGAATGACTTAGAAAAGAAACAAAAGTTGACACCGATTTCCCGCAACAAATCATATATACAATGACTTGGGAAAGGAAAGGAAAGGAAAGAAACAAAAGTTGACACCGATTTCGCGCAACAAATCATATATACAATGACTTGGGAAGGAAAAAAAGTTGACTGACTTGTTAGGAGTGATCAGAATGTCGTAAGTGTGCAGGAAGTCCTTGAATTCCCTTTTCTTTATGTGTCTTAAGGTTAACCCAATTCATATCAAATAGCTTAATTATGTTTCGAATGGACCCTACATCATGTCACATAATCTTAACGAAGATGGCGACCTTCGAAATTAAACACAAAACAATTGGTGTGACTGACAATCAAGTTAGGTAGATTGATTCAACCAATGTAATTTAAAATTTAAAATTTATTGATTTCTCAAATTGGCTACTAGAAGATCATATTTTCCCTAGTAATCTTAGGCAAATGGCATCGCAGTTATCTCCAATTTCACTATAAATCTTCAACCTTTTACCCATAAATTTTGAAGACATGTATGTCATGCTTGAAATCAGGTAGTAACCATTTTGAAAATAGAGCCCTTTGATTATATTTAATTATTTATATCACATTTGACTCTAATGATAAATTAGAAAATTTAATATGAGATAATCTGAAAATTAGGAATGTAAAAATGATTTATAAATAGTTCAGATTTTATTCAAAACAGGGATTCAAGAGATTCAAGTAAAATTTTATGAATATTTAAATTACAAATTAATTAGTATATGCTTAAGTAATATAAAAGTACTTAGACAATATTAGTTATGATAGTAATAAAAGTATTGAAATGATGGTTATTTATCTAATTTAAATTGAATGTCATTTATTAATTAAAATTTAGTAACATTTTTTGAATAATATATAAATTGCACGTAAAAAAATAATCTTGATACCAATAATAAATTTTTAATATTAAAATTCAATATAATAGTTGGATGGATCACTTAAATTTAAGATTTAACTAATTTTGATTTCTCAAAATCTAAAATTATTTTGATTCTATAACTAATTTTTTCTCTTAATTACCTACTCTTTGTCTATGACCTATTAGGTTCTTAAATATGATGACAATAAATATAAAGCATAGCCTTATATCATATTTAAGACATATGAATTATCATAATTTATCTTTAATTTTTATTAAATAATTTATATTAATACAACAAGATCTCCGCTTATCAACGTATCATGACCAACTAAATATTAGAAATATTAAAATAATTTGAACTAATCATTTTCTACATAATTTTTTACATAATTCAATCATTTCATCATATAATATTTCACATAACATTAAATATAAACACAACATAGAATATAGAATTAATATCTATTATTCAATTATATTAGTTCTCTATTATTAATAATTGATTCAATTAATAAAATTTGAATATCATTTCCAAATGTCATTTTAACTTAGCCAATCAATTTTTTGTATTAATATTAATGAAAATAATGGAATATTCTAATTTTTAAAATATAATTCATATATCAAGTCAGTTTAGTATTTGTTCTCTAACAAGCTGTAATGTGCCCGTGCTTGGGATCGAGTCTAAGGACGATTCTCAAGCAAGTTAACCTCACATGTTTCTTTAAATATCTTCATAATTTAGTTTATGAAATTATTTACTTAATTCATAAAGAAATATAATATGCATTAATCATTTATGCTCTACTAATGTCTAGTTTGACTAGAACAATAGTTATTAATAATTTATAGGTAATACATAAATGTAATATCAATTTCATAATTATAAATTTTCATATTTTATTTACAATGTATATTTATCATATGAACTTTTTCCTATATATCATTTAATTAAACAAATATATATAAGATAACTTTATTTAGATAATTATGTCGTAAACCAGTAATATCTTATAAAATAAGACTCTCACCATATATATTTACCTTAATTTCCTCTAAGTCTGCTAAGGAAAATTTTCCCTTTTTTAACAAAATATTTCTTAAAATTAGTAAGACAAAAAAGTTTGTATCTTTTATTTTTACGTATCTGAAAAATTTGTTGAAAAGTTGACAGAAATCATTCATTTTCATGTATTCTAGGGCAAATAGTGGCATAGTCAAGGACTGAAATACAAAGTTTACGAAAGATACGGGTTAAAAGAAGTGTTGTGGGTCAATTCGATAACATTTACATTGCACCTAATACTAGCCCTTAGCTTTCAACAGCGCGTGGCCTCAGAACCTTTTTCTCTTCCATGACGCTCTCGTACCTAATACTCCCATCATTTTTCCAAGCAGCGAAAGGAATTGCTTTTTCTGCGTCTGAATTGCTAATTTTTTCCCCAAGTTTAGGGCAATATGTATAGAAAACTCTAACCATAACGAATACCGGAAACAGTATGCATAATATAGCAGCCAAAATGGCCAAGTTTCTGCTGCTTTTTTGATCCGTACTGTGGCTTGTTGATGAAGGGCATGCCCTTAAGCCAGTGGCATTTCCACATAAACCTTTGTTATTGCTGAAAGCCGCAAATGGAGCCTTGTGAAAGGCTTGAAGGTCAGGGATGGCACCTTCTAATTGGTTATAGGATAAGTCCACAGTCGTCAGGCTCCTCATTGACTCAAATGTTGATGGAATAGAACCTGACAACTTGTTGCTGGAAAGGTTCATTGTCTCCAGGTTTCTCAAACCACCAAGTTTGTGTGGTATTTGTCCTGTCAACATGTTCTGGCTAAGATCAAGACTTTGGAGGGAGATCAAATCACCAATCCCAGATGGAATATCTTTTGTAAATTCGTTCCTGCTTAAGTTCAAATCAAGCAGCTTCGTGCACTGTCCTAATTGTTCTGGGATTGGACCACTCAGATGATTTCCAGCCAAGTTAAGGTGCTCAAGCCGAGACAGCATCCCAACTTCGTTAGGAATGGAACCCGAAAGCTCGTTATAGCTCAAGGAAAGATTGAACAACAACTTCAAGCCCTCTAATTCTTTTGGAATCTGTCCAACAAGATGATTGAAAGAGAGGTCGACATACTGTAGCTTGCTTGCCATTCCAAGTGCTCCGGGTATCTCACCAGTGATACCGTTATTGGACATCTTCAACGTTGTTAGATTATTGCACTGCCCCCAATTTGGAGAAAGCTCGCCATAGAATCTGTTATTACTCAAATCTATGAAGTTCAACAGAGGATATGTCCCGAAGACTTGAGAAATGTCTCCCGTTAGTTGGTTTCCTTCAAGCCTGACTCTGAGCAAGCTGTGGCAATTCTTTAAGCTTCGTGGGACAGAACCTGTAAAGTGGTTGCTGTCTGCAGTGAAATATTCCAATGAACCACCAGTGCATATGTTTTGTGGTAACTGACCGGTGAATCCATTTTCCGACAACAGAAAAGTTCTCAGACGTGTGATACTGTCAATCTTTGGAGGAAGAGAACCAGAGAGTTGATTGGTGAATAATCTAAGATCGACAAGGGATTTAAGTTCACCTAATCCTACAGGAATGGATCCAGAAAGTTTATTTCGAAACAGGGCAAGACCTGATAGGTTTGTTAAGTTTCCGATAGATTCAGGAATTTTGCCTATCAATCTATTTTCCGACAGATCAACCACTTTGAGAGAAATTAGACGACCAATTTCTGGAGGGATCGAGCCAGATAATTGGTTTCTGTAAAGGAAGAGCCTCCCGATGGCACTGACATTTCCTATAGAAGCAGGAACGGTGCCAGTGAGATTGTTTGTTGATAAATCAAGAAGTTCAAGAAACTTGAGTAACCCAATTTCTTGAGGGATGGATCCAACAAGTCTATTTTGATCAAGGTGGACGCGCAACAAATTGGTCAAGTTTCCAATGGGAGGTATTGAACCAGTGAAACTATTGCTTGACAAATCAATAGTTCGAGCAGATCTTAGCGCACCTATCTCTTCAGGAATGGAACCAAAAAGCTTATTGACACCAATCCACAAGTTTAACAAATTTGACATCTTCCCTATCTCGGAGGGCAGATTCCCAGAAAAAACATTATAGGACAAGTCTAGCAAGATGATCCTGGAAAGGTTACCAATTTCTCGGGGTATAGAACCATAGAATGAGTTGATGGAAAGATCAAGACTCAAGAGGTTAGGTAACGAAGAAAAGTTAAGATTTTGAAGTGTACCCGTTAAACCATGATGTGAAAGGTTGAAATACGCAACACTTCCAGAGCTATCACAAGTTATTCCTTTCCAGTCACAAGGGCTATTTCCAGCCCAAGAAGATAACACCAACTGGCTTTGGTTGTCAAGAGTGGACTTCCAATTTAGCAGAGCTTTAGCTTCTTCCTCTGTTCTGCTCATCATGTTTGCTTCATTTGCATAAGCGAAAATAGTAGTTGCAGGAAAGTTAGAGACAAACGTGGAAGAGAGAACCATGAGGAACAGAATAGTGAGCGTTGTGGAAGAAAGGAAACTGTAGAGAAAAGCCGGAGTTTCGGACAGCTTTTTGAGTTGCAAAGCCATTTTCACTTGTGTTGGTACATTAGCTTCACTTGTATATAAGAGAAGACCTAAACATTCTTAAAGTCATTGAACATAGTGGCTGCTTAGAGTTGCCTTCCTAGTCTTTTCTTTCCCTTTTACTTTTTTGATTATCTAACCAGTAGATTTGTAGTCATGTACATACTAATTCAAAGGTTTCATGTCCTAGTTGTGTTTAGGCTTAGCAAAGGGTTTGAGTTTAACCGGATCTAAAATTATCATATTTAGATTGAGATAATTTGATTTTGTATTGAGTTTGATTTTTCTTTTAATTTTTGAATTTTGAATTAGGATCAAATTTGGATTTTGCAATTCGAACCTGGCCTAAAGTTCAATCTCATTTGTACAAGAAAGGATGTTTTGTTTATGTAACAAAACGATGTTATTTTATTATTAAGTGAATCGAATCAAAGTTTTCAAGCATCTTTTTGGTTGACTTGCTCGAGTTTGGGCTGCAAACCATTTTGAGTCTGATTCGTTCAATCCAATTAGGATTAAGCTAGAGTCGCAAGATCCAAACTCAATCGGTTCGAGTTCAGGCTATTACCTCTAAGCCTAATTTGCTTTAAAGCTAGATTGGGTCTTAAGGTATGCCTAAGCTGAATTTAGAAAGTTTGGGATGATTAATGCCATTGGTGGCTCGAGTCATTGCCAAACTTAGTTGTGATTAGGCCTAATTTGAATCGAAGGTTTCATATTTTTAGTTGTGATTGGACATTAATTTAAAGGTTTCGTAATTGTAATTGGTGAATTGTTTTACATTTTAATAATTTAGAAGATGAAAACATGTTAAAATTTTAAATATTAATTACATCAAATTTGTCAATTAATTTCAAAGAGTTAATTTATTAAATAATTTATTTAAAATGTCATTTTAAAAATAATTATATAATTAATTAATATGTTAAAAAAAAGAAATAATTTTATTCACAGGCCCTACAGGATAGCCAAAAACTGATTACAATGCAGAGCTGTTTAAGAGACAAAAGTTATTAAGGATACAACAAAATTAGCATTACGTATTAAATAATGAGACTACTTAGAGACAACAACTATTCATTCTAAGTTCCATATACTTATGAGAGAGGAGCACAATTTTTGTGTGAGGTTATGAGCCACTATAATTTCTCTAATCCACCAACTCACTTTATGAGCAAGAACATATTTGTCAGATTTAGAATACTTGAAAATCCTTGAGTTCCTTTCCTTCCAAGTGAGTATTGTTGGATCGCATATGGCCCGAATATTCAAAATACACTGCGGAAAAGACCATACAACAACGTGAAGTATAACCGAAAATACTCAGAATGTACGAAAATACCTTTATGCCGTGGATTGGTTGTTTCTTTTCTGATTCCAAGACACTGTAATACGCGAATGTCCTCTACCGGTATCCACACGAGTATGCACGATCCGGGCTGCGGCTATGATGTGCTAGCACGTCCTGAAACTCTTTTCGAACGCCGCACGATTTTCCTCTCGGATGGTGGCTAGGGTTTCGTATCAAAATAGTATCATCTATCTAATGAGACCTAAGTTTCTCTATTTATAGAGAAACCCTAATCCCATTGAAGCCCAATAAGTTTCAGCCCATTATATCTCATATAATAAAAGCCCGACAACTTAATTCAATCTAGCCCAATAAACATATCCATATATATTTATTCAATGCCTAATAAATTAGGCCCAATAAAATAAACCCAAATCACATCACTCTTTGTGTGTGACCCTGTAGGCTCATTTGATGTTGGCAATGTGCTTGATCACATTTCAAGGCCCATAAGTCATAAGTTGCCTCTAGCAAGACATTATGACTACCCAAATAAAATGAGGATCGATAATCCGATTTAACCTATAATCATGGTTATAAGCTAAGTCTTTTTGTAACACAATATCAAGATTAATCACAAGACATGGTACATGTCAACCTTTGATTAATCATAGTTTTTTGATCCCCGAGTTGACTGATTATAACAAATGACATTGATGACTCTTCATCAATTCATTTGAGCACGACCATGCATTTCTTCAGTCACACTTGTCAAGAGGCCTAAATGATATCTCTCTCATTTAAGAGAGGTACAAATCCCATCTACGTCATTCACATCCCTCCGCATGATTCATTTGATGTCCAACATAAGACTACTTGTTATTCGGTTAAGAATAACTTCGTCTAATATCAAAACACCGAATTCCTCATGTAGGGAACCATGATGACTTTAGGTCAAAGGACTAAAGTCAAACCATATTGAGAATCACTAATGACATGAAACCATGTAGTGTTCTCTTTGTGGGTCGGTCCAATATATGTTCTTTAACATATATCTAAGTTTCTGAGTTGATAACTCATATCCATGATCAGTAAAACGTGATCATCAATCAGAACACATACTAGCCTTGATTCATTATTGTTCCACCAATAACGAATGACTAGGGACAGTTTAGAATAGTGTTTATAATACTTATAGTTTTACTATCAAGTCACATACTTGATGACATAAGCCTAATACTATTCATGGAACGTAAATCACATTACATAAACGACATACATGTATATATAAAAGGAATACCTCATAATATATTATTAACAAGTCATAATGTTAATACATGAATCACAACTATCCATTGGCCTAGGGCACACTACTAACAATATACTGTGCAATTGAGATAAAGGCTTAATCATATCTAGTCTTTGCCCACTCTTTTGTATTGATTATTAGCCCAAACTAGCATTTCATTCCAGTTATTGTAGGAACAATCTAAGTTTAAGTAATAAAGTGTTCTGGCCTAAATGGAGGAAGAGTAGCCACATTGAAAGAAAAGATGAGAGTTAGTCTCACGAACCAAATTACAAAGGCAATCTACCTCTGGGAGCTAATGATATGGTGAAGGAGGCTCTGGGCATCAATGAGCCTTTCTAAATAATGTTATATTAAGGAACGTAAGGAAGATATGGTCTAATGGCTTCTAAACATGAGGAATTGGAGAATTCCCCATTACTTATGGAGTTCTAGACAACTTTATCCTTTAAAAAATGGTTAGGTAAATAGGTTGGACGATAAGAAAGCAATTTATCCATATGTCTTTTAATGGCTAACTAAGAATATTGATCAATAATTTTTGACACTCTAGCATGAGTTAGAATTTTGGCTACAAGGGATGGGATTTCATTTCTTGTAGATAAGGGACTAAGAGGAGACCAATTATTAAACCAAAACTAGGTGCCTAAGAGGGGACCAATTATCAAACCAAAACTAGGTGCCTAAGAGGGGACCAATTATCAAACCAAAACTAGGTGTCTCTTCATTTCTAATATGTATTTTGAAAAGAGAATAAACGGTCTATCTTTTCTTTAGCAATGAGGATAAAAGACCAAGAATGCTCCTTCTTTTCCTTTAAATTCCAAATGTTTGATTCTTTCATGTAGAATTCATTAGTCCATTTGCTCCAAAATGCTTCCTTGTCATTGAAGAGTCTCTATATCCTCTTTACAACTCGCATTGTTTGTATCAAGTTAATCAAGACAAATTCTAGGCCACTTCATGCTTTTTCCAATATAACTCATACCAATTAACTTTGGAGCCATTGTCAGATTTACCAGTCCAAAGAAAGTTCTTCATGCATTTCCCCATCTCCTTATTAATCTTCTATGGAAGGAATAGATGTGAGCTCTAATGAGTATTAACATTTGTCAAAATAGATATAATGAGTTGAACCCTGCTAGCCTAAGAGAGTGCTCTATTATGCTAGACAATGATTTTCCTTTTGAAATTCTCCAATAAGGGGAGGCAGTCAGTGAACTTAAGCTTATTTGATGAAATAAGGACTCCAAGATATTTAAAAGGCAAGTTGCCAACATTCAATCCACATATATTCCTTAAACTTTCAACATAAGTAACATAAGAGGAAACATAAATCTTTCTTTTCAATAAGTTGACAATACAGACAGATATTTTGCAAAATTCCCTAAGAGATTCATGAAGAATAGATATAGAAGTGTGATGATACCCACAAACCAACATAAGGTCATCTGTAAAACTAAATAAGTGAGTTAAAATTCTTTGCATTTGTAGTGAATCTAAAATCAGGATTATTAGAGATATTATGCACAATAATTCTGTTGAGAATCTATATGGAAGTTACAAACAAGTAAGGTGACATTGGGTCATCTTGTCTTATCCCATTGCTTCTTGGGACATAATTAATAAGTACCATGTAAGAGCAAGTAGAGATACAAACTTTAATCCAATGAATGAATTTTGTCAGGAAATCAAATCATTCCAAACTGCAGAATAGAAAGTTCTAATTGAAGCTATCAAAGCCTTGGAGAAGTCCACTTTGATTGCATATCTATAGATATGTTTGTTAGCATTGTAGTACTTTAAGAGCTTTTGAACTAGTAAAATATTGTTAGAGATACTTCTGCAAGAAATGAAAGCACCTTGAGATTTGTGTATAAGATGTTGAAGTGGAACCTTTACTATGTTGGCTACCAGTTTGGATAACACTTTGTAATAATGTTACAGTAAGAAATGGGACGAAAATCATTGATAGAAATAACATTAGGACTTTTAGAAATCATACAAATAAAGGTAGCATTGATTTCTTTTAGAAGCTTCACAGAATTCAAAATTTCTGAATCACTTCAATCAGCTGCATATCAGTGATAAGCCAAAGTAGTTTGGAAGAAGTAAGCATTAAAACCATTAGAGCTTAGAGACTTACTAAGAATGAGACTGAAGAGGTCATTCCTGATTTCCTAGGAGGAAACAAGCATTTGAATCCACTTTAGAGAGTCCTGAGGCAAAGTGGAACCAATTAGATCAATAAGATCCTAAATATTGCACCTTTTAGTTAGCCTTAAGTTAAACATATTGAAGTAGAAATTAAGAACCAAGTTCTCAATACAAGAGATATCAGAAATCAATAGACCATTCTTATCCAGCAAGGAATGAATTCTATTGATGTTTCCTCTTGCCAATATATAATTATGAAAAAAATTTAGTGATAAAGTCACCATCTCTAAGACAAGACACTCTGGTCTTTTGTAAAACAAGAGAATTTTATTCAAGAATTGCTCTGTTGTAATTCTCCAGATTTTTGATTTCTACAACTTTTAATATAGGGTTATTGGTGTGGAGATAACATGCTTCTTAAGCATTAATAAGCCATATCTTAGCTGATTGCAACTGAGTTGAAGTATTAGGACTACCAAGCTTCATAAAAGCCTTTAGTTTATTCCTTCAGATATGAACCTTTCTTATAAATTGAAATATTTTATAATCATGTATCCAATTGTCTTAGACTCCACTAACCAACTCCAAAAAACCTCCTTGGAGGATAGAAATTTGACAAATATGAAAGGATCTTTGTGAGGAGTTGGAGGGCAAAGATTCTAAATTTCCATGTAAGAATGATCAAAGCACATATTGGGACCAAACAAAACATAGAAGTTAGGAAACTTACATAGCCATTTTGGTTAATAAGAATTCTATCAAGCTTTTTTTTCCTTATAAAGGATTTGCTTTGCCCCTTTGTTTATTGCTCCAAGTGAATAAGTTATGCAGAAAGTTCAGGTCAATAATTTCTAGCCTAGTAGTAACTTCGTCAAGTTCTAAACCAAGATTAGAGAAGTTCAGTCTTTCTCCCTATGCCTCTGAAGAATGCATTACACAATTGAAGTCTCCAGCAAGATTCCAAGGTCTACTAATTGAATAACTAATGCTAATGAGGTCCTCCTAGAGCTTCATTCTTTGGAAACCAAAATTGGAAGCATAAATGATGGTAATATCAAAGGATAGGGTAGGATTTTTCTAGCTTACTAATTAGGTGAACAAATTGGTCTGAGCTTCTATGGACCACAAGCTGCACTTTATTGTTGTTAAATGCAAAGACTATTCAACCATTGTAGTGGTGATCATGGTTTGAACCAAAGGACAATTCCCTTCCTAAAAACTTCATAGCTTCCTGGAACTTATGAGCTTTAATTCTTGTCTCAAGTAGTCCCATCAAAATGGGTTTCTTTTCAAGAACTAAATCTTAAAAAATCTGCTTTTTATGGACTTCATTCAATCCCCTTATATTCTAAAAAAATATAACTAAAGGGTATAAGTTAGGAATCAACCCTTTTGGGTTTTCTCCTTTTCTTGCTTGATCTTCTATTATCAATTAGAGACATTTGAAACCCTACCTCTAATTCCTCTGGAAAACCATGGCCTTATCATCTTCCTTAGCAGGTTCTACTTCTAGATCATGCTCTTCTATTGGTTTTTTGCCCTTACTAGTAGGTTCTAATTCCACATGCAGAAGTAGTTCTTAGGGAATCAATTATTCAACTTGTTCTGCCACAAATTTTAGAGGTGCATTTTGTGCTTCTTCTTCATCATTTTGATTAACTTCTACCTCAATTCAACTAATTGGGACCTCATCAATTCCCATAAGTTCATAATAGTTCCCTGAAATGAACTTTCTCCCAATAGGCTTCAATGTTTTGTTTCGCATTTGAGGTTTCCAGCTATAACTGAGTTGCACTTATGTTTTAACCAATTCATCAACAACATTCAACTTTATAACTGAAATTACACAAGGCAACTCCATTTTAAAGATAACATCCACACACATCCTAGCATAGCACATTTTTTTCAAATTGAACTGTGGCTGAATAAAATACAATAGGTTTTCCCATCGAGCTAGCTAAGAAACTCAATCCTTCTAGGGTCCAATACTCTAATGGAATATTATGAATGTTGATCCAGAAAGGATTAGATTCAATACTAGACTTGTAAAGTTCCAATCCTAGAAACCATTTTTGAACAAACATAGGATGCCCTCCAATGTGCCAAGGGCCAGATTCCATAACCTTATTCATGTTATCAACCTCACTGAACTTGAACAAGAAGGTATCCTCATCCATTAGCAAGACCTTGTCCAGACTTTGCCTTCCTATTTCCAAGTGCCCAGCTTTGCACTAGGGGAAAAGCAGACCTTTTGTTGAGGAAAAAAACCCACCAAAGTGCAGCCCCAATGTTTAACTCCATGTTGGAGAAGTTTAAGAAGAGGGGTATGTAAAATGTCTACAACAAAGGCATGCATTTCATACAGAACATGACCGTATAAAATACATGCATTAAGCATCATATATATAACCGTAATATATATGTAAAAACAGTAGCGGAAGCTTAACCAAAGAACCATATACCTGCAACCGCTGCCTTTCCTCCTTAGATCTGAATGTTTTCTGTACAGGTTGGAGCTTTTCTATCCTCTTCCGTAAGCAACATAGATGGTGCAGGAGCTGCTAGACAAGAATAGGGAAGGACCAACCGACGTTATATAATCCCACTGCATACTTGTCTCTGGCCATCACAGAGACAAGCAGTCGGGATTATGGGCCACCAAATGATGAAGGAGGATAAGGGTTCTTTATTTAAATGGACCATGACAGGTAGGTAAGGTAGGGACGAATTTGATCGCAATATTCCTACATTCTCCCACTTGGTCCATTTAACCCAAACCACCATATATAACAAGAAATCAAATATATATGAATCATGGCGATAGGTCCTCTGATAGTGAGTAGTATCTTTCATGTATTACATATACAAAATTTTTCATTACTCGCCATTCAACTTAATGAATAAACCATATGTTTATTCTAGGTCCAAATTAAACGAAAATTTTCAAAACCAATAAATATGTGTACACAAAATTAATGAGAAAATATCAAACTGAATAAGAGTTTCATTGAATCAACAAATATACAACAAATCACATTGTGGAACCAAGTCCCATATGCAATACGTGATCCTTAAACTGCTTAAGTGGCATGCCTTTAGTTAAAGGATCCGCAATCATCAACTCAGTGCTAATGTGCTCTATGACAACTTTCTTTTCCTTAACAAGTACTCTTATGGCTAAATTCTTAATGTCGATATGTTTGCTTCGACTTCCACTCTTATTATTTTTAGCCATAAAGACCGCAACAACATTGTCGCAATATAACTTTAACGGCTTAGAAATTGAATCAACAATTCTAAGCCCAGATATGAAACTCTTCAACCATACACCATGCGAGGTGGCCTCGAAACATGAGACAAACTCAGCCTCCATAGTGGAAGTAGCAATCAGGGTCTGCTTGGCACTCCTCCAAGATATAGCTCCACCAGCTAGCATGAAAATATAATCGGATGTTGATTTCCTTGAATCAATGCAGCTAGCAAAGTCTGAATCAGAGTATCTAACTACTTCCAAGTTTTCAATTCGTTTGTACAAGAGCATATAGTCCTTTGTGCCTTGCATATATCTTAAAACCTTCTTTGCAACTTTCCAGTGATCAATACCTGGATTACTTTGATATCTTCCTAACATTCCAACAACATATGCAATGTCAGGTCTGGTGCAGACCTGAGCATACATAAGGCTTCCTACAGCTGAAGCATATGGAATGTTCTTCATGTGTTCCCTCTCAAGGTCATTTTTCGGACATTGATTCAAATTGAATCTATCTCCCTTGACAATGGGTGCTACACTTAGTGCACAATCTTTCATCCGAAATCTCTCTAAAATTTTGTTGATATAGGTCTCTTGAGACAAACCCAAAATGCCTCGAGATCTTTCTCTATGGATCTTAATGTCAATGACATAAGATGCCTCACCCATATCTTTCATATCAAAATTCTTCGAGAGAAATTGCTTCACCTCATATAGTAAACCCTTATCATTAGTTGCAAGAAACCACGTATAACACAAGAAAACAAGTCTTACTCCCACTGACCTTCTGGTATAAACACTGATCCATGAGATTCTCTTCAAAACTGAATGAAGTGATAACCTCAGGAAATTTTAAATACCACTACCGGGAGGCTTATTATAACCCATATATGGATTTATTAAGCTTACAGACTAAATGCTCACCATCACTAGAGGAGAATCCTTCAGGTTGTTTCATGTAAACCTCTTCCTCTAGTTCACCATTGAGGAACACTGTTTTCATATCCATTTGATGTAACTGAAGATCAAAATAAGTCACTAATGCCATAATTGCACGAAGTGAATCTTTTTTCGATACAGGAGAAAATGTCTCCGTGTAGTCGATTCCTTCTCTTTGAGTGAACCCTTTGGCAACAAGTCTTGCTTTATGTCTCTCAATGTTGCCACGTGAGTCTTTATTTGTCTTAAATACCCATCGACATCCAATGGGTTTCACATCATGTGGCAACTCAACGAGATCCCAGACTTGATTAGACGCCATAGAATTCATCTCATCCTTCATAGAATTGTACCACAAGTCTGATTCCTTAGAACTCATGGCTTGTGAAAACGTTTCAGGATCATTTTCAGCTCCAACGTTGTAATCTGACTCTTATAGATACACTATGTAATCACTAGGTATTGCTGACCGTCTAACCCTAGTGAATCTCCTTAATGTTGTATTGCTATCCTCACGAGGAACTTGTTGCTCAACAATTTCTGGTTGTTCCTCATTTACAACTGGATCCACTGGATTATTGGTAACAGCTTGTGGAACTTCAGTAACTGATTGTCCCACACCCATTTGACTTTGAGGGTGTGAATGACAATCAATTGATCCCTTGAACCAAAGGGTTGAGCTTCATCATGGACATTTTCAGACCCTATGTCTAGAAAATGACCACTCCCACTGATAAAGTCATTCTCAAGAAAATTTGCATTTCTTGATTCCACGATTCTAGTGCTGTGAGATGGACAATAGAACCTATTACCCTTTAGACCTTTCAGCATATCCCATGAAATACCCACTAATAGTCCTTGGATCTAGTTTCTTATCCTGTGGGTTGTAAATTCTCACTTCAGACGGGCATCCCCAAATGCGTATATGCCTCAGACTCAGTTTCCAACCCTTAAACATCTCAAAAGGTGTCTTTGAGATAGCTTTGGTTGGAACCCGATTTAATATATACACAGTCGTCTTTAGAGTTTCTGTCCACATGAATTGAGGAAGTTTTGTATTATTCCTTGGTTCTACCTGATTTTGATGAGGCTGAACGTTACTGTTTGGATCCATGAGATTGTCATCTTGAGTGAGAGTACCTGCAAAACAACACAAGGCATGCCAGAGGTTGATATCCGACAGGCCCCTCCAACGCTCAAGTTAGTCTTTTGGTGAGGGTTTTGGTCGCTGTAAAATCGAGAGAATTAGGGTTCTAATGTCATACCTGTATCATGGCGAAATAGTACCTATTATATGGAAGGGATGCTAGGTTTAGGTCTTTACATAGATCTTTACGTATGCATGGAGATTTTTGTGAATGGACCGTGAACGCGTGGACCTGGGCTTAGGCCTAGCACGACTGACCCGACCATAAGCCCCCTACTCCTCGAGTCTGACTAAGGAGAAGGGTCGAAGGAGTACATAAGGATCTTGTAGCTCGTATGTGGGATAGCTCGTGGTAGGCCCGATCGGTCGGATATTAATGCACAACGCATGATTGCTTTTGTTAGGATCGATCGGTTGAGTGCCTCGATCGGTTGGCATCGATGCGTATCGTATGATAGCTCGTATCAAGATAGATCGGGCGAACAACGACGTTGAGCGCGTGAAGGCACTTGGTTTAATCATTACTGACGGCGTGTGCCCATTGACAGATTTGCAGAATTTGAAACGAAACGTCTTTGTAACCGTTGTGCAGCTATCATGTACATCCTTTCAACTGCTGCGCCGCTCCAGATTTCTAATAACCCTAATTCACCTCAGCTCAGATTCTGCCACGTGTCTGAGTTTGGCTCAGATTTTCTCCATGCGTCAAGCGTTGGTTGGAGCGCCCATTCGACCGATCTTCTATAAATACTCAGGATCGACAGACTACAGACTTTCTTCACGCTTGTTTTGTTCTCCGGCTTTCATTTTTCTTTCATTTGTATCTTCTTGCCTATAGTCTCTGGAGCTTTCTTTCAACCGCTATTCAAATTCCCAAACTCAATCCCCAGCTAGGTACGTCCCTTTTCTTCACTTTTCCTAAAGTTTCCTCTTTGTAAACATGTCAACCAGTCCTAGAAGTGGGGTTAGCACTAGGGATGAAACCGTCGAGAGGGTCTCCCAACTAGCCGGGCAGCCTGAAGTAGTGGTGGAAGTAGTGGTGGTGCCGGGGGTGAGAGGTGTTGAAGAAGTCTCGGCGAGTAAACGAAAGGATGGGCTGGTGGTGGAGGAGCCATCGAAAGACGAATCAACAATGATTGTGGGGGAGTTGAATCGGTCGATTATTCAGAATAATATCCCTTTGTCCTGGGGACCTAGGCTGGCCTCTGAGGGCGAACAGATCCACAGTAACTTGGGAGGGTATTTTGCTATTTCTGACAGCTTCTTCTCGGTCAGCGGCATGAAGCTCCTGTATGCCCCAATCATTGACGAGGTGTGCGTCGCCTACCAACTGAGATTGGGCCAAATTCCTCCAAATGGATGGAGATTTATTAACGGTTTGGCCTTGCTATGCCATCAGTTCGGCTGTCCTCCTTCTTTTGGCATCCTACGCCATTTTTTGAGAATGAACCAGAGTTCAAGCTCTGGGGCCGGGATCCCTCAGCTACAGTATAGAGATGCCCGATATCGCTCGGCTGGAACGACTTTAAAAATTATTGCTTGGCGGACGAAGTACTTTTTCGTGAGGCCTCCGGGATCTTCCTTTGAGTCCCAGTCGTGGAGATATCCTCTAGCCGAGCAATGGAACGATGCGTCGAGCTTGTCTCTTACTAGAGAGGAGTGGGAGATAGTCGATCGCATTAAAAGGCTCGGTTGGTATGACTTCGGTCATCTCATTCTGGGATATCGTGGGGGGGCCTCAACCGATTCATTCCTAATTGACCCCCCTTCCCGAATTAACGGGCTAGGAGAAGAAACTGCCCCCTCTGGTTGATTCATCGTGGTTGAACTATTTACTGTATTTATAAGTATTGGTTTCGATTTCTAACCCGTTTTTATTGCTGTGCAGCCATGGCCAGGCTTGATGATTTCGCCGGGTCCTCCGGTCTCCCTAAATCCAAAAGGCAGGCCAAGGGACCTAGAGCTTCTTCGAAGGTGAAGAAGCAGAGGAAGGAGGGAGAGGCCAGCGAGGGTGCCGCTCTGCCAATGGAGTTAGGCTGATCTACAGTGTTGCTGGCCCCTCCGCCCGCTGAAGGTCGTCCTGGCGTGTCGGCGTCATTGCCGGTCTTGCCCATGAGTGCGGATCGAGCAGGTTCGGAGGAGGAAGAAATGGAGCCTCCACTCAAAAGGAAGAGGACCGCTCGGAGTGCGGGTCGGTCGCCCATTCAGCAGGAGAGGGGAGTTGGGAAAAAGCAAGCACCCCGGTCGGATAAGGGCAAGGGGAAGGAACGAGCCTTTAGTGGCAAACGATGGGAGTTCGCGATCAGTCTTGACAAGGCTGTATCGCTTAAGGATGATAATGTGGCTCTGCAAATTGCCCAGAAAGCCATTCCTCATGCGGACGAGAGGTTTTTGGAGACGCTGGACAATAAAGAGCTGATGGCTCATCTCGCCCACAGCTGCGTCAGGGATATGGCGTACGCCTCTGAGATGTATCAACGTCTTAATCAGTTCGATGGAGTGAGGCAAACAGTGGATCGGGAGGTTCATGACCTTCTCGAGCAAGTTAATACTCTAAGAGCTGAACTTGCAGAGGCGAAGGAGGGGCAGGACATCTTAGGAGCCCAACCCTCTTCAGTTGAGGAGGAGAAGAAACTTTGGGAGGAGGAGAGGAGTGTTTTGAAAGCTTGACTTGCTACGGGGGAGGAGGAGAGGAGCAGGGTGATTGTGGTGAAGGACGAGCTGGCCAAGGAGTGTAGGGACTTGGCCAAGGAATGTAAGGGCTTGAAGAGGAAGATGGAGATGGAGCAGGAGCTTCGATCAAATTTCCTTCAGGATTGTCATGAAGCGGTGAATGACAAACTGAGGGCCGAGGATAGACTGAAGGAGTTGCAAGGCTCCGTCAGAGAGCAAAGAGTTGAGGCGATCAAGCGATGGAAAAGGCGGTTCTTACGGGAGGAGTGCCTAAAGTTTGCTTGTGACTTGACCCTCTCGGTCCTGAGGAATTGCCATGACATCTGCGTCCCTGACGGGTCGGTCGGTCGGTCCTCCATTCGAGGATTATGTCGAGTCGATGCTTCCTATTGCTCACGGCCTCTCTCTGGAGGAAGTGATGGAGATAGCCGAGGGAGAACGCACGTCGGTTCTAGATGAGGAACTGGACCTTAGCTCGGACGAGGAGTACGAGCAATCGCACGGGGGTGACTCTCCGGTTCTTCCTGCGGACTCTGGTCCTACCTCCGCTGCTTTGTCGAGCTCCCCTTCTTCCGACCCGGCTGCTGGCCCTTCTGCTCCCCCTGAAGGATCAAAATAATTTTTTCCCCTTTTCAATGCTCATCTGGTCGGGCTTGTGGCCAGAACGTTAATTCAAGGAAATAGAGTTCTTTTATTTTTCATTACCATCTTTATTTGTCGTGTTGAGACTGAGCGATCTTTCCAAATAGCATGGTCGATCGAGATGAAAGAACTCGGCCGAGCGATCCAAGATCTTGTCTTGGCATCGCTTGGTTCCAAGGATCTAGTCTTGGCAACCTGGCCGAGCAATGGTCGAGGCCGAGCGATCCGAGATTCATCTTCTCGGCATCGCCTGGTTCCAAGGATCTTGTCTTGGCAACCTGGCCGAGCGATGGTCGAGGCGGAGCGATCCGAGATTCATCTTCTCGGCATAGCCTGGTTCCAAAGATCTTGTCTTAGCAACCTGGTCGAATGATGGTCGAGACCGAGCGGTCCGAGATTCATCTTCTCGGCATCGCCTGGTTTCAAAGATCTTATCTTGGCAACCTGACCGAGAGATCCGAGATTCATCTTTTCGACATCGCCTGGTTCCAAGGATCTTGTCTTGACAACCTAGCCGAGTGATGGTCGAGGCCGAGCGATCCGAGATTCATCTTCTCGGCATCGCCTGGTTTCAAAGATCTTGTCTTGACAACCTGGCCGAGCGATTGTGAGGCCGAACGATCGGTTGGTGGAATTTTCTCTTCTTTGCCAAATTTAATAAGACTTTTTCTTGCCAACAAATCTGAAAATCCCTTTATTGACGATGATAAGGGGGTGGGCCGTTAAAAAACCTGACTGGTAGGGCCAGGAAAAAGGTACCCACAAGTTGTGTACAATAAACGATAATAAACAAAGAAATGAGAACTAAAATAAAGCTTATCTACTAGTAGAACGCCTTCAGGTCGGTAGAATATTCCCGTTCGCATCGCGCAGGATGTAAGAGCCATGTCCGGCTTGCTTGATCACTTGATAGGGTCCTTCCCACGCCTGTTCGAACTTTTCAGGATGCTTTCCAGCCGCCTCGGCTTTTTATAGGACGTATCCGCCGACTTTTATGTCGCTCGGCTTTACTCTTTTGGCGGTCACAGAGGGGGCAGGTGTCCCCTATCCTGGAGACGAATCTACTCAAAAAGACTATCCGATCGGTCAATATCTGAACATCTTTCAAGCACCGCGGCAAGGGCATTTGGATGACAGCTTCGATCTTTTCTGGATTAGCTTCAATCCCCCGCTGAGTAATCACAAACCCCATGAATTTTTCGGATGCCACACCAAAGACACATTTCTCTGGGTTCAGCTTCATCTGGAATTTATTAAAGGTCTGGAAGACTTCTTTGAGATCTTCCACATGTTCAGCGACCGTCTTACTTTTGACCACCATATCATCCACATAGGCCTCAACTGATCGACCGATCTGCTTCTTAAAAACTTCCATGACGAGCCGCTGATAGGTGGCCCCTGCATTCTTCAAGCTGAACGACATTACTTGGTAGCAATACGTGCCCTGGTTAGTTATAAAGGCTGTCTTCTCTTCATCTTTGAGACTCATTTGAATCTGATGGTAGCCCGAGAAAGCATCCAAGAAGCTGAGAAGTTCGTGTCCTGATGTGGAGTCTACCAGCTGATCGATTTTGGGCAAAGGGAAGCTGTCCTTTGGGCACGCTTTGTTTAAATCGGTGAAGTCAATGCACATTCTCCACTTTCCGTTTTTCTTCTTCACAAGTACGACAATGCCCAACCATTCAGGGTATTTGACTTCCCGAATGAACCCAACACTAAGCAACTTTTTTTATCTCCTTCTCAATCACCTCCTGCCTCTCTTTACTTTGCCACCGCTTCTTCTGTCTAACTGGCTTACAATCTTGTTGGATACTGAGAGAATGCGATGCGACCGATCGAGAAATTCCAGACATATCACTCGGTACCCAGGCGAAGATCGATCTATTTTCTACCAAGCAATCCGTGATTTCTTTGACTAGGCCCTTCTGAAGCTCGGAACCTAGATTTGTGAACTTGGAACGGTCTGCTGCGTCCAATATGACCCGTTGTGTTTCTTCAACGGGGTTCATTCTCTCCATTTCTTCATCAGCTCTCATATCAAGAGAGCTCGTCAAGACTACCACCCCGTCTAGTGTCTTTGTTTCCGCTAAGTAGCATTCCCTAGCGATTCTCTGCTGACCCCTGACAACGGGCGTTGGGAACTTCATTGCTTGGTAGTAGGTGGAGACAACAACTCTGAGGGCGTTTTGAGTGGCTCGTCCGATTATCGCATTGTACGCCCCTGCAAACTTCACAACTAGGAACTCAACATCCTTTTCTATCTAACACGGCTTTTGTCCGAATTTTACTTTCAATAGGGATGGCAACGGGGCAGGTATGGGGCGGGTATCCCATCCCCGCACTCCACCCCATGAACCTCCCCACCCCATACCCCCATCCCGTCGTCTGGGATTTTTTGGCACCTCCATACCTGCAGTTAGGGTTTGACCCCATCTAAAATTGCAGTTTACCGCCTTTTTTAAAAGATAAGCTTATTTAATATGAATGGACTATTTGTTTTTCTTTTAAATTTTCATGCTACATTCATACATACATACTGAATTTAACATAAAAGAAACGAGTAAACAGAGATTATAACGGGTAAACGGGTATAGGGGGTGGTATCCCCATACCAGCCCAGATACCCGACGGGTATTTTTGCTAACCCCCCATACCTGCCCCACGAGTAAAAATTTGCTCCCCATACCCGCCCTCGTTTGGGTAATTTTATCGGGTACCCATCGGGTTCGGGTATAATTGCCATCCCTAACTTTCAAGAAGACTCGGGCAAAAGGGTAGGCTGACGCTCCAGTTATCCCTTTGATAGGTCCTTCTATAGGCAGTAGTCGATCCTCTGGTATCTCCATCTGTTTGAAGGCATCGTAATACAATAGGTCGACCGAGCTGCCCGTGTCGATCATTACCCGTTTTACCTCGTTTCCCTCCATGTTCAGATTTACTACGAGCGCGTCATCATGAGGATAACTAACACCATCTAGATCAGATTCGTCGAACGATATCATCCCATCGTTCTGCTTCTTTCTTTTGGTCGACGAGTCTTCACCGAGCTGCCTGGCATACCTTTTTCTTCCTTTAACGGTGGACCTGCCTGCTGCACTACCACCAAAGATCATGTTAATGACCCTAACCGGTTGGTCATCTTGTTGTCCGGTGTTTCTATCGCCTCCTGCCCTGGATTGTCCTCTCGCTTCGCGTCGATCGTCAGTATTTCTATTTTGTCTCCCTCCATTCCTATCGTTTCGCCTCCAAGACTATCGCCAGTTGTCGGACCGACCGATCTTATTCTCATTATCTCGATCGGCATTCTTTCTGTACTTCAAAAATCGACCCAGCCTTCCCCTTTGGATAAGGAGTTCGATTTCTTTTTTCAAGTCCCAGCAATCCTCAGTGTCATGACCGATGTCTCTATGGAAGCGGCAATATAAATCAGGGTCCCTCTTCTTGGGGGGAGTCTTCAACTTATTGGGTTCTCGGAGGGGTTCCCCATCTGCTCTCGCGTCCGCCAATACTTCCGCAAATCTCCTGTTGAGCTGGGTGAAGAGTTCTCGTCGATGTCTCTGTCGATCGATCAACTTTCTCCAGCTCGACTGATCCTTCTGTCGCTTGTTGGAATCATCCGTTCGGTCGCTCGGTCTATGTTTTGTGTTTTTTAACACTTCCTCGAGCTGGATATACTTGTCCGCCCGATTTCTTATCTCTTGAATAGACTTGGGATGATCAAGGGTTAATGACTTCTTAAACTCTTCGTCCCTTGTGTTGCTCATCAGTGCCACCAACATGGATGAGCAAGTGAGGTCGGGGACTTCGACAGCTTCGTTGTTGAATCGGGTGATGAACTCCCGTAAACTTTCATTCCTTCCTTGGGTCAATTGCATCACTTCCAAGGCAGTCTTCTGCGGCTGTTTACTTGTGGCGAACTGGTTGAGGAATAGCGACCTAAAGTCCTCAAAAAAAGTGATGCAGCTCGGAGGTAAACTGTTGAACCATCGCCGAGCTCCTTCCTGAAAGGCTGTGCAGAAAGCCTTGCATTGAATGGCGTCTGGAACGCAATGCAAGTTCATCATCGACTGAAAGTGCTGAAGGTAGTCTAGAGGATCGGTCTTCCTAGTGTATTTTTCTGGCATTGGTATCTTTGTATCGACCGCTGGGAGGCTATCCAAGATTGTCGGGATGAAGGGAGAGCTATATTGCGCTGATGGATGATCCGGACGGGAATTCATAGCCACATTGATCTGATCGTCCACGATCTTTTCTAGGGCTTCCGCAGAATGGCGATCGATCATCATACCAATTTACCGTGCGGGTGTCTGCTGTTGTTCCTGTTGAGACTCTAGAATTTGGCGAATCAATAGATCAGCCGCTTCCTCGATCTATTTTCGGGTGAGGGAGGTTTGTTGTGGTGCAGGAGGATTTGCATCCAGGGGTGCTGGGAACTTGGATGCGTATTGATCTCAGCATTGTCCTCCAGGGCTACGCTATGTTCTTCTTGATCTGGATTCTAAGGTTGTGGCTGATCATTCGGGTGCGACGATTGTGTGCGTGAATCATGATGCGTTGACGGAAGAGTGGCAGATAACTGCAAACCTATCCGTTGTAGTGCAAGTGCCGCAACAGCAGCTATATCAGGATTGGCTGCTGTCGCCTGACTGATCTGCGTGTTTCTGGACATGGTGTCCTGATGTCGGGCCCCACGGTGGGGGCCAACTGGTTCTGCCTGATTTTGATGAGGCTGAACGTTGCTGTTTGGATCCATGAGATTGTCGTCTTGAGTGAGAGTACCTGCAAAACAACGCAAGGCACGCCGGGGGTTGATATCCGACAGGCCCCTCTGACGTTCAAGTTAGTCTTTTGGTGAGGGTTTTGGTCGCTGTAAAAACTGAGAGAATTAGGGTTGTAATGTCGTACCTGTATCATGGCAAAATAGTACCTTATATATGGAAGGGATGCTAGGTTTAGGTCTTTACATAGATCTTTACGTATGCATGGAGATTTCTGTGAATGGGTCGTGGACGCGTGAACCTGGGCTTGGGCCTAGTACGATCGACCTGACCATTCCTCATACTTCTCATTATGTCCATTAAAGTTTGGTTTCTTCTTTCTGCCACACCATTCTAATCTGGAGAACCAAGCATGGTGTACTGGGCAACAATCCCATGTTCCTGAAGAAACTTCGCAAAGGGACTAGGTGCTTGTCCACTTCAGTATATCTATTATAGTACTCTCCACCTCAATTTGACCTCACGATTTTAATCAGTTTTTCACATTGATTTTCCACTTCAGCCTTAAAAATTTTAAAGGCATCCAAGGCTTTGTCCTTAGTACGAAGTAAGTAGAGATACATATATTGCAAATAGTCATCTATGAAGGTGATAAAATATTTCGGACTATTTGCATCCAGATCTGGACAGAACATGAACGTATAAAACACATGCATTAAGCATCATATATATAACCGTAATATATATGTAAAAACAGTAGTGAAAGCTTAACCGAAGAACCATATACCTCCAGCCATTGCCTTTCCTCCTTAGATCTGAATGTTTTCTGTGCAGGTTGGAGCTTTTCTATCCTCTTTAGTAAGCAACAGAGATGGTGCAGGAGCTGTTAGGCAAGAATAGGGAAGGACCAACCGACGTTATATAATCCCACTGCATACCTGTCTCTGGCCATCACAGAGACAAGCAGTCGGGATTATGGGCGACCAAATGATGAAGGAGGATAAGGGTTCTTTATTTAAATGAACCATGACAGGTACGTAAGGTAGGGATGAATTTGACCGCAATATTCCTACATTCTCCCACTTGGTCCATTTAACCCAAACCACCATATATAACAAGAAATCAAATATAAATGAATCATGGCGATAGGTCCTTTGATAGTGAGTAGTATCTTCCATATATTACATATACAAAATTTCTCATTACTCGCCCATCAACTCAATGAATAAACCATATGTTTATTCTAGGTCCAAATTAAATGACATTTCTCAAAACCAATAAATATGTGTACACAAAATTGATGAGAAAATATCAAACTTAATAAGAGTTTCATTGAATCAACAAATATACAACAAATCACATTGTGGAACCAAGTCCCATATGCACTACGTGATCCTTAAACTGCTTAAGTGGCATGCCTTTAGTTAAAGGATTCGCAATCATCAACTCAGTGCTAATGTGCTCTATGACAACTTTCTTTTCCTTAACACATTCTCTTATGGCTAAATACTTAATGTTGATATGCTTACTTCGACTTCCACTCTTGTTATTTTTAGCCATAAAGACCGTAGCAACATTGTCGCAATATAACTTTATCGACTTTGAAATTGAATCAACAATTTTGAGCCCAGATATGAAACTCTTCAACCATACACCATGCGAGGTGGCCTCGAAACATGAGACGAACTCAGCCTCCATAGTGGAAGTAACAATCAAGGTCTGCTTGACACTCCTCCAAGATACAGCTCCACTAGCTAGGATGAAAATATAATCGGATGTTGATTTCCTTGAATCAATGCAGCCAGCAAAGTTTGAATCAGAGTATCCAACTACTTCCAAGTTCTCAGTTCGTCTGTACAAGAGTATATAGTCCTTTGTGCCCTGCAGATATCTCAAAACCTTCTTTGCAGCTTTCAAGTGATCAATACCTGGATTGCTTTGATACCAAATGTAAAATGTTTACAGCAAAGGCATACATTTCATACAGAACATGAACGTATAAAAAACATGCATTAAGCATCATATATATAACCGTAATATATATGTAAAAACAGTCGCGGAAGCTTAAATGAAGAACCATATACCTTCAGCCATTGCCTCTCCTCCTTAGATCTGAATGTTTTTTGTGCAGGTTGGAGCTTTTCTATCCTCTTCCGTAAGCAACAGAGATGGTGCAGGAGCTGTTAGCCAAGAATAGGGAAGGACCAATCGACGTTATATAATCCCACTGCATACCTGTCTTTGGCCATCACAAAGACAAGCAGTCGGGATTATGGGCGATCAAATGATGAAGGAGGATAAGGGTTCTTTATTTAAATGGACCATGACAGGTAGGTAAGGTAGGGACGAATTTGACCGTCATATGCCTACAGGTTGACAATATGATCGATAGGAATAGGATGGAAATGTTTAGGAGTTCCTCTTGGAAAGTCAGTAGCCACCACATTTCTCTAAGATTTTTAGGTTCAGTAGGAGTGTCTACATTCTATTTTTTCAATGCCTTTTGTTGTGAGAGATCCCTAGCTTCCTGAAAAGAAGGGAAAGTCTCGTTTAACCATATTTACAGGTTCGGTTCATATGATTCAGGTCCGGTTCACAGATTCGCGAATTTTCTTGAACATCCTAGTCTTCCTCTCCATGACCTCGTGAATTGCCTCTCGCTTCATTGTCGCCTTGAAGTTCCACTCTCACCAGTCTCACTGACAATTCCTGCCTCTTACCACACGACTCTCGATTGCTCACTCGCACATGTTTCTCTCAGATCGCATGTAGGAATTAATAATTAATTAATATGTTGCATAATGATTATAAATTTTCTCCTAATTTTTTCTCAATTTTTGTGATGATTTCGAAGTTGTTGTAAGGTAAAATAGGTATGGTTGTTACGGGCTCAAACAGAGGAGCTGGTTGCATATATAGTTGGCTGATTAGAATTGCCAACGACGAAGAATAGAAGAAGAAGATGATGGTTTTGTAAAACAATAATCTTAGGAGGTGAAGACGAGGATGAAATTGTATAAATATAAAATGTTTTTATTAATAAATTTTAAATTTCATTTCATTCATGAATATTTAAATATTATTTAATTTTTTTTATCAAACTTTAAAGATGAATGCATATTAAGATTTTTTTAATCACGATTTATATCAAATAAATTATTTATATTTTAATGAATTTTATTTTAATAAATTTATTTTTTTATAATTGAGTCCTCATGTACTTGAAACTTACTTGAAAAAGAGTAATAGACCGTGTTGAATAAATCAAATTTATTTGGAAGTGTATTATCACTTTAATTATTTAAAATTGTCTTATTATTCGGAATAACAACTAGCCGATTCCGGACATCTTGAAACTCGATTAGATGAGGGGTTAAAATATCATCGTTTTGATTAATTAGTTCTTTAACTATCAAACAACACGTTATTTTATTCAAAAATTGAGTTTAATTAATCTATTGATTTTCGGGCCCCAAATTGTAAAGAAGGTTGTTGTAATTAACAATCCCATTTTAAAATTGAATTAACATTTAAAAAGTTTCAAGTAGAAGGCAAACCAGTAAGACAATTTTAATATGAAGATCATCTTGAGTAACGAGGAACTATAAATATTTCTTACGAAGAGTTGAAATGCAGGCTAAACTGTTGTGGATTCAGTTCCATTCTATAGATATTTATTTGTTCAATTCCAGTAAATCTAGATTTTGGAAGTGTTAGCTATCTTTATAGATCAAAAAAATGAAATTCGAGTATATTTGAGACAGAATTTAATGAGTTGAAGCTATTTCTAAAATACATGTTTGTGTCTAGGAGGCACGCACCTCTGTTAATGGTGGATATATGCATAAAATGTGTAACCTACTATAACCCTGTAGAAGTTGAAAGACAAAGCCTTCAAGATTAAACACGCCTCTCATCATACACAACTATGTAAGTAAACACGGTTGTGTCCACTGATCGTGTAATGCACTTTAAAGGTCGGACACGGTAATCCTGTTAGCTGAAATAACGGTGAATTAGTCGCAGGTTTACCATTTCAACTGTTAGTTATAATAAGACCTATTCTTCAGCAAGAATATGACACACTACGCTTATTATGCGTAAAGTCAGTTTTATTTCCAGTTGTTGTAAGGCTATAAGTAGCCACTGTTTTTATTGAATTATAATGCGAGATTATTCAGTTTACATATATACTAGCTTCTGATATTAACAATTGGTATCAGAGCCTTCAGATAAATCTGAGGTGTGAGAGTAAGCATGGCAACCTCAGAAAAATTTGTAACTCCAAAGTTTGATGGTCATTATGATCATTGGTCGATGCTAATGGAGAACTTCTTGAGGAGCAAGGAAATGTGGAGTCTGGTGGAAGAGGGAATTCCACGACTTGCAATAGGAAGTTCATCAGGAAGTGAAACACAGAGAAAGAGTGTTGAGGAAGCAAAGCTTAAAGATCTGAAAGTCAAAAATTTCTTGTTCCAGGCAATAGATCGAGAAATCATGGAAACTATCCTTGATAAAAGCACGTCAAAGGCAATTTGGGATTCAATGAAACAGAAGTACCAGGGATCCACCAAAGTGAGGAGAGCACAACTGCAAGCATTGCGAAAGGAGTTTGAAATGCTGACCATGAAGGAAGGAGAAAAGGTGGACAGTTTTATGGGGCGTACTCTGACAGTGGTAAACAAAATGAAGGTGAATGGTGAAAAGATGCAATCTAGCGTGGTTGTGAGTAAGATTCTGAGATCATTAACTTCTAAATTTAATTATGTTGTGTGCTCAATAGAGGAGTCAAATGATCTAGATAATATGACTATTGATGAGCTTCATGGAAGCTTGCTTGTTCATGAACAACGAATGCTAGGGAGTCAGGAGGAGGAACAAGCTTTAAGGGTTTCTTATGATGAGAAACCAGGTAGAGGAAGAGGCAGAGGCTCATCTAGAGGAGGTCGAGGAAGAGGAAGAGGAAGATCATCTCAAAACAAAGCCACAATAGAATGCTACAATTGCCATAGGCTGGGACATTATCAAAATGAATGTCCAGAATGGGAGAAACAAGCAAATTATCTTGAAAATGTAAGAAGAGGAACTTTTACTAATGTCTTATGTTGATCTTCCTAAACTCAACAAGGAAGAAATTTGGTTTCTTGACTCAGGATGTTCAAATCACATGACTGGGAACAAGGAGTGGTTCGTGGAATTAGATGAAGGATTCAAGCAAGCGTGAAGCTTGGAAATGACACAGTTAGCGATGAGTGGGAAGAGGTAGTGTAAGGCTACAAATGAATGGTGTCACTCAGGTAATCTCGAATGTATTTTATATACCTGAATTAAAAAGTAATCTGTTAAGCATGGGACAGCTACAGGAGAAAGGATTGGTTGTTATGTCTGATAAGGAACGTCTGAGTGTATCATCCCGAGAGGGTTGATTATGGAGACCAATATGAGTGGCAAGAGAATGTTCTATCTGGTGGCCACCAGTGTACCATCGACGGAGTCCAAGTGTTTTCAGGCTGAAGCTTTGATTGAGAAGGAAGCACACCTATGGCATCGACGTTTTGGCCACCTGAATTACACCGGATTGAGGCTGCTGGCAGAAAAGAAAATGGTGAAAGGTGTACCTTTACTCAAAATTCCTGAAAAGATGTGTGAAGCTTGCTTGGTTGGCAAACAACATCGAAAGTCCATACCAAAATCCAGTTCATGGAGAGCATCAAAGCCACTTCAACTCGTGCATTCAGACTTATGTGGCCCTATTAAACCAGCCTCAAACAGCAATAAAAGGTATATCATGACCTTTATAGATGATTTCTCACGAAAAACCTGGGTTTATTTTCTGTGTGAGAAAGCAGAAGCATTTGGTGTATTCAAGATTTTCAAGGCCTTTGTTGAAAAGGAAGCTGGTGCAACCATTGGCTGTTTAAGAACAGATAGAGGAGGAGAATTCACTTCAAATGAGTTCGTGCAATTATGTCAAACACATGGTATAAGTAGGCAGCTCACAATGGCCTACACTCCTCAACAGAACGGAGTTGCTGAACGAAAGAACAGGACAATTATGGATGCAGTACGATCAATGTTGGCTGACAAAGGAGTTCCAAAAACATTCTAGCCTGAAGCAGCAAAGTGGTGTGCCCACATTCAAAACAGGAGTCCAACAGCAGCGCTGCTTGATCAAACTCCAGAAGAAGTATGGTGTGGTGTCAAACCTTCGGTGGACTATTTTCGAGTCTTTGGATGTATAACACATGTCCATATCCCAGATCAGAAAAGAAGCAAGCTTGATTCAAAGAGTAAGAAGTGTGTATTTCTGGGGATAAGTGATGAAAGCAAAGCCTATAGGCTATATGATCCAGTGACAAGAAAAATTGTGGTCAGCAAAGATGTGTTATTTGAAGAAGAGGAAAGCTGGAACTGGAATAAAAGTAAGGAAGAAGTGTCAGAAGATGATGAAGAAAGTGCAATAACAGATGCTCCCATTGAGAATGATCTGAACATCAACACTTCACCAAATGAAGAACGAGCTGAGGAGATTGCAATTGAAGGGAGGGGTGAAAGAACTAGAAGAAAACCAATTTGGATGACAGACTATGAAGTGGGCCTATCCGAAGAAGAATATCATGCAATGATGATAACACCAGATGATCCTATTTTCTTTGAGGATGCAGTAAAAAACAAGAAGTGGCGAGAAGCTATGGCAGCAGAGATTGAAGCCATAGAGAAAAATGATACTTGGGAATTGGTAGATTTGCCTAGAGGAGCCAAGCCAATCGGAGTGAAATGGATTTTCAAACCAAAGCTCAATGAAAGAGGGACTATTGACAAACACAAGGCTAGATTGGTAGCCAAAGGCTATGCACAACATTATGGAGTGGACTACACTGAAGTATTTGCACCTGTAGCTCGACTTGACACTATCAGAGTAATACTTGCAGTGGCAGCACAATAAGAATGGACAGTATTCCAGCTTGATGTAAAGAGTGCTTTCCTTTATGGAAAGCTTGATGAAGACATTTACGTGCAACAACCTAAGGGATTCGTTAAGAATGGAAAAGAAGGAAGAGTTTACAAGTTGAAGAAGGCATTGTACGGGCTCAAACAAGCTCCGAGGGCATGGTACCACAGGATTGAAGCACACTTTTTCCGACAAGGTTTTGAGAAATGCACCAGTGAGCATACCTTGTTCACTAAGTCTGAAGGAGTGCTGCAGAATTCAGAAGGTATCTTCATTTGCCAAAGAAGATATGCACGGGAAGTGTTGACAAGATTTGAAATGGAGAATTGCAATGCTGTAAAGAATCCTATTGTTCCTGGAACTAAACTATCCAAAGATGAAGATGGAACACCAGTTGATGCAACTCGATTCAAGCAAGTGGTAGGGAGTCTTATGTATCTAACTGTGACGCGACCAGACTTGATGTATGTAGTAAGTCTCATCAGTAGATATATGTCAAGACCAACTATGACACATTGGTTGGTAGTCAAAAGAATCTTGAGATATGTGAAGGGCACGATTGAACTTGGCATATTTTACAAAAGAAAGGAAAGCAGTTTAAGGCTCTCAGCATTTACAGATAGCGGGTATGCTGGTGACATTGATGACAGGAGAAGTACTTCTGGATTTGTGTTTATGATAGGCTCAGGTGCTGTATCTTGGTCTTCAAAGAAACAAACAGTGGTAACTCTTTCCACCACTGAAGCCGAATATATTGCAGCAGCCTTGTGTGCATGCCAATGCATATGGCTCAAAAGGATCATGGGGAAGATTGGTTTGGAAGAGAATGAAATCTTGTTATTCAATGTGACAAGTAGCTCATGATTCGATTGGCCAAAAATCCTGCTTTTCACGGAAAGAGTAAGCACATTCATATAAGGTATCATTTCTTGAGAGAATTGGTAAATGATGGTATTGTAAAGCTGGAATATTGCAGTACTCAAGAACAACTTGCAGATTTGATGAGCGAAACCATTGAAGTGGAGCGTTCGGAAGCTTCGTGACAAGTTGGGGATGAAGAATGCATCGTAAGTAAGCTAAAATAATGAAGTTTTAGCTTAAGGAGGAATGTTAGCTGAAATAACGGTGAATTAGTCGCAGTTTACCATTTCAATATTAGTTATAATAAGACCTATTCTTCAAAGAAGAATATGACACACTACGCTTATTATGCGTAAAGTCGCTTTTATTTCCGATTGTTGTAAGGCTATAAGTAGCCCTTGTTTTTATTGAATTATAATGCGAGATTATTAGGTTTACATATATACTAGCTTCGATATTAACAAATCCTACATAGTCATGTAGGTAACTACATCTTGACATAATATCTTATCTTGAGATTTAAAAATAAGTTTGATAGAAAAAGTTGCATGAGGCGAAACATAGAATAATAAAAGAATTTTATAGTCTAAATCAATTTTCTCAACTATAATTTTATTAAATTTTGATCTCTAAGATTAGTTGAAAGTAATATTGCTACATACACACATATGTGTATATGTCAATTTGTACTCACTTTAAGATTTTTTTAAAAAAAATATGAAAGAAATTGTATTAATTCTGGCAAAAGCTACAAAACATCAATGCAATGTATTTATGTATGTATATGTCAATTTATACTCAATCTTAGAAGATTTAGAGTATATCAATTGATTATAGCATCTAGATTTTTTCAATCCTTGGCTAAATGTCATTTAACCCTCTTGTATTCCATATTAGAATGGTCAATTAAGGGGAATACGTCTTCTTTTTGGTTTTCCTCCTAGCTGATCTTCTTTTAGAGTTAGAGGAACTCTCATAAAACCTTTTTACTATTTCAACAAGTTTGTCATTCTTTGGTTGCATCAACAGCAAGTTACTTGTGGGATCATTATTCAGTAAACCAGGTTCATCTTCTATCTCTTCATCCATTAATTGTGCATTTGCTTCATCAGGAGCTTCTAGGCTATCATTGTTTTCAGTTGTCTCATCTTACCCTCAAGTATTGCTATTGATTGCATTTAAATTGACATTTTCCAATTGATTGTGTTCTAAAATATCTGCTCCGCGGTTGCCTTAAGAATGTTGCTTTGATCTTCAGTAGATATTGAATGATTTTCTTTAATAGGTTCACCTAATTCTCGTGGTTGATTCTATGTTTTAACTTTAGAGTCATCAGCAGTAGAGTTCTCGATCAATTCATCATGCGATCCAGTTTTGAAAATTTTACCTATTGACTTCCAACATTTTTTGGTTAAACTAGGCTTCTACGAGTATGAGATGGGTACTTCAACTCTCTTGAATTTACCATCTTCTCCCAGCTTTAAAATAGGTAACTTATTTGGCAGATCATCATTTTTTCTTTCCTCAATACAAATTTTAGTAAAGCAAATCCTCGCCATATTTTCCGCTTGGATGTCTATGCATAGTGATTTGCCTAATAAGCTTGCCAGATAACTGAGGCCTTCTAGCATCTAGAATTCAGGGGGGATATTGTAAAAATTGACCCATATGGGGAATACATCTATGCTTTCTCTGTCACAATCTAGGCCAGTCTTCCATTTCTGTATAAACATGAGTTGGCCTCCTACGTGTCAATTTCCTATCTCCAAAATTTCATCTAGGTTTTGCTTAGATGAGAATTTAAAGAGAAAATTACCATCCTCTGTGAACATCGTTCTCTTAAGGACCTTCTTTCCTCACCTTACAGTAACCTAAGCATTCATTATTGGAAATGTTGGTGTTTACTCTAGAAAAATCCCACTAAAACCGATAACCATGCTTGTGCTCCTGCTTGGAGTAGCTCTTTAGGAGGAGATAGGATTCCATCTTTCAGAACATTTGAATAGTATTTGAGCGTGGCCATTTTAGGATGAATGTGCAACTGTCTCTATTAGGCTACTGGATTTTAGGTTTGTTCCTGCTTATGAATGGAGCTGTTGCAGCTTTCTTCCCTTTGACCCTAGCCGATAGTGCTATGTATTCCCCAGAAGTCAAGGCAGGGGGGTCAGAAGCCCCCTCCATTAACTAGGCCTAGGAAGCAAATGAAGGAAAATTCAACACGAAATTTCAGATTAATTTCGTAATTAATCAACACAATTAATTAACCCTAGAATTACAACATACTAGATTAAATAATTGTATAGACAAATACCTGGAAATTGTGAAACAATTGAATCCATTGCTGTTTTCTGTGAAGCGACGTGTCAGAGATGCAGAGAATTGACTACTACTATTCCAAATCCTAATAAGCAAAAACACATACAGTTCTCAATGGGGTGACTGTATTTAAGGTCGACTAGTAGTAGGGCCTCCCATGCATTGCAAAACATAGACCAAGCCTACCCATCATAGCAAGCTCATGAACACAGGTCTAATGACACGTTAAAGAGAGAATTAACAAACCCAATTATCTTAACATCAAATTAATCTAGGGTTTGTACAAAATTATGTTTATTATGCTAGTCCACAAAATTAATGACAAAATTCTATCATTCTGCCACTTGGACAGCATAACCAACATCAATGAACAATAGAAACAAATCCTCAAATTAATATAACATTATGTGGCCACAATAGGATGTCAAAGCAGAGCCAACAATCTCTCAATCATAAGTCCAAAATGAGGTTACAAGTACTTCAATAGTATAAAAATCAGACCCGATAGGAGTACTGATAACATATATGCAAGATACCCATACCTCGATGACCTAAACAGAATGTGTCATAAGGAAATGCACACAAAATGGTGATCTGTTTGTGAAATTCTAAACAAAATGGCCTAAGCATCCACCCAAGATGCCAAATGAGATTTAACAAAATATCTCAGAACAATAAAATGAGACTGGGTACAAAATATCTCCAACAAAATGCCATATATATACAAACATTTAAATGTATCTATGCAGTATATCAATAAAGTATATGGAAATAACAATAATAGAAACAATTATGAACAAAAGTCTTTAGACTGAATAGCAAAATAGTCAAATACAATGTTGCTATCAAAATTAACATAAAAGATAGACTCCTACTAATCCAAGGCATCAAAAGATCTAAATAGACCCATACGAATTACATGACTCACAAAAGCCTTAATAGTCAAGCTTTTGGTTAGAGGATCTGCCACCATAAGATCGGTGGGTATATGCTCTATACAAGTCTGAAACTCCTTAACCTTCTCTCTAACAAATGTATACTTTGTATCAAAATATTTCGAACGCTTTGAATTCTTGTATATTTGAGAGAAGCCCACCACAACAAAGTTATCACAATATATAGTTAGAGGTCTAGAAACACTCTCCACGAGATGAAACTCAGAAATGAAATTCTTCAATCATATTGCCTGTCGAGTAGCTTTGTAACAAGCTACATACTCTGCCTCCATAGTTAAAGTTGCTGTAAGTGTTTGTTTAACACTTTTCCAAGATACAACTCCTCCAACAAGCATAAAGATATATCCTAACATGGATTTGTGATCATTAAGGCAGTCACCATAATCAGAATCAGAATAACCTATCACCTCAAGATGATCAGACATCCTGTAAGTGAGCATGTAATCTTTAGTACCTTGTAGGTACCTCAGAACTCGTTTCACAGCTTGCCAATGACCCATACCAGGGTTGCTCAAGTATCTCTCAAGTACAACAACAACAAAAGCAATATCAGGTCGTGTACAAACTTGAATATACATAAGACTGCTAACATCAGAAGCATATGAGACCTTTTCCATCTTTGACTTATCTTTATCATTTTGAGAACATTGACTATTCAAATCCTTCATACTGACAATGGTATTGAATTCTTATCGTAAGTGTTGTTGTGAGTATTGGAGGCAATCTATAAGATCCTACGGTATCTAAAAGGTACTCCAGGAAAAGCACTACTATTCAAGAAAGGAGATCAAAGAACAATTGAAATATATACTGATTCAGATTACGCAAGTTCATAAGAAGATAGACGATCAACCACTAGATATTGTACTAAATAATTTTTTGGCATTATTAGTTTTAGTGATGCTCTCTTTAATAGTCTTCTCCATTGTGTACTTGATGGTCATCAAACAGACCTTATTAGAACGAACCCACTTATCATATTTAGCTCTATCTACAGTGGAAGACTTAGTAGTGGGTTGTGCAGGCTCATCCTTAATGAGAGCAACATCAACATTAGAAACTGTCAAAAATAGATTCAAAGATTCAAGTCAGTCCTCATAATTGGTCTCATTCAGCTTAATCAAAGAATTCAAAGCTGGAAATTGATACAAAGCAGGGAGATTTAGCAAATGTATCAACAACTAGCAAAATTGGGCAAACAACACAGCTAGGTTCTCATACAATTGCAATCCTGCCTAAGGGTCCCGAATTACAACACAGATCATCCAGAACATTAAATTATGCCCTAAAGCTAATATCGATAGGATATTGACAACTGTAAAGACATAATTCAATGAATTAAACGAAATATTAGAAACCACATTGATAAAGACAAACCAGTAGGGTAAGTGTATCATTAACATAGTATCTAATGTATGCCCAATAACAATATCACAACAACAATTTGTAATAATTGGTCTCACATTAGGCGAGCTCACAATTACACAAAGTGAATGACAATAATCCGATAACATTCTCCAAGATTATTCCCATAGGTTCAGTTAGCACCACAATTACAAAATTAACCATAGTAATAATATAATATAACATTATATGCATAAATTACATCTAAAATTAATATTATTGCATAACTATATAATACTGAGAGTACACAAGACCCCACAAGCCCAAATAATAATAGAAACAAGTACAAAAATTTTCAAGAAAAAACTTGGAGAGTACATTGTATTTTTATTAATTTTAAAATTTGGGAAAAACAAAAATAAAATTTCTAGCCTTCAAAAAATTCCAAAAATTACCATAAAATAGAATTGAGCAAGTGGAGCAAACAGAAAAGAAATTTGGGGAAAAAATATTGTCTGAGGCGGTCGCACGCGCCACGCCGTGAGTGGGGAATGTCCAGCCAGATCGGGCTGCATCTTCCTCACCCGGTTGATTGGTATTCGGGTCGCTCAACTCAATCCACCACCCGAATCGAAAAAATTCATAACTCTTTGAATTTTGATCCGTTTTCAACGAAATTAGTGTCAATAGATTTAGAATTTAACGATCTATAAAACCTCTCAATCAATTTCATAAAATAAGCCACTAAATTGGTTCGAAAAAATTCGAAAGAAAACATTTTCGGTTTGTTTTTACGAGTTCTGGGTTTTTCAAAAAAGACAACAAAAAAATTCAACAACATTATCACACGATTTGCTAAACCGAAACCAATCAACAACAAAAATGATTTCACAGAAAACGATTAACAAATTTGAAAAACCCCAAATTTCATGAAAATAATATCTCGAAAATTACACAAAAATTAGCATTCACAATTAGGATTAATTGACTCTGATACCAATTGAAGGAAAATACAACACGAAATTTCAGATTAATTTCATAATTAATCAACACAATTAATTAACCCTAGAATTGCAACATACTAGATTCAATAATTGTATAGATAAATACCTGAAAATTATGGAACATTTAAATTCATTGTTGTTTTCTATGAAGTGACATGCCAGAGACGCAGAAGATTGACTACTGCTATTCTAAATCATAATCAGCAAAAACACATATAGTTCTTAATAGGGTGACTGTATTTACGGTCGGCTAGTAGTAGGACCTCTTGTGCACTGTAAAACATGGACTAAGCCTACCCATTATAGCAAGCTCATGAACACAGACTCAATGACAAATTAAAGAGAGAATTAACAAGCCCAATTATCTTGACATCAAATTAATTGGGGTTTGTACTAGGGGTGTTCAAGAAAATCCACGAACCTGTGAACCAGACCTGAACCGCATGAACCGAACCTATAAACAAGGTTAACCGAACCTGAGTTTAGGTTCGGTTCGAACCAACTCGAAAAATCGGGTTCATGGTTGAATTCGAGTTTCTAACTCATGATTACAGGTTTAAACACGAACACGAAAAGGTCAAACACTCAAAAAACCTATCATATATTTGGATATAATTTATGAGGATATTAATAATAATAAATTCACTAGTATTTACTATATTTATTCTTGAGTAAAAAAGAAGAAAAGGAAAAAATTATTTTAATTTTATGTTATTAAATGTTAATCTTGAACATTGTTATTATAAGTAACAACTAATGCATAACACTCAATACTTCTACTTCAAATATTAATTAATCATGTCAAAGTTTTGATCAAAGTATTAAACTATTAATAGAAAAATTCATTGACTAAAATAATATAATCATTTAGAGATTAATTAAAGAAATTAATAAGTGTAAAACACATTTATTAAGAAATCCTACAATTTTAGTTTTTAAGGTACATATATTAGCTTAGATATTTATGAGATATTATAAACATTAAACAATGTTTAATAGTTTATCTTTTTTCCTAGTATGGATCTTTTATAAGACATTGTTTAGCTTATTTTTACTTTGCTTGGGTTTAACATATTTGATTAATCTTTGATGAATTTTATATGCATATTTTTATGAATAATTTGTATTTGTTTTCGCTAATTATTTTTATAATTTTTGTCATATATATTGATATGAATAGGTTACGGTTATCACGGTAACCTAACTCGAAAATAAAGTTAACCGATCCTATAGGTTCTTTAGGTTCGGAGTTCGAGTTCGTGTTCATTAAATCGTCGAACACGACATTTAGGTTCGAGAGTCGAGTTATTCTGAGCTTAATTGATTCTTTCCTACCATTAACACCCCTAGTTTGTACAAAATTATATTTATTATACTAATCCACAAAATTAATGACAAAATTATATCAACAAAAAGAACTAGATTAACTATAGTTGTCTAGTAAGATGTTAGAGAGTTTGAAGCTATTTGTATCCTATTATTTGACTTAGTAGATTTTATCGGCGGCTTATTCCATAATTTTAACCTTTATATTAGAAAAATTTTTATGTTAAAATTCTGTGTTTGTAATTTTTCAGTCATCTTTATTGTTTGAATAATTTGTTCTCAATTAAGTGATCTTTAATTTGTGAGTATTTTTATTTAGAACTCTGACACAAACATTGTGCAATTTTAACACATATCTCTCTTTCTCTTCACCGAAGACACCAAAGTTTTACAAGGAAAAACTAGTAATGGCCGAACACAGGCTGTTGTACACGCGTATCTTGTTTTCTATTTTTGTACCAAGTGCAAGTACAACCTTGTCCTTTAAAGCTCAGAAGTTGAAACAAAACAGAAACGATACCTTCGTGGAAAGATACCTATAGGAGCCAAAGCAACAAAGAAATAACACGATTCCTGTACACTGCAAGCCGTTCCAGATTGAATGATGTGAACCAAAAGGTGACCTATCCAACCCTACCACAACGAAAACAAACAAAAACAAGGCGTGTTTTCCGTTTATTTATTTATTGTCTAGACACTAAACTTCTGTAAATAACATCGATTCCATTTGGTATCAGAACTTCTCTCTGAAGTGTCCCAAACTGAGGAAAATTTTATTCGTAAATCCTGGAAATTTACTTTTAATGTAATAACGCTTAAAGAGCTATGCAAAATGTCAGTCCATCAGGGGAAAATTCTGACAAAAAGTTATTGAAATAGAGTGTATATGATGGGAATCTAAACTTAATATAGTCGAATTGGCTGATTTAAGAGAGAATTTGAATGGAAAACCATTAGTCATTTTGGATGTATAACCTATGGATTTAAAGCTCTTTAAGTCTAATTTCAGTTAGTGAAAGTTTCAAGTCATTTGAACTTCTCTTTTAAAAAGTTATGGCTGTTTTAGCGAAGGATGGCCAGAATTATCTGTGTTGTTTAGAATTTTATTATTTATTATTATACAAATATCTAGAGTCTTATGATAAAGCAATCACACGTAAGAGTAGGGATGAATTGTGTGACTTAAAATTTTTTACAAATTATTATCGATTCGTGTAAATGATAAGAGCCTGCTAAATTTCAACAGCAAAAATTTGCACATGAAAGGAGCCTGTTAACGTTTAAAACGAAAAGAGCTAGTTAACGTTCAAAACAAAAGGAGTCTGCTAACGTTCAAAATAAAAGAAGCTTGTAAAAGTTTAAAACAAAAGAAACCTCTTGCAATATTAAAACAAAATGAGTCTGTTCTAAAACTGAAGGAGTCTTTTGCAAATTAAACACAAATACTATAATGTGGAAATTTAAAAGTTAAGAGAGAAAGAATGGCAGTCGATTTATACTGGTTTGACTTATAACGAAGCCTATGTCCAGTCCCCAAGTATCTAACTTGAGTATTTCACTATAAAACTCCAAATAATAAATTTTGACGAACCTCTCTAGCTCACAAGTACAAAATTTTCAAGATTCTTCAACCTTCCATACTTATAGTGTTTAATAAGCCTCTAAAAGCTTTCATAAAAAATTAATATAGAGTTTGCTTAATGTAAGCTTTAAGGAATAACAATCTCTCTCAATAGAATATTTTTACTTTCTAAAGCACAAAGAATTTGATAAAGATATGACTTTCGAAAAAATTGATGCTGCTGATGTGTTTAAAAAATCTGAATTGTTCGCAAATGCAGTGGCTCTTCTTTAAATAGACATTTTATTTAACTGGCCGTTGCTTCACTTATATTCTAAGTTGACTTTGAATCTAAAGAATCTTCAATATGATCTTTTTTGGAATCTTCCAGTATCTAGACGTTAAGAAATTGTTTTGGCCATTTCCCTTATTGTAGAATTATGTGATTGGCAAGATCCTTTCCAATATTGTGAAATTATTTGTAATAAGGTAAGTTCATTAAAAAGGATCCTGCAAGAAAGGAAACATTTATCTTATCACAGACAATTGGATTTTATAACCTTATAAAAAAATTATATTGTTTCCTATTCGAACAAAGAGAAATAAATCAAATTTGAGTTTTGAAATATTATATAGTTATAATAAAAAACATTAATAACAAACCTTGAGCTAACATCTTCATCTGATGTTTAGGCTTTATAAGGAGTTGTAATTAGATGTTATTGTAGAGAATCTAAAGAGTTTATAATACAAAGAAACTTGCTTGTTATTCTTCTCTTCTTTCAACTTCGAAAGTGTCTAGTGCACCATTAGACTATAACAAATTGGTATAAGAGCCATTACAACCTCCAACATGATGCTGCTTAGACAAGTTCCATTATCATGCCTTACGAAGAATAATTATGACAATTGGAGTATACAAATAAAGGCATTGATTGGTGCACAAGATGCGTGGGATGTAGTCGAGAATGCTACGATGAACCAACAACAACACATAATATATTGACGAATCTGATAAAGATGCTAAAAGAGACTCGTATAAAAGATAAAACCTCATTTTACCTCCTTTTTTAAGAAGTTGATGAATCCAGCTTTGAGAAGATAGTTGGCGCGACAAAATCAAAGGAGGCATGAGAGATTTTTTAGAAAGCATACAAAGGTGTGGACTGAGTGAAACAAGTTCGCTTACAAACATAAAGGTGAGTTTGAATTTTTAAAAATGAAAGAGTTGGAATATGTGTCTAATTATATTACAAGGGTACAAATAATTAGGGGTGAGCATTCGGGTAGTTCGGGCCGGATTTTTTTTATTAAGCCCTACCCGAATTACAAATTTTTTCTCTTACCTACCAAGAATTTTCAATTACAATTTACCTACCGATTTACTAATTGCTTATTTACCCAGCCCGATTTTACCCGTTACGAATTATCAGCCGATTTAATTCAATTATCCTAATTACCTATTTCATAATTTTTAAACCTAATTAGGATAATCGGCCACCGAAATTTTCGAAGTTACGAGTCGACCGAAAAATTTTGGGTAATATCGCCTACCAATTAATCTAATTAGGTAATTTCTTTACCCGAATTAATTTACCCGGCCCGACCCGAATAATGCTCACCCCTACAAATAATGGTGAACCAACTAAAAAGAAATGGTGAGGTGATCAGTAATGGTCGAGTAGTAGAGAAAATACTAAAGTCCTTAATTGATGATTTTGAGAATGTGGTGTGTGCAATAGAAGAGTCTAAAACTTGGCATAGATGACTATAGACGAGATCTTAGGTTCCTTGGAGGCTCATGAACAAAGAAAAATGAGAAAGAAACAAGAGGTGTTGGAGAAAGCACTTCAAGCTAAGGAGACACTAAAAGAAGAGAAGTCAGACAGCTGCGATAGAGGCCATAGTAGAGGTTATGGTGGCTATAGAGGCTGAGGTAGAGGTCACGGAAAAGGTCGTGGTAGAGAATAAGAATGGAAAGAGAATAAGGAAGATAAGAATCAACAAAACTTGTACGGCAGAGGCCGAGGTCAAGGAAGAGGAAGATCAAGTAAGTATAATGTTCAATGTTATAATTGTAAAAATTATGACCATTATGTAGCAGAATGTTATTACAATGAGAAGAGAAATGAGAATGAGAAAAAGGAAGAAAATAGAGGTGATGGTGTAGTGTTGCTAGCAAGCACGGAGGCCGACCCCAATAATGATTCAGTATGGTAGTAGGACACCGATGCCAACAACTATATGTGTGGCTACAAGTACACGTTTTCCGAAATAGAAGAGATTGTGGATGGTCATGTATTATTTTGAAATGCCTCAAAAGTGAAAGTCAAAGGGCAAGGTAAAATTGTTATTCAATGTAAAGATGGAAATGAAAGTTTTATTCCTAATGTTTATTATGTCCCGAATATGAGGAGCAATATTTTAAGTTTGGGTCAATTGTTGGAACACGGTTACACGATTTTTATAAAAGACTGAATGCTTTATTTGAGGGACCAAAATAACTAGTTGTTAGTCAAAGTAGAAATGACCAATAACCGCATGTTTAAGTTGAATTTGGTGAATGTACAAGTAAGATATTTAAAGGTTTGTGTAGAAGATAAAACTTGAATGTGACATTTATGGTTTGGGAATCTTAATTTTGGTGGTTTGAAACAATTGGCAAATAAAAGAATGGTGAATGGTATACCAAAAGAAACAAGATATCATGCGAAGAAGGTGCTTGAATTCGTTCATACTGATATTTGTGGTCTAATAACTCCTAACTCTCTTGGCAAGCATTGTTCCTTTATTATTTTTATTGATAATTGTTCCAGGAGAACTTGGGTTTATTTTTTAAAGGAGAAATTGGAAACATTTTTTGTTTATAAGAAATTTAAGGTGCTTGTTGAAAACTTAAGTGGTAAGCGCATAAAGACTTTGAGGTCCGATAAAGGTGGTGAATTTACACCAAAAGAGTTTGTAAATTTTTGTGAAGAAAATGACATTAGAAGGTTCTTAACAACTTCTTATTCACCTCAACAAAATGGAGTAGTGAAAAGAAAGAATTGGACCATACTCGACATGGTTTGAAGCATGCTAAAAAGTAAAAACATGCTAAAGGAATTTTGGGTTGAAGTGGTGAGATGTGCGGTGTATTTGCAGAATCGTTGTCCAACGACAAATATGGAGAATGTTACCCCACAAGAAGCATGGTGGGGTGTCAATCCATCGATGGCACATCTAAGGTGTTTGGAAGTGTGGCTTATGCTCACATTCTAGATCAAAGGCGTACAAAGCTTGATGACAAAAGCAAGAAGCTGATTTTTATCGGCTATAATGAAAGGTCTAAGGTGTATAATCTCTATGATCCCTTTACAAAAGAAAAAAACTTGTGAGTTATGATGTGCAGGTTAATGAAGAAAGCAAGTGGAATTGGAGTTCCACGGAGGAGATGACTAATGAAGAAGTGAATAAGTAGCATCAACAATAATTTTTGGACTAACACACAACTACATTAACAACAACACAAGTTAGACTGTCTTCAACTTTATCTGATGATGAAGATACACCAAGAACACCAAAATAAGAAGCTTGCGAGACCTATACAAGGAGACAAATGAATTACACTTGGTGTGTCTTTTAACGGATACAAAGGACATCACATTCAAGCAAGTTATAAAAGATAAGAAATGGTAAGCTGCGATGTAAGAGGAGATGGAAACAATTGAAAAGAATGATATTTGGGAACTTGTGAAATTACCTGAGACTCATAAGCCCCTTGGTGTGAAGTGGGTTTATAAGAAGAAGAAAAATGCGCAAGTAAAAATTGAGATATACAAGGTGAGACTGGTGGCAAAGGGATACAAACAAAAAGTTGGGATTGATTATAAAGAGGTATTTGCCCTAGTTGCAAGAATGGAGACAATTCAGCTAGTAATTTCGTTGGCAGCTCAAAATGAGTGGAACATTTTTCAAATGGATGTAAAGTCAGCATTTCTAAATGAAATGCTTGAAGAAGAGGTCTACATCGAACAACCCCCTGATATGTAAGAGCAGGTGAAAAGAATAAGGTGTTGAAGTTAAAGAAGACATTGTACGGGTTGAAGCAAATGCCAAAAGCATGTAACACCTAAATAGATGCATATTTCAGGGACCACGAGTTTGTGCAATGTCTATATGAACATATGTTATATGTGAAGGTACAAAAAGATGACATTTTATTGGTGACCTTGTATGTGGATGACTTAATTTTTATACGAAATAATAAGGAAATGATTGAGAAGTTTAAGTTGGAAATGACAAAGGAGTTTGAGATAACCGATTTAGGTTTCATGTCTTATTTTCTTGAATTAGAAGAGAGACAAGATAAATCTGGAATTTTTATGTCTTAAGAAGCATATGCTAAGGAGATTTTAAGGAAGTTTAAATGGAAGATTGTAATCCCGTAAGCACCCTCGTTGAAAGTTGTTAAGATATATGTTATCATATTTTGGACATTATTTGTAATTGGACAACTTTAATTATTTGAGGAAAATTATTAAAATGAGTATTCTACCTTATGTGGGACTTTTTGAAAATGAGGATTATTTGAGATAAAAATCCTAGTCATGATAGGATTTGATTGAAATAAAATCACCATATCTTGAATAAGATAAGGTGCAAATTTTTGGATTCTTCTTGACAGCCTATTTTGGTAGTTTTAATCTATCTAAGATAGCTGATTTCTACCTATTTTGTGAATTTTCTGGGATGAATTGTGTGGGAAAAGAAAAAAAAACATGTTGACTTCGCAGTTGTAATTTTGTGTATCTTGAACTATTTTTGGTGGCTAATTTTGTTGTGATTCTTTCCAAATTGTGAGCTGCATTTTTCTCCGAGGGTTGCGTGATTTTCTAGACTATCTATTGTCGTGTTTTTGCATGAAAACCTCCAGGTGTTTTTGATGTGGTTGTAGCTCTTTGTTTATGGTGTTTCGGTGATGAAATGTTCATTGATTTGAGGTGTTTTGTTGTTGCTGTGCATGGGATATCTTAATGACATTGTCGAAGGTTCGTAACAGATTTCTTAGTAGAAAACGTCCCATTCTTTGATTGACGAAGTTGCATTGTTAAGGGAGATGTTTTTTTATCTCAAGTATTGTCATTGTTTATGTCTTTATTGTTTAAATCCTTGAGGCGTTTAATTCTTATCTTTATTATCAAACGTTATTATGAAAGTCCTCTATTGAGATTAGCATGAGGTGGTCATGCTATTAGGAGTGATTTACTTTCACGAGTTGTGAGGATGAGGGATAATTTCAAGGGTTGAGTGAGTCGGGTCTGTAATGCCTTTAGTAAAATTATTATTGTTCATTGGTAAAAGTGATTAAGTTGAGTGAGGGCTCCACAGACGTAGGCAAGATGTTCCGAATTGCATTACCAAATCTCGAGTGTTGATTTGTTTATTTTACATTTAATTTTCTATTTTTGTTTGTGATAGAAAATTTACAACTGCTGACATAGTTGTTTTATATCAAGCAACCACAGATATAGTTTAAAGCAACTACAACTAAAACATAACTTGTGCAAAACTGAATCCTTTCATATTTTTGTTGGTATCACAGCGGGTCACTAAATCAGAAATTGGTTCTTCAAGTTGGTATAAATATATTTTTTGCAATTATGACTACAAGAGAAGGGCATCAATCACTAAGCCACCGTTGCTAGACAGTTCCAACGATCCTATATGGAAATAATGGATGAGAGTATTCATTCAGGCACAAGGAATAAATCTGTGAAACTTAATTTTAAATGGCTAGACATATTCAATGAAGTCTGATGAAAAGGGAGATGCAGTGCTTAAAGATGCATTTGAGTGGACAAAAGCTGAATATGGAAATTCTCAAGCTATGCATTTTATCTTCAATTCAATTGATAAAGGTCACTTTGCCATGATTTCAGCCTGTGAATCAAAAAAATAAGCGAGTGACACTTTGCAAACTATACATAAGGGATCGAAATCTATGATAGCTTCGGAACTTCAGATGTTGGCTGTGAGATTTGAAGAGATAAAGATGGATGAAAGTGAAACTATTGGAGACTTCCATGAGAGATTGCGTGACATCAACTTAGGAAGAAATATTGAAACTTGTTAAGAAGACATTGAGATCACAACCTTTGAGATTCATACCAAAAATTGCAGTCATCGAAAAACCCATGATATTAATGAATTATCTTTGGATAAGGTAATTGAGATTCTTACCAAATTTGAGATGAATTTGTTGAGAAACAAATGAGAGAAGAACAAAAGATTAACATTACAAGTCAAGATTGGTAAAGCCTTGAATGACATAGGAAACGAATCCGATGAGAATGAGAATATGATGTTATTGACTAGAAATTTCAGCAAGTGGTTAAAGAAAATAAAAAAGGATGGGCCCGAGTTTAGGCAAAATGGTGGGAGCTCATCAAATAATAACTTCAAACAGCAAGTTAAAACTAAAAAAAGGTGAAAGAAAAGTGAAAAAATTCAATGTCATAAAATGTCAAGGCTTCGAACATGTGCAGGACGTGTTAACACTTTGAAGAAGAGAAAAGAGAAGTCCTATACGAGTACTTGGAGTGAGAATGAATCAAAAAGTGAGTATGGTTGTGAAGAGGAATTTGTGAGTAATGCTGCATTAGGTGCTTTATATGGCAAAACTCCAGTTGCTTGTTTAACAACAACCAAGAGGGAAGAACTGATGATGAAACCATGGACAAATTGTAAGTACAAGTCGACTTGTACTACTGATAAGTCGACTTGTTCTTGAAAAGTACCGATAAGTCGACTTGTACATTGCATAAGTCGACTTATTCAAGGACGGTACTGTTTATTTGTGCCCTAAAGGCAATCCCCTTTAGCGCGTTTTATTCACAGTCGTATGTAGACTGGATGAATAAATAAAGAAAAGGCATAATTCATTAATTTGATGTTCATGAACATTGTTTATGAATTGATTGGATCTTTAATCAGATTAATGAAGTCCATGATATATGATATAGCATGAAGGAAATTATGATGTGATCATACTCACGAGATTCCTATCATGTGCAATTATGTCAAGATTCTAAATTCTTCTAGTCATAGGATTAATGAGACCGACATCATTAATCCGGATAGACTAGCACATGTCATATTCCTTGATTGGATCAAGCGGTGGATCTCGAAACCGTAAATATGAGATATTTAGAATTGACATGTGGATGCTTACTAGCGATAGTAGGTTCATTGGATGACCCGCCATGAGATCATCACATGGATATCTTATCTAGTGTCGTTGATAATCTCATCATAAAGAATGGTGCAAGTATCCTTAGACTTGAGGTACTCGAGGATATCTTGATATCTTGATCACGTGCTTTGACTCCATTCCTTGTTGCTTCCGGAGGTAACTCATAGGGTGGTGCTTGGGTGCGACTTGAGGTATTCGAAGATAATTGAGTAGCCAATAAAGGATTCACCACTTCTGGATTAGCAGAAGAGATACCCATGGCCTCTTGTCAGGATCATTACTTGTAAATCTCTGGCCAGAGTGAATATGTCATGGAGAGTGTCTTCATGGACATATAGAGTAATGAGTCCTAGGACGAGATCTGTTATCACTGGGCTAGACTCGGTCTAGTGAGAGTTGACACTTTGACCATACTCATAACCAAGTGGGGTATAGGATGGTGAAAGGACGAATTGCACGGTAATTATACATGGAAGGGTTTGTGATCGGTTCGTGATGAATACATCAAACCGATTACTTTCCGGTCAATTCGGGGTCATGATGTGTTCTAGATACCGCCATGACTTGCTTCAGATTAATTGTTAATCTAAGTGGCCAACATGCTTAGGAAGCCTAAAGTGGTCACACGATAAGAGTGTTTGAGAAATGTAAAATAGTATTGGACAAAGTTCCAATTATGGAAGCATTAGGATTAAATGGATCGATGGGATTGGGATATGTCCCGATGAGATCATGACATCGATATTCTAGAAAGGTTTAGAATTTGTTTAAAGATCGGAGCCGAAGAGTTTGATAGAATCAACCAGGTTGGACTGGACTTAGAATTATTTATATCATTAATTAATTAAATAAATAATTAATTAATTATATAAATTAAAGCTACATGTGCGTTGGATGGAGGAAGGAAGAGATAAAACTTTGAAAAGTCAAAGTTTACTTTAAAGAATGAATGGCCATAAGCCCTCCACATGTCACCTTCTTATGGAAGTATTTTTAATGGTTAAAAAGACATAAAAGATGGCTTGGAGAGGGGTGGCCGGATGGTTTGCGTGGATGAAGGCTTGAAGAAGAAGAGGAAGCTTAAAAGGTTAAGCTTAAGGTGATTTTGAAAGAGTTTCATTTTCCTTCTTCTTCCATCAAGCATCATCGTTTTCTTCTTCCTCCAAGCACAAGGTTCCAACGTGGATCTCAAGCTCTCCAGGACAGAGGTAGGGTCTAGCAGCTCTTAATCTGTTCTAGCTATTCCCGGGTCAAAGGGGTTTGACTCGGTTAGGTTTTCTGATCTCTGCGTGGATCACCTTTAGAGATAGTCTCTATTGGCTATTTAGGTTTATGTCTTCATACGGATACCTGGATCCTGGGTTCGGGAAGGTCCCGGGAACAAAAATTTTGTTTTCGCTGCGGTACATGTGATGTACCTCCGGGATTTTCCTACAGTGGTATCAGAGCGTCTGGTATCCCGCATGAAGCTAAAACCTAAGCTAGATCAGAAACCCTAAGTGCTGTTGATGTTGATGCATGTGTACTGCCCATATTTCGAATTGCTATACAGATAGGTTTTTCGAAATTTTTCTGCCCAGGATTGTTCATAACATGTTAGAGAATATGTCTATGAATTTTCAGAATTTATTGATTTGATTTGATATACTTTTGCTAATTAATTCCCTAAGGTTACAGATGCTGTTTTGTGAAACGATTCTGGAACAGGCAGTAGTATAAAATCGAGAATAAATTCTAGAAAAATAGTTTTCTGGATTTTCCTTCACCTACATGTCTCTAAGATGTTGGTGAATGTCTGTGAGCATGGAAATTGGATTTCAAGGTGATTGGATATTTATTTTCTATTTTATTCTATGTTGTTGGGAATTGCTGTATTGATGAACACAGAATTGGAATCGGTTTTGTTATTTTGGTTGACTGAGTTTTTGATGGCCTAAAATCCTGAAAAAATTCATGTAGCATTTTCTGAACATTTAGTAACCTATATAATTTTCTCATGATTTATTGAAATTGTTTCATTGATCATTTCGAGCAATGTACAGAACTGGACAGTTTTGGTGAAAATTGTTGAGACTGTTTTGCTTGGCTTGATTGAGGTTGCTTTTTCAGTTCCAATGCCTTGCACCATTTTTAATGTGATTAAAAATGTGTTATCTTGATGTAGTATGATTTCCAAACTGAATTGCTTGAATTACCTTTTTCAAGAATTTTTGAATGCCGAATTGGTCACATTAGCGTCTCGTTAGTATATTGCATTATCTTGTTTGTTTTGACCGTCATATTTTTTATGGCATGTGCTGAAGTAAATTTGATAATGTATATGCTAGCTAGAGATGCTTAGGATGATAATTTGGGTGTTCCTAAATTGTTTGGAAATTAATGAGTTTTGACTCATTTCAAGCTTTTCATATAGTTTGATTATATAAGGCATTCATAGTTCAATGAAGTGTTCATTGAGGCATCAAATTTATCAGATATCACCTTAGGTATGTAGGTGTTGTGAATTGGAATTGTACTAATTGAGGAATTAGCCGATTAGAGATTTTAGCAAAATTCCCTGAATAAGTCGACTTGTATGAGGTATAAGTCGACTTGTTCAAGAGTTTTGGAGAAGTCGACTTGTGTATAGAATAAGTCGACTTGTTCAGAATCTCAGTATAAGTCGACTTGTAGTACCTTATAAGTCGACTTGTTCATGGGCAGGTGAAATAAGTCGACTTATGTCATACAAGTCGACTTGTGTGTGGGCAGAAGCATAAGTCGACTTGCATTTGATGAAAGTGGACTTGTGGCATCTTCGAGTTGGATGATGGATGATTATAAGGATTGATTCAATACGATTGATGAAACCTAAATCATTCCATATAGTCTTCGTGACTATAATCCTTAAGCTTGGAGTCTAGAGACTCGAAATCCCTCCTCGGTATATGAAAACTAACGCCTTCCATTAATATGGTAAGAACCAGAGTTCTTATAGGGTTGGGTTGTTGAGCAAACTCAAGCTCACTCTATACGGATATGTTCGAACCATGAAAATAAGATTTTCGGATTAATGGGTTGGTTTTCACTGGAAGCGTTGGTTTGTTGAGCAAACTCAAGGTCAACGTGGACAGAGGCGAAATTGGGTAGCATACATCGGATGTACGCGATCAAAGAGTTGATACCCGATGAAGTGCACACATCAACAAGTTGATAAAGACGATCGATAGTTGTGTCTAAGATGTAATTGGTATATCGATACCTCCCGAGACATAAGGTGGCTTGTTGGACAAATCCAAGGTCATTCTCAATGTCGGTTATCGATGATACAATTGGTATGACCGATACTACCGATTGACCTAAGTTGTGGCTTGTTGGGCAAAATCAAGGTCACTCTTAGCAATGTCGGATATCGACCCACTAGACATTATGTCACTTTGTTTCTCTGGATTCGTAAAGAGGGTTATGGATTCTAGAAACTAGTGGGAGCCATATGCATGTCATGCAAGTCCTTATGATCACGCAGCATTTTATTCTATCATTCCTTCTCTTTATCACGTTTAGGTTGATTGAAGAAGTCTTTTAGTGTGAATTAATGCTCTCCTTTCGGACCGATTTTCTTGATTGGCTAAGGAATCGAAATTGTTCTCGGATCCGAGGAACGGGATCGCCCTAGATGTTCCACTTCCAGATGCACTTCTATCGTCGATGCTTCGATAAGGATCGTAAAGCATATAAAAGCGGTAAAGGGCGATGATATGGATACTTGCATTATGCTTGTCTCGATCTCACCGAGAGCTGCGAAGCGACGAGTCCATGGATGCTCACGTTATAGTATCTCATCTTAGGAGCTGTTTGATGAGTAAGCTCGATGCGAAAGGTTCAAGACCTCGAGGCTTCTCTTCATCACGGAGATGGCTCGAGGATAATCATGCAAGTATGCCACAAGATGAATGGCTATATTGAGAGATTGGAAGTCTTAGGATTTGTAATGGATTATGAGTTAAGTAGAGACTTAATTCTGGTTGGATTGTCTGATGGTTATTCACAGTTCGTGTTAAACTATCGGATGAACCAAATATCCACAACAATTCTGGTGATCAATCTGCTTTCGACACCGAAAAGAGCTATCAAGATAGATAGCAAGTGCTAATGGTGGATGCTTCTTCTTCTAGTTGAAAGAAGAAAAAGGCCAAGAAACCAAAGGGAAGTGCCAACAAGAAGAAAACCAAAGTATTCTGCCCCAAAAGGATTTTGTTTTCATTGTGGCAAGTCTAGCCACTAGAGGCGAAACTGTAAAATCTATCTGGAGTCCCTGAAATAGTAAAAGGCATCAGATGCCTCTACTTCTTCAAATATGTTTGTCATTGAGGTTAATACTATTCCTGATCAAAACATATCGGTCTTTAATACCGGATGTGGCTCATACATATGAAATGTTATGCAGGCCTCGAGGACGATGAAAGCTCATAAAGGAGAATGGACCTTCGTGTAGGTAATGCAGCAAGAGTTGCTACATTAGCCGTAGACACTTATGTCTTGTTACTCCCTAGTGGGCTTATATTCAAATTGGATGATTGTCATTTTGTACCCGCTTTAAACAAAGAACATATTGTATGTTTTATGTTTAATTAGAGCTAGTTTCCATTGGACTTTTAGTAGCAATGGTTGTTCTATTAGTTCGAATGGAATGCTCTATGGTACTGGTACATTATGCAATGGAATTGACATATGAGATATATCATATCCAATTATGAATGTCAATGACGCGAAAAGACATAATTGAGATAATTTAAAATCAACGTACTTATGGCATTGTCGCCTTGGCCATATAAATGAGACACGCATAGCTAAGCTCCATGAGAGTGGCAGTTTAGGGTCATTTGATTATGAATCACATGACACATGCGAATCTTGTTTATTAGGCAAGATGACTAAGTTATCCTTCAATGGAAAGGATGAACGACTGGATTATTAGACCTAATACATTCAGATGTATGTGGTCCGATGTCCATCCATGCGAAGTGGTTGTCGTTACTTCATTACTTTTATCGGTGATTATTCACGATATAGGTATCAGATTTGATGAGATACAAATCAAGCGTTTGAAAAGTTCAAATAATTCAGAAATGAAGTAGAAAACTAACTTGGTAAAAGTATGAAGACATTACGATCGATCGTGGTGGAAAATACTTACACCAACAGATTTTGGATTATCTCGGAGATAATGGGATTTTATCTCGATTCACTCCACCTTGCACGTCGCAAAGACAATGGTGTGGCTGAAAGGAGAAATTGAACCTTGTTAGACGTAGTGCGATTGATGATAGGTTTTGCGATTTTGGGAATATGCGCTTGAGACAATCTGCTTACTTGCTAAACAGAGTTCCATCAAAGATTGATGTTACTCCATATGAAGATATGGACTAGCGAAAACCCTATCTTTCTTAGCTGAAAGTTTGGGATTGTCCTGCTTACGTGAAGCGGACACAGTCAGATTACATTTGATGTAAAAGCTGACAAGTGTTTGTTCGTGGAATATCAATTCTACCTTCGAGGAACAAAAGTTGTTTGTTTCCAAGCATGCTGTTTTCTTAAAGAAATAGTTTCTTTTACAATAAGGCAATTGGGAGCAAAGTTGAACTTAGAAGTTCAAGATGCTCGAACAAACCTGAATCAATCGCTTCGAACTCAAGCTGCCACTCATATAGATGAGGTAGCAGATTCAACCTTCTACTACACAAGAATTTCGTAGGTTAAGTAGGATACGTTCTGTTCCCGAGAGATATGGATTTCTCGTGAGTGAACAGAATGACATATTACTCATACGAGATGATGAGCCTACTACCTATGAAGGGGTTCTGAAAAGTTCAGAGTCTGAAAAATGGCTTTGTGCCATGAAATCTGAAATGGATTCCATGTACATAAACCAAGTATGGACTTTGGTTGTTACACCTGAAGGGATAAAACCCACAGGGTGCAAAGAGGTTTTAGAAGAAAACCAACATGGATGGTAATCTGATTACCTATGGAGCGAGGCTAATGGCGAAGGATATAAATCACAGATAAAGAGTTGACTATGGCGAAATCTTGAATTTCAGTAGCAATGCTTAAATCCATTCGGATACTCCTAGCCATTGCCACTCATTATGATTATGAAATATGGCAAATGGATGTGAAGACAGCTTTCCTGAGAGGAAATCTACCCGAGGATGTGTATGACACAACCTGAGGGCTTCACTTCCATCGATGGCGAAAACGTTTGCAAGCTTCAGAAATCCATGTTTGGATTGAAGCAAGCTTCTAGGATTTGGATTATCCGTTTAGTTGAGTTAATCAAAGAGTTTGATTTCTCACAAAATTCGGATGATCATTGTGTGCATAAGAAGGTTAATGGGACTGCAATCGTATTCCTTGTGTTGTATGTAGATGACATACTGTTACTCGGAAACGATGTCTCTATGCTGCAATCAGTTAAAAATTTGGTTGTCCAATCAATTTGCGATGAAAGACCTTGGTAAAGCAACTTATATCCTTAGGATATAGATTTATAGAGATAGATCAAAGGTTGCTTGGTCTTTCACTAGCATCGTACATAGATGAGATGCTAAAGAGGTTTAGCATGAAGCGATGCTATATGTCGTGGTCCCGATGTATCGTATGCTCTAAGTGTTACGAGCGGATACCAATCGGATCTGGTGAGGTCACTAGGTGATCGTCGAGAATATCCTCAAGTACTTGTGAAGCACTAAGGATGTTTTCTTGATGTTTGGAGATGGAAATCTCCATATGAGCGGCATTCGGATGCGATATCTAATCTGATAAGGATGATTCTGAATCATGATTAGGTTATACACATTCACACTAAATAGCGTGGTGGTCGGTTGGAAAGAATTCCAAACAAGAGAGGATCGCTGATTCATCAACCGAGGTAGAGTACATTGCCGCATGAGACGCAAGGAAGGCGATTTGGATCGAAGTTCATTCTTGAACTTGATCGGTCCCTACCGTGATGGGCCCATAGGATTGTATTGTGATACAATGAGGCTAATCGTGAGCAAAGGAACCAAGGTCTTATCGACGATCCGAACTCGATTACCGATTCGGAGATCATTAGTCGAGATGATATCCCGATAGAGAGAATTCCACGAGCAAAGTGTTGCATTACGTTGACAAAGTCATTATCACGGAGAATTGTGATTATCATGGACTCGCTTATGGTATTAGATACTAAAGGCGATTGGCTTTAGGTCGAGTGGGAGATTTGTAAGTACAAATCGACTTGTACTCTTCGATAAGTCGACTTGTTCTTGAAAAGTACCGATAAGTCGACTTGTACATTGCATAAGTCGACTTATTCAAGGGCGATCTTGTTTATTTTGCCCTAAAGGCAATCCCTTTAGCAGCGTTTTATTCACAAGTCGTATGTAGATTGGATGAATAAATAAAGAAAAGGCATAATTCATTAATTTGATGTTCATGAACATTGTTTATGAATTGATTGGATCTTTAATCAGATTAATGAAGTCCATGATATATGATATAGCATGAAGGAAATTATGATGTGATCATACTCCTGAGATTCCTATCATGTGCAATTATGTCAGTATCTAAATTCTCCCTAGTCATAGGATTAATGAGGCTGGACATCATTAATCCGGATAAACTAGCACATGTCATATTCCTTGATTGGATCAGCGGTGGATCTCGAAGCGTAAATATGAGATATTTAGAATTGACATGTGGATGCTTACTAGCGGTAGTAGGTTCATTGGATGACCGCCATGAGATCATCACATGGATATCTTATCTAGTGTCGGTGATAATCTCATCATAGAATGGTGCAAGTATCCTTAGACTTGAGGTACTCGAGGATATCTTGAATCTTGATCACTGCTTTGACTCCATTCCTTGTTGCCTTCCAGAGGTAACTCATAGGGTGGTGCTTGGAGTGCAACTTGAGGTATTGAAGATAATTGAGTAGCCAATAAAGGATTCACCACTACGGATTGGCGTAAGAGATACCCACGGCCTCTTGTCGGGATCATTACTTGTAAATCTCGGCGAGTGAATATATCATGGAGAGTGTCTTCATGGACATATAGAGTAATGAGTCTAGGGCGAGATCTGTTATCACTGGGCTAGACTCGGTCTAGTGAGAGTTGACACTTTGACCACACTCATAACCAAGTGGGGTATAGGATGGTGAAAGGACGAATTGCGGTAATTGTACATGGAAGGGTTTGTGATCCGGTTCGTGATGAATACATCAAACCGATTACTTTTCGTTCAATTGGGGGTCATGATGTGTTCTAGATACCGCTCATGACTTGCTCAGATTAATTGTTAATCTAAGTGGCCAACATGCTTAGGAAGCCTAAAGGGTCACACGATAAGAGTGTTTGAGAAATCAAAATAGTATTGGACGAGTTCAATTATGGAGAGCATTAGATTAAATGGATCCCGATGGGATTGGGATATGTCCCGATGAGATCGCGACATCGATATTGCTAAGAAAGGTTTAGAATTTCAAAGATCGGGGGCCGATAAGCCGGTAGAAGCAACCCAGTTGGACTGGACCTTAGCAATTATTTATATCATTAATTAATTAAATAAATAATTAATTAATTATATAAATTAAAGCTACATGTGCGTTGGATGGAGGAAGGAAGAGATAAAACTTTGAAAAGTCAAAGTTTACTTTAAAGAATGAATGGCCATAAGCCCTCCACATGTCACCTTCTTATGGAAGTATTTTAATGGTTAAAAGACATAAAAGATGGCTTGGAGAGGGGTGGCGGATGGTTCTTGTGGATGAAGGCTTGAAGAAGAAGAGGAAGCTTAAAAGGTTAAGCTTAAGGTGATTTTGAAAGAGTTTCATTTTCCTTCTTCTTCCATCAAACATCATCGTTTTCTTCTTCCTCCAAGCACAAGGTTCCAAAGTGGATCTCAAGCTCTCCAGGACAGAGGTAGGGTCTAGCAGCTCTTAATCTGTTCTAGCTATTCCCGGGTCAAAGGGGTTTGACTCGGTTAGGTTTTCTGATCTCTGCGTGGATCACCTTTAGAGATAGTCTCTATTGGCTATTTAGGTTTATGTCTTCATACGGATACCTGGATTCTGGGTTCGGGAAGGTCCCGGGAACAAAATTTTTTGTTTTCCGCTGCCGGTACATGTGATGTACCTCCCGGGATTTTCCTACACAAATCAGTCCAGAATTTTGTAAAAAATGCAGACAAATTAGTCCAAGGTTTAATTTCGGATTATGATAGTGATGATAGTCTGAGGAAAAAAGTGAGGATATTTACAAATCCTACGAGTGAATGTATGCAAAGTGCGTGAAAATATTTAAGAAGAATAAAAAGCTAAAGAAGGAAAACTCTACCATAAAGAGCATCATTCAAGATTTAGAGGAGAAGTTATTATCTACAATAAATGAGCTGAATGAAACAAAGTTAAAGCTGGTCAGTACGGAAAAAATGATAAGAATGTTAAATGGAGGTATTGAAAAGTTAGAAAAGTTGCTAGAAATTGATAAGATTAAAGGAGAACTTCAAGGGATTGGCTATAAAGGTGAATATTCTAAATATAATAATGAGAAAAATGGTGCAACTAGATCTATGCAAGGAGAAATGTTAAGGAGGAAATGAAAATTTATACCTACTTGTCACTTTTGTAGGGTAAACGTGCACATAAGACCAAATTGTTATAAGTTATTACAAATGATATTTTAGAGGGGTTAAAACTGAAAATCTAGACAATCTTCGGTGCATTTCTAACAACAACCTACATTACCTAAATATACTTGTGTCAGAAAGGGGGTCAATTACAAGCAATAGTGGTTTTTAAATCTATGTGGGTTGCTTCAAATAATGGTTGGTATTTTGATAGTGGATGCTCACGTCACATGATAGGTGAAAGAAGTTACTTGACATATTATTAAAGTTATGTAGATGGCCATGTTAACTTTGGTGATGGAAAGAAGGCTTTGGTTATTGGAAAAGGGACCCTATGTGTGGATGGACTGCCACACTTCAAGAGCGTGCTTTATATTGATGGGTTAAAAGCCAATTTGATAAGTATAAGCCAACTTTGTGATGATGGATTATTGGGTAATTTCACCAATGATGAAAGCAGGGTATCAACTGAACAAGGAGAATATTTGGTGAGTGACAAAAGATCGGTAGACAATTGTTATATGTTGCAGCTCATAACCTCTAACAAATCAGCCTCATATGATGATAATATAAATCTTTGGCATCAAAAGATTAGCCATGTCAACTATGATCTTATTAACAAGTTAAATAAATTCAAAGCAGTGATAGAGTTGCCCACAATAGACAATGATAACAAGACAATATATAGTGTATGCTTAATGGGTAAATAGACAAGAGTGTCACACAAAAAGTTTAGACATGTTACTTCCTCTCGTGTATTGGAATTAATTCACATAGATTTGGTTGGACCAACATAATATGCTAGTATTGGTGGAATGAGGTACTTTTTGACTTATGCTGATGATTATTCTAGATATACTTGGGTAGCATTCCTGAAAGAGAAATCAGATATGTTTAAGGTTTTTAAAAGTCTATGTATGCAGGTTACAAATCTAAAAAATTTGACAGTGTTGAGAATACAATCAAATCATGGAAGGGAGATAAAAAACGCAAGTTTCAATGACTTTTGTGAGAAATATGGTATCATACAAAAAATTTCAGCACCTAAAACTCCTTAACAAAATGGAGTTGTCGAGAGGAAGAATAAAACGCTTCAAGAATAAAAAACTTCCATGTTTTTGGTAGAAAGTGTTATATTCTAAGAGAGAGAACAGCTTACAAAGCTTGAGCGTAAAAGTGATGAAGGGATCTTTATTGGATATTCAACACATAGCAAGGCATATTGGGTCTTTAATCAAAGAACCAAACACAGTGATGGAATCGATAAATATTGTGGTGGATGATATACATTAAATAATTGAAAAAGTAGTAGAAGAAAGTTTTTAAAACCAGCCTCACAAACCAGCTCAACAAGATGCAAAAACCAAAAACTGTCATGCAGTTAGTTGTTATTAGTATTAACCTCTGTTTTGAAAATTGAACCGGACCAGCCAGTCCGACCTGTTCGATCGGTGATCGGTCGGCTATCCGGTCCGGTTCAACCTTAAAAATCGGTTCTTAATTGAATCAGTGAGAACTGGTCAAAACCGGTCAATTAACCGGTCGGACCGACCATTGGATCAATAAAATTTTTATTTTTTTTGTATTTTTAATATTTTTAATATTATATATAATTAAATATAATTATTGCATAATTATGACGTCACACCGGTTCGACCGGTTGTTAAAGCGGTCAAACCGGTGACCAGTAAGACTTCCAGTTCGATAACCGGTCTGAGTTTTAAAATACTAGTATTATTAACCAATATCGATATATAGTATTATACTAGAATCGAATCCAATATCAATACTTGTATAATATTCATAACATTGGCTGAAATAATGCAAAGTAAGCAAAAGGAATCCTAGGAAACAAGATATAATTGATGGGTAGACGCCTTTGTCCTGCTTTAACTTTGGTTTTAGGAATTAGGAGGATATTTTAGTTGCTAATTTCTTTTCCACTAACGTAAAGCCTACTCTGTCCTACGACTTTTCCACTAACGTAAAACCTACTTTGTCCTACGAGGTTTGACCTGTCGGCTAAGAATTGGTTTTGAGTTGGATAATCCCCTACTTAACGTTAATGCCATTATCTTTGGGGTAACTTTCTGTTTCCTAGTCAAAAGTAACTTTCCAATTTCCACATGTAACTTTCTGTTTCTCATTTCCATGTCGAAACTTCACCGTTCAAACTTGACAGCCGAGAGAAAAATTACAACAATTACATGATCGAATGTCAATTGACACATCTAAAGGGGTAAAAATATTTAAGTGTTTATAATTTGTAATGCTTGAGATGTTACAAAAAATAGTAATAATATTTTATTGTAATATATATGAATTCTTTGTTATAATATAAATAAAAAGGAATATCAACTGAACACATAAACTTATGGAAATTTTAATATTCAACAATAATATTCAACTAAAGCACACAAATGAACTTTTTGGTATAATATAAATGAAAGGAATATCAACTAAAGCACAAGGCAAATTTTAGATAAAAGTGCACACGAAGAATTATATACTTAGAAGTTCCATTAAATAACATTCTTTATCTTTTACATTAATTTCTTTATTTTACATTCAAAATTCGTACATATTAATTGATGATTGTAGTTTAGCGTTTGGAATATAAAGTCTCAATTAAAAGACTCAATAATTTGAATTTGTAATTATTTGTTACAGAATAATTTCATAAAATAAATCTTAGTATTTTAAGAAGTTCTAAATTTTGTTCTGTGTTGTTAAAATAAAAAAAGTGATATTTTGATGTTAGTGATCAACTACATATTTTCAGTCATTAATTAAATTTGTTGTTGTAGCATATATATAGTATTTGAATCGTGAAAGTTGGGATAACTTTATCAATTACTATTCATCTTTCCTCCACCCTGCACAAAGCTATAAATAGAGGCACGCCTAGCAATAGACCTGCCAACTATCCTATAATCGCTTCAGGTTTTCAGGTAAAGTTTTTCAACTATCCTTCACATTTCTTCAATAGGTCCCAAAAGTACACTTGCTGAATTTTATATGTTGATTTCTTAATAAACATACCTTGGTAGGAGACAGTCTGTGCATGTATATGTGTTTCAAGTACTGCTTATTTTTGCACAAGTTGTGATCATTACTTAATTTCTTCTTCTACGTTCATAGCAATTTATATTTTACGTACGTTTCAGAATATACAAGCGACTAGGTGGTGATCAATTTGTTCAGACGAAAAACGTGAGATCGCATAAGATGCTAACTATGGAAAGCAAAACCACAAAGGCGTATTTGGTTATGTTAATTATCATCGTCATGATGCTTGGAACCATGTCAGAGGCCATACCAAGTGGAAGGAAGAAGCTCGACAGTGGCCACCTTTTAGGAGAGATAGGCTATACCAAGTCCAGATTGGCTTATTTTCGCCGTCTTCAAGACCGTATCACTATCACCAAAAGAGCTCCTTCAGGACCACGTATTAGTGGTCCTGAACACAAACCACACCATGGACAGAATCTCCGTGGTTAACTTGATAATTTTCAGTCACGCATGTTCAAATGCTCTTCTTAGCTTACTATACCTAAGCATATCCTCCTAGAATAAAGGTTTTAGGGAATAAAATCTGCATTTCTGTCACTTAGTTTACTCATTTTATGTGTAATATACGAATCATAAAATAGCCAATTAATAATATGTTAATGTTGTAATTTGTCTAATAATAAAATGGGGCATTTGATTATATATATGCATATATGCTTCTTTTGCTTACTTATTTTCATTAAATTTTCAATTTGCAAAATTAGTCCATTGTAGATCATGCCACTGAATCTTCGCACAGATTAAGATACTAAAGAAACATGCTCAATTAACAATTACTCTCTAGCTACATAATCAGGCGTACTTACGGTACATATTGATGTTCATTTTATAAATTTTACTATTTTAATACAAAACTACATGCAAATAGATTTACAAATTTAGTAACAATAAAATGATTAGTAGAGATTGATTGAGATAGTGTAAGTGCTAAGTTTAAACTTCGTACTATTATCTAGTGCACGATAACAATTGTGTTTGATTAAAACTAAACCTAAATTGAACTATATATATAGACTAAATCACCACCAGAGATATGTGAAAAATAATGATATGTTATTAATTTACATATCATGTTGGGATATTTTCGAATATATAATATAATTATGATTAAGGTGTTTTTATATTGTTGTTAAAGGTTAGGAGATGTGGAGCTGTTTTGAAGAAAAGAAACTAAAATTATCTAAATTGGAGAAGAATTGTGTAAGGAATTTAAGAAGCCACAAAGACAGGGCAACAATGAGTGATTAAGAGTACGTGGGCATGCGGATAATGAAGCTGAAAATCCCATATGTTACGCAAATTTTGAAACGCACCAGATTCCTACGATTTTTACCCCGATTGCTTTTTTTGGAATTACCTTTCTACCCCCTCCTCTTTTGCTTCTTCTTAGATTGCCCCTTTCCTGCATCTAGTCTAGTGGTAATTTCCTAGGGCTCAAAGGTGGCAGAGGCCAGCGCCTCACCAGAGGTCCTCCTTTGGTTTGACAAGGGGACTATGGAAATGGGAGAATCCTCGGTTTCTAAAGAGGATTTTCCACCTCTCTCTCGTGAACTGCTTAAGGATTCTTCGTTCGAAAAGTCAGCTGAAAAAATTGACACTTTTGGACGTAACCATGAGTAATCGTCGTCGGTGGGGGCATGGAAAAGCAAGCCTAAGGTTCACCACAACAAAGGCGTACTGAAGTATTACCACAATGTCCTTCAATATGGTGTTTTTTCACCTATGATTGAATTACTGCATGCGGGAGCCAGGGCATGGTTGTCTGCTTTAATTGGTTTATTTTGGTCTAAACGGATGGCTTTCCCTGCAAAGGTTCGCTGGGGCAAGAAAGGCCTTGAAAAGGTAATGCTAAGGGGGAATGGCGAGATGCTGTTAAAATTTTCTAATGCTTCCAATCTCTCTGAAATTATAGAACAGGCGTAGTGGCATATTAGGGACCATCCCTTATTTCTGCAACAATGGAAATCGGGGATGGCCTTGGATAGAGGCACGATCAATGTTATCCCTATGTGGGTGCCTTTTCATGGACTTCTTATGGAATATTGGACGGTTGAAGGTCTGAATTTCCTGGCCAGCTCCTTGGGCAAACTGATATGTATGGACTCACAAATGGCTTTTATGGAGAGGATTGGATATACCAAAATATGCATAGAAATTCCGAAGCATGCTCCTCTATCTGAAACCTTACTGAAAAAAATTAAATCGTTAATCAATTCGCAGGTTATTCAGAAATTTTTCTACGCGCAAGTGAATAACAATCACAACTGCAAAATAACGAAAATACCGACGTTTGGTAACGCAGTTCGACACACATCGCTTACGTCTCATGGGCCTCACCAGATTGAATTCTTTCACTGTAGTTCATAAAATTACACCAGATTGATCTACCCGTAAGACCCAATCTATGTAACCCAACCATTAACCTAACTACCCGTGAAAGATCTTCACGCCTAATAACACGACTAACTCGTGTTAACCTCGTCGAGGATTTTCCTAACTATTTCTACTAAAAACAAAGACAAAAAACAGAATGCAACAATTTCAGATCCGAAATTTTTCACCAAAACAACCAAGTCGCAACACCAAGTGTATGTGTACTCATTTGTGACGAAGACTTCATAGTGCTGCAGATATCAATTTAGAACCCAGCAAAATCAGCAAGCTCAAGATAACCTTTGGATTTGCTTGTTGGAGATAATAAAAGTGTGACAATCTCGCTCCAAAACCCCACGAAACCAACTCAATCAAAAGATGAAAACCAAACAACGCAGCAGCTAGGTTTTTACAATTTTTCACCGAAAGATCAACGCATATGCACAGCCACTTTGACAAATACCCCCTGCTTATTTTTTTGTAGTTGCCGCAAACTCCTTCTAGGTTTTTTTTAAAAGTAACATGAACACCCAGACTCTTTTCATAACAAGGACTTATATTGTGATGAAGAGATATGCACCAAATAGATAGTATTAGACTTCTCTTTGAAATCAAACAAGTGGGCCATGTACATGTAATATGAACTCAACTCAAAAGTCCAATGAACAAATCACAACAACCCATCTTTATCAATCCAATTAATAATTGTAATTTTCTTATATGTCCAATTTAAAATGCCAAAATTAAACAAAGAATATATAAAATATATTCTAACAATCTCCCCCTTTTTGGCATTTTTGTCACAAATACGAAACTCCTCCTAAACAACATAATTGGACATATAACCATCAAATACACAAATCATATGACCAATACTCCCCCTTAATCAAACATCAAGTGTATCCAATCATCCAAGTATCTCCCCCTTGGGACAAAAAGATGCAAAAAAGCAGGATGAACAGTCACGCATATACTTTAAAATCTCCCCCTAAATGTAGCATTCACCATAAACAAAGTTATGTCTCCTCCTTGGAACAAAAACATAATCATAATAATCACCAATAGATACAGCGGAAGAATCATAAATACGCCAATATCACAATTTACCTCAATTCAAAACATAGAGAGATATGCCCGAAAGAGAGAGAGATACCCGAGAAAGATCCATACCGATGAGAGAGTTGAGGAGTCTTCGGTAGAGCTAAATAGAAGTCACTAAGCAAACTACTAAAGGATGAGACGTCAATAGCAACATAAAACTAAAAAAAATCTTTTTTTAAACCAAAAAAAATACTTCAAAAATGTAAAGCACACTGTCCCTGTGCCATTCGAAGAATCTCAAACCTGGGCTTATTCCTTATCACATTATCTCGGTCATCGGTTTCTTCTTCAGAAGTAACTGACTTGTCCTCTGTTTGACCAGTTACTTTACAAACAGTAACTAACTGTGAATCTGTACAATTTCTTGTTTTTCCTTCACTGCGTTTTTGTGCTTGTACTTGACCCTTTCTAATCCAAGCTTGTTTCGATACCACGGGATGTTGCTGGAAACTTAATGGAGAGCGTTTAGATTTTCGATTTTGGCCCATTTGAAATATCATTTGTAATAACTGATAACACCTTGACCTTATATGTCCAATGACTCCACAAAAATGACATGTAGGTATAAATCTATCACTCCTTTTTGGTGCTTCTACTTCTTGGGCTGATCTGGACATTTCAAACTTTTCTTCATTCACTTTGAAACATTCGCCTTTATAACCTATGCCTTGAAGATCCCCTTTAACTTTACCAATTTCCAACAACTTATCTAGTTTTTCTGTGCCTCCATTCAACATCCTCAACCCCTTTTCAGTATTTATTAATTTCATTCTTGCATCACCAAGTTCACCTAAAGTCAATGCCAGGTTCTTTTCTAATTCTTGCATAGTATTTTTCAGACGAAGATTCTCCTCTTTCAAACTCTCATTCTTTTACGCATTTTCATCAATTTCTCATACAAAGCCTTGTAATTCTCGTAGGTATTCCTAACTTTATCATCACATGCTTGCCTCACATCTTGTATAGTCCGAAATTGAATTCGAAATGAATTGATTATGAAATTCTCAAGTTTTCTCCCTGCATTTTCGATTACTTCCTTCTCGCGATTCTTGTTAAGTAATGCTGGACTTTTCTTTGTGTAAAGCAACCAGCGCTGCATTATTTGTCAATTCTTCCTCACTACTAAAATCACTTTCAAAATCATTTTCACTCCAAGTTGTGGTGAAAGACTTTCCTCTTTGTTTCTTTAATGTGTTAGCACACTCGGATTAAATGTGACCAAATCCCTGACATTCACGACATTGAATTCTTCTAGCCTTCCGTTCTCCTTTTTTTCTTGCTTCCACCTGCAGTGCCAATCCTTTGCTCCTTTCTTGCTTATCTCTTAAGAGATTCATCTCAAAAGTCGTGAGAATGCCGATGACTTTTTCTAATGACAGATTATCAATGCCATGAGACTCCTCTATTGCTGCAATTTTCGGAATAAACCTTGGAGGTAGCGATCTCAACGTTTTCTTGACTAATTTCATGTTGGAATATTTCTTCCCCAGTTGATGAGCTTGATTGGCTATATCTCTCAATCTTTCATGAAAATCTCCAATATTCTCATTCCCATCCATCTTTAGCTCTTCAAACCGCACCGTTAATATCTGTAGTTTTGACGATATCACAGATTTAGACCCTTCATGAATAGTCTGCAACATGTCCCACGTCTCTTTTTCCGTTTCACATGCTGAAATCATTGAAAAGCGTCCTTCGTCAACAGCACTGAATATCGCATGTATTGCCTGTGAATTTGCCAGTGAACTTTCTTCTTCCTGTCTGGTCCATTCAGATGGATCTTTCTGAATTGTCACTCCTTTATCATCAACCATCATTGGATGAGTCCAACCGTGTACTACCGAATGCCAGGCTCTTGTCCCCTGAGCTTAAATGAAAATTTTCATCCGGGATTTCCATGACGGATAATTTGATCCATCCAACAATGGAGGTCTGGTAATTGATGCACCTTCTCTCATAGCCATATCTGCGAATCTCGAATCTACACCAACTTGCTACCAAGTTCTGAACTGGTGACCCGCTCTGATACTAATTGAAAAAAATTAAATCGTTAATCAATTCGCAGGCTATCCACAAAATTTTTTACGCGCAAGTGAATAACAATCACAACTGCAAAATAACGAAAACACCGACGTTTGGTAACGCAGTTCGGCACACCTTGCCTACGTCTGCGGGGCCCTCACCCAGATTAAATTCTTTCACTATAGTTCACAAAAATTACACCAGATTGATCTACCCCGTAAGACCCAATCTATGTAACCGACCCACAACCTAACTACCCGTGAAAGATCTTCACGCCCAATAACACGACCAACTCGTGTTAACCTCGTCAGAGGATTTTTCTAACTATTTCTACTAAAAAACAAAGACAAAAAAAACAGGAATGCAACAATTTCATATCTGAAATTTTTCACCAAAACAACCAAGTCGCAACACCAAGTGCATGTGTACTCATCTGTGACGAAGACTTCATAGTGCTGCAGATATCAATTTAGAACCCAGCAAAATCAGCAACTGCGCATAACCTTTGGACTGCTTGTTGGAGATAATAAAAGTGTGACAATACTGCTCCAAAAACCCCACGAAACCAACTCAATCAAAAGATGAAAACCAGACAACGCAGCAGCTAGGTTTTTACAATTTTTCATCGAAAGATCAACACATATGCACAGCCACTTTGACAAATACCCCCTGCTTATTTTTTTGTAGTTGCCGCAAACTCCTTCTAGGTTTTTTTTTTAAGTAACGTGAACACCCAGACTCTTTTCATAACAAGGACTTATATTGTGATGAAGAGATATGCACCAAATAGATAGTATTAGACTTCTCTTTGAAATCAAACAAGTGGGCCATGTACATGTAACATGAACTCAACTCAAAAGTCCAATGAACAAATCACAACAACCCATCTTTATCAATCCAATTAATAATTGTAATTTTCTTATATGTCCAATTTAAAATGCCAAAATTAAACAAAGAATATATAAAATATATTCTAACACTTACCTATCCTTCGACTCGGAGAATTAGGTGGAACGAGATGAAATAACTATTTCTTATCCTTGGACACCTACTTTGTCTAGCAAGAAATTGGTAGCCACGGGTAGAGTATTTAAGTCAGGATGGCATGACGAATTACTGATGAAGGCCAGTCCTTCCTCAGGCCACCTGGTTGAGCCAAAAAATGGGCAAAATAATGTGGAAGCAGAGGGTGGTATGAATAATTCTGGGTTGAATTCGTTGGTCTAGATAGAAAAGGATATTGCTAGAGTTGAGGTAGTGGAAAGAGTGACTAAGTTAGCCAATAATCCCCTCCTTGATCATATCAGCGATGGTTCTGCTGAAACTGGAAAATGCACTGAAGCAAATGATACTGGGTTGGCAGAAGTGGTTGCAGTGAATTACAACAATGGATATGGATAACAATGCAGTCATCCCACTTGCATTGGCAGTTGAGCAAGACACTAACCAACTGCTGACACAAAATTTTGGTGAGGTAAAGTCGCTTGATCATTCTACTGCTAATAAAACTCTTATGCAAAGGGATAGTGTGGAACAATCTTTCTTGGTGGATAGGAGTATTGCGAATACCCTAAGCTTCCAACTCTAGAAAGTGCCCCCTCCAACGATTGAAGAAAGCTCCTTCAGCTAACAACCTGTTGAGGAACAAAGTTGGTTGAAACCTTCTGTCAAACACCTTGTGCATTGTTCACGCGCACTGTTCAAGCAAGAAGAAATCTGTTGCATTGCGCTTCTTAAACTCCTCCTCTGTTCTTGACTTTGTACTCTGCTGAATGTATAATGTATGAAAATTGGAACTTTGATTCCTCACAAAGATCTGTATAAGTATGGTGTATATAGAAATTAAGCGTTTGCAGGTTTTTTTTCTACTTCGACTGCTCTACTTGAAATTTGCTACTGAAAACAAAATAACAATGAAAACATAACAAGAAGATTGAACTTTGAAAAAAAAAAAGATCTTGTATTGATGGTTTCTGGTTTTTTTCTCTTTCTTCCTTCTTCTACTTCTTCTACTTCTAAACTTGATGCTGGAAAAACAATGTAACAAAGAAAAGAAACTTGAAAGAAAATGATCTTGTATTGAAGGTTTTCTGTGTTTTTCTTACACTTTTCACCTTACTCTGCTTCTACTTCTAACTCTACATCTACATCTCTACTCACTTCTACTTTTCTACTTACTTCTCTTCTCTTCTACATCTCTACTGCATCTACGAAAATAAGGAGGATAATGAGCTTTATATATGAGCTCTACAGCTTTCTGCTGGAAAGAAATAACTAGAAACTAGAGAACAAATGCATAATCTGATGGATAATGACTAGGCTAGTACAACCTTTTCTGATTTTGTAAAAAACATAAAAGCAATTCTCTTTGTCCTATTTGTAACTGAATCTGACATTTGTAAGACATTTAAAACTTGTTGGACAAAAGTTTCTTTATTTGACAAAACACAAAACTGATCAGATTGGCTTTTGCAAGAATGAGGTCTGATATTTGCTGCTGCTACTTGATTCTTTATGGAACAAAAACTGATGCTCCAAATCAGATTGTCAGGTATGGAAAGCTTCAGTTTCATGCATTTGATTAGCTTTAACTAAACTTGATTTTTTTGATTAATTTGCTTCAGACTTTTGCTGGTTTTTTCAACTCTACACTTCTGGTTACTTCGTGCCTGGTTACTTCCTGCTAAGTAACTAACTGGAATCCTCATCTTCTGCAATTTTTCCTGCACTTCTTTTTTCTGTTCTTCTTCAACACTTCAGGCTGCCCAAGACAACTCATCTCAACAGCTCCTCCATTGTCTTGTGGAGCCTGCATACTTACAAGTTCATGACCATTGGATTCATACCTGTTATTATTCGGTTTGGTCTAAGCTAGGTGAACCGTGAAGCTCTGATACCACTCTAGAAAGTGCCCCCTCCAAGGATTGAAGAAAGCTCCTTCAGCTAACAACCTGTTGAGGAACAAAGTTGGTTGAAATCTTCTATCAAACAAAGACCTTGTGCACTGTTCATGCGCACTGTTCACGCAAGAGGAAATATGTTGCACTGCGCTTCTTAAACTCCTCCTCTGTTCTTGACTTTGTACTCTGCTGAATATATAATGTATGAAAATTGGAACTTTGATTCCTCACAAGGATCTGTATAAGTATGGTGTATATAGAAATGAAGCGTTTGCAGGTTTTTTTTCTACTTCGACTGCTCTACTTGAAATTTGCTACTGAAAACAAAATAACAATGAAAACATAACAAGAAGATTGAACTTTGAAAAAAAAACGATCTTGTATTGATGGTTTCTGTTTTTTTTCTTCTCTTTCTTCCTTCTTCTACTTCTTCTACTTCTAAACTTGCTGCTGGAAAAACAATGTAACAAAGAAAAGAAACTTGAAAGAAAATGATCTTGTATTGAAGGTTTTCTGTGTTTTTCTTACACGTTTCACCTTACTCTGCTTCTACTTCTAACTCTACATCTACATCTCTACTTACTTCTACTTTTCTACTTACTTCTCTTCTCTTCTACATCTCTACTGCATCTACGAAAATAAGGAGGATAATGAGCTTTATATATGAGATCTACAGCTTTCTGCTGGAAAGAAATAACTAGAAACTAGAGAACAAACGCATAATCTGATGGGTAATGACTAGGCTAGTACAACCTTTTCTGATTTTGTAAAAAACATAAAAGCAATTCTCTTTGTCCTATTTGTAACTGAATCTGACATTTGTAAGACATTTAAAACTTGCTGGACAAAAGTTTCTTCATTTGACAAAACACAAAAGTGATCAGATTGGCTTTTGCAAAAATGAGGTCTGATATTTGCTGCTGCTACTTGATTCTTTATGGAACAAAAACTGATGCTCCAAATCAGATTGTCAGGTATGGAAAGCTTCAGTTTCATGCATTTGATTAGCTCTAACTAAACTTGATTTTGCTAATTAATTTGCTTCAGATTTTTGCTGGTTTTTTTCAACTCTGCACTTCTGGTTACTTCGTGCCTGGTTACTTCCTGCTAAGTAACTAATTGGAATCCTCATCTTCTGCAATTTTTCGTGCACTTCTTTGTTCTGTTTTTCTTCAACACTTCAGGCTGCCCAAGACAACTCATCTCAACACCAACAAGGGGTGATGGGTTCTCAGGGAGCAGTTATTCCTAACCTAGTGTCATCTACTGCACACTGTATTGAGAATATTGAATCTAATGAACATGCTCCTCATGGTTCTGATATTTTCGGAATTGATGCTGATGATAAAATGGATTCATGCTCCCTTTCTGACTCCTTAAGCACAGTACTAGGTGACTTTAGAGTGCAATCCAAGTCTTACAAAAGGAAGTACGCATAGAAGAGGAAACAAAAATCCCAAGTATCAGGGGACTTCCCCCAATCATATCAGTCCTTATGTGGAACATTAGGGGGTTAAACGGGGACAAGATCCTCTGTCCAATATTATCCTGTCTTATTCTGTCTTATGAAATCTCAGCCATTTATTTTGCGGGACCCACATGGGACCCGCATAAATAAATGACTAAGATTTATTGGACACAATAAGACACTATAATATTGGACAGAGAATCTGGACTCGATTAAATGACCCTCAGAAAAAATCACTAGTGAAGGAGCCAGCGAGAGATACGAAGCCTTGTTTTCTAGGCCTTCTTGAAACCAAAATAAAGGACCCCCGATCCCTTATTGGGTCCAAAGTTTTTAGGTGCTCATTGGCGGGTTGTTTCCAACCATAGATCACACTTCAATGGCAGAATTTTCTGCCTTTATAACACCAAAATGATTAGGGTTTAAGCCATACAAGAATCTGACCAGTTTATCCATTTCCATTGCTAGTTTTAAGGTAATTCAACTGTATTTGAGATTTCTCTTGTATATGCTTCCACTTTTGGCTTTCAAAGGGCTAAGTTATGGCAGGACTTAACAACTCTTCAGCTTACGATTTCTAATCCTTGGCTTGTTGTGGGAGATTTCAATTGTTCTTTTGTCTTCGGATGAAATTGAGGGAGGCCAGCGGTTTAATCTTGGTTTAACAAAGGAGCTGTCTAATTTTTTAACTCGGATGGACTTGGAGGATCTTACTTATACTAGACAAGTCCTTACGTTGTCAAACAACCAGCAAGGAAACTTGCTCGTTCGGAAAAAAATTGGATCGTTCTTTAGTAAACTCTTTATGGTTTGCAACATTATCCTAATTCCTTTGTTTATTTTGGCTAAAACTTATCTTTGAATCACTCTTACATGTTAATACAAAAATTGACTGACAATAGATTGGCAAGTGCTCCTTTTCAATTCTTCAATGGCTTAACTCAAATGGCAGGATTTATAGAACTGATTAAAAGTTGTTGGAGTATTGAAATTGATTGATGTAAATCATTCCAGTTTATGCAAAAACTTAAGTTGGTGAAGTTTGCACTTAAAGGATTCTTGGCTAGACATCACAAGCCCCTCTCATCCCTTAAGGAGAAGCTCTCACAAGCTCAAAAAGCATGTTATGATTCTCCACACAACACTGCTCTAAGAATCGTGGAACAGCATTACCTCCATGAGTATCAGGAAGCTCTAAACTTTGAAACCTTCATTCTCAAACAAAAATCTAGGCTAAATTGGTTGAAAGATGGAGATGCCAACTCAAAATTCTTTCACTCATCTTTATTAGCATGGCGAAATGTCAATAGAATAAATATGTTTCATGATAGTAATGGCAGAGAGATCTCTAAGCAAAAGCAACTTTAAGAACTTTCTAGATACTACTTATATTTGATGGGTTCATCCATAACTCCTAGTCCTAATGTTTTACAACTGTTTGACTCTTCAGTTAATCAGGATAACATAGAATTTCTGGTTTCTCTATTGTTGCTCAAGATGTTAAAAGGGTTCTCTTCAATATGCATCCTTCGAAAGCTCCTGGGCTAGATGGTTTCATGACATTTTTCTTTCAAAGTACTTCGGACATCACGAGAACTCTTCTCACAGATGTTGTGATGGAGTTCTTTGCTTCCTTAACGATGCTCAAGTCAATGAATCACATATACATCCACTTGGTGCCTAAAAAACATCAATCACAAAGTATGAATGACTTCCGCCCTATTTCTTGCTGCAACATCATTTATAAAGTGATATCTAAGCTCCTTGCTGAAAGAATCAAGTGAGCTATCTCTAGTATTATCAACTTAGCTCAAGGAGCAGGAGATAGTATCCTTCTACTTCAGAAACTACTGATGGAATACAAATCAAGCAAGGAACCCAAAAGCTATGTGAGTAAAGTCAATTTTTATAAGGCCTTTGATATTGTTAGCTGGTGATTCATTCGAGTATGTTTAGAAGCTTTATAGTTGCCTTCCAAATTTATAGACTAGATAATGACTTGTATACAAACCCCATCTTTGAGCATCCTAGTGAATGGGATCCCTATTAAACCTTTTCAGATTGTTAGAGGGATTCGACAGGGTGATTCTTTGTCTCCTTACTTATTCACTCTTGTCATGGAAGGGTTCTCTCGATTGACCACTAAACTGATATCTTGCAATTGGGGTTTCCAATATCACTACAAGTGCAGAGCCCTTAATCTCACTTGCTTAATGTATGCAGATGATCTTATGATACTATGTGGTACTGATATCCATTATCTTACTATGATGATGAATATTTTGGAATTATTTGTTGCTTGGTCTGGTCTAAAGCACAACCCTGCAAAGAGTAGTCTTTACCTCTTAGTGAATGTCAGGAATACCTTTGAAATACTGGAAATAGCAGGGCTCAATCATCATTCTACCCTTTTTTGCTACTTGAGAATAGCTATTACTTCTTCCAAACCTAAATATCATGATTGCTTACCCTTTAGATTAAGGCAAGAGTGAATGCTTGGAAGCATAGATTCCTATTCTAAACTGCTAGGCTAACTCTTATCATCTCGCTATTGAGTAGCTTACATTTATATTTGTCGGCATATATTGCACTACCAAAGAAAGCATTTAAAGAGGTGGATTGAACCATTAAAGCATTTCTCTGGTGAGGTAGAACTAAGCATTCCAAGAATGCTAAAGTTAAGTGGAGTAAGGTGGTGATTCCAAAAAGACATGGAGGCCTCAAGATCCTTTCTACTTTTACTATGCCGAAGGTCCTAATGTGAAAAGATTATGGAGGCTGTACACTGATCATAATGCCCTTTGGACATATGTCTGGCGCATGACCCATTATGGAGCAAATATCACATGTTTTGACCTGTTGAATTTGTCCTAGCCAATTTTTCCACCAAAGAAGTGAGAGCATCTAATCTTTGATTGGTGGAAGAAACAGTAACCTCATTAACCCATCGTGGGGTGCTATCTTATCGATTTTTGAACTGTTGTGCATTAGCGACCATGCTAGAAATCAAACCCCTTGCTTCATTTATGGTTTTTTTCACTAATGCTCCTCCACTTGCAACATCAATCATATCCTGATCCATTGGTAGCGAACCTTCGTAAAAGTACTAGATAAGCAGCTGGTCCAAAATCTGATGTTGAGGATAGCTTGCGCATAGTTGTTTGAATCTTTCTCAATACTCGTACAACGTCTCTCCATTGAATTGTCAAATTCCACAATTATCTTTTATGATGTTTGTAGCATGGAAAGCAGGGAAGAATTTCGCTAGGAATTGCTTCTTCGATTCATTCCACCTGGTTATGGACCCAGATGGTAAATAATAGAGCCAATCCTTGGCCTTGTCGGCCAATGAAAATGGAAAATCTCTAAGCTTGGTCTACTCTTCAGTAACTCCGTGTGGCTTTATTGATGAGTAAACAACATGAAATTCCTTCAAATGCTTGTGTGGATCCTCACCTACAAGTCCACGAAAAGTAGGCAATAAGTGTATTAAACCAGATTTAAGCTCAAAAGGTGCATTAATATTAGGAAATTCAATGCACAAAGGTTGCTGGTTAACATCGAGAGTTGCTAACTCCCTTAATGTTCGTTGTTGTGGTCGTTCACCCATTAGCCTTTCTTCAGTGATTTACTCTTCTACAATCGGCTCTTGTATCTTTTGTTCTTCAAACTCACAACCTAATTCTTCAGAATAAGACATTAAAGCACGCAAATGATCTTCTTAATTTTTTTTTTCTGTTAGTCTTAACTATCTTCTCAACTTCTGGATCAAAAATCAATTCAATTGTACGGGAAGAGCGAGGCATCAACTAGAACAAAAAAAAGAAATAAATCCTTGACACTAAGTCCCTAGCAACGACGCCAAAATTTGGTAAGTGTCAAATCAAACAAAAATAATTAACTTACTCGGAATATTAATGTAACACAGTGGAGTAAGGTCATCTCTTAAGATAGTGATGGTTTATCTCTTTTAAACAATTAAGTAAAAAAATAAGGGGGTTTGAAAATTATGTTAAAATGCAATATTAGAAATAACAAAAATGAATTGATTTGAAATTTAATAAAATAGACTTCTAGTTAAAGGAATTTGTTTCCACCTTGTTTCATTTAATTGATCATTGATGAAAAAGTGATTTAACATATTCACGAATACATTAGTTCTGGTTATTAAGAATAGGTCTACAAGAACCAATCTTTCCTTATCTTGTACGATAATCATGGATAGATTGAATAATTACTCCCTAATTGAAAAACGATCCTAGAGGCAGGTCGTACAATTTAACGTTTTGATAGCTTTAAAATCTAGAAAGACCAAATTCTAACCAACTAACTCAATAAATGTTTTATTGCAATTATATTAATTAATTACACAACAAATATTAAACTTCTTAACAAGAAAATAAAATTATGTCGATTGCCACTTATTAAAGCCAACAAACAATTACAAATTCGCCATTTTAATTAGAAATAGATTATTTCAGGATTATTTAGAATCAATCTTTTAATATAATTCTCTATCTGGAATAAATAAATTAGCTACACGCCATTGATAATAAAGAACACATGAATATTATTAATAAGAATCTTACGGAAAACAAAATCTAAAGGAGAACAGGAAAGCTCCAGGTATAAAACTTCCCAAGACACTACGCTTACGTATGAAGAAGTTGGAGAGGAAAACCCAGCGTGCGTCCAGGCCTCTTCCAAAAGACGTCTCACAAAACCTGGTTTAGCTACTGCCTGTTTTTCAAAGTGAGCCACTACGTACTGCCTCTCAAAAAGTCCACCTCGTTTTCTCAAAAAAAAAAAAAACCAGCAGCTGCGCGTACGTAAATTCTTTTCTGCCCAAAGACCTACGTTAAAAACGTCTGCCCAGCCCTCAACGCCCCCTTTTCCTTTTCCACTGCGTCTTGCGACAATTTTATTTTTTCTGGCTGATGCGTTTTTTCCTCTCTGCTTGCGGTTTGGACTATCTGTCTGTTGAATCGTCGTTTTATCTTCTTATCTCCTTTAGTTTTGCTTGTTGCTTATTCTGCTGGTTGAGTGCTTCTGGCGTTTCGGTGGGCTGCTACTGCTACGTCTACGTTTTCTCTTCTGCTGGCTATTCTTCTTCTGGACCTTGCTGCTGTGTTGTTTTTTGTCTTGTGGCTGCTGACGTTTTTTACATTTCTAAGAAGCATAGACATGGACACGGACACGGGACACGACACGGATACGGACACGGGGACACGCCAACTTCTAAAATTTAGTAGATCTGGATTGATATATATATATATATATATATATATATATAATAAAATAAAATTTTGAATTAAAAAATTTAGAATTTATATTTCAAGACTTCCAAAATTCAGAATTTAAAAACATGGAACATATATATCATTAAGCAATTTGTCTATTATCTTCTATTCAAAAGTAGAATTAGTCATTACACTACAAGAATTAAGACATTTAGTGACAATTTTTTTGTGACCAAGTATTATTTCATCACAAATACAAGGTTTTTTGTGACAAGACAATTGATTGACACTATTGTTTGGATTAATTGTGACGATTTATTTTTTTGGCACTAATACAATAGTAATTGTGATCATTTAGTATGTTTCACAATTAAGTTGTCACTATTAATATATTAATAGTGACAATTTTTCTTTTATCACTAAGTTTTGTCATTAAAAGCCTATGCATTTTGGTGGCAAAATAATTTTGGCGGGAATAAATTGTAATTGTGACAAAACATATGTTAGTAACTAATATTTTCTATTTGTTGTGACAAAATATAGTTTGGTCACTGATATATTTTTTTTTTGTTACGAAATGGTTAATCGTCACACAATATTTTACTTGTTGTGACAAAATTTTGTCAATAAACATTCGATTAATTACTGTCTACTTTATATTGTCACAATAACCGAACTATAGCTACGGTCAAAATTATTCGTAATTTAGTGACAATTTCTTTACGACTAACTATTTTTGTCATCACAAATATGATATTTTTTAGTTCTAAGACAATTGATTGACGCTATTGTTTTGATTATCTGTGATGATTTATATTTTTGTCACTAATACAATGATAATTGTAGCAATTTAGTATTTTTTACAATTAAATTGTCACTATTAATATATTAATAGTGTTAAATTTTATTTTATCAATAAGGTTTGTCACTAAAAGTCCATAAAATTTGGCGCCAAAATAATTTTGACCGAAATTAATTGTAATTATGACAAAACATATGTTGGTAACTAATATTTTCTATTTGTTGTAACAAAAATTAGTTTGATCACTAATATGTTTTTCTTGTTATGACAAAATGGTTTATCGTCACATAATATTTTACTTACTGTGACGAAAACTTTTGTCATTAAATATTCAATTAATTAGTGTCTATTTAATATTGTCACAATCACCAAACTATAACTATGGTCACTACTATTTATAATTTAGTGATTTTTTGTGACCAAGTATTATTTCATCACAAATACAAGGTTTTTTGTGACAAGACAATTGATTGACACTATTGCTTGGATTAATTGTGACGATTTATTTTTTTGGCACTAATACAATAGTAATTGTGATCATTTAGTAGCTTTCACAATTAAGTTGTCACTATTAATATATTAATAGTGACAATTTTTCTTTTATCATTAAGTTTTGTCATTAAAAGTCTATGCATTTTGGCGCTAAAATAATTTTGACGGGAATAAATTGTAATTGTGACAAAACATATGTTAGTAACTAATATTTTCTATTTGTTGTGACAAAATATAGTTTGGTCACTAATATTTTTTTCTTTTTGTTACGAAATGGTTAATCGTCACACAATATTTTACTTGTTGTGACAAAAAATTTTGTCAATAAATATTCGATTAATTACTGTCTACTTTATATTGTCACAATAACCGAACTATAGCTACGGTCCAAACTATTCGTAATTTAGTGACAATTTTTTTACGACTAACTATTTTTGTCATCTCAAATATGATATTTTTAGTTCTAAGACAATTGATTGACGCTATTGTTTTGATTATCTGTGATGATTTATATTTTGTCACTAATAAAATGATAATTGTAGCAATTTAGTATTTTTTACAATTAAATTGGCACTATTAATATATTAATAGTGTTAAATTTTATTTTATCACTAAGGTTTGTCACTAAAAGCCCATAAAATTTGGCGCCAAAATAATTTTGACCGAAATTAATTGTAATTATGACAAAACGTATATTGGTAACTAATATTTTCTATTTGTTGTAACAAAACTTAGTTTGATCACTAATATTTTTTCTTGTTATGACAAAATGGTTTATCGTCACATAATATTTTACTTTCGTGTGACGAAAACTTTTGTCAATAAATATTCAATTAATTAGTGTCTATTTAATATTGTCAAAATCACCAAACTATAACTATGGTCACTACTATTTATAATTTAGTGACAATTTTTTGTGCCTAAGTATTATTTAAATCACAGATATGAGGTTTGTTATGACAAAACAATTGATTGATAGTATTGTTTGGATTAAGCTGTGATGATTTATTTTGTGTCACTAATACAATGAGAATTGTAATAATTTAGTACCTTCACAATTAAATTGTCACTATTAATATATTAATATTGTCAAATTTTCTTTTATCACTAAGTTTTGTTATTAAAAGCTTACATATGACGAAAACTTTTGTCAATAAAAAATCATTTAGTTAATGTCTATTTAATATTGTCACAACAACCGAACTATCACTATGCTCACTACTATTTGTAATTTTAGTAATAAAATTTTTTATTATCGATCATTTTTTTATTACAAAAGTTTTTTGAAAAATTAGAATGTATTAAAAAAATATAGGGTTCTAACTTCTAAGGGATCAGTCAAGGACTCTTAAGAGCATTGGACTACTAGATAGATCTAACATCTACCGGAAAAACAAGCTAACAATATAAGCTTTAACTCTAAACGACGACGTATAACAAACCCAGCCAAGAGCTAACGTTCTTAACACTAAACGACGACGCATGGAAATCTCGGGTTTTTACTATCCAAATTGGGTATATCAAAATCTTTCTCATCTTTCTCATGCGCGTTCAGAAGCTTCTCGATTGGGGATGGTGAAGAACTGGCGAGGAACTGGAGATCTTCTCCTTCCATTTCCGTAGATCTTTACCTAGGTAAGTCTCCCCATTTTGGATCTCTTCGGTTTTTATCAATTTAGGGCATTTATCTTATTCCCCTAAATCTCCAAACGTGGCCTACCATCTGAGTGAACGATGCGCTCTATGGTGTCCCTTTCTTCTTGTCTATTCTTGTCCAATCTACAAGGATCATAACCCAGGTAAGTCTCCTCCTTTGTATCTCTTCAATTTTAATCAGTTTAGGGCAACTGATTTTATGCCCTAATTTTCCAGACATGGCCGACCAAATGAGTGAGTGATGCTCTCTGCGAGGGTCTCACCCAGATAGGTAACTCATTTATGCCCTTTTAATCACATTATAACTCATCATTATGATATAGGGGTAGCTAAGTCTAAGCTGAGAGGAGGAGCTTCTCTGCTCTCAACTGGTATCTCCAGTTTTTTCTTAATCGATCGAATATAATAGGTTGGTCTGTGTTCATACGTAGCTGGTATGAATCATCCATGGCGATTATATAATTTCACTTACCACTTATTTTCAGTTTCTCTTTCTTGCTGGCGATAACCTACCAAAAGCAAATGAATTAATAACCATAATGGGACTGAAAGCAACAGTGCTGTTCCTCATTTTTTCCTACCTTAGAAACTTTGGTTTCACCTTTTTGTCAATGCCCTTGTTGTATGCGTCGTTGGTTAGTGTCCTGATATGATATCCATAGCTTCTCATCCTTTTATCGATCTCCCAATGCTGTTGGGGAAAAACCCAGATGGGAGTTTCCCAGTTTGGTCGATTATCATATTCAGTCCATACTTGTATTTTGTTAGGATCCTTTCTGGATCATTAATTAGGTTCTTTATATTTATGTATTGCCACGTTATTAAGTGTTCTGATTTAGGTTAATCTCTATCAAAGAGGGAAAAATATGACTAGTTTGAAGCAAAATCATCATGACTCTGTATTGCTATGTGTCTGAGAAGTAATTTGTATGGAGTTGGAATTCATGATGTGTCTTTTTGAAATTTGCAGTGGTTGATCTTAGTTTGGTGCTTAGTTCTGATTTTTCAGTCAAATATGACTACATTTTGTTCAGTATTTGCTTATCAAATGTTGTCATTTTGTTAGGCACGCTAGCAAATAATTGGAAATGATTTTGCTATATTAATTAATGGAAATAACGTGCTGTAAGTTATTTTATTTTACATGGTTCCTCTCAATGCTTTTGCAGCTACTTTAAAACGTGTTTTCCAGCTCTGAAGGCCTCCAATCAGCTACAAGGTATACCCATTCCAATAGTCATATATGCTATTTAAGCATCATGTTTTCAAAATAACAAATAATAGATACAAATAGTTTAACTGTTACAGAAATGAAAATTGAATTGTGAATATGCACGTGTATTGGAAAATGTGTGCTTGCTTGGCTAGAAGAAAATGTGTGCTTGCTTGGCTAGAAAACTATTTAGCAACATGATATTACATACTGTTATATTGGGGCATTTTCCATCATTGAAATCTTAACCAAATGAGAGTAGTTTAGACTAGCTTATCTTTCCAAAGATTTATCATTATGCAATTACTGATAAGTCCAGAATTCACACCCTTCATTTTCAATGTTCTTTCAAAACGAATTTGCGGAGAGGTGAAGCCAATTACAACATTACATTAGCTATAATACATAATAATTATCCACCCAAATGTATAAACCGATATTGTTAAACCACAAATAGAAACAAAGATGTCTGTCACTACTAAACCATTTTCTTATTGTTTCTGAGGGTTTGAAAACCAATTATTAGTTAAAATAACATAATAATAAGTTTATCAAATAACATAATAATAAATTTTCAATGTTCCTTTTTTTTTCCTTCATCATTAAAGTCACTTAAGTTTAACCAAATACTGACTTGTGTCCAGTTGGATCTCACAAACTCTGAACATAAGCAAGTTTTATGGAAGCTAGGTAGAGATTCTGTGTCCTTAGCCATGAATGTTTCTAAGTTTAAATTGAACCACCAAGGCTTTAGATTTCCATTTTGAACATTACTTTCTTAGTTAAAGTCTGAATTAAGAGAAGAAATTGTTCTTTGAACATAGGATCTTTAGTTCCTGTCAATCAGCAACTATACTAATGATCAGAGGATCATATCAGTCCATGAGCAGTAATATAAAAGTTACTATCTGCAGCAAAATAAAGTAACAAAATTTACAATACAGTTCGTTTTGGCCCCCTCCACTTAGCGTACAACATTTTAAGAAAACCAGAAGTTGCAGTGTAGTCAGAGTTCTCTTTCTTTCTATTTCTTGTGGGCAACTAGAAAATGGTCAGACATCACATGTCATCAATCCTAGATAAGGAAGGCAACTCCAATGGTCCCCTCCCCTTTTAAGTTTTTGTCTTCAATTCTATTGATGGACAAGAGCTATAAACTACCAATTTTCACATGTCAGATTGTTTGTATCCATGTCATATAAGAAGCATGTTTAAATATATATGGTCATTAATGTTTGATTAATTTGAAAAATTGAGGAGTATTTCTTAATGTTGTAATTCTGTAAAGTTTTTTTTCCTTGGTGGAACCGTAAACTAAAAAACAAATGCATGCCATTTTAAGAATTCTAGCTGCTTTTGTATTTACAGTCTATATATTTTGAATGAATAAGATGTAAGACGACTTTGAATGTTATTCTGTTGCAGTTTGCTGGTGTAATCCTTTATGTCCTAATACCATATGCAAGTAATGATGCAATCAACCTTATTACGGTCAGTACTGTTTGCAGTGAGTTTAGTCTTGTATTATTTTGTCCTTTCTTTTGTACAAGTTCATGTATGCTTTCCCTTTCTCGTTGGTCCTTCCCTATATTTCTGGATATGCAGTCACTTTGTTCAGAGATCCCTGCAAAAGGCCTACAGCTAGAGAGTATGGAAGGAAGATTGCCCAATGGATGTGACAAACATGAACACATTAGTGATAAATTTATTGTAACGTATAATCTTTATTTAATGACAACATTATTGTAACATATAACTTTCATACTTGTGACGAAATATGTTAAGACAATATGATCATTGATGTAAAATAATCTTTATTACGACTTTATTAAATCACTACTTTATATTATTTGTGTCAACAAACTTATCATAAATATATTAACTTCTGTTACCATACAGTGTTGTCACAAATTCCATATGTTTCTATATTATTTGTCTCAACAAAATTGTCATATATATATGAAGTTTCTGTGACCATATAGTGTTGTCACACATTCCAAATGTTTTAGTTTCGAAAATTTTGTCACAATATGATGACGAATCGTTACAACTTTATTTGTCACTATTTTACATTATTTGTGTCCAAAACCTTGTCATAAATAAATACAATTGTTGTGACCATATCGCGTTGTCACATATTCAATAGGTTTTAGTGTCGGCAATTTGGTCACAATAATTTGACGTTTTGTTACTACTTAACTCGTCACTACTTTATATTATCTGTGACGATAAATTTGTCATAAATATTAGAAGTTATTGTTACCATACACCTTTGTCACACATTTAACAAGTTTTAGTGTCGGCAATTTTGTCACAATAATTTGACGTTTTGTTACGACTTAACTCGTCACTGCTTTTTATTATCTGTTACGATTAATTTTGTCATAAATATTAGAAGTTATTGTGACCATACACCTTTGTCACACATTTAATAAGTTTTAGTGTCGACAATTTTGTCACAATAAGTTGACGTTTTGTTACGACTTAATTCGTCACTGCTGTATATTATCTGTGACGATAAATTTGTCATAAATAGTAGACGTTATTGTGACCATACACCTTTGTCACACATTTAACAAGTTTTTGTGTCAATATTAGTGTCACAAAAGCTTTGCATAATTGTGACCATTGTTTAAATTCGTCACAACTATAGTAGTGACGGAGGTATTTATGATGGGAGGTGACGACTTCAAATAATGGTCACTATTAATAATAGTTACAAATATTACTACATTTAGTGACAACTTTTACCTTCACTAAAAATACAATTTCTTGTAGTGTTATCATGAGTATTTACAACAAAAAATCTGACTAAAGTATCCATCTCCTAATCACTTTACTTTCAAACATTGGCATTGCTTTCATCAGTAAAAATCATACTCTCCAACTCTGGTTCATCAAGTAAAAGATTAGCAACTTCAAGGATTCCATGATCATTATCAATTGGTGAAAACTCATCTCCTGCAATATCCCACATCATTGCTTCTCCTTGCTTATATTGTGAAGATTTTCTTGAAAGGAGTCGCAAATTAGTATGAATATATACTAAATTCTCAGCACGCTTAGGTTTGATCTTGTTCCGTTTAAGGGAGTGAATAAAAGAATAAGTACTCCAATTTCTTTCACAAAAAGATGAAGACGATGGTTGTCCAAGTAACTTGAGAGCAATCTTTTGAAGAATTGGAGCATGAACACCATGAACTAGCCACCAAGATTTTGCATCAAGGATACCTCTATCATTTATAGAGTCATAATCTTCAAACCCTTCTCTACTATCCGAAAAATTAGCAAATTTAATATTGACTTTTCTTCGCTCTTCTACATCAGGAAAGTATCTCTTCAAACATTTCAATCTCTCATTGGTGAGCTCCACATCTCGATTTGGTGGAACTCGTTTTGAGTCTTTACTCAACCATTCATGGCTATAATACCTATATAGTTGTCAGAAAAAAATGTTATGAATTATTCATCATCAATTACCATTTATTTATCACTAATAGAAAAGAAAGTATCAAAATTTGAATAATTACCTTGGATTCAAAGAATGAGCTAAACAATGAAGAGGGGTACTACTTTTTGTCCAACGCTCAATTAAAATTTGGAGGACCACTTCATAAAAGGTTGAAAATTCATTGTCATACTTTCTTTCAAAAAGATATATGGCCTTTCGTACCTTTTCAATCATTGAATCCCACATCTTATACACCAAATGGAGAGTAGATGCATCCGTATCTTTGATTCTCAAAATATCATAAATAGGATTAGTGAAAGAAAGAATGAAATCTATCTTTTGCCACCAACTATCACTCAGTAGCTTCTCTTTGACAAATTCAGCTTTGCCAACATCATCTTCCTTGTAAGCAGACCATTTTTCACTTATCGCCATCTCTTGAAGCTCATGTTTGAGAAGTTTAAATCGCTTCAACATCACTATTGTAGAGGCAAATCGAGTAGGAGCAACATTAAGTAACTTCAATGAAGCAAACTCATTAAAGATAGACAACCTCATATGGTGATTAACAATGAAGTTCTTAATAAAAGAAACATCGTCAACGATTTGTGAAATCCAAGAACATTCTTGATACACGAGATTATTCCTTTCTGTATTCTTAGCTGCACAAATGCTCTTCAAAGCAAGGTTAAGAGTGTAGACAACACAAGGAGTCCAAAAAACAGTTGAAAACTCCGCTTCAATCATTAAACCAGCCGCTCTACAAACCGGTGCGTTATCCGTCACAATTTGCACAACATTATTAAAACCCACTTCCATAATCACATCTCTCATTTGCTTGGCTATAAAATCCTTGTCCTTGATATTATCAGAGCAATCAATTGCTTTCAGAAACATTGGCCCACTTTCAGTCATAGCCATAAAGTTAAGAAGAGGTCTTCTTTGTGGATCACTCCACCCATCACTTACAATGCTCACTCCTTTTAGATTCCATGTACTCTTTATAGGTTGAAGAAGCTTCTCAACATGTTCTCTTTCTTTGTCAAGTAAAGTTGTTCTCAACTTGTTGTAACCCGGAAGAACATAACCACTAATATAATTATTAGCGGCAAAAGAGAAAGCTCTGATGAAATGAGGGTTCCTTGCAAGATGAAAAGGCAATCCTGAAGAATAAAACATTCTAGCTATCTTAAGATCTAAATTTTCTCTAGCTTGCATGTTGAAAGCATCCTCTGCAGGTCCCGATGTTTCCCTCCTCTTTCTTGAATCAAAACTACTAGTAAATGATGTTTCACCAGTTGAAAAATTTTAAGATTGACTAGATAAGGGTGGAAGAGGGACAGGTTTTGCCTTGGAATTTTCAATCAACAATGTAGCTTCATTGTCAATTTTTTTAAGTTCTGTCACCTTTGAGGATGAAATGTTACCACAAACTCGAATTCCCTTGCCTGGCAATTTCAACAAATGCGCCTTTACCCTAGTGTAAGAACCTCTGAATGAGCTATGGCAAAAACTACACTCAAACTCAAAGTTTCCACCACCCTCTGTTTTATTTTTCTTGACCACATATTTCTATAATGGTTTTTCTGGATTTTTTTCTTGTTCAGCACCACTACTAGATGCCATGGAAAAAGGAAAATAGTATATTGAAATACCTAATTAAGATACCAAATTATATTAACAAACAACAGTAAATGTAATGTACAGATGGTCGATTATCTTGAAACTTGGAAGAGAAAGCTACGTATGGATATTAAAATAATAAGAGAACAGTACATGTACAGATGGTTGATTCATCTTGGAAAAGAAAGCTACAAGTCTACAACTTGGTCATTAAAATAATAAGAAACAATAGATGATCGATGGTTGATTCATCTTGGAAAAGAAAGCTTCAAGTCTACAACTTGGTCATTAAAATAATAAGAAAACAATAGATGGTCGATTATCTTGGAAGAAAAAGCTACATGGTCATTAAAATAATAACAAAACAATACATGTACAGACTACAGATGGTTGATTGATCTTGGGAGTTGGAAGAGAAAGCTACGCATAGACGACATAGTCATTAAAATAATAAGAAAATAGGAGGACATGTACAGATGGTCGAAGGTCGATTGATTTTGGAAGAGAAAGCTATACAGATGATTTAAATACCGAGTGCGAGCGGCGATGCTTCCTAACGGTGGCAACCTGAGTTCGAGGTTAACTAAAAAACGACAACGAGCGAGAAGCCTTCAAGTGAAATCGGCGGGACAAAAGAAGAAGGGATTTGAGGAGTTTTTTTTAATAAGGAAGACGTCGACTATTCGCATATCCAAGCCGTACTGAGTTGTCTTGAGCCGTATTCGCGCCGTATCCAAGCCGAAAAAATTATTTAATTATTTGGACACGTACGGACACGTGTCCACAGCGTGTCACGCGTGTCCATGTCGGACACGTGTCGGACACACGGACACGACAACATTTTGTCGTGTCCGTGCTTCAGAGTTACATTTTAACTTCCAGCTGTCATTTTCTTCTATGCTGTTGGTGTTTTGGTCTGCTGCTTATCTACTAGCGTTTTCTCCCTGTTCTCTACGTTTTATCTCCTTTGTGACGCCTGTTAATTCTTTCTTACATGATGAAATTGCAGAATCGTAGAATTTAATAAATTTTCACAATAACATAAGCATACCTTGATCCATCGTTTTTTCGATACTTTCTAAACAGATAATCTTCGATAATCTTCTACAAGATATTCTTTAGATTTTGTTTTCTCTCTCTTGACCTTTTTTTTCCGTAACTTTTCGTATATATTTGATGGAGAGAGATACATGAAAGACTTTATAGGTAGAGAGAGAGAGAGGTAGTTATCTGTTTAAAATTCAAACGACACCTCTTTTCATGATCCTTATCTTTACGTTCCATCATCGTAAATACATCATGTTATTTATTTTAATTAAACCTAATATCTCTTATTCAAATAACTAATGAGATTTAATATACTTAAATGATTAAACCAAAATATATGGGCCACATATAATGAAATTATCTAATAGTCTCTCACTTGGCCCATATAACTTAATCATGGTTTAACAATATAACATAATATGCATATAATAAAACTTAAATCCCTTTATTTTCTTTAGACGTTAACATTAATCATAATTAAGTAATAAAACTAGAAAGAATCATAGCAGTTGTATATCTATTAATGTAACATACTTCCTTCTATGCATCACAAAACTAGTTCATAACTTAATATGATCCATTATGAGATATATCTTAATGGTTCAACAATAATGTCTTTGTAAAAGACAAATCCTGTTAACATTCACATAAACATTCATGTATATATACTAACAATAAATAACAGGATTCAATATCAGAAACAATAAATATAAATGAGCTTAGAGTATCAAATACATAAAATACATAAATAATAACATGTTCAATCATGGTACCGAATGATGCCCATTCTTTCGATATGTTCACTAAATGTCTTCGGTGGCAATCCTTTTGTTAATGGATCTGCTATTATAAAATTAGTGCTAATATGTTCGATTGACATTCTTTGTTTCTGAACTTCTTCTTTAACGACAAAATATTTGATTTCCATATGTTTAGCACCCTTTGAATACTTGTCATTTTTTGAAAAAAAAACTGCTGCAGAATTATCACAATAAATTTTCAGCAGCTTGACAATACTGTCAACAATTCCAAGTCCAAAAATAAAATTTCGCAGCCATAAACCATGAACCGTGGCTTCAAAGCATGTCACTAACTCAGCTTCCATAGTGGATGCAGCAATGACAGACTGCTTCGCACTCTTCCAAGAGATTGCTCCTCCACTTAGAAGAAACAAATAGCCAAAAGTTGATTTTCTCGTGTCAACACATCCAACATAATTTGAATCTGAATATCCAATTACTTTAAGATGATTGGATCTTCTATAAGTGAGCATATGATCTTTTATTCCTTGTAAGTATCTTACAACTTTCTTTGCAGCTTTCCAATGTTCTAATCCAGGATTACTTTGGTATCTGCCTAGCATTCCAACAACAAAACTGATGTCTGGCCTAGTACAAGTTTGAGCATACATTAAACTCCCAACAATAGATGCATAAGGAATTCTTTCCATTTCTGTGCGTTCCAATTCATTCTTTGGGCATTGCTTAAGACTAAATTTGTCTCATTTTTTAATTGGAACAACACTTGCGGAGCATTTATCCATATTGAATCTCTCTAAAATCTTTCTGATATATGCTTTATGAGACAACCCTAACATTCTTTGTGATCGATTACGGAATATTTCAATTCCTATCACATAAGTTGCATCATCCATATCTTTCATTTCGAAATTTTTAAAGAGAAACGGCTTAGTCTCATGTAACAATCCAAGATCATTATCCGCTAGTAAGATATCATCAACATATAGGATTAGAAATATAAATTTTCTCCCACTAATATTCAGATATATACACCAATCAACAATGCTTTCTTTAAAACCAAAAGAAGTAATGGTATCATTAAATTTGAGATACCATTGTCGGGAGGCTTGCTTAAGTCCATATATTGATTTCTTAAGTTTACACACAACTTTTTGTTTTCCTTCAACTAAGAAACCCTCAGGTTGATCCATATAGATTTCTTCCTCTAAATTTTCATTCAGAAAGGCCGTTTTCACATCCATCTGATGGAGCTCTAAATCATAATGAGCTACCATTGCCATAATAATTCTAAATGAATCCTTTTTAGAAACAGGAGAAAATGTCTCATTATAATCAACACCATTCTTTTTAGTATAACCTTTAGTGACAAGTCTAGCTTTATATCTCTCAGTATTACCATTAGAGTCACGTTTGATCTTGAAGGCCCACTTACATCCGACTCTTTTACAACTTTATGGTAATTCAACAAGATCCTAAACTTGATTGTCATCCATAGATTTTAACTCTTCTTTCATGGCGTCTAACCATTTATTAGAATTTTCACTTTCAATGGCTTGTGAAAACGAAACTGGATCGTCATCAATACCTAAATCACCTTCCACTTCTTGTAAATAAACTACATAATCATCTGAAATTGCCAACCTTCTTTTCCTTTGAGATCTTCTTAATGCAATTTCATGTGGCTCATTCATAATAGGTTCATTAACGATGACTTCATTAGTTGGAGCTTGGTCATGCATTTGCGGCTCTTGATCATGCATTTGTTGTTCTTGTAAGTTGTTAAAATTTTCAACAACTCTAGGAACAAACATTTGAGAAGAAGTTATGGGCAAGAAAACTTGTGTTTTAACTTCTTGAATATTCACTTTCCGTGACTCTGAACTCCCACTAATTTCTCCATTTTCGATAAATCTAGCATTTCCAGTTTCAACAATTCTTGTACTATGATTAGGACAATAAAATATATACCCTTTAGACTTTTCTGGATAACCAATGAAAAAACCACTGGTTGTTCTTGAATCCAATTTCCTTTCATGTGGATTGTATATTCGTACTTCCACCGGACAACCCCAAATATGTAGGTGTCTTAAACTAGGTTTCTTATCTGTCCACAGTTCAAAAGGTGTCTTCGGAACTGCTTTACTAAGAACCCTATTTAATAAATACATGGTAGTTTTTAATGCATACATCCACAATGATGATGGTAGAGAACAATGACTCATCATACTCCTAACCATATCCATTAAGGTACGATTGCGTCTTTCTACTACACCATTTTGTTGTGGTGTACCTAGCATTGTGTATTGAGCACATATACCACGTTTTTCAAGAAATTTAGCAAATGGGCCAGGACACTGTCCACTTTCACTATATCTTCCATAATATTCACCACCTCTATCAGATCGGACAATTTTTACTTTTCTATCTAATTGCCTTTCTACCTCATTTATAAATACTTCTAAAGCATTTACTGACTGAGATTTTTCATAAAGCAAATAAATATATCCATAACTTGAAAAATCGTCAATGAAAGTGATGAAAAACTTTTCTCCATTAAATAATGGAACATCAAAAGGCCCACATATATCAGTGTGTATAATTTCAAGGAGTTGTGTACTTCTTGTAGCTTCTTTCTTAATTGTGTGTTTTGTATGTTTTCCCTTAATACAATTTACACAAATTCCAAAATCAGTAAAATCTAATTCTGGAAGAATTTCATTTTTTACTAATCTGGTCATTCTATCTTTCGATATATGACCCAAACGTTTATGCCACAAGTAAGCTGAAGTTTCATTTATAAAACTTCTTTTAGTACCAACATTATGATGCAAGGTCGACAGGGTTTTAGTAAAAAGGTTATCAAGCTTTAATTTGTACAAACCATCACAGAGTATACCAGAACAAATAAGGTAATTATGTTTGAACAAACTAAAACATCCTTTGCCAAATTTGAAGGAATATCCAACAGTATCAAGTTTTGACAAAGAAACTAAGTTTTAAGAAATTGTAGGAACATAAAGGGTTTCGAAAAGATCTAAATGATGTCCTATGTCTAAAATCAAACGGTAAGTTTCAATGGCTTCAACTGTAGCTTTGGCTCGATTTCCCATGAAGACAAAATTTTCATTTGGGTTTATGGTTTGGATCGTAAGGAATCCCTGTATCGTATTAGTAACATGAGTGGCACATCCACAATCAATCCACCAAGTATTATGAGGAACTTCTGCTAAATTAGATTCGAAACATACCAAAGCACTAGGCTTATCTTTCTTTTCGAACCATGCCTTATGTTTCAGACAATCTTTCTGATAGTGTCCAGTTTTCTTACAGCAATGACATCTATCGTTCCATGGTTCCTTCTTAGAGATTGAAGTTGATGCATTGCCCTTATGTAATACATCATTTCCCTTTCTTTTCTCCTTTTTGAACTTCTTTCTAGCTCCCTAATTACCCACGAGATTAATTGAGTGAATCCCTTGTTTCTTAAGCCTTGTTTCCTCTTGAATAAGCATACTTTGTAGTTCATTCACATTTCATTTGTCTTTAATAGTATTGTAACTCATTTGGAATGGACCATACCCAGGAGGTAACGAATTAATAATGAATTGCACAAGGAAACTTTCACTCAATTCCATTCCCATAGATCTTAATCTTGTTGTTGTATTTATCATTTCAGTAACATGCTCATGCATAGTACGAGAACCATCAAACTTTATGGTGGTCAACATACCCATTAAGGTTCCAGCAAGAGACTTATCAGCAGAATCAGATTAAGAAATATCTTTAACAAGCTTAAGATACTCCTTAGCATTTTCAGTATAGGGAATTGTAGCCTTAATATTGCTAGCCACAGTCATTCGCATAAACATTAAACTTAGTCTATTTGATCTTTCCCAACGTTCATGAAAAGACCGTTCTTCAGCACTACTATTATCAGTAAGTGCAACGGGCTTATCATTTTGGAGTGCCAAGTCAAGATCTAGGATTCCTAAATTGAACTGAACTTGTTCACACCATTCATTAAAGTTAAGCCCATTAAATTTCATAGCAGACGAAGCTTGAGATTGGATAGCAATAGAATTGAATGCTGCAAAATTTATATAAGAAATACTCTACGTTAATGCTTTGAATCATAATGTAAATAACAAATATCTTAACAATTAACATATATTGTGATTTTTCCTTTGGGTAAAACAACAATATATTAAACACATAAATTGATGCTTAGTAATATTTACATAATTGATAATCATGCATACTACGATTAGATATATTAGTTATCTTTGGATATACTAAATATATCTAATAAAGTATACTAATTCATCACAATTATACTCATTGATATAAAATTAACTAATCAACCTTTGGGTGATCCTTAAATATTTTAGTATCAATGAATTTTAGTATACTCATTAAATATATTATTATGTCATTGCAATCATAAGCATCACATTACCATGGGTAACTATATATCTATTTTAATTTGATATTTATTAAACGTTCTAATTTGGCCACTTTGATGACTAACAAATTATTTATTATATAAATATCAAATTAAATAAATAATAATAGAAGATATATTGAAACTAATTCTTGTTCATACACATAAGTACTTTATTACATTAACAATCATTAATATATGATCCTAAAATCATGTATCAAAATTTACAATTAAAACCTACGGCATTTAATGACACAAGAAGCATTTAAAGATGTTAATTCATCACAGCAACTCACGGTAACTCATGAAAGTAGACATATAATGAAGCATTAGAGAGGCATGATAAAAGAAACTAATTAAACACGCACAGAAGAGAGTGGACGAGGGAGACACAATCAATCAATGAGAGAGAAAGTTTTATATCCATTAATGGAATCATCATTAACGAAAAACCATAAAATAAAAAAGGAATGCAATTAATGGCTTTGTTCATTCCATTAAGCATTTAATGTTCTCTTTCCTTTCCTTCATCATCTTGATAACGTGAGTTTGAGGAAAACAAAACCATTATCATGTTTCGTATATACAAAAGAGAGAAAACAGGATTGTTTTCGTTTAAAACCAAAACATACCGTAACTGATAATGAAAGCACTATAAAATCTCTTCCGGGTCATGTATAGAATTATATCATATCTATGGAAAATTATCGATTCTCAAATCCATGGCTCTGATACCACATGTTAATTCTTTCTTACGTGATAAAATTGTAGAATCGTAGAATTTAATAAATTTTCACAATAACATAAGCATACCTTGATCCATCGTACTTTCTGAACAGATAATCTTCGATAATCTTCTACAAGATATTCTTTAGATTTTATTTTCTCTCTTTTGACCTTTTTTTTTCGTAACTTTCCATATATATTTGATGGAGAGAGATACATGAAAGACTTTATAAGTAGAGAGAGAAGTAATTATCCGTTTAAAATTCAAACACCTCTTTTTATGATCCTTATCTTTACATTCCATCATCGTAAATACATCACGTTATTTATTTTAATTAAACCTAATATCTCTTATTCAAATAATTAATGAGATTTAATATATTTAAATAATTAAACAAAAATATATAATGAAATTATCTAACACGGCCTGCATTTTGCTTGCGCTCTTCTCTACTTTGTGCTATCTTTTTAGTGTACTCGAGTGCTGCTGTGGTTTGTTTATTTTCGTTGGTCCCTGCTATGTCGTTTTCTGCTAATGGACTCTAAGTTGCTGTTGTTTTATCTTCACAACTGTTGTGATGCTTCTGCTAGCTTCTTTTTTTTTTGTTACTTTTCTTCGAAAACAGCTTTTTATCTCCTAACTTCCAAAAACAATCTACAAAGACAATAATCAAAACAATATTATACAGTTATTATCAAAATCGTTAATCATAAAACTTGAACTAACATTTTGGTCAAGTTTCTTATTTCCTGAATATTTGTGATTTTTGTGATCATAATGGAATTCTTTCTCAGAAGTAATATATCATAGCCTTGTTAGTTTGGACTCAAATTGATGGTTGCAAGCCATATGCACACCGACAGCCCCATGTTTCTCTTTAAATAACGACGGGTCACTTTTCGCGCAACTGAGCTTATATCATAGCATTGTTGGTGCTTTATAATTTGCTACTGTAACCCATCATTAGATTTCTCTTTATGTTAATCCATCATGAGATTTCTATAAGCTCATTGTGATTGAACCCTTGTTGAACTTACAGGGTCATATTGGAACTATCATGTCAAGTGATAAAACTTGAGCCGAAGAATTATGCTAGTAATGATATTGAAGATAACTAGTAATTACTTGGTAATTCTTTTTTTTTTGTTTAAAAAAATCTGTGTAATAGATAGAGATTATTTCTACTGTCTATAATATTTCAAAATATTGTGTTTGTGCAAAAAAAATAAAAATAAAAATACCAATATAGAAGCAGGGAAATGTAGGCCTGGGCCTGCAATTTACGTTAAACATTCTCTTCTTATTCTTCTTATTAAAATAGTATGTATGCACACAGACACTAGGAATTTTCACTGGTAAATTCAAACCTCATACAGCTGATGCAAAGTATTGCAGTGCTTGCTAGATTTATTGTATTACTTGGGAAGTTTCCAAAATGCTGGCTTCTAAAGAACATCAAGCAGTCTACAGCGATGACAGCTCCGGAGAAATACGCTGCATGGTCGGACGAAAATGTGGATTAGGATGCAAGCACGAAATAGCAAGTTTTGCAATGGAGACTAAGGTTCTGGCCATTTGATCCTCAGGTTTTGACAGGCGATCGTCCAAAGATTCTTCCACTAATTGATCACTTACACACAGCGGAAAGGATGAATGTGATGATGGAAAAGATGTGATGAGATCGCTTGGATGCTTTCCCATTATTATTTCCAACGTCAACACTCCGAAGCTATAGACATCACACTTTTCGTTCACTTCCAATGTATAAGCAAACTCTGTCAAGAAAACAAAAAGATTATCAGTCCTAACTCAAGTTGATCATCGGCCATGATTTGGATAGTATCATTACCTGGAGCTGCATAGCCAAATGTGCCTGCAAATGAAGTCCAATTTGAAGAATCAGACTTTAGAATTCTAGCAGTACCGAAATCGGATATGTGAGCTACGAATTGTCGATCAAACAGAACATTCTTGCTTGATATGTCACGGTGGACTATTGGAGGGGAGCAGTCGTGGTGCATATAAGATAAAGCATTTGCCAAATCGTTGATGACATTTATCCTCTTTTCCCAGTTGAAAGCACTTGCTAGTTCATCATTTCGCAGCATATAATCAAGGCTTCCGCCTTCCAAAAGCTCGTAAACCAGAAACGAGTGAAGATTATGTGCACAGAAGCCATGAAGTTTGACGATGTTGCGATGCCTTATTTCAGTTAAGGCAAGAATCTCACTTATAAAAGCTTTTGAATTGGCAACGTCTTCTTCTAGTTGGGAATGAAGCTTCTTTACAGCAACAACCTGACCAGTAGGCAACTGAGCTCTGTAGACACTTCCATGGCCTCCTTGTCCAATGCAAAATTTGGTGTCAAATGTTTCTGTTGCTTCAACAATACTTCCATACACCATTTTCCCATCATAGCTCCATATGGTGAAAAGGTTTTCTTTCTTTGCTTCTGAATCACCCGTTCTCTTATCCAGTCGTCGGAAATGTGAGAAAATCATTGCAATTATAACGACAACAATAAGCAAAGAGCACAAAATCGGGACTGCAATATAAATAACTAACATTTTGTTCCGTTTTCTATTCAACTTGACGCCTGGAGATGAAGGACAAGCTACCAAACCAGTGGCATTTCCACACAAACCTCTGTTATTTCTTAAGGCGTCAAATGGAGCATTGCGAAAGGGTTGAATGTCAGGAATTGCTCCTTCTAACTCATTATAGGATAAGTCAACAATCGTCAAGCCCAGCAAGGAGTCGAAAGCCGACGGAATAGCACCAAACAACTTGTTGTGTGAGAAATTCAGAGTCTCCAGGTTTTTCAATCCACCTAGTTGCTGTGGAATTTCTCCTACCAAAAGATTCTGACTGAGATCAAGATATTGGAGGGACCTCAAGTTACCGATCTCAAATGGAATAGCTTCACTAAATCCATTCATACTCAAAGTCAAGTTCAACAGTTTGGTGCACTGTCCTAGTTGCCCAGGGATGGGACCACTTAGATTATTTGCGGCCAAGTTAAGATTTGCAAGAACAGAAAGCATACCTATTTCCAGTGGAATACTGCCTGAGAGATTGTTGTCATTCAATAAAAGGTTGAACAACAATTTCAAGCTTTGCAATTCCTTTGGAATCTCTCCAACTAGTTGATTCGAAGAGAGGTCGAGATATTGAATATTACTCGCCATTCCAAGTGCTCCTGGTATCTCTCCTGTGATACTGTTGTTGGCCATTTTCAATGTTGTTAGATTGAAGCACTGCCCCCAATTAGAAGAAACCTCACCATACAATCTGTTATTACTCATATCTATGTACTTCAATAGAGGATATATGCCCAAGGCTTCAGAAATGTTTCCAGTAAGTTGGTTTCCTTCAAGCCTGACTCTGACCAAGGTTCCACAATTTTTAAAGCTCTTTGGAATGGGACCTGTAAATTGGTTGCCTTCTATAGTGAGATAGTCGAGTAAGCCTCCAACGCATATATCATCAGGTAAATGGCCTGTAAGTCTATTTTCGGACAATAGAAAAGTTCTCAAATGTGTGAAATTGTTCATGGTCTGGGGGAGGGGACCAGAAAGTTCATTCATGAACAGCTTTATATCGACAAGGGACTTGAGTTCTCCTAATCCAGAAGGGATTGGTCCAGATAGTCTATTCTGATACAGTGCAAGACCAGTTAAGCTTGTCATGTTTCCAACTGACGCGGGGATTGTTCCAGTCAATATATTTTCTGACAAATCAAGAACTTGGAGAGATCTTAGAAAGCCAACTTCTTCAGGGATCGAACCGGACAAATTGTTTTGGAAAAGGAAGAGATCGGTTATGCGACTGAAGTTTCCTATAGAAGCAGGAATTTCACCAGTGAGGTTATTTAAGTGTAAATCGAGGAGTTCCATAGCTTTCAGGAACCCAATATCATCAGGAATGGATCCTGAGATACCGTTATCGCCAAAGTTGATGTATGACAAGCTGCTCAAATTAGCCACAGAAGGTATCGGACCCGTGAAATTATTGCCAGAGAAATCAAGAGTATGGAGAGAAATAAGCATGCCTAATTCGTCTGGTATGGAACCAGAAAGTTGGTTGTCATTAATCCACAAGTCTACCACTTTCGCCAAGTTTCTTATTTCGGATGGAAGATTTCCAGAAAGAAGATTGTAGGACAAATCAAGAAGGTTGAGCTGGGAAAGGTTACCAATGCTTGGTGGGATGGAGCCATGTAACGAATTGTTGGATAAATCAATAGTAAGAAGGTTAGGGAATGAAGAGAAGCTTAGATCTTCAAGAGTACCTGTCAAGCCAAGATGTGAAAGGTTAAAGTATTGAGTACTTCCATTGTCATCACAGGCTATCCCGGTCCAGTTGCAAGGGCTACTGTTTCCAGTCCAAGAAGATAGCAAAAACTGGCTTTTGTTGCCAAGACTTGTTTTCCAGTTCAGAAGAGCTTTTGCTTCGTCCCCTGCCAGGCTTATGTTGCTATGATCATTTGCCAGGGCCAAAACAGAAGTTGAAGGGAACAATATCAGGAGTAAAACAAAACTGAAAATGGGAGAACAAAGCAAGATTTGGAGAGAAACAAGATTTCCCAGTAGCATTTTTAGTGGAATACTCATCTGGAATGGCGTTGATTGGCTAACAAAGCAACTGATTTTATAGATAATAGAGGTAATTCAGGCTTTGCGTTGCTTGGTGGAGGTAATGCATGAAGTTATATAGGGCTACTCATGTCCTTGTGTTCACAAGAGACAACGTTTGACCCAGGTGGTGAACAAGTCAACGGTATTATTATTATGTTTTTATTGGCGTTTTTTCTTTGTTGGGTTGGTACTAAGTACTAACTGTCTAATCGTGATAAACTTTATTTTGTTCAAACAAGAAATATACAGAAATGTTGTGTTAAATGAATTTTCGTATATATGTTGTAAAAATGAAGGATAGTCGTATGTGAGGAAAGAGTATACTTTCTCTATTTTGTATTGAAAAACTCTATGAATATTTATACACGAGACAATGCTTTGGTATCCCTAGAATAAAGGAAAAAATAACTAACTACTGAAACAAAAAACAGCTGTGATTATTCCTTCTGTTAGGTACAAAGAAACGGTTATGTACAAAGAAACAAAGGAGGCTTGGGCCGCCGATGGTTTTAGCTAGCCCAGAAGAATGAGAGGGGTCAATGGGTCCGATGTTGTTGGGTCTTCTAACACCCCCCCTTCAAGTCGGTGGTTTGGTTGAAAACCAACGACCCCGACTTGGCTAAGTAAGTTCCAGAACACGCGTGCGGGAAGTGCTTTGGTAAAAAGGTCAGCCAGTTACTGAGTGGTCTTCACGTGCTTCAGCTCGAGGAACCCTAAAGTTACGCAGTCACGAACCAAATGAAGATCTATCTCCAGATGCTTCGTCCTTTCGTGGAAGACTGGATTTTTCGAGATGTGGATGGCGGCTTGATTGTCACAGTACAAAGGTAAGGGTTTCTTGATCTGGATCTGGAAAGCTTCGAGCAATTGCGTCATCCATTTTAGTTCGCAGGTAGTTGAGGCCAAGCTTCTGTATTCGGATTCGGCTGAGGAGCGACTCACCGTCGACTGTTTCTTTGTTTTCCAGGAGATCGGCGAACGACCAAAGAACACACAGAAGCCCGTCAAAGAGCGTCTGGAGAAAGCACAGCTTCCCCAATCCGCGTCTGAATATGCGATAAGGTGAGGGCTTTCTTCCTTTGCGTTAAAAATTCCCAAATGTTGAGTCCCATTAAGGTATTTCAATACTCTCTTAGCTGCTGCCTAGTGGGGCATCCTAGGGTTACCCATAAACTGGCTGAGTTGTTGCGTGACATACGTGATGTCAGGTCTTGTAAACCCCAAATACTGTAATTTTCCCACTAGTCTACGGTATTCTTCTGGTTTCTTGAGTAACTCACCTTCGTCAATCGTCATTTTTGTGCCAGGGACTATGGGTGTGGCACACAGGGAGCAGTCTAATAAATTGTGTTCCTGCAGAATATCCCGAATATACTTACTCTGGGTAAGCATCATTCCGCTTTCTCCTCTTGCTATTTCAATGCCTAAGAAAAACTTTGCATAGCCCAGATCCTTGATGGTGAACTTTGCATTGAAAATCTTCTTAACATCTTCCATTTGTTCTTCATCTGTACCCGTAATAAGGATGTCATCCACATATATGAGCACTGCCATGAAGTCATCTTTTGTACCCTTAGTAAATAGACAGTGATCTGCCTCAGATTTATTGAAACCCATTGAGGACAGTGTGGAGGATAGCTCTTTGTTCTATTGTCTCCCAGCTTGTTTTAACCCGTAGATTGACTTGATTAATTTACATACCTGACCTGCCTTGGCTTTGGCATAGCCTTGTGGTGGTAGCATGTATAATTCTTTTTCTAAATAGCCATGGAGAAAAGCATCATTTATATCACACTGGTGTATTGGCCATTGCTTAGAGGTAGCTATTTCCAAAAACATTCTAATTGTTACAACCTTTGCTACTAGGGATAAGACTTCTGAATAGTCAGCTCCCTTTCTTTGACAAAACCCCTTTGCTACAAGTCTGGATTTCAGCTTATCCACGGTTCCATCTGAGTTGTATTTCACTTTATAAACCCATTTCGAAGCTATAGCCTTCTTCCCTTTAGGTAATTCAGTGAGCTCCCAAGTTCCATTTTTCTCAAGGGCAGTCAATTGGTCATGCATGGATTGCACCCATCTTTGGTTCTTACTAGCAGTTTCATAAGATAGAGGTTCAAATATTTTGGAGACATTACCTATGTAACTGCTGTAGCTTCGGCTGTGTTTGATGTCTATCTTGTTGATTCCTTCTGTACTTGTTCCTGCAGGACAACAAAACCGTACTGCTGCATTGCAATTATCAAGGGAATGAATGGACTGATGTGCTGTAGTTTGGAGGACATAATCCTACAGGTATTTTGGGGTTGTGTGTGGTCTACTGCTTCTCCTTTGTGGGGCATCAATAGGTTGAATAGTTTGAGCTGGGGAATTGTTTTGTGTATAGTTGAGTGGCTCGTGATCAGGTGGTAAGGGGTCTTGTTCAGTTGGTGGGTGGTCAATTATGGTAGCCATTGGTGTGGGAAAATCTGCATTTTCATCGGTTAGGGGGTAGGTAAACAAGGGTTCAGATTTTTTGATGGCATGTGTAACACTATCTGCAAAGGGGAAAACCTTTTCATGGAACAATACATCTCTTGATACAAAGACTGACCTAGTGTCTAGGTCCATAACCCTATAGGCCTTGTAATCGGGCATGTATCCAAGGAAAACACATCTTTTAAATCTAGGGTCAAGTTTAGTTTTGTTGGGTGTTTTGTCTAAGGCAAAACAGAGGCAACCAAAAACTTTAAGGTGTTCATAACTGGGTTTCTTTCTGTGCAGCTTTTCGAAAGGACTCCTCCACCCCAAGACCTTGGATGGGATTCGGTTTATAAGGTAAGTGGCTGTTAACAGAGCTTCCCCCCAATACCCCTTAGGTAATTTAGCTTGGAATAGTAGGGCTCTAGTAATTTGAAGCAAATGCTTATGTTTGATTTCTACAACACCATTTTGCTGTGGTGTGTAGGGACTGCTTTTTTGGTGTTGGATTCCCATCTCCTTAAAGGTATTAATGCACTCTTGGTTTATGAATTCCCTTCCATTGTCTGTCTGAATTTTTAAAACTTTGGTATCAAATTGTCTCTCAATTTTCTTAAGGAAGTGCATGACAGTTTGCTGTGTTTGGTATTTATGTCTTAGTATAAATGTCCATGTGGCCCTAGTGAAGTCATCTACGACTGTAAGGAAGTAATGTGACCCACCCATAGTAGAAACCGAATAAGGCCCCCATAGATCCATGTGAATAATTTCAAAGGGTCTGTCTGTGTGTATGTTATGCCTTTGGAAGGGTTTTCTGTGCTGTTTAGCTAGAGGGCACACTTGACATTCATTTTTGCTAGGAATAGAAAGTTTTACTTCATTGATGTGTTGTAGTTTTCCATTGGAAACATGCCCTAATCTAGAATGCCATAAATCAAAACTAATTGAAACATTGAGGGCAACATTCTTGGTTCTGTAAAATTCTAAAGAAGGACCTTTCAGGCTGTTTAAGGGTAGGAAACTTTCTGGTCTTAGCTCATAGAGTCCGTTCATTGCCTTGATAATTGCCACAACATTATTAGTCCGAAGGTCCTGCAAAAACAGCTTGTTAGATAGAAAAACAGCAGCAATTTCATTTTCTGTGGTTAATTTGTTGACTGATAGCAAGTTTTTGAAAAACTGAGGAATATGTAAGATTTCTTTGAGTGCTATGTTATCCCCTATTTGTGTCTGGCTAATGTGGGCCACTTCTTGTCTACTTCCATCAGGGAGAGTAACATGATTATATGTGTTATCATTTGTCACATAATCAGTGCATGTACTTAGGTCTGCTGTCATATGTGTTGAGGCTCCGGAATCAATGAGCCAAGAGTCAGCATGTTTAAAAACAGTGTTCACAGAAGGAGCAACATTACCTGCATAATGTTGATATCCTGAATAGTTTACTTCCCCAGTGTTTTTACCTTTAATTGCTTTACTTATCTCCTGTTGAATGAAATCGACAAGACCAGATGATATTTGTCCATTCCAAGTTTTTTCTTTACTCTGCTCTTGTGTGTGATCTGCAGGGCTATCTGGTGTAAGAACCATATTTGCCTTTCCTTTCTCCTTCTGTGCATTGAGTTCCTTGTACCATTCAGGGACCCCGTGGATTCTGAAGCAGGTTTCCAAGGTGTGTCCATTCTTTCTACATTTCTCACAGAATTTATCCTCCTTCTTGAGGTATGGCCCCTTACTAGAGCTGACATTTTTTCCTCCTTTCTTCCATCCACTGGTCTGTTTAGCTAGCATTGCCATATTTGGGGTACTATCCATATTAGAATTGACTACCCTTTGTCTTTCAACAGTTTGGAGCATAGAGAAGGCTTTGTTTACTGGAGGTAATGGTTCCATAAGCATGATTTGATTGACAACATGTCCAAACTCATCATTGAGTCCCATCAGAAACTGCACAAATCTGTGAGTATTTTCTTTCATAGTGATAATTCTAGCAGCATCACAAGTACACATAGGGGTGGGACTTAAGCTGGACAGATCATCCCATAATTTCTTTAGTTTAGTGTAATAAGCAGAAACAGTTAATGTACCTTGTTTTTGTGAACTGATTTCCCTTTCTATTTGATACAATAGGGGTCCATTAGCCTCACCAAACCTCTCTTGCAGCTCTACCCAAAGTTCTCTAGCAGTTGGGAAGGAGAGGAAGGCATCTGCTAGGTCTTTCACCATAGCATTGAGAATCCAGGATTTCACCATGCTATCTGCTCTTTTCCATTTTGCTTGTAATGTTGCATCCTCTGTGGGCATTGTGCAGGATCCATCGATGAAGGACAGCTTATCCTTTGCACACAGAGCTATAGTCATGGATTTGCTCCAGGTGAGATAGTTATTGCCATTGAAGGAAGTAGTGACAAGCACAGCTCCAGGGTTTTCAATGTTGGTAACTGAGTAAGGTTCATGATCATTCGTTGCTGGTATGGTTGTAGAGCTAGATCCACTGTTATCCATTGTATTGGATATAGCAGACTAGGGTAGAGGAATCAGAGTAGCTCTGATACCATGTAAAAATGAAGGATAGCCGTATGTGAGGAAAGAGTATACTTTCTCTATTTTGTATTGAAAAACTCTATGAATATTTATACACGAGACAATGCTTTGGTATCCCTAGAATAAAGGAAAAAATAACTAACTACTGAAACAAAAAATAGCTGTGATTATTCCTTCTGCTAGGTACAGAGAAACGGTTATGTACAAAGAAACAAAGAAGGCTTGGGCTGCCGATGGTTTTAGCTAGCCCTGAAGAATGAGAGGGGCTGGGGTTGGGTCTGATGTTGCTGGGTCTTCTAACATATGTGTATATAATAACACGTAAATTATGCTTTTTAATAAATTATTTGATAAATGACCGACAAAAATAAACTCGATTTAAATAATTGTTATAGTATTTTTTGCAGTGTATATTAGTTTACAATCTATTGGTAATAATTTTTATAAAAAATTAATTAAAGGCCTTCTTTAGTTTATGCATACTTGTTTAATTAACTAAAATTTAGATGTGTGATAAATATATCTTTGTAAATAAAATAGTAATGAAATCATAATAATTACGAATTTTATTACATTTACGTATCATCATTAAATCATTCATAGTTATTGTTATTTTAATATTAGACATTAAGAGAACGATAAGACTAGCTTATATTTTGTTTCTTCTTTGTGAAAGAAACAATCAATATTGTAGATTGAAATATAAAATACTTAAACAAATGTGTGATTATTTGTTAAAAAGCAAATTTATTAAATTAACTCGATATGAAAATTTCATTTAGATTCTCATTTAATGATTCTATAAGGGATTGTTTTTACTTGAGATTTTTAAAGCTTTTTATATAGAGAATGTTATATTTTGATACTACATATGACTTATTCAATTCAATAATAGCTTACTTGGAAGTCACTGGATATGACTTAAATTATATCGACATAGTTGTATGATTAATATAGGGTTTATTATCTCAAAGTAATTAGAGAGAATATTTAATTGCTCTAATTATTATCAATTTGACAATTTTTGCTAAGGTAAAAGATAATTTGAACATAAAATTTCAAATATCATTATCAATTATATAAAAAATCATGCACTAAAAATCAGTCAATGTACCTTTGACATTTTAATATTTTAATAGTTATAATACGTTGTTAGACATCAATTTTAGTTTATAGATATTAATTATTAAATTAAATAATTAAAGATAAGTAAAAATTTAATTTATCTCATCCTAAGTACAAATTAAGATTGTCATTTATATTCATTGTTAATATATATAAAACTTAATATTTCACATATAAAGAATGGTTAAAGAAAGAAAATTTAATTTGATATATCATTTAGGACTTGATTATAAAGTTAAATACTAATTAGGTCCAAATAAAATTTAATATTCAATATTAATCCTTAATTATCAAATATCTTATATTTAACTATTATTATAATTTGCAACAATTGTTTGACATTAGCCAATAATAGTTTAATTGTTAGTTGTGAAGGAGTGCATCGTCCCAAGTAGAAGGTGGTTAAGATCTATAATGATTGAAAAGTAAAATTTATTAGAGTATTAATCAAATTTTAATTTGTTATTTTCTAGTCATGATTTTAAAAATTTTTGAATTAAATTTATTTTGGATTATTTTAAATTTAAGACATTATAAATAATATTAAAATAAAAATTTGTTAATACTATATTTTGGGTCAAGATTAAGAAGAGAAGTAATGAGGTGACAAATTCTTAAATAATTAGTGATTCTTAATAAAATTTTATATCAATATCATGAAATTTGAGTTTCAAATCTGATAAAAGTTGCGGGTAATGATGTTATCTTACAAATTTACTTTCAAAATAATATTTTCTTTGTCATTAGGATCATTAGTGATAATATTTTCAAAATATTTATATAATTTTGATAGAGTTATTAATATTCTAACAGTATTTGTTCAGTTTTTCTTGTTTAAAAATATTGTTTGATTAAATTTTGAAACGCATAATTAGACTTAATTAAGCTATGTGTTTTTGTTAATTAATCGTGAGGAATGTCATGCATTGAATACAATAACAAATATTTGATTAACAAAATGATTTAAAATGTCAAAATTATATATATATATATATATATATATATATATATATATATATATATATATATATATAAAATTAATTAAGTTTTTCTTCATATCAGAGTAGTGCTAGTCCCATATACAAGTGAAAAAAATCAAATGGGTGATTGTTTCGCAAAAACTTTGATTTCATCGCAGTTACTTGTAACTGTATTTATTGGTTACTAGATATAAAGAAATTGTATCAACAGCTGTTAATTTTTCAGCACAACCGAAAACAAAAAAATAAATAAGAAATTAAACAGATCAATACCGAAATTTGATAACGTAATTCGACACTCCTTGTCTACGCCTGCAATGTCCTTACCAAGCTTAATTCTACTAACGACAATAATTTTATACAAGACTTTACTGAGGTGACACTACTCAACCTTTGGAACTATCTTTCGTCCTCACAACCTACAAATTTTTTTTACACCCAATAATACAACCAGCTCATATTAATCTCAACAGATGATTTTCTCAAGCAATTTTTAATGAAAACGAAATAAAATAAACAATTCAAGTTACTAAAAATTATTCAACATAAATAAAATTCCTTGAGATTAAAAACAACTCTCGTAAGTATGTCACTTCATCAACGAAAGAATGAAAAGTTGTCCACTACTATAAAGCTTCAATATCATCACTGAAAATCCTATGCACATCAACCACAAAATGTCTCAAATCAACAAACGTTTCTTTACCGAAACGTCATACACGAAGGGCTTTATCAAAAGAAATCACAGCTAAAAGAACACCCAATCAACAACACAAAAGAAAACAAGTACAAAATCATTCAACTAGGTGACGTGATCCACAAAAAAGTTTGTAACAAATTGAGTTCAATCTTCATACAATTAGCTCATAAGACATATCAAGATATTACACTCAAAATCTTAGCTGCAGAAATTCCAAAATCCATCTTCAATTTACATTGAAGAATAGACAAATCCACAACTGAATCATGCACTTGTCAAGATAAAATTACAGCTGTATACTAAACTCATTAACCACCCACAACCAAGAAAAGTGCAACCCTCATACACAGCCTAAATTCTGTGAGACTCCAATTGAAAAACCAGCCGCACAAAGTTGCTCAATCAATCACAAAGACACCAAATAGAAAATGGTGCAATCACTCAAGATAATCTTCTTCAACCAACGACACACCTAGGAAAGTGCAGCACATACACACACATCATGGGATGTGTGATTATCTAAATTAAGAAAAAGAACTACATCACACACAACATTACCCCCCAAAAACATTCACACTACCAAAACAGGGGAAATCACATGAAAGTAGGCACACCTAGCCAAAAATCAATGTGATTCACTTAGGACTCTTTGTAAGATAGAGTTCTATCTTGATACAATCTCTTATAAAAAATTATCCAAGATAGCTTTTTAATTTCATCATTCAAGACAACTATAATCAACCAATGAAATTCAAGATAACATATTTTATTCTATCTCACTTTGATTTGAATTTTAAACTCTTCAATATTATTTTAAATGTCCAATTATTGAAAATATTAAAATCAAATAATAAGATATATACCATATATTTTAACAATAAGATTTCATTCGTCAAAGAAAGTCAAAAGTTAACACCGATTTCACGCAACAAATTATATATAATGACTTAGTTCTAAGGGAAAAAAAAAAGTTGAATGACTTGCTAGGAACCTATAAAAGTGATAAGAATGTCGATAGTGTGCAGGAAGTCTTTCAACTATCTTTTCTTTATGTGTCTAAACTTAACCCAATTCGTATAAAATTGCTTAATGATGTTTTAATGTATAACAATTTTTACAGAAATATAATTTAAATTCAAATTGAGTATCATAATTAAATTTAGTTACATTTTTAGAATAAACATATAAATTGCACATCAAAAATATAATCTTGATACCAATAATAAAGTTTTGTATATTAATATTAAGTGTCTAATTTTATTAGAAAATTCAATATAATGTTTGGACCGCTTAAATTTAAGTTTCAGCTAACGTGTCATCGACAATATTTAGCACAATATTTCATTATATCAATTGAGAAATTAGGGTAGGATATCACCCATTGTGTAACGGAATAAAGTGTTGGAGAACTTAAATTTGAAAATTCTTAAATATTAAGTATTAGCTAGAGAATAGCTTCACACACAAAAAATCATTTAAACTAAACATGTTTAAATTTCAGTTATAAATTTATTAAATAATTAATTCCAAATATGTGATTTATTATTCACTTAGGTGTTGAGAATTGTCTCAAAATAAAAAATCTTAACTTCTCCAAGTCAGAAATTGAAACTTGCTTTCGGTGATTGTTGAGTCAAGAATGGTGACTTGTTTTTCCGGTGAATTTCGGTGGTGCAGCTAGCTTTTACACCCATTGAATTCTCTATAAAAGAGAAGCACAACGAAAGAGATGAGAAGGAGAAGAGAACAGAAGTTGTTTAGTGTGAGAGAGTAGAGAAGTTTTTCAGAAGTGAGGGAGAGCAAAATAATTCAAGAGGAAGGAGAGAGTTCTGGAGAGAGAGAGAGAAAAAAATAATATATTTATATTTTTTGTTTTCTCTTTCTAATAGAAGTAGGTGAGCTTGGGTTATTTTGAGTTTTTTTGGGAAATTGAATGATAAACAATATTGTATGCTTTCATTGATTATAGTGAAATACTCAGTCGTCTCCAAATTAGACGTAGGCATTGTCGAATCAGTATAAAAATCTTGATGTTCTTGTTATTGTTTTATTTTTCACTCCAAAATTTATTAACGTTTCTACACAACAAATGATATCAGAGCTCCAGTTTTTTCGACTAGGGTATTGTAGGAGTGAAAATATATTGGAGTTACAGTATCGACGAACAGTGTCAGTGAACAGTGTTGGCGAACAATATCGGTCAACAGTACCGACAAATAGTATCGGTCAACAGTACGAGTGAACAGTGTCGGTCAACAGTACTGGTGAACAGAGTCGATGAACAATGTCGGTGCTACAGTATCGGTGCTACAGTCCCCGTGAACAGTATCAGTACTATAGTGTTGTGAATAGTATCGATACGTATTTGTGAACAGTGACGAGTAGATGGCTGGAGATAAAGACGAGCTCATTAAGAGGGAGTCGATATCGTCATCGTCGACACCTACATTCAATAGACATCTAATCGCTACTACAAGGTTATAGGTTGATAAATTTAATGGCTCTAATAATTTTGATATGTGGCAGTGTGAAGTTATTGATGTATTGTATCAACAAAAGTTGAATATGGTTCTGGAAGATAAACTCGAAGATATGGATAACAAGTAATGGACGCGAATTAATCTCCATGCTTGTGCCTCTATTCGATCATTCCTTCATAAGGAGTTGAAATATCCTTATATGAAGGAAACTTTTGCTAAGGAGTTATGGACGAAATTGGAGGAAAAGTATATGACTAAGAGTGCAGAAAATCGGCTCTTCTTGAAGAACCGACTCTTTCGATTTCGGTATCGTCTAGGTATTTCTATTCATGAACACCTAAATGATTATAATAAAATACTTGCTAATTTAGCAAACCTTGATGTGAAAATTCCTGACGAGGATAAGGCACTATGTTTGTTAAATTCATTACCTGATGATTATGATCATTTGACAACTACTTTGTTTTATGGAAAATCCAAGGTGAAACTTGATGAGGTTTCTGCGGTATTGGTGAATTATGAGTGTCGTAAAAAGGAACTGAAGACTCACAATTCACAAACTGAGGCACTCACTACAAGGGGACGAACAAAGGAAAGAAAACATGGGAAGCGAGGAAAATCTCGATCGAAGTCACGAGGGAAGTTTCCTGCTAAAGATGAATGTGCCTTTTGTCGTCAAAAGGGTCATTAAAAGAAAGATTGCCCTAAATTGAAGAACAAAGAGAAGGAGAAAGTGGGTTCTGTAGCAAATGTTGCAAAATCTGGAGATGATGATTTTGAGTTTGCTTTGACTAGTTCATCTATTGATGGTCACTACAAGGAGTGGATTTTGGATTCAGGTTGCCCTTATCATATGTGTCCCATTCGGGAATGGTTCTCTAGCTTCCAGGAGCTGGACGGTGGAGTTATTTTGATGAAAAATAATAATGCCTGCAAAACACAAGGGATAGGAAAAATTTGTTTACAGATGCACGATGGAACAGTCAGAGAAATGAGTGATGTTTGGTATGTACCGGATATGAAGAAAAATCTGATCTCATTAGGAGCATTGGAATCTCAGGGTATCAAGATCACCATAGAGGGTGTAGTTCTTAAAGCTGTGTACAGGGCACTTGTGATAATAAAAAGGTATAAGACGAAATAACTTGTATTTTTTGCAGGAGAGTACAGTTACTGGTGGAGCAGCTATAATTGAAGCTATTGATGTAGATAGCTTGGATACTACAAGGTTATGACATATGCGTCTTGGGCATGTTGGTGAAAAAGCATTGTAAGGATTGTTGAAGCAAGGCTTATTGAAAGGCGTAAAGATATGTAAATTGGAACTCTGTGAACATTGTGTACTGCGTAAGCAAACTAGAGTGAAATTTGGCACTGCTATTCACCACATTAAAGGCATTCTGGATTATGTTCACACTGATGTTTGGGGACCTTCCAAGAATGCATCATGAGGAGGTAGCCATTATTTTGCCTCTTTTATTGATGAATTCTCTAGAAGAGTATGGGTGTACACTATGAAGCATAAAGATGAAGTCTTAAAGATATTCCTGAAGTGAAAAAAGATGATTGAAATGCAAACCGGTCGAAAGATCAAGACTCTCAGATCAAATAATGGTGGTGAATATAAGCCAGATCCTTTTTTGGAAGTCTGTCAAGATGAGGGTATTGTGAGGCATTTCAAGATTAGGGAGACACCACAACAAAATGGGTTGGCAGAGCGTATGAACCGTACTTTACTTGAGAAAGTTCAGTATATGTTGTCTAATGCTAGTTTAGGCATGGTGTTTTGGGCTGAGGCAATTATTTATGCAAACCATATTATTAATTGATTGTCTGCTATTGCAAACAAGAGAAAATCACCCATGGAGGTATGATATGGTAAACCTTGTATTGATTACAAGTATTTACACATATTTAGTTGTCCTGCTTACTATCATGTCAGGGAAAGCAAGTTGGATCTAAGAGCAAAGAGAGCTCTATTTATGGGCTTTAGCACTGGCGTGAAGGGATATCGACTTTGGTATCCATATGAGAAGAAATTTGTTGTAAGCAGAGATGTAATTTTTGACGAGACTGCTATGGTTAATCAGAACAAACATGAAGGGGAAATTGAAGTGACCAAGACCATGAGTAGTTCAAAACAGGTGGAGTTATTGAAGACCCTAGTTGATCCAGTAAGGTCTGATGTTATAGACACTACTCCTACAGTTGATTTTGATGATGAGAACGAGGATAATGAAGAGGAGGTACCTACCCAAGAACTACCACAACAACAAGATTCTATTGCAACCAGAAGATCAAAAAGGGAAATTCGAAAGCCTGCTCGGTTTACTGATATTGTGACATATGCACTTCCAATTATTGAAGATGATATTCCATCCACCTACAAAGAAGCTGTCAGGAGTTCAGAGAGCATGGAGTGGAAGAAATCTATGGACGAGGAGATGAAATCTCTTCAGAAAAATAAGACTTAGAAGCTGGTTCAGTTACCAAAAGGGAAGAAGGAACTTGGTTATAAATGGGTATATACTAAGAAGATGGAATCTTTGGGAAAAGACAATGTAAGATTTAAAGCCAGATTAGTAGCTAAAGGTTATGCTCAGAAGGAAGGCATTGACTACAACGAGGTATTCTCTCCTGTAGTAAAACATTCTTCCATTCGTTTTTTGTTGGCTTTGGTTGTGCAGTTTGACCTTGAATTGACTCAGCTTGATGTTAAGATGGCGTTCTTATATGGTGATTTGAAGGAAGATATTTTTATGTCTTAGCCAGAAGGATTTACATTTGTTGGCAAAGAAAATTGGGTTTACAAATTGCAAAAATCATTGTATGGTTTGAAACAGTCTCCAAGACAATGATACAAGTGATTTGACAGATTTATAATCGAGTAGAAGTACACAAGAAGTCATTATGATCATTGTGTATACTTTTCACAAGCTACAAGATGGAACTTTTATTTATTTGCTTTTATATGTTGATGATATGTTTATAGAATGTAAAAGCAAAGTGGAGATTGAAAGATTGAAAGATTGAAGACTCAACTGAGTAATGAATTTGAGATTAAGGACTTGGAAGAAGCTCGAAAGATACTAGGTATGGAAATTGAAAGAGATAGAGCAAATGACAAGATTGATTTGTGTCAAAAACAATATTTGAAGAAGGTACTACAACGTTTAAGGATGAATAAAAATTCAAAATCGGTTAATACACCTCTTGCTCCTCATTTCAAACTTAGTGCTTCTATATCTCCTAACACAGATGATGAGGGTCATTACATGGCTAAAATTCCATATGCAAGTGCTGTTGGTAGTTTGATGTATGCTATGGTGTGTACTAGGCCTGATATTTCACAAACTGTTAGTATTGTCAGTAGATACATGCATAATCCAGGAAAAGAGCATTGACAAGTTATGAAATGGATTCTACGGTATATTTTGGGTACTGTGGATGTTGGTTTATCATTTCAGCAAGATGAAATTAATGGCAAATGTGTTGTTGGATATGTAGATTATGATTACGCAGATGATTTTGACAAGTGTAGGTCCACTACAAGTTTTGTATTCACTATTATTGGAGGGCCAGTGAGTTGGAGATCAACTTTGCAATCTACAGTTGCTTTATCAACTACTGAGGCAAAATACATAGCAGTAACAGAAGTTATTAAAGAAGCCATCTGGCTTCAAGGGTTTCTTGATGACTTAGGGATCCATCAGGACCATGTGGATGTTCATTGATCAGAGTACTATTTATTTATCAAAGAATCAAGTTCATCACGCACGTACAAAACACATTGATGTAAGGTTCCATTTTGTTCGTGAGATTATTGATGAGGGGGATATTTTTCTTCAGAAAATTAGGACCGCCGACAATCTTACTGATATGTTAACAAAACCAGTTTCGTTACTCAAGTTTAAGCATTGCTTAGACTTGATTGATATTTGTCAAATTTGTTGATTGCTCCATAGGGGATTGGGAGACGACCATTGGGAATTTCACTTCGAGGATTTGAGCTAAGGTGGAGATTGTTGAGAATTGTCTCAAAATTAGAAATCTTAACTTCTCTAAGTCAGAAATCTCAACTTCTCAAAGTCAAAAATTGAAGCTTGCTTTCGGTGATTGTTGAGTCAAGAATGGTGGCTTGTTTTTCCGGTGGATTTCAGTGGTGCAACTGGCTTTCACACCCATTGAATTCTTTATAAAGGAGAAGCACAACGAAAGAGATGAGAAGGAGAAGAGAGCAGAAGTTGTTTAGTGCGAGAGAGTAGAGAAGTTTTCCAGAAGTGAAGCAGAGTAAAATAATTCGAGAGGAAGGAGAGAGTTATGGAGAGAGAAAGAGAGAATAATAATATATTTATATTTTTTGTTTTCTCTTTCTAGTAGAAGTGGGTGAGCTTAGGTTATTTTAGGTCTTTTGAAAATTTGAGTGACAAACACTGTTGTATGCTCTCATTGATTATAGTGAAATACTCAGTCGTCTCCAAACTGGACGTAGGCATTGCCGAACCAGTATAAAAATCTTGATGTTCTTGTTGTTGTTTTATTTTTCACTCCAAAATTTATTAACGTTTCCGCATAACATTAGAATACAATTTCTTATAAAAAATTATCCAAGATAACTTTTTAATTTCGTCCTTCAAGACAATTATAATCAACCAATAAAATCCAAGATAGCAGATTTGATAACAGATTTGATTCTATCTCACTTTGATTTGAATTTTAAACTCATCAATATTATTTTAAATGTTCAATTATCGGAAAATGTTAAAGCCAAATAATAAGATATGTACTGTATATCTTAACAATAAGATTTCATTGGTCAAAGAAAGTCAAAAGTTAACACCGATTTCACGCAACAAATTATATACAATGACTTAGTTCTAAGAAAAAAAAAAGTTGAATGACTTGTTAGGAACCTGTAAAAGTGATAAGAATGTCGATAGTGTGCAGGAAGTCTTTCAACTATCTTTTCTTTATGTGTCTAAACTTAACCCAATTCGTATAAAATTGCTTAATGATGTTTTAATGGATAACAATTTTACAGAAATATAATTTAAATTCAAATTGAATATCATAATTAAATTTAGTTACATTTTTAGAATAAACATATAAATTGCACATCAAAAATATAATCTTGATATCAATAATAAAGTTTTGTATATTAATATTAAGTGTCTAATTTTATTAGAAAATTCAATATAATGCTTGGACCGCTTAAATTTAAGTTTCAGCTAACGTGTCATCGACAATATTTAGCACAATATTTCATTATATCTATTGAGAAATTAGGGTAGGATATCACCCATTGTGTAACGGAATAAAGTGATGGAGAACTTAAATTTGAAACTTCTTAAATATTAAGTATTAGCTAGGGAATAGCTTCACACACAAAAAAAAACATTTAAATTAAATATGTTTAAATTTCAGTTATAAATTTATTAAATAATTAATTCCAAATATGTGATTTATTACTAAACAATTAAGGATTTCTTTAAATAACAAAGAAGAATGGAAATAGCAAACGCCCCTAAAACCACAGTAGCATTGTTGACTTGTGTAAAACATGGATCAAATGTCGTCTTTTGTGAACATAAGCTTTGAGTTTAGATCTGTTTTCGGCTGTTAAAGCCTTCTAGTTGGTACGGACATGAGTGGCAAGACTGCTTTGTGATTATTTTCTTCACATATTTGCCTCTTTGACGTTAATAATCAATTGAAAATTTTGAATGAATAAATTTAGCAACCTTTGAAGGAAAGAAGTTGTAATTGATGGGTAGACTTCTTGGTCCTGCTTATCACTTTAAATTTAGGAGGATATTTTATTTGCTAATTTCTTTTTTTTTTTTGGTCTCTGACCAGGATATCCACCGGCAGATCCAATGACTAATCCCCTCGTTGGTTTGTAGGCACCTCACAGGATGTGACAGCTAGCTTAAGGATTTAAGGTTGTTCCATACCCAAAGCCAAGGATCGAACCCCTAACTTTTGATTAAGGATGGATGAGTTCCTTTCACTCAACCACCCCCTTTGAGTTTATTTGCTAATTTCTTACCCCCACTAAGACGTTGTCCAATTGGCGAAAGGCTTTGGGTTGGATAATTCCCACACATAATGTTAATGCCATTATGTTTGGGGTAACTTTCCAATTTCCACTTGTAATTTATTAATTTATAACCCTCGTTCTCCTTCTCATTTGGAAACTTCGCCGAGTCTTCACGGTTATATTCAAACTTGGCAGCGGAGAGAAAAATTACAACTAGTACGTGATCGAATATCAGGTGACAATCCATACGGGTTGAAAATGTTTGTGTTTATAATTTGAGGCTGTATATCTTATAAGTTAAATATTATGTGAAGGTATCCATTTGATCGAGTCTCTCTTTAAAACAACTCTCAGGTTATTTTGGGTTTTTTTTTTCTTGGATTGAAACTTATGGTACTGTTATGATATAGGTAATTATATTTTATTATTTAATTTTAGACATTATTTGATAATTGATTCTAGTTGTATTTATGTGGGATTATTCTAAAACAAGTCTTATAAGACTTAAATTCTTAATCAAGATAGGATTTAAATATACAATCTATTGTTGAATAATAGCTATCTAAGGAAACAAATTTTGTTGAAGATTTGAATGACAATAGTATCTGTTTTGTTGAGGTGTCTTACGCAAGTTTTGGGGCTGCACTATGTCATTTTTGGTGTGGAAGGTTGTGGTATTTGACAGCTAGCCAGCTAGGAGTTTATGCTGATTTATTTTCTGGTTTATGTATTCTTTCTGTGTTGTTGCTCTTCATCCATCGTGTGGCTTTTGGTGAACTGATTGGATGTTGATTGTGTGGTTGTTGATAGCGGAAGTGGTGTGCAAAATTTTCAGCTGTGGGATATGGCAGTATTTGTAAAACTGATGAGAAAAGAGGAGAAAATAATTGGGAATTTCTCTGTATGTTGTATTAGGAAAACATATGAGATTTATACATTTGAGGAAAAACTATTCTACGAGTTCCTAAATACTCGCTAATTACAACAAGAATTATTTCTATATAATCTCTATGTAATAAAGTTCATAAGTCATGCTCATAACGGTTCCTAATATAGCTATACACAGATTGCATAAAATATGAAATAATTTTCTTTTCTTTAATATTCCCCCTCAAGTTGAAGCGTGAATGTCAAGAACTCCCAACTTGCTAAGATGTGATTGAAAAGCTACATTTCCCAATGGTTTTTGTTGGGAAGGAAGCGGGTATAATACACGCAATGATCAATTAATAATCTTTCCCCACTTGAATGAATCTATTAGAGGTAATAACGAGCAAATATTGGTAGCAAACTAAATGATCACAAGTTATCCCAATAATGGATAAATCAAAAACCAATCACAAAACACAATAATTATTTAACGTGGCAAAAACTCCTTCGGTATGAAGGATAAAAAATCACGGGACCTCTCTTGACCCAAACAAATGAAACCCGCTACCACAAATACTATCTTATAGAGATCAACAGCCACAATAATCTAAAAATCGAAGGCTCAATCTCATATAGCCACAAATTAAAGTAGAGAACTACACTAAGAAAACAATCAGAACAAAGACTTTTGTTCTGACAAATTTTGGAAAAGTTTTAGTTGTCCAAATCCAATCTTCACCGTTCAAAACAAAGAACAATGAATAAGGAACATGCTAACCAAAATTCAGCCCGATTAGACGAAGAATGACAGACCAAAATTAGAATATGGTGAAGCTCGTCAGTTCTGGAAACACCTTGAGACCAGTCCAATTTTGGATCCAAAAACTCAACCTCCAGACCTCGAAACTAAATCTCCACCGTTCAGAATGGAGAACAATATGTCTTGAAACTGTATACTAAAAATGAGACCGATCCAACGGTGAACGACTTCCCAGTTGCTAGAAATGTAAAACGGGTCGGTGAAAAAATCTCTCCTTTTGTGAAGGTTGAAGGAAGAACAAAATCTCTCTTATAATTTTTTTTGGTTTTAATGACAATACAAAAATTAACCCTAATGGGTTAAAAAGAAAATGGGCTTTAACAAATTTATGGGTTTACCACATAGGAGGGAACCCAAACCTAACAATTCTCCCCCTTCCCGACTATGTGGAGGAGGTTACCAAACCGGAACTTAATCGACAAACTTCAAACTTCATTCTTGGTAGAGCTTTTGTGCACATATCAGCACCATTATCATCAGTATGAATCTTTTCAAGCTCAACAGACTTGAAATCCAAAACATCACGGATCCAATGATACCTCACATTAATATGTTTGGATCTACCATGGAAAGTAGGATTCTTACCCAGATGAATAGCACTCTGGCTATTACAAAACAAAACATATCTCTTTTGTATAAACCCGAGCTCATTCACAAGCTTCTTCATCCACAACAACTCCTTACATGCTTCAGTGACCGCAATGAATTCAGCCTTTGTAGTAGACAAAACAATACATTTTTGCAACCTAGATTTCCATGCCACTGCTCCCTCTGCAAAGTTAATCAAATAGCCAGAAGTAGACTTTCTTGAATCAATATCTTCAGCCATATCAAAATATGTGTAACCACAAAGCATAGGCTTTTGAGTCCCGTAACATAGCTTCAAACTTGAAGTGTCACGGAGATATCTTAAAATCCACTTTACTACATTTCAATGCTCCTTTCCTGGATTATAAAGAAATCTACTAACAGTACCAACTGCATGAGTTATATCTGGTCTAGTACAAACCATGGCATACATCAAACTTCCTACTGTAGATGCATAAGGAACCTTTTACATGTGTTATTTATCCTGCTCACTGGAAGGAGATTGCTTCATACTCAATCTAAGAGATGGAGGAAGAGGTGTACTTACAACCTTAGCCATAGCCATATTGAACCGATGTAGTACCTTCTTAATGAACTTCTCCTGTGAAAGCCATAACTTCTTACACTTTTTGTCACGGATGACTCTTATGCTAAGAATCTGCTTTGCTAGCCCAAAATCTTTCATAGCAAAGGACTTGCTCAACTCTTTCTTCAAATTCGCAATTCTGGAAGAGTTAGGACCTACAATAAGCTTGTCATCAACATATAACAACAAAATGATGAAATTATTGTCAGAAAATTTTTGCACAAAAACACAATGATAAAAAATAGTCTTCTTGTAGCCTTGCTGGATCATAAAAGACTCAAACTTCTTATACCATTGCCTTGGTGCTTGTTTCAAACCATACAAGCTCTTCTTTAATTTGCAAACATAACTTTCTTTGCCCTTCACCACAAAACCTTCAGGCTGCTCCATATAAATCTCCTTTTCTAAGTCACCATGGAGGAAAACAATTTTTACATCCATCTGCTCAATCTCTAAATCAAGAGTAGCAGTCAAATCCAAAAGAACTCGAATGGAAGACATCTTAACCATTGGCGAGAAAATCTCCTCAAAATCAATCACCTTTTTTTGATTGAAGCCCTTAACAACTAATCTGGCTTTATACCGTGGAGATGATGAATTCTCTTCTTGCTTCACCCTATAGATCCACCTATTCTCCAAGGCTTTTCTATCTTTGGGAAGCTTGACTAGTTCAAAAGTCTCATTATCCTACAAGGATTGCATTTCATCTTTCATAGCTATAACCCATTTCACCTTTTCCTCACTCTTAATAGCTTCTTGGTAGCATTCAGGCTCCTCTGCATCTGTCAACAACACATACTCACTAGATGAATATCTAGTTGATGGTATGCGATCTCTAGTAGACCTCCTGAGTGGAAATTCTTGTTCCTCACCAAGTACCTCATATTGATCATCAGCTACATCATTTACAGGAATATCAACCTCATATGTATCTTGAGTATTATCCTGAAGATCAACCTGATTTTCAACATCAACTGTATCAGGAGTAGGAGTTGAAGGAACTAGATCTAAATCAACCAAACCTTGAATCTGTTTTCCACTTTGCTAATATCTTCAATAGTTTGATCTTCTACATGACTTCTGATAAGTTTCTTCTCAACAGAGTCATAACATCGGTAGCCAAACTCATCTTGACCATAGCCAATGAAGATACACTGTCTTATCTTGGAATCTAGCTTGGATCTTTCATCTTTAGGAACATGAACAAAACATTTGTAACCAAATACCCGCAAGTGGTTATAGGAAGGCTTTCTACCATACCAGAATCTATTAGGAACATCATTTTGCAAAGCAATAGTAGGAGTTAGATTGATAACATGTGTAATTGCATACAATGCCTTACCCCAAAAAGAATTAGGTAGTTTGGCATCTGAAAGTACACTTATAACTCTCTTCATCAAAGTTCTATTCATCCTTTCTGCCAAGCCATTCAGCAGTGGAGTCTTAGGAGGTGTCTTTTGATGTTTAATACCATGCTCTCTATAATATGAATAAAAAGGCCCACAGTATTCTCCTCCATTATCAGTGCAAACACATTTCAACTTCTTGCCTGTTTCTCTCTTAACATAAGCATGAAATTCTTTAAATGCACTAAGAATTTGATCTTTCGTCTTCAAAACCCAAACCCAAAGCTTCCTTGAGTGGTTATCAATAAAAGTCACAAAATATTATGCACCACTAAATAACTTTCCCTTCAAAGGACCACACATATCTGAGTATATCAACTCAAACAACTCCCCCTTCCTGGAAGGAGGATGATGTTTAAAGGACACCCTTTTATGTTTTCCAGCCAAGCAATGAACACAAGTGTCTAACTCTCCACCTTTCAAACCAGAAAGTAAATTCTTCTTAGCTAGAATATTCAGTCCCTTCTCACTAATGTGACCTAACCTCTTGTGTCATAAATCTAAAGAGCCATCACTCTCAATTGCATTCACAATATTTGTAGGGATTGTAGTTTGTAACTAATACAAGCCTGAAGCTTTAAATGCTCTAGCCACAGCTAGGGACCCTTTATAAACCACGCCTTGCTCAAACAAATTTGTGTCATATCCATCATGATGCAAATTTTCACAAGATATCAAATTCAACCTTACATCTGGTGCATGCTTAACATTCTTAAGCACCAACTTCATTCCAAGGTTGGTCTCCACAGTCACAGTGCCAATGCCCACTACTTTGGATACAGTTTCATTACCCATCCGTAAAATTCCAGAATCGTTAGGAGTATAGGATGTGAAGAGTTCTCTCCTTGAAGCAATATGGTGTGCAGCACCACTATCAAGTACCCAAAGAATATCATTGCTAGCAACATTAATCATATCTCTATCAGGAACAACTGCTAAATCAATTAAGGTAGCAACAGCAACCCGATCATTGTTATCATCATTTCAATTCTTTTCTTGCTTGCCCTCGTCACCCTTGTTCTCTCTCTTTCACTTAAAACAATACTTCTTGATGTGACCCAGTTTACCATAATAATTGCATTCCAAGTTCTCATACCTTGACTTTGATTTACCCTTGCTCTTGCCTCTATTACTATGATCTTGACTTTTGCTTTTACTTCTCCCCCTACTTTCAGTAACCAAAATATCTGACTGTGATGTGGAAATCTCCTGAGTTCTCCTTCTCACTTCTTCATTCAAAACACCACTCTTCATATACTGCATGGTTACAATACCATCAGGAGTAGAATTTATCAAAGATGCTTTAAAGTGCTCCCAAGAATCAGGGAGTGTATTCAACAACCAAAGTCCCATAATGTCCTCATCAAATTTCACACTCATACCAGACAACCTATCAAAGATACCCTGAAATTCACTCACATGGTCAAGAACTGAACTCCCTTCTTTGTACTGCAAGCGTATGGCTTGTTTAAGCAAGAATAACTTATTGTTGTCAGCTTTAGGAGCATATAAAGATTCAAGCTTCTCCCACAAAGTCTTGACATGTGTATCATTGACAATATGATTTAATACATTATCCTCAACCCATTGTCTAATAAAACCACATACTTGTTGATGCTCAAACTCCCATTCTTCATCAGACTTAGACTCAGGCTTATTAGTAGCAAATACAAGCAAATGCAACTTCCTTAAAAATAGAAGATCTTTCATCTTTCCTTTCTAAGTGTGATAGTTTGTGCCATCCAAATAAATCATTTTACTCATATTTACCTCCATCATTCAAACAAGCAAAAATAGACCAAATTAACAAATTTAACTAGGCTCTGATACCACTGTGTTGGGAAGGAAGCGGGTATAACACACGCAACGATCAATCAATAAATCTTTCTCCACTTGATTGAATCTATTGGGAGTAATAACGAGCAAATATTGGTAGCAAACTAAATGATCACAAGCTTCCCCAATAATGCACAAATCAAAAACCAATCACAAAACACAATAATTATTTAACGTGGCAAAAACTCCTTCGTTGTGAAGGATAAAAAATCACGGGACCTCTCTTGGTCCAAGCAAATGAAATCCACTATTACAAATACTGTCTTACAGAGATCAACAGACACAATAATCCATAAATCAAAGGCTCAATCTCATATAGCCACAAATTAAAGTAGAGAACTACACTAAGAGAGCAATCATAACAAAGGCTTCTGTTCTAACAAATTTCAGAAAAGTTTCAGTAGTCCAAATCCAATCTTCACCGTTCAAAACAAAGAACAATGAGTAAGGAACATGCTCACCAAAATTCAGCCCGATCAGACAAAAAATGACAGATCAAAATTAGAATATGGTGAAGCTCGTCAATTTTGGAAACACCTTGAGACCAGTCCAATTTTGGATCCAAAAACTCAACCTCCAGACCTCGAAACCAAATCTTCACCGTTCAGAATGGAGAAAAATATGTATTGAAACTGTATACTAAAAATGAGACCGATCCAACGGTGAACGGCTTCCCAGTTTCTGGAAATGAAAAACCTGTCAGGTGAAAAAATCTCTCCTTTTGTGAAGGTTGAAGGACGAACAAAATCTCTCTCTTCTCTCACTCTTGGTAGCTTTTGAAAATTTTTGGTTTTAATGACAATACAAAAATTAACCCTAATGGGTTAAAAAGAAAGTGGGCTTTAACAAATTTATGGGTTTTACCATATATAAGGGAACCAAAACCCAACAGTTTTGTGAGGATATTAGCAACTTGATGTCCTGTTTGAACACAAGTTGTCTCAATTTCACCATTTTGAATTAGTTCACGAACTGTATGGCAATCCAGCTCTATATGTTTAGTTCGTTCGTGACGTACTGGATTTGTAGCAATATGCATGGTTGCTTGATTATCACAAATTTTTTTTGCAAGTTTTTGATGTTCAACATGCAAATCTCGTAACAAGTACCTCAACCAAATAAGTTCGCAAGTGATAGCTTCCATAGATCTGTATTCAACTTATGTAGAGAATCTAGACACAATTGTTTGTTTCTTATTTTTCCATGACATAAGAGTTTAACCAAGGAAGAAACAATATCCCGTCACTGATCACCAAGTAATCGAGCATCCAACCCAATCTGCATCGCAATATTTAGTCAATTTTAATTGTCCATGTGATGGAAAGAATAACCCTTAGTGTGGTGCTCCTTTTATATATCGAATAAGACGATATACATCATCAAGATCGGTCTATCTTGGTTGGTGCATAAACTGACTAAGAGTAGAGACAACATAATTGATTTGTGGCCTTATTATAGTAAGATAAATTAGCTTCTCTACTATCTTGTGATATTGAGTTAGATCCTTAAGGAGTTCTCCATCAGTTAGAGTCAGCTTGAGATTTTGCTCTATTGGGAATTTGGCAGGCTTTGCACCAAGCAAGCCAATTTCTTGTAATATGTTTAAGGAGTATTTCCATTAACAAATAGAAATTCCAGCCTTAGAATGTGCAACTTCAACCCTAAGAAAAAACTCCAAAGGACTTAGATCTTTAATTCAAAATTTGTTATTTAGGAACCTTTTAAGGTCATTGATCATCTCTTAACTATTCTCTGTGATAATCATGTCATCGACATAAAGCAATATAGCAATGAAAGAGCCACCACGTACTTTAGTGAATAAAGAGTAATTTGCCTTTGATTGCTTGAAACCAATTTTGCATATTGAAGATGAAAATTTGTTGAACGAATTTTGTGAAGCTTGTTTGAGACTGTATAAGGATTTATTGAGTTGACATACAAGCTGCTCCTCCTGTCGATGAAATCCAGGTAGGGGTTGCATGTAAACTTCTTCAAAGAGTTCTCCATGAAGAAAAGCTTTTGAACATCCATTTGGTGAAGATTTCAATTTCAAACAACAGCTATGAACAAAAGACAACATACAATAATGAGTTTGGCTACTAGGGCAAAGGTTTCTGTATAGTCAATCCCTTCCAATTGTGTGAAGCCTTTGGCAATGAGGCGAGCCTTATAATGTTCAATTGAGCCATCAGAATTGTATTTAATTTTGAAATCCCATTTGCACCCAATGACTTTGTGGTCAGGAGGAAGAGAGACCATAGTTTATGTGTTGTTTTTCTCAAGAGCCCAAAGTTCTGTTTATATGGTGTCAACCCACTTAACATCTGGACTAGCCTGCTCATAGGAGATTGGTTCAACCAAGTGAGAGATACTATTCACAAATGTTCGATGACCATGAGAAAAGCTTCAGTAAGTAAGATACTGATGGATGGGGTATCCTATACTAGATGTGAAAGAAGAGGTTATTCCTAGTGCAAGCGATATAGCATGATTGACTTAGTAATCTTGGAGATAAGGTGGGGCCCTAGTAGATCTACTTGAGTGACGAAGAGGGAGTTGAGTTTGTTATGGAGTTTATGTGGATTTTGTGGTAAGTGAGAAGTTGACAGAGGGTAAAAGATTGTTTTGGGTCAGTGAGAGAGGACTAGTGATGTTGTCTAAATTTAGTGTTAGGTGGGTTCGAGTTGTTAGAGATTGGCTGGGAGGTGTTGGTTGCTCAGGGAGGAATTGGGTGGCTTCATCAAATGGGATGGGTAAAACTGCGCAATCAGTTTGATTTTGTTAAGATATTTATGATATGTCTTATTGTTTAATTTTGACATTTTTGATTATCAGATCTTCAAAATAATGCAAGTCTTAAAATCCAAATTTAGATAAGGTGTAACAAAGTGATTCTTATTATTTGAATTAGATTTTTGGATAATTGTTTAACTGTGAAAGAAGTCCCTTTTGAAAAGGATAATGTGTTGATGATGTTGTTGTGAATTTGGAGAATATTGTGACGTGTGTGACTATATGTGCGTGACTTGGTCTTTGCCTAGTTATATGTGTGGATTATGTTGGTATGGAATATAGTACATCGAAAGGAATCTGCAGATTGGGCATGGTGGCTTTTGGTGTGCATGACTTCTTTGTTGCATCATTCTTGGTTGGTAGCATAATCTTTGTGATTATTGTTGCTATATTGTGCGTGAGTTTCTTGTGAGTGGTTCACGACTGGGTGCTATCTTTTAGGCTGCTGGGCTAACTTCACGTTGATGTATAATTCCATCTTGGTGTTGCAGTATATATTAATTAATTGGGTGAAGATATTAATGCATGAAGGTTTTTAAGTCTTTTGATTTACTTCATGTGTGACTTTGTTCTTGGAAAAACATACACGTGAGTGATTTTGTGAGGTTTTTTTAGTGAGTGTTGATGGATAATGGAAGAGGAAAATTGTGTCATCTTTGATCTGAATATTTTACTGCATTAAGGGAGGCTTCCATGTGAAGTTGTCAGGTGTGAAAAAAATTGGAGAAAGCCGAAGGTATGTTGCTGTGTGCATGACTCAATTCCTGCACTTGAAACGTTATTGATTTGGTAAAGGTTTTGGCTACGCATTTAATTGATGGGTTGTGCGTGATCTGGCTTCTGCTACATATTGAGTCACTTGGTAATGCTTTAGTTTTGGTGGTTATGGTAAGTGTGTGGGTCAAAGGTGAACTTGATATCTAATTCGTTTTGTTATGGGCTGAATTGAGGAAGGCTTGCGAGTATTTCTTAGTCTGTGTCTTGTTATGTTTTTAACGATGGTGAATAGGTAGATCATATGGCTTTAGTGTTCAGAAAATTAGGAGACAGTTGAAGATATATTGTTGGGTACGTGAACTATTCTATTTAAAAGGTATTATCATGGGCTAAAGGATAGTGTGCGTGAATTGCAAATCTAGTGATTATACTTGCGTGACTATTCAACTGTGCATGATTTCTTGGCAGTGTAAGAAGTTGTTCTTTGTCTCTTTTCAACTGTCTTCTTGAGTGTTGAATTGTTTGTTAAATCACTTGAGTGATTTATTCATTGTTCTTGCTTTAAAAGATTGTTGAGAAAAATCATTTGTTCAAGTTTATATGAGTCAGTTGTGTTATTGGGTGTGAAATTCTTTCGTAGGTTGTGAGGACAAGGAATAGCGTCAAGGGTTGAGTGGTGTCGACTAAGTAAAGCCTTGTATAAAACTATTTTTGTTAGTGAAAGAATTAAGTTAAGTGAGGGCCTCGCAGACGTAAGTAAGGTGTGCCGAACTGCATTAACAAATATTAAAGTTGATATATTTTATTGCATATAATTCTTCTAGTTTTTGATTGTGCTGGAAATGATTGTGGTAAATCGAAGATTTTGCATAACTACTACACTCCTATAGTTCTTTTAGATTTTCTAGGGAAGGGGAGAAAAAAGGAAAAATGTGTTCATGGAAAATGACATCTCAAGAGGTGAAAATTTTCTTTGTATTGAGATCATATACTCGATATCCCTTTTGACCAAGAGTATAACCAATAAATATGCAACTATGAGCACATACATCAAATTTATGCATGGGGTTGAGGTTTGTTACATAAAATAAACAACCAAAATTTTGAATATATGAATAAATGGGTGGCTTTCTATGTAACACTTCATTGGGTGACTTATGAGACAATAAAGGTGTAGGTAGGTGATTTATGAGATAACAGGTTGTTTGTATGCTTTCTCCCTAAAAGTTTAAAGGTAAATTTGCTTAAAATCAAAGTGCATGAGCCACATTTAAAAGATGACAATGTTTGCGCTTTACTACTTCATTCTGTTAGGGTGTGTGAGTACAAGAATGCTAGAAAAAAATGCCATGATCATTAAAAAAAGAATGTATGGATGTGAATTCAGTCCCATTGTCAGATTGAAGAGCTTTAATTTCAAGTTTAAATTGAGTTTTAACATATGAAAAGAAACTTTTTAATAAAAATTGTGTCTATGATTTAAAACCAATGTTTTGAAAACCGGACCGGTCATCGAACCGGTGGCCTTACTGGTTACCAGTTTGATCGGTTCGACCGGTTCAGTCACCGGTCGAACCGGTATGACGTAATAATTATGCAATAATTATATTTAATTATATATAATATTAAAAATATTAAAAATAAAAATAAAAAAAAAATCATCGAACCGGTCAAACCGGACCGGTCCGACCGGTCAAAAACCGGTCAATTGACCGGTTTTGACCGGTTCACACCGGTCCGATTCGATACCGGTTTTTAGGCATAAACCGGACCGGACCACCGACCGGTCACCGGTCGGACCGGCCGGTCCGGTCCGTTTTTTAAAACCATGTTTAAAACTCATAAGGTGCTAAGTAAGACGAGAAAAATCGTCTACAATAGTCAAAAAAAATATCGTCCTCCAATATGAGAATTAACTTTTTAAGGTCCCCAAATATCACAGTAAATTAAATCAAAAGGTGCTACTGAAGAAATGTAACTACGAGAAAATGGTAAACGTGTTTGTTTAGCAAAAGGACAAATGTTGCAAACATACTGAGGAATAAAAAAGATTTTTGGAATTTTCTTCAATAATTCTTGAAGAGAAGCAGATGAAGGGTTTCCTAATCGTTGATGCCAAAGATTGGAAGTGCAATGGACGCTAAATTCAAGGTGTGGATTTTGACTAGGTGTAAGGTAGTACAACCCATTATATTGCTTACCTGTGCCAGTCATCTTCCTCATAACCACATCCTATGTCACACAAAAATCGGGATAAAATATTACATTACACTTCAATGCTTGTGTAAGTTTGCTAACTAATAATAAATGTACTTGAAACTTTGGAACATATAGTACCCCCATCAAGTGCTAAATTCGAAGATAATTTGATATAGCCTATGGACTTAATCTCTGCTCAACCACCATAAGGTAATTCCACATAATCACAATGGGTGTTTGATTTTTTCTGTGTGAGCTGAGATTTGGATATATGGTCCGTCGCACCACTAGCAATAATCCAATATAAAGTAGAAAGTGAACCATGTTAAGTAGTATTACAAATGGGTTTGAGTGTACCTGTGACGTTTATAAAGTGTTGATCATTACCATTTCCTTTGTAAAGTAAGGCCATGATTTGATTGTATTTCTTGGTGGTGAATGCCTTCCCTTCTCTAGTTGGACTTTTGGATGATTCGATGATGATGGTTTGAGTGTTGTGGACAACAGCCTTCTTTCCTTTTGGCTTCACTTTCTTTCCATGTAATTTATGACCCACTGGGAATCCATGTAAGTAGAAACAACAATCAATGAGGTGACCCTCTCGGTCACAATGGCTACACTTAAATGGTTTTCATGAAGTCCAATTTTCTTACGGATTGGAAGATTAATTTATTTGAGCTACTTGTGTCAATTGTTGAGAATGAGAGAATTGCATCGCATGGTAGCCTTGATTTGGTTCACGTTTAGCAGCTACATCTGCTTGTCTATTATGTTGGAGTACAAGAGCATGTGTCTTGTGAGTATTTGGCAGAGGACTCATCATCAGAATTGATCTATGTATAGTTGCATATGACTCATTTAAGCTCATAAGGAATTGCATAACCCTTTCCTTCTCTTTTCGTTCAGCAAGGCTTTCAAGCCTTCATAGGTGCAGTGTAAAGGCTCGTGATATGAAGCTAATTCATCCCAAAGAGCCTTCTTTTTAGTATAGTAAACAGATATTGATTGTTGTCCCTGTCGATGTTTAACAATTTCCTGTCGAATTTGAAAGATTCTTAAATCATTTCCTTATGAAAACTACTCTTTAAGGTCTTCCCAAACTTCTGCTATTGTTGTAGTATAGATAACACTTCCTGATAAATCGAGATGAATTGCACTTAGGATCCACGAGAACACTATATCATTGTACCATTTCCATATATGAAATTTCAGATCTATGGATGATGGAGCCTTAATGGATCCATCAATCAACCCAGTTTTGATCTTTGCACGAAGATTGATGCACATAACGTGACTCTATTGCCCATAATTGTACCCTTCAAGAGGTTTAGTGACTAGAACAATTCTAGGATGATCAGAGGGGGTGCAAAGCTAGTGGATCCACAATATCAATTGTTGTCTCTATGGTTATTCCACTTATGACATTGTGATTGTTGCTGAAGTGTTTTGATTTCAGGGTCACTAGGATTGGTGCTCTTATACCATGTAAAAATGATGATAAAAGAGGAGAAAAATAATCGATAATTTCTCTATATGTTGTATCAGTAAAACATATGAGATTTATACATTTGAGGAAAAGCTATTCTACGTGAATGGTTCCTGAATACGTGCTAATTACAAAAAGAATTATTCCTATATTATCTCTATGTAATAAAGTCCATACATCATGCTCATAACGATTCCTAATACAGTTATACACATATTGCATAAAATGTGGAATAATTTTCTGTCCTTTAATAGTACTATTGGTGAACAAATTTTGATTTGTCATCAAAGGATCTGAATTAATTAGGGAAATTGTTTTTCTTATCTAAAGTGTATTCATTTATATTCATTATTGTTTTAATCACATAAGTTATTTTATTTTCATCCTTTATTATCAAAAGTTGTTAAGAAAATTCTCTGTTGAGGTTAACATGAGTCTGTCGTATTATTGGATGTTGTTTTTGGTCGATAATGTGATTTGTTTTAGGCTGATTGGGTGTTGATCATATGTATTTTGGTGATTTGTTTTAGGCTGATTGGGTGTTGATCATATGTATTTTGGTGGCTGTCATTAGTGATGGTGGTGTGTGAAAAATTCCAACAGCCTTTGTAGATTTTGTAGCTCTGGTGTTTGTAACGTTTCAGTGAAGAAACATCCATGTTTGTTGGTGATTTTTTTTGTTACTGTGCGTGAGGTGTTATGGTGATTATATCGAAAGACTACAATAGAGTTCTTGGCGGACAACTTCCCGCTTTTTCATTGATGAAGCATCATATTTAGGGGAGTTGCTTTTTATCTCAAGTGTTGTCTTTGTTTATGTTCATTACTATTTCTATCACTTGAGTTTGTTTATTCTCATTCTTTATTATTAAATATTGTGAGAAAATCCTCTATTGAGTCTTTGTTTATGTTCATTATTATTTTTTATAAAAACCAAAGGTGGTAGTAGTTTCGCAAACTTTTCAATTTTATCGTGGACGTCTCTAGCACAAATGAAAACAAAAACAATAAAAAAATGAAATAATAAAAAGCACCAAAAAATTGGTAACGCAGTTAGACACACTTTGCTTTTACGTTATGGGCTCTCACCCCATTTAATACTTTAATCAAGACAATAGATTTACCAAGGCTTTCTTGGTGAAACACCACTCAACCTTTGACACTATCTCTCAACCTCAATTTCCGTAAAAGTATTTCACACCTAATAGTACGACTACCCCGTACTAACCTCAATAGAGGATTTTCATAATCAATCTTTTAACAAAAGAATAATAAACAAATAGCTGAAGTGATTAAAATTAACTAGAAACAAAAATGAAAACACTTGATAAAAAGGAACGACTTCCCGATAAATTCAGTTCCTTCTAAGATAGATATGAAATTCGTTCACTAAGTAAATTATCGTAGTCTAACTGTTGGGATTTTGTGCCTTACTTTCAATTGTGAATCTTCAAAGAGAGCCACTCAAACCACACTTCACAAAACTAAAAGACAGCACCAAAATGATGCGAGAATCTCCATCGACAACCTAACCGACAAGCACACTCAAGGAAATAGACACTTCAGCCCCCTTGATCACGAGATGTTCAAAGAGTCTTCATAAGATGGAGTTCTTCAAGTAACCAATCAACATATATCTTAATAGAAGATTACAATTACGTGGACGGTGTCAACATTGCACATAGTGGCAAGACAAGCGTCACTGTGTTTAGGTACGGGGAGCAGTCTTCGAATCATAAGAGGGACATATAGGAAAAGTGGAAGATTGAGGACATTGATTTTAACATATGGGGCTTGAAATCAGAACACTTCCTGCCTCCTCATTGAAGTTTCCAGTTCAAAACAACCAGAACACATGCATTGCATCAGCTATATTTTTCCAGAAATTAATTTAGGCCCACTACACCCTTCATGAAGCCAACATAGAATCCACCTCTGCCATTGATAAAATATATCCACGATACTCACCATCAAGAACTCTTGACTCTCACACACAAAACAAATTCCCCTTACTTTTTATTAGGGGTGAGCAGATAAAGAAATTACCTAATTCGGGTAATTCGGCCCGGCCTGGATATTACTCGAATTTTTTTCGGACCGGGACGGGTAACTTTAAAAAATTTCGGGCTGGCCCGATTACCCGAATTAGGTTTAAAAAAATTATGAAATAAGGTAATTAGAATAATTCGGGTAAATCGGGCTGGGATAATTCGGGTAAATCGGGTAAATCGGGTAAAATCGAGCTGGGTAAATAAGCAATTCGGGTAAATCGAGCCGGGTAAATTCGGGTTCGGGCCGGGTAAGAGAAAAAATTTCGGATAATTCGGGTCGGGCCCGAACAGTGAAAATCCGGCCCGAACTACCCGAATGCTCACCCCTACTTTTTATCCACAAAATCTAGCAATACATATCTCAATCACCAACGTGATGTACCACAAATTTATTAGAAAATAGACTTCAATTTTGTGTAGAATTCTTTCAACGCTATAGGTGTAACAACCACATCTTTTTAAATCTCATTCTAATTAATATCTTATATGTTCAATTAATAAATAAGATCCTAAAACTAAATACTTAGATATATAACATATATTCTAATAATTTTTATCACTTGAGTTAGTTTATTTTCATCCTTTATTATTAAATATAGTTGAAAAAATTCTTTATTAAGGTTAGTACAAGTCAGTCGTGCCATTGGGAGTCATTTTCTTTCACGAGGTGTGAGGACGAGGGATAGTGTCAAGGGTTGAGTGAGTCAGCTCAGTAAATCCTTGTATAAAATTATTGTCGTGAAGTGAAAGTGATTAAACTGGGTGAAAGCCCCGCAGATGTTAGAAATCACCAACTAATTTTAGAGACTTGTAGAAAACTCTAGATATGTAAAAAATAATTAAAATAATAAAAAGAAGAAAAAGAAAAATCTTACAAGTGGGCAACTTGCAAATCTAGAATTTTCTTGCAACTTGTACAAGTTGGCAACGCAAGTTGGCAAGTTGGCGATGCAAGTTGGCAAGTTGACGAAGCAAGTTGGCGATGCAAGTTGAGTTAAGAGAGAGAAGTTAAGTGAGAAAACTGTGGGGTGTGTGTGGTGTGTCTCCAAAGTCCTTCTTTGCCTCTTGTTTTGTACAAATCCTTTGGTATTTTGAGTCTTATATTTGCGTCCGTTTATTAATAAAATTATCGTCGTCGTTTTTTAACAAGTGGTATCAGAGCCAGATTGTGTCGTCTAGAGTCATCGCTCCATTGTCCAATTTTTTTACGATCAGGGATCGTGTCTTAGTCAAGATTCTGCCAAAATTTAGTCACAATCTGGGATTGTAAAATTATTCGATCAGGGATCGAGTAATTATGGCAGACATGAGCACCACTGTTAGTGGTATAGAAAAATTAAACAATAACAATTATAATACATGGAGCACTCGTATGCAGTTCTACCTGCTAGGACAAGATTTATGGAGTATTGTCGGAGGAAATGAGACTCAACCTCCGACATTAGAAGAAGAATTGAAGAAGTGGAAAATTAGAGCTGGTAAAGCCATGTACGTGTTGTCGGTGATGGTAGAAGACGACATACTTCAACAAATAAAGGACGCAAAGACACTGAACGATGCTTGGGACACTCTAGCCCAGTTGTATGCACGCACCAACGACACCAGGCTCCAGCACTTAGAGAACGAGTTATTGTCGATCTCACAACGCAACATGACTGTAAGTGAATATTTTACTAAAGTTAAATCTTTATGCCAAAAAATTTCTAAGTTAGATCCTCCTAATGCTATAACTGAAACAAAAATGAGGAGAATTATTGTGCATGGGTTACGCCCAGAATTTCTTGGTATTGTTATGGCTACTTGAGGTTGGGCAAAGGAACCAACCTTGACAGAGTTAGAAAATATCTTAGCCAATCAAGAAGCTTTAGATAAACAAATGTCTAAAGTTTTTATTGAAGAAGAAGGCAAAGCCCTTTTCACCAATAAATGAGGAAAAGGGAAAGTCACGAGAAGTAACGTGACGGAGGAAACCTCAAGAGGTCGAGGAGGTTAGCGAGGTCGCCAACGAAGAGGGAGCTTCAAGCAAGGGGGAGCTTGTCAAGGCCAAGATATAAGTCGTAACAATAAATAAAATACTCAAAAAGAAGCTAGGTGCTATAATTGTGGAAGGAAGGGTCATTTCGCTCGAGTCTGCTAGAGGCCAAAACGCATGGAAGGAAATGTTGCCACGTCGACACAGCAAGATAGCGAAGAAGAATGGGATTTTCACGCATCATTTGCAGTAGTGGAAAATCCTAAAGAAATAAACAAGAAATGTGGTGCAATATCAAAGGTGGAGATGGCACTCACGGCTATAGGAGAAAATCAAATCAACTATAAAGATGATTGGATCGTTGATTCCGGTAGCTCCAATCATATGACAGGTGACAAAAAGAAATTGATGGGGACATCAGAGTATAAAGGAGAGCAAGTGGTGGTAACTGCCAATAATTCAAAACTGCCAATAACACATATTGGTAGTACCATCGTTGTTCCTCATTATAGTCAGCGGCTAGTACAACTGCAAAATGTCTACCACGTGGAAGGTATGTCAAAGAATCTTCTATCTGTATCTCAAATGACGTCAATAGGAAATTTTGTGTTGTTCGGACCAAATGATGTCAAGATATGCAAGGAGTTAAAAATTATCGGTCAACCTATAATGGAAGGAAAAAGAGTGGAGTCTGTCTATATAATGTCAGCTGAAACAACATACATTGATAAGACAAGGAAAAATGAGACGACTGATTTATGGCATGCAAGATTAGGACATGTAAGTTATGGGAAGCTAAAGGAGATAATGAAAAAATCAATGGTCAGAGGGCTTCCAAATCTAGTTGTCCGAGATGACATTGTATTTGTAGGATGTCAGTATGGAAAAGCACATCAATTACTGTACAAAGAGTCAGAATATCGAGCTAGAGCACCCCTAGAGTTAATACACTCTGATGTGTTCGGACCAGTAAAGTAGCCGTCCGTCAACCAATTCAGGTACATGATTACCTTTATTGATGATTTTTTTAGATATGCGTGGGTCGATTTTATGAGAGAAAAGTAAGAGACATTCAGTAAGTTTGTTGAGTTTAAAGTGAAAGTACAAGAGGAGATAGGAAGAAGGATACAATGTCTTCGCACAGATAATGGTGGAGATTACACTTCAAAAGAGTTCGAACAATATTGCATCAACATAAGATCAGGAGGCAGCTGGCTTATCCTGGTACTTCACAATAGAATGGAGTAGCAGAAAGAAAGAATCGTCACTTGGCAGAGATCTGCAGAAGTATGTTACATGCAAAGAATGTACCAGCAAGATTTTGGGCCGAAGGTATGAAGACGGCAGTGTACGTGATTAATAGATTACCTCAAGCAAAATTGGGGACCTCACTGTATGAAAAGCTTCGAAAGGTAAAACCCTCAGTAGGGTACTTTAAAGTGTTTGGATGTGTGTGCTACGTATTTGTGTCAGATCACCTACGTAGAAAATTTGATAAAAATGCAATACGTTGCATATTTGTTGGATATGACAGTCGTCGTAAAGGATGAAAGTGTTGTGACCTGACTACAGGACGATTCTACATAAGCAGGAATGTTGTCTTTGATGAGGCGTCTTCTTGGTGGTCACCACAAGCTGTATTATTACCAGAATCAAAAGAAATAGAGGAGCAGTTACAACAACGATTAGAAGAATCTACAGAGGTTGATAGGACTTAACCAATTGAAGAGTCTAGAATTGATACTACGCAACTAAGTGAGGAAGAATCCACGGAGATGAGGTTGTCAGAAGAGAAGAGCCCATGGCAAACAGGAATCCATCATGCAACTCCAGAAGAAATAAGGCCAAGTCAGATAGAGGACATTGAAGAAGATGCTCAACAGCCATCGCCTCAACCACAAAGGTCAACTAGACAAAGAAAGCCAAATCCAAAGTATGCAAATGCAGTAATAATAGAGGAAATTGGTCTGAAAGAGACGACAAGTTATAAAGAAGCGTCACAAAGCAAGGAATGGCAACAGGAAATGGATGAGGAAATTCAAGCATTAAAGCAAAATGAAACTTGGGATTTGGTGCCGAAGCCTGAAGGAGTAACACCCATCTCGTGTAAATGGGTCTATAAGAAAAAGACTCAACCAGATAGAACAGTTGCAGATATATTCACAAAGGGTCTCAGTGGAACAAAACATGAAGAGTTTTCCAAGCAGCTTGGGATAATCTCAAGGAAAAATTTGAAGAGAAATTAGTTGGTGAGGAGGAGTGTTAGAAATCACTAACTAATTTTAGAGACTTGTAGAAAACTCTAGATATGAAAAAATAAAAAAAATAAAAAAAGAAGAAAAAGAAAAATCTAGAAAAATCTTGCAAGTGGGCAACTTGCAAATCTAGAATTTTCTTGCAACTTATACAAGTTGGCGATGCAAGTTGGCAAGTTGGCGATGCACGTTGGCAATGCAAGTTGGTGAGTTGGCGCTGCAAGTTGACGATACAAATTGACAATGCAAGTTGGCAAGTTGGCTATACAAGTTGGCAAGTTGGCGATACAAGTTGGCAAGTTGGCGATGCAAGTAGGCGATGCAAGTTGGCAAGTGACAATTCTAGAGTCTTCTAGGTTGGTGATGCTTGTCTATAAATAGGCAATAGCACCATTTGTTGCTGAACTACAAAGAAAGAGAAGTGAGTTAAGAGAGAGAAGTTAAGTGAGAGAAGTGTGGGGTGTGTGTAGTGTGTCTCCAAAGTCCTTCTTTGCCTCTTGTTTTGTACAAATCCTTTGGTATTTTGAGTCTTGTATTTGCGTCCGTTTATTAATAAAATTATCGTCATCTTTTTTTAACAGCAGACGTAAACAAGGTGCGTCAAATTGATTTACCAAATCTCAGGTGTTGATTTGTTTATTTTATGATTAATTTTTTTATTTTCGTTTGTGCTAAAAACAACTGCGACTGAACCAAAATTTTTGCGGAATTATGTCCTTCCAGATTTCAGTTGTTATGATGGAAAAGATACGACGAGATCGTTTGGATGCTTTCCCGTTATTATTTCCCACGTCAACACTCCAAAGCGATAGACATCATACCTTGTATTCACTTCCATCGTATAGCAAATTTTTCTAAAATTATATTAGAATAAATTATTATTACATACTTTTAAATATGCGTTATAATTTATATGCGTATTCGGATATGATTTTAATAAAGAAACTGCTAAAATCAATTCTGCATTAAATCACCAAGATTCATTTTATTCAGAGCATAACAAGATTAAAGAAACATACCTCCAACACTTGGAATTGGGATTGGCATCTTTTCCATGTTTCTTCAAACCTATCAAAGAGAGAAAATACAAACCTTGCAAGAGAGAGTAATGGTAGAACACCCACACACTTTTCTTCCACACCCAATACACACTATGTATATCTCTATACTTAACAATTGCACCTTATGTCATATACATGACATGTTCTACCTTAAGGGGTAGAATAGGCTAATTGTCTCATTAGTAATTGGATGGAATAAACTATAGTTTAACGGGCCAACTTATAGTAATTAGGGTACCACCATATGCCTCAAATGCAATTAGCAAATTAACCATCCCATTATGGTTATTAAAAATACATTAGGCAATTCAATTATGATTAGACATATGGAATTAAGTTGTAATTATATTAGTCCACTAACATGTATTTCTAACATTCTACCACTTGGACAATATAATCAAACCACCATACTAATCTCTATCATCCAAAAGCAATCAAATGAACCATATGCAATATCATATCGACAGGATATATATATACTACACATGATTCGGCCCTGGAGATGTTCCAATACCACAATAAAACAACATGCGTGCAGTGCGATCAACATATATATGTCAAAATTAACAAAGATGACTACAAACATCATTATGCATGTCTCATATAAAAAATCATAAACAATCCATACAAAGTGCCAACATTTTCAATACAACATAGCAAACTCTCACTAATCTTATTCAGCTAGGCTCCTAACAATCCCATGCGGGAGACGTGTTCTGCAAACACACATATAGGTAAGCCTTTTGTGAGTGGATCTGCTAACATGCTAGTCAGAGGCGATACTCAACAAAGGATGAGGGATTCAACGACTTGCTCTTTAACAAAATAGTACTTTATATCAATATGCTTTGAGCGAGAAGTACTCCTAGTGTTCTTAAAGAAAGCTACAGCTACAGAATTATCACAATACAATTTCAGCAGACTCGAAATAGAGTCTACAATACTCAATGCTGAAATAAAATTTCATAACCATATCGATTGACAAGCTGCCTCATAACACGCCATATACTCTGCCTCCATGGTAGAGGACGCTGTGAGTGTCTGTTTGACACTTTTCCATGATATAGCTCCTCCAACCATCATAAAGATGTAGCCTGAAGTGGACTTTTTATCATCCACACATCTTGCATAATCAGCATCACTAAACCCAACTATATCAAGAGTGTCAGCTCGTCGATAAGTCAACATATAATCTTTGGTACCCTGAAGATACCTCATGACTTTCTTAGCCGCTTTCCAATGGCTAAGACTAGGATCACTCAAGTATCTTCCCAACACACCGACAACAAAAGCAATATCAGGGCGTGTACATACTTGAGCATACATCAGGCTACCGACAAGTGACGCATAAGGAACGACCTTCATTTCATCTCTCTCTTTATTATTTTGTGGACATTTGGCCTTTGAGAATTTCACCTTTCTCTATTGGTGCCTTTCCAGGAGAACAAGAATGCATGTTGAATCTTTTGTCACCTTTCTCTATTGGTGCCTTTCCAGGAGAACAAGAATGCATGTTGAATCTTTTCAAGATTCGATCAATGTAAGTCTTTTGAGACAATCGAAGGATCCCATTAACTCTATCTCGAAGAATCTGAATTTCGAGTACATAAGAAGCCTCACCAAGATCCTTCATATCAAAATGACTAAACAACAGTTGTTTTGTCTCAAACAATAGATTAGTGTCATTAGAAGCAAGTAGGATGTCATCAACATACAACACCAAAAAAATGAAACTGCTCCCACTGAACTTCATATATATACATTGATCAACTTCGTTCTCCTTAAAGCCATTTGCAATGACAATCATGTCAAACTTGAGATACCACTGTCTTGATGCTTGCTTTAACCCATAAATAGATTTCTTGAGTTTGCAAACCATGTGTTATTTACCAGTCATCTCAAAACCAACTGGTTGCGTCATATAGACATCCTCATACAGATCTCCATTCAAGAAGGCAGTCCTCACATCCATTTGCTTGAGTTCCAAGTCAAAATGAGTAACTATAGCCATAATGATTCGTAATGAATCTTTTGTTGAAACTGGTGAGAACGTTTCTTTGAAATCAATCCTTTCTCTCTGGCTATAACCTTTAGTTACAAGTCTGGCTTTATACCTTTCTACTTGCCCACTTGAGTCATGTTTGATTTTGTAAACCCATTTACACCCAATAGGTTTACAACCTTTGGGTAGGTTAACCAAATCCCAAACTTCATTTTGTGACATCGAACTCATCTCATCTTCCATTGCATTCATCCATAACACAGATTGAGGACTGTTCATAGCTTCTTGAAAACTGACTGGTTCGGTATTGCCTCCCACATCAAACTCATGTTCCTGCAAATAAACAATGTAATCATCAGGAATGGCAGGTCTACGTATTCTTTGTGATCTCCTGATAACAACTTCATCATTCCCAGTATCAGTGACTTCATCCTGTGCTTGATTCTGAAGTTCATCATGAGACTCTACTGGAATCTGTTCAATCACAGGATTATCAGTAGGAATTGAAGTAACAGGTACAGGGACTATAATGCGTTCTTCTCTGAATAAAATTTCTCTTGACCCTTGACTAGAGTCAAAATCATCTTCAAAATAGACAGCTCTATCTGATTCTATAATTCTGGTTATGTGAGATGGGCAATAAAATCTGGAACCTCTTGATCCGATGGTGTAGCCTACAAAGTAGCCACTAAGAGTTTTCGGATCAAGTTTCTTAGATTGTGGATTATAGGGCCTCACTTCTGCTTTGCATCCCCAAACATGAAAATGGAGCAAGCTTGGTTTCTTGCCTGACCATAACTTATATGGAGTCTTTGGAACTGATTTGCTAGGTACTTGATTCAAGATATAAGCTGATGTCTTCAATGCTTCACCCCACAAAAATTCAGGCAAACTAGAAGGAATCAACAGACATCGTAACATATCAAGAAGTGTGTGATTTCTTCTCTCAGCGATTCCATTCTGTTGGGGCATCCCTGGCATTGTATATCTTGCGTCAATACCACACTCTTGCAAGTATCTAGCAAAAGGCCCTGGATTCCTCCCACTCTCATCATAATGCCCATAATACTCTCCACCTCTATCAGAATTAACTACCTTGATTTTCTTCCCCTTTTGAAGCTCCACATTCGCCTTGAAAATCTTAAATGCTTCTAAAGATTCAGATTTTTCACGAAGGAGCTCCACATGATCATACCTGAAAAAATCATCAATGAAAGTGATGAAATATTTATAACCACCCATGGCAGGTGGAATAAATGGTCCACATATATCAGTATGAATCAACTGTAATACTTCTGAACTCCTATCTGTCTTGCTTTTTCTAACCTTGGCAGTCAACTTCCCTTTAATGCAGTTTATACAGTCAGTGAAATCTGAAAAATCAAGATCCTGTAACACACCATCCTTTACCAATCTCTCCATTCTGTCTCTAGAAATATGACTTAAACGTTTGTGCCACAACATAGAAGATCTCAAATCCAATCTCATACGTTTGGAACCAACAACAGCATTAAGAGAAGAGGAAGAAGCAACAGTAACACAATCATTCAACTCAAGTTTGTATAAATTTTCACATAAAATTCCATGTCCCACCAAAAGAGAGTCACGATACAAAGTCAATTTTCCAATTCCAAAAAGAAGACTATAACCCAGTCTATCCAAAACAGATACAGAAATCAAATTCCTCCTAATAGAGGGTAAATAAGCGACATCATGCAATACCAAAAAATGCCCTGTATTTAATTGCAATTCAATTGTCCCAAAAAATTCAACTTTAACTTTTGTATTGTCTCCCATGCATACATGCTGCTCAGATCTAGTCGGCCTTCTTCGACTTGTCAATTTCTGCAAGGAATTTGTAACATGAATGGTTGTCCCAGTATCTAACCACCAAGTATTTAAGGGAACATCAATAACATTTGACTCTAAACAAACCATCACAAGACAGTTACCTTTCTTCTCTAAATGAGATTTGAGTTTCCGACAATCAGCTTTCTTGTGCCCAAAAATCTTACAAAAGTTGCACTTCCCTTTAAAGAGCTTGTTCTTCTGATTAGCAGAAGATGTACCCGCCTGTCCACTTCCTTTAGCACCGACAACTTTCTTCTTAACAATCTTGTGATCATCTGAGCTAGTAAAAGTGAACTTTCTCTTTTGATGATTGTCATGTTCTGTCACCATAGAGATGCTTCTTGCCCTTCCCTTTTTCATATCATCCTCTTCCTTAGCAAGAATAGCAGTCATCTCCTCAACAGTCTATTGCTCTTTCTGAGCATTATAACTAAATCTAATTGAGTCAAATTTAGAGGGAAGAGTCCCCATCACAAACCATACCATGTAGTCCTCACCAAGGTCCATATCCATAACTTTCAGCTTATGATAGCAACCCATAAGCTTGTCGATGTGAGCCCTAATATCACTAGAACCATCATAAATGGTGTGATGAAGCATATTTAAGTACTCATTCTTCTCATTCTTTGAGAACTTCATGTACTTCTTCTTAATAGCAGCAAGAAAATCTTTTGCATTGTCAGCCTCGGGAATACTATCACGAATGGATTCTTCCATGTGATATCTCATAATCATTAAGCAGCATCGATTAGAGTACTCCCACTCTTCATAAGATTTTCTATCCTTCTCATTAGCATCATCAGCAAGTTTCTGTGGTGGATCTATTCTCAAGGCCAAGTTCATTCGCATGATTGCCAAATTCATCATGAGAGATTCAACCCACTGCTTATGGTTCGTTCCATTCAACATCATGATAGCAGAGGCTCTTGGATTGCTCAAAACTGAATGAGAATCAAGAGCAATCACTACGATATACATGTTAAAACATAATCATGCAATTCGTGCTCTTTTCCTCAAAATCAACTAGAACATTCATGCTAGAGTTCCTTATAACTCATTCACAGGTAAGAACAATTTATTAAAATATCACAACCAAAATCATCAATATACTATCGAAAGGATAGAAAAATTGTGCGGTTCATAATATTTTAATAAAATTTCCACCATATTAAGCATCTCACTAAGCAATAATTATCGACAGGACAATTAATTACTTGTATGGATCTTAACGTCATTTTAGAGGAAAAACACAATTTTAAATATCTGTTAATATTTAAATAAATTCCTCATTATAAATAGTTTCACATGCTCAATTCTACGACGGGTAAAAATAAGCATTAACTATTGTGAACAAAAATATGTTTATGCCAAGATTAAAACAACTGAAATTAGCATATAAACTTACTAACTAATTTCATGCATAAACATATTGGAAAAATCAGAAATAAAATTTGGAGCAAAACACACACAAAAAATGTCCAGAAAAATAGTCTGAATTTTTTTTTTTGGTTAAATTTAAAAAAAATAATAAAATAAATTTTTTTTATTAAGTCAGGTTGAGGCCCTCGGGTCTGGCCGGTTCGGCCCACTCGGGTTGGACACGGCCTTGGGTCGGCGGCATACACGCGCCCCAGTGGTCGATTTGTGGATGGGTCGTGGTGCGGTGGGTGACCACGCGACCCCCACACCGCACACGGACGACACCGTATGCGTCGTCCCTTACCTCTAGCCGGGTCGGTGGGGCGACTCGCGGACCCGCCGATCCGACCCGGTCGTAACTCCCTCCTTCGACCTTCTTTTCCGACGATTCTTGCGGCGTTTTCTTCCATTTTTCACGATCTATGGATATATCATATCCATTTCAGCTATGTGCTCCAAAAAATGAAAGCAACAAACCCATTTCGGCCATGGATAAAACACAAAAAATTCACCCAAAAATCGTGATTCTTGCTCCAAAACAGAGGTAAAACACAACAACAATAGCCAAGCAACGCTTCTGAACCATGAATACATCATTTCGAAGTGGTTTAGCCGAAAACGATTTCAACCGAAAGAGGTATAAAAACAACCGAAAATGAAGCTCTAAAATCAAATGATCTGGCTCTGATACCAATTGCTAAAATCAATTCTGCATTAAATCACCAAGATCCATTTTATTTAGAGCATAACAAGATTCAAGAAACATACCTCCAACACTTGGAATTGGGATTGTCATCTTCTCCATGTTTCTTCAAACCTATCAAAGAGAGAAAATACAAACCTTGCAAGAGAGAGTAATGGTAGAACACCCACACACTTTTCTTCCACACCCAATACACACTATGTATATCTCTATACTTAACAATTGCACCTTATGTCATATATATGACATGTTCTACCCTAAGAGGTAGAATAGGCTAATTGTCTCATTAGTAATTGGATGAAATAAACTATAGTTTAATGGGCCAACTTATAGTAATTAGGGTACCACCATGTGCCTCAAATGTAATTAGCAAATTAGCCATCTCATTATGGTTATTAAATATACATTAGACAATTCAATTGTGATTAGACATATGAAATTAAGTTGTAATTACATTAGTTCACTAACATGTATTTCTAACAGAAACTTATTTTAATATTTGATAGAAAATTAATACAAGTCTTTTCGTCTCCTTCAACTGTTCGTCGCAACTTGTTGCTGCCAATCGCCATTGCCACCGCACGCCCTTTCGTCATAGGCACCGGACTCTCCGCTCGTTGCTGTCCAGAAACTACCCAATATCCAACTACCCAAAATAACACCGCCAATTATCACCGCCCTTCTTTAGTTATAGCTTATCCAAGAGAAATTGATATTAATACTTCATGTCCGAGATCTTCAAGAAGTGTAGATGTTAAATTTTTGAATACTTTGACGTTTCTTTTTCTTCGTTTGAATCTTTTTTTAATCTGTTAAACAAGCTTTGGAGATCCGAAGCTTAAGATTTCTAGTGGTTAGTGAAAAATTGAACCATTGATTCAATTCTTTGATGGGTGGGAGTTCTTCGTGAAAATGGACTTTTGCTAGGATTGTATGCACAATAGCTGAAGAATTTGAAACCTTGGAGTACTATGTGATCCCTAATTTTAAACTATAATTCTATGAAATCTTTTACGTAAAATAATACAAATTAAGTGAGCAACCTTTGAAGGTAAGAAGTTATAATTGATGGGTAGACTTCTTGGCCCTGCTTTTCGTTTTAAATTTAGGAGGATGAAAGAAGTTATAATTGATGGGTAGACTTCTTGATCCTGCTTATCACTTTAAATTTACGAGGATATTTTATTTGCTAATTTCTTACCCACTAAGACGTTGTCCAATTGGCGAAAGACTTTGGGTTGGATAATCCCCCACTTAATGTTAATGCCTTTATCTTTGGGGTAACTTTCCAATTTCCACTTGTAATTTATTAATTTATAACCCTCGTTCTCCTTTCCATTTGGTAACATCACCGAGGTTTCACGGTTATATTCATACTCGGCAGCGGAGAGCAAAATTGCGACTAGTACATGATCGAATATTAACTAGAAACCTAAAAAGTAAATTAAATCTACAATTATTTATTACCACAAAATTTTATGAAATGAATCTTAGTATTTTTAACAAGTTCTAAAATTTATTAAAATCAAATTTAAAATTCATAAATAACTGTTTTTTTGGATGTCCATTGCAATCTTTCATCTTAAGCTCTGTTTGGTTTGAGGGTTAATAATAGAATGGGATGGAACGTAATATACTTCCATCGTTTGTTTGAAAGTTTCATAATGGAATGGAATGGACTGGGATGGAAGCGGAGGGTTTCATGTTACATTCCCTTCCATCTTAAACAATGAAAATAAGAAACCTCCGATTTGGGAGGTTTAGGATGGAACGTAAACTAATAAATACATAATATCTAATATACCCTCAATAATTTTTCTTAATATCAACTCTAACCGAATCATAATATTAATATATTAAATAGAATATAATAATTATTAATATAATAAATTTTATTAAATAATTAATAATAATATTTTATATTATTAATAATAAATTATATATATTTAATAATAAAATATGAAATTTTATATTTAAAATTTATTTTTTATTTTATTTATATAAAATATCTAAAACAATTAAATAATAATTTTATATATTTTCTATTTTCATTAATAAAAATATATTAAAAATTATTCTTGTTTGTATATATTTCTATATAAATAAAATAAAAATAAATTATTTTAAATATAAATGAAAATTTGATATAATATAATTTATTAAATAATTAATAATAATAATTTTATATAATTAATAATAAATTGTATATAATTAAAAATAAATAAAATTTTATTAATGAAAATAGAAAATATATTTAAAAATTATTCTTTAATTGTTTGTATATATTTCTATATAAATGAAAATAAAATAAATTATTTTTATATATAAATAACATAGAATAGAATAAAATAAAATAAAATATTAAATAATTATTAATAATATTTTATATAATTAATAATAAATTGTATACAGTTAATAATAAATTTAATTAAAAATTTATTAATGAAAATAGAAAATATGTAAAAAATATTCTTTAATTGTTTGTATATATTTTAATATAAATAAATTATTTTAATATAAATAACATAAAATAAAATAAAATATATTAAATAATTAATAATAATATTTTTATATAATTAACAATAAAATAATAAACCTCCTGTAACAATTATTTTAATATAAGGGTATAAAAGTCATTTATTATATATTCTATTCCATTCCATTTATCTTCCAAACAATATTTCACTATATTACATTATGAACCCTTCCATCCTTCCCAAATTCCATTATAAACCATTCTATTCCCTTTCATTCTATTACATACCATTGTATTAATTAACATCCAACCAAACAGAGCCTTAGTAAAAGTTGATCCGGGATTGAGACATTAATAAAATCAGTAGCAGGTGGTTAAGTTAGATTAAAAAAAGCTGTTCTAAGGATTTTAATGTGAAAGTTGGGATAACTTTATTCAATTACTATTCATCTTTTCTCTAATAAAACAAACACACGTAAGAGGGAAGTAAATTATGTGTGATTTAAAAAAAAAATACAAGTTATTTTCAGTTCAAAAATAAATGACGAGAGCATGTCTATAATTAAAATAGTAGGAGTTTGTTGTGAGATAAGATCCTATTTAAATGGAAAGAGTCTCTTAAACGATAAAAAAAAACTCATTAAACTACAGGAGCTTACTAAATGAAAACAATTTATAACAAAAGATACATGTTAAACTGAAAAGATCCTCTTGTAAGTTGAAAACAAAAGGAGCATGTTATAAAGTGAAGGAGTTTCTTGCTAAAATAAACACACACACACAATATAATGTAAAAATTTAAAAGTCAAGAGAAGAGAGAGAAGGACTCTGTTAATTTATACTAGTTTGACTTTTAACCCAAGCCTACGTCCAGTCTCCAAGTATCTAACTTGAGTATCTTACGATAAAAATCAAGTAGTAATTTGAAGAGCCTCTTTAAACTCACGAGTATATATTTTTCAAGGTTCTCTAACTCTTTTACACTCGAAGTGTATAACAAGCTTTTAAAAGCTCACATAAAAATAAAATGTAAAATCAAAAGTAAGTTTTCAAATAAGTTTTCAAATAACAATTTCTCTCTTGATAGAGTGATTTCACTTTCTAAAACATAATAAGAATAATATGAATATCAAGAATATGAAAACTGCTCAAATGTTTTGAAAGTCTAAGTATATTCGTTTCTTCACAAGTATTGCTGCTTTTCTTTAAATAGTCAATTTTTTCAACTAACCTTTGCTTCATCTTGCAACTTTAGTCAACTGGATAATTTTAAATCTTAATAATTTCAATGTCATTTTTGCAAAATTTTTCCAGTAATCACTCGATTAATATATGACCTTTATAATTTATAGGATCCTTTCACTAAACCATTTCTAATAAGGTAAATTAAGTAAAAAAATTCCTGTAAGAAAGAAAGCGTATTTCTTATAATTTTATTTCCTTTAAAAAATTAAACTGTTAATTATACAAGAAAATAAATTCAATTTAAAATTTAAAATATTATTAAGTTATCATCAAAATTATTAATAATAAACCTTACGCTAGCATCTTCTACTGAAAACTATAAATAAAGGCTTACTTAGTACCAGACCTTCCCGTATCCTATAATCACTTCAAGTTTGAAGGTAAAGTCTTCCAACTGTCCTTCACATTTCTTCAATCGATCGCAAAAGCATATTTGTTGAATCTTTTATGTAGATTTCTTCATAATTAATTCATCTTGAAAAAGTGTTAGGAGACAGTTTTGTTCATGCACATGCGTTTTAGTTGCTTACTGCTGTGATCACTAAACCTTCTTCCTCGTTGATAGTAATTTTTATCTTGCGTTCTTTTCAGGATATACAAGCGACTAGGTGGCAATCGATTTGTCCAGAGCAGAAACTTGAGATAGCATAAGATACCTATGGCAAGCAAAACCACAAATGCATATTTGGTTCTGTTAATGATCATCTTCATGATGCTTGGGACCATGTCAGAGCCAGAGGACAAACGAAGTGGAAGGAAGAAGCTTGACAGTCGTCACCTTTTAGGAGAACTAGGCTATACTAAGACCAGATTAGCTTATTTTCGCCGTCTTGAAGAGAGTTACCGTCCCACCCAGAGAGCACCCTCAGGACCAGGTAATCATGGTCCTAAAGACAAGCCAGACCATGGAAAGAATCCCCCTGATTAACTTGATAATTCTCAGTCACCCATGTTCAAGTGTCCTTATTAGCTTACTATACCCCATTAATAGTGTGCTGCTGTTATTTTGTTTAATAATAAAATGGGGGACTTCATATATATCTATTTTCTTCTTGTTCTTACTCTTTTCCTTACAACTTTAATCTTTTGAATTTGCAAAATTAGTCCATTTGTATATCATGCCAATGAATCTTCGGAAAGATTATGTAAGAAACTAAAGAAGCATGCTAAATTAGCAATTAGTCTCGAACTACATAATCGGGTTCATAAGGTTTTCTTTGTGTTCATAAGGGTTATTCCATTGAGTAGAGATAAATGTATGTACTGAAAATAAGATCAAAGTATCACAAATGAAAACAATCACCAATTTTAAGAAAACTACAAATTGAATAGTTTGATAAAAAAAGTTTATATACATGTATATAGGATTATATAACATCTTATCAGCCTTTTAACAAAATCTTGAATATTTTAAGTAATTACTATGGAATAATATTCATTCAAATTGAGCAAGTTTCTATTAAATTTTATGCTTTTACGCCTAGTAAGAAAACAGCAAAAGAATTTATCAAAAAATTGAAATTACGTCCGTAAGCTAATTAAAAGCAAAATAAACTCTTAGTTTATATAAAATGAAAATTTATAATTTATCATCTTAATGATTTAAGTTGAAATAAAATTTGAGAAAGAGATCTTTTGATAAAATAATCAAAATATGAACTTTCATTTTCATTTAAGTAATTTTAAAATTGAAGTTTAAAATATCTTCAATTTTAATTTTTAAAAAATCATGTTTTGAGTTTCCTAACAAAACTAACAGAAAAGTTGACATCTCAAAATGATGACATATATATATTTTTTTTGAAGTGTAATTTTACTTTTGTTATTAACTGACTCGGATCCAAATTCCACAGTTCCCATCGCCGGAACCCAAACTTAATTAACCCAAAACCAAATAAAAGTGTTTATGGTCTATGAAAGAAAATTTCAAAGATCAGTCTTAGTTTTCTCTATAAAATTCACATGCCTTCAGTGCTTTGATCTTTGTTAGTGGGTTATTTGATGTTTGGGTAGTTGGCTGAGTTGGGTTGACAACACGAGGTTGTAAGAATGAAGTCTTCCGAAATCATAATTCAAAAATTAATCAAAATTATGGATCCTTCTATACTAAAATCATTTTTGAGTATCTGTCTCCTCTATTTTGTAATTTTATTGCTTTAATTAGCACCTTGTACATGTTGCTAAAATGAATATTGCTAATATATTTTTGACGCATCTTAGAAGACATTTTTCTTTCTTTTATCTTGTAGCTGCTTTACTATTTTTCAGTTAAGAGTTAAGGTTAACGGGGGATTCAAGTTAATTAGGGTTATAATTAGGTTAGATTCAAAGTTAATCATCTAATTAACACTTTTTGCTTGAAAATTTGAAGTCTAGAAATTACAATTTCTACAGTGTACACACATAAGTTCATGCTAGACTATTTTTAAAATTCAATTTAATTCCAATAAGCAATATTTTATTATCCTAATCTTCTTGATTCATCTTTAATTATTGTTGAAAGGACGATAAAGGCCCAACCCTTTCTTTAGTCAAATAATAGCTTTAACCCTTATCAGAAAAAAATAATACTGGATATATTAAGATAAGATTATGGAAGATTTTAGTGATAAAATCATATAAATTTATTATACATCACATATTCTCCATTATAATTTTAATTTGAAATACAACAAAAATAATTTTGTAAGTTTTGTACACAACTATAAGATTTGGACATTAGAAGAAAGCAACATATATTGAAAATACTTATCCTACTGACAAATTAGTATAGTTAATAACATTCATTTTAAAATGTGGTAATAGGAAAGTTATAAAAAAAAGGACATAGAAGTGAACAAAAAACTTTACTTATTATATATCTTGTTTTGTAAATAGTTGAAAAGAAAAATGGACGCGGTGATTTTATTAATTAACGCACTTGAATACTTGATACATAAGTTACACAAAATAAGCTATGGTTTTTGGCTTTTCTGTCTATTGTCTTCTCACCCTCTGTCTCTTTAAATCGAGCTTTTTCTTGGATTACTAATAAGGCAAAGGTATTTTACTCTAGTGTAATCTCTCTGTCTCTCCGCGGGTGGTTACAAATTCTCTATTTACTGCCTATAAATCATAACCTTGTTTGCTTCCAGTTCCTAAACGTCCCACAATCCAATGAACTAACCATTCCACAGAAAAGATTTACAGAGAAGACAATTAACCTATAATCCCCAATTATTTCCCAATAAATTCACTATTTCTGAACTAAAAATCTTTGTTAAAACCTTAATAAATTCAACGTATTTGAGTTAGATTCCTAAATCAGCAGAAAATAAGTCACAAAATGTTACAAAAACGAAATAAAGAAGAAAGATGAAAGTAAAATGAAGAAGAAGAATCCAATAGAAATTGATATTAATACTTCATGTCCGAGATCTTCAAGAATTGTGTAACCTTTCTAACATGAAAAATTTTATCATGTAAATTTAAACACATAAATTGTAGGATCTTATAATCTAATAAATTTTCACAAGTATTTCTAATAAGATATTCTTAGATTTTGTTCTCTCTCTTCGCTTTTGTTTTGTTATTTTCCATATATTGTCTGATGAAGAGATATGTGGAAGAAAAAAAACTTAGTAGATAGAGAGAGATGAAATAATTATCAGTTTAAAATTCAAACGACATCTCTTATTTTTACATATATTAATTAAACATAATATCTCTTATTCAAATAACTAATGCGATTTAATATACTTAAATGATTAAACCAAAATATATGGTCACAAAATGAAATTATCTAACAAATTGTAGATAAATTTTATATTAATTTGTGAATACTTTGGCTTTTCTTTTTCTTCATTTGAATGTTACTTTTATCGGTTAAACAAGCTTTGGATATCGAAGCTTAAGATTTCTAGTGGTTAGTGAAAAATTGAACGATTGATTCAATTCTTTGATGGGTGGGAGTTCTTCGTGAAAATGGACTTTTGCTAGGATTGTATGCACAATAGCTGAAGAATTTGGAACCTTGGAGTACTATGTGATCCCTAATTTTAAACTATAATTCTATGAAATCTTTTACGTAAAATAATACAAATTAAGTACGCAACCTTTGAAGCAAAGAAGTTATAATTGATGGGTAGACTTCTTGGCCCTGCTTTTCACTTTAAATTTTGGAGGATGAAAGAAGTTATAATTGATGGGTAGACTTCTTGATCCTGCTTATCACTTTAAATTTAGGAGAATATTTTATTTGCTAATTTCTTACCCCACTAAGACGTTGTCCAATTGACGAAAGACTTTGGGTTGGATAATCCCCCACTTAATGTTAATGCCTTTATCTTTGGGGTAACTTTCCAATTTCCACTTGTAATTTATTAATTTATAACCCTCGTTCTCCTTTCCATTTGGAGACTTCGCCGAGGTTTCACGGTTATATTCAAACTTGGCGGCGGATAGAAAAATTGCGACTAGTACATGATCGAATATTAACTAGAAACCTAATAAGTAATTTAAATCTACAATTATTTATTACCACAAAATTTTATGAAATGAATCTTAGTATTTTTAACAAGTTCTAAATTTTATTAAAATCAAGTTTAAAATTCATAATTAAGTGATTTTTGGATGTCCATTACAATCTTTCACTACAAGAAAATTAGTTATTACTGACAAAAGGTTACCGACGGAAGGGAAACTGTAGCAAGTTATCGACGGAAAATGATTTTTCGTTGGTAATATTGTTGGGAAAGATTAAATTTTGCGACGGTAAAAGTATCCATCGGTAAAAATATAGGAAATTATCTCAACAAATTTTCCGATGGAATATAGCGATAGTACAAGATTCCTGTTGGTAAAGGAGGTGGGAATGCTTGACGGAATAAAAAAGTTTTGGGTTTACTGACGGAAATGTTTTCGTCAATAAATTCCATTGGTAAATTTTAAAGTAAACATGATCGTTTCTTTCAGCTTCAGCGTTTTTAATATAATGAAAACGATTTTGTTTAGTTTAATAGCAAATGATGTTGTTTTCCTATGCATTTAGCCTAGCCGAAGACCCCCTCCCTCTCCCCTGTGTTTTCGTTTTCATTTTTTGTCGTCAATTCCTTCCGTTTCCCTGTAGTTGAGTCGTCTTCTGCTCGTTGGTGTGTGTGTTAGTTTGTCTTCCCCGACCATTGTCATTGTGTCCTTGGGAAAAAGTAAGTCATTCAGTATTTGTTCTCTATGATTTTTTGTATAACCTGTGTTGGAATATATGTTCGAACCTAGGAGTTTTTGTGGTGTTTTTTGTGTTTGTTTTGGATTGTCTATGATGTGTTTGTGTTTGTGTTTTCAATGTTCTGGAAAAGGTTGAGGAAGGAAAAAGACATGATTTGCTTAAGTTAATTGGAATGAATATGTTATGCCTTTAAAGTGTTCGACAAAAGTTCTGAGTAGATTCTTTAATGATTTTCTCCTTGTTTTAAATGTCTATGGCTATTAAGGTTATTGCTTCTTCTCACAAACCTGATTTAATGACTTGCTTTATCGGGATTGATGTTGAGAAAATCAATTATGTGAGTTCAAACAATAATGAAAATGACGAACTAATCGGTAGGATGAGTGTAATACGTGCTTAAGTTGTTCTATACAATATTCTTATATAGTTGCGGCAATGGGATATTATTCAAAGTATTCTTTGATGCTGATGTTGTTTATGTTATTAATTTTTGTTCAGTCGTATCGGGGCACATAAAGTCCTTTTACTATTTATAATCATTAGACCTCAAGAACACTCATCTATTCCATACTAGTTATCACTGTTTTGGATGAATTCACATTATTATTATTTCTCCTGTGGTTATATAAATATGTAATGGGACTGTAATCTGCTATAGCATCCATGAGAATTCTAACGGCTGCATCAGGTTCTATATTTTATAGTTTATATTGTAACATGAGATATATTTTTTGGTCATCTACTTACCTACGCGTAGAGGTTAAAGACAAATGAAGGCTAATGTTTCATGAGGGTTATTTTCAAGGATTTGAGTTATAATTGTGAATTATTTGATCTGGAATTTCTTGTGTATATTCAGTATTGAAGGTTACAATATATATAGTTGTACAACTGCACTATTTTAGGAGTTAACATTTCAAAATACAAAAATATTTGATTGCTACTAATTTACAGGAATCGATTGAATGACTTTGAATTGCTTAAGCTGGAATGGATGGAAATCCTGCTGGTTTGGATGAAAGAAAATCCTGCTGGCTTGAGTGGAATCCCAAGTCATAAGGAGCTGTCAAACCCTACGCCCCCTCCTCCTAAATTGTAGTCATAATGGCGGAAAGTTTGGACTTTAAGTCAAGGAGCCGAGACTTGTGTAAGGGCTTTGTGAGAATGTTGACCAACTGATCTTTGCTAGATGAAATATGGAGACGTTTATGTCTTACCTCATCCCGGATGAAGTGGAAGTCTATCTTGAGACGCTTGGAGCACGAGTGGAAAACAGGATTGGCAACGAGGTATGTGGTAGAAACATTGTCACACAGCAACGTGGAGGCACGAGGAGTTGTATCCGAAGCTCTTTTAACAGCGATTGTAGCCATTTAACTTCTGAGGTTGTGGTTGCAAGGGCTCGATACTCTGCATTTGTACTCGATCGAGCCATTGTATTATGTTTTTTTGAAGACCACGAAATGATATTGGGACCATGATATACAATATAACCTGTTGTGCTTTTTCTATCTCGAAGATTACCTCCCCAATTGACGTCAGAATAGGCCAACAAGTTTGGTGAGTGACCAGGTCAAATAATGAGACCATGATGCATTGTGCCACAAAGATAGCGGAGAATTAGTTTGACGGCTAGCCAATTATTAACCAAAGGGGAGTGCATAAACTGAGATGTTTTATTGACAACCATGGTTAGGTCTAGGCGTGTTAAAGTCAAGTACTACAGGCTTCCCACTATATAGTGGTATAGTTTGGGATCATGAAATGGTTTAGCTTGAGCGTATATATCCTTGGTTTGGGAAGAGGCCAGTGTTGCAATTGTGGAAGCTTTGTGCATCGTTTCACGATATAGTAGGTCTTGCATGTATTTGGTTTACCGAAGATGAATACAGCTCCTTTTTGCCATAACTTCCACTCCTAGGAAGTAAGTCAATGGATCTAAGTCCTTTACTGCAACATAATTAGTGAGACTAGAAATAATATTTTGAAGTAGGACAGGACCTGTTAAAATGAGATCGTCAACATAAACCAATACGTAAGCAACTTGTGAACCATGATTGTAGATGAAAAGTGATGTGTCGGCCTGTGATCCTTTAAAACCAAGTTTCAAAAGTGCATTCATGAGACAATTGTACCAGCATCAAGGTGTCTGTTTTAATCCATATAAGGATTGTTTAAGAGCATAAACATGATTAGGAAAATTGCGATCAGGGAATCCTTGTGGCTGCTCCATAAAAGCATTGGAGACGTCAAGTTGACGTATAGGCCATTGGGAAGTCACAACAATAGATAAAATGAGACAGATTGTTGCCGGCTTAATAACTGGGCTGAAAGTCTCGACGTAATCAATACCTAGTCTTTGGTGAAATCCTTTAGCGATCAATTTTTCTGTCCAGTTTATCCATTTGCATCTTATTTGATTTGATGCATGCTCTCGAGGAACTAAATCCCATGTACCATTCATCATCAAGGCATCAATCTCCTCTCCCATTGCCTTTCTCCACACTTGATGTTTGGCGGCTTCTGTATAATTCGGTGGTGCCATAGTGGTGTATGTGTTGTGTGGGCTTTTGGTTTTAAGGATCCTATTTTTGACTTAGTGACCATTGGATGAGTGCTGGTACTTGGTGGGTTATAGGATGAGAGGTCGAAATTTAGTGAAATTTGTGGTTGACTTGTTAGTACTAATTATGGTACGGGATCAAGTGAGACAGGTGGGCATACAACATTTGTTTGGTTGCGGACGATAGGTGTTGTGGAATTTATGATTGGAGGATTGGATGGAATGACAGGTGACGTTGTGATAGGATTTATATGTGGAGCTATTGTGGGTTACTGAGCGACAGGACTTGGACCGACTGGTGGTAGTGTTTGGGCGATTGGTTTTGGTAATGATTGTATAGTGGGGAAGGTAGGAACTATTAGGATAGCGGGCCCTTGATCAATGCTCTTGAATGGGAAAACCTGCTCATCAAATAAAACATGGCATGAGTAAAAATTTTTTGCAAGTACTCAAGGACATACATTTATAACCTTTATATAAAGTACTATATTAAAAAAAATATCATACGGAGTGGAACGAGCTTCTAATTTATTTTTGGTATAAGGCTTAAGCCAAGGAAAACAAAGACATCTAGAAACACGAAAAAAGTTGTATTCCAGGCTTCGATGAAACAAATTTTCAAATGGTGTAAGATGATTGAGTTTAGGTCTGGGTAACCTGTTAATGGAATAGATAGCTGCAGAAAATGCAAGATCCCAATATTTGTGTGGTACAGCAGAGTGATACAAAAGAGCTCTTCCGGTTTCAATAATGTGACGATGTTTGCGCTCAGCACAACCATTTTGTTCAGGCATGTGCAGGCACGAACTTCATTGAATAATGACATTAGTAGGTAGGTATTTTTTTTAAAGCTTGAAATTCCCCAACCTAGTCTTATTGGAATTGTTTAATAGGAAGGCCAAAATATTTTTCAACAACTGCCCGGAATTTAACAAAGGAATTAAAAACTTCATATTTATGCTTGAGAAAATAAATCCATGTAAATTTGCTAAAGTAATAAAAAAGATAACATAGTACTGATAACCATCAATAGTAGGAATAGGAGCAGGTCCCCATAAATTGGAGCATATAAGTTCTAGTGGTGATTTTGCTTCATATGATGAGGATTCTTAAAAGAGTAACTTATGGGTTTTGCTTACAGAACAAGTTTCATATAAAGAGTGCATAGACTTGGTAGATACTGATAAATTATGTTGTTAAAGAATTTTATTAATGGTTGGGTAGGAACCATGGCCAATTCTATTGTGCCAATCTTGACAAGTGACCGGATGACAAGAAGGAGGGCATGTGGTGTTAGACATGGGATTGAGGGCATAGAGACCATCCTTAATCTCTCCCTTGTGGAGGTGACGCCCCGTTGGGATATCCTTAATGACAAGACAATCAGGGAAAAATTCAAGTGAGACGTTATTTGATTTAGAAAATTTACTAACAGATAAAAGACTAGTGTTAGAGGAGGGAACATAGATAATATGACCAAGAGAGAATTGATTTTTATTGAGAAGTAAAGTATTGGAACGGATGTGAGAAATTGGAATGCCTTTACCATTGCTTAAGGTTACTTTCTCTGTGCTCAAGTACTCTGAGTGTAATCCAAGGTTTTCCAGATCAGGAGTCAAATGATGAATGGCACTGTTATCCACAATCCATTGGTTGGGTGAATTAGGGGAGGTGGAGAATCGAAAATTTGTTGGTTTGGGTTTGTTTTGGTTGGGTTGACTGTATTTGGGGCTCGGGCATTTGTTGGATGTGTGTCCTACATCGTTGCAGTTGAAACAAATGGGGTTGAATGCGTTGGAAGAATTAGCTGCATGAGGAGAGTTGCTGGTATCCAACTTGTTGGTATCGATAATCTGAGGCATCAAGACCTCTAGTAAGTTGAATCCTTTGAAGTTGCCATTCCATTGTGCTTAGTTCATCAAGGAAAGAACTTTAGAGTTAAGAGGAATCCTGTTCAGGAGATTGGATAATTTAGTCCTTTGAATGAGAGGACTATGAGCAATCCAATTATTAAACCATACCCAAATATTGTTTCCATTGCTAGACAGTTTCCAAAAGCTTTCATTACTAAGATATGTTTCATATAACCATTTCACCCAAGTAGCATGTTTATCAACGAATAGCCTCTAAATCCTTTTACACAGAAGCACTTTTTGCATAAGAGATATAGAGATAATTCCCAGGCCCCCTTACCTTTTAGGGATGGTCACTTCACTCCATTTGACTTTAGCTTTCTTAGAGTTTTCATAATTCCCAGTCCATAAGAAAGCTTTTATGATGCCATCAATCTCCTTGATGACTTTCTTGGGTAGAATGACGTGTGAGATCTAATAAACATAGAGGTTTCCCATCACATAAATTATCAGAGTAACCCTTGAAACAAGTGATAGAAATACATCTTGCCAAACATTAATACAAGCTTTGAACCGTTCTATGATAGAAATACAATCAGAGTACTTTGGCTTTGCATACGAGATAGGAACTCCTAGGTTCTTAAGAGGAAGATCTTGAAGCTAAAGTTTAGTAATCCTAGAGAGTTCCACCAAGTTCCTTACATCTTTAGAGTAGTATAACTACTTTTATGGACATTTATGCCCATACTAGACCATTTGGAAAGATGCATTAGAAGTTCCTTAAGTAATTGCACTAAGTGGATGTCTAACCCCTAGAGAAGGATCAAGTCATCAACAAACATTAATTGGGTGAGTTTGGAAACCTTACATTTACTATGATTTCAATCCTGAAACTTTGTAAGACAACTTGTTATTACGGGGTGAGAAATCAAACTTTGTAAATCCTTATTTAAGTTTAGTCGATTTGCTTATCAGTTTGACCTGTGATTTTTTCCTCTATATCGGAGGATTTCCTACATAAATCTCAGTGTTAGTTTTTTTAATTAAGTTTCTTATTCTCATACTAATTTATTGATTAAAGTTGAAGAGTATTTTATTTTTGTTGTTGATCTTTAATTGATTTTTTAAAGAGTTGTATTATTGTCTCCCTATAAAAAAACCTAGCATAGTTTGTCAGTCATGAACCACTACAACAAAAACATGCATTTTGCGTCGTCTTCCCAGTAGACGTCGTGAAATGTAGGAGGAATTCGTGACGTGTTCCCAAACGTCACGAAAGGAATCAAGATTCAACGACGTTGTATGTAGATGTCGTGGAAAAACTAAGTGTTTAGCATCGTTTGGTTAGTTAGACGTCGCAAAAAACTTAGCCCGACATTGGGGAGAGTTAGACGTCAGAAAAGGGTAGCTAGAAATCATTCTCTGACCCGTTTGGCCCTCCAGTACAACACGACGTTGTTGTTTTGATTTTCAACTCCCGCCCTCCAAGCCGATGAGACGTCGTCGTGTAACTACTGGTAAATGAAATAAAAGCTAGCTTCATCTCTCTCCCACGTTTAGCTCTCCGTCGTGCCACCTGCCCTCTCCCTCGAGCCACCTTCCCTCTCCCTCGAGCCACCGCCCTTGGAATTGTTGGAGGTTGCTTCACGAGTTGACGTCCTTCTGTCGTCTACAGTCGGAGTGTTGGTTGAGGTAAGTAGTTCAACGATTTTGGTTGCGATTAATGTTGGCTAAATTGTTCTTTATTGAGTCGATTGAAGTGGAGGGTTTATTCTGGGTTTAAGACTGCTTAATCTCTTGGTTTTCTAATTATTTGTAACACAATGCATTTGGTTTGCATTATGATGAATTGATCGATGTTGTTTTTTAGGAAACCAATAACGGGCACATCTTACCACCGGGCTTCTTCATCTCTGTAATTGGAAAGTTAATCCCACTGAGTTGCTTCTTGTTCCCCCTTTGCAAATATCAGTACATATCCAGGTTAGTTGATGGATTAAACTTTTATTTGAGATTAACATTAATTATGTTAATTTTTTTAATCATACTGATTAGAAGGTCATCAAATCAGATCCACAATCTGAATCTTTCATCTATGATGTTGTTTGATAGATTAAGAGGAAAGATCTATAGATTAGATTGAGTCTCATTCATTTCAAACATGTTATTAAGTGTCATTCCTTTTAGTTTGCAATATAAATCTCAAGTTTGGGTTTCCTACTGCCTTAACTAGATGTTATAAGGATGATTATAGCATTCCTAATGTGCCTCCTGAAGTTTCAGCTTGGTCTCTAAGACCTGTTTATAATGGGAATTGGAAAAGCTTTTGAGTGCTAGTTTCACGTTTCTAAGTTTCTACATCAGCTTTATGGCCTTCCATTGGCTTATTCTAGCTTATTTGTACTAGCTCAAGGAAGCCATCTTGTTAAGTGAACATGTTAAAGAACCTGAAAGGCATTCCTTGTATAATTGTATAGGTAAGGTATTGTATATGTATAAATGAGTGATCAGATAATGAATTTTCTCCAAAATGTGCAATGGATACTGAGAATTCATCTATCCAGGCTTGATTCACCACTGTTTGCTTCTTCTTTTGTTAACATCTTGATATTGTTTCCAATTTGTGATTGTACCGTATCCGATGTGATATGCTCAACAATGTATATGCTTTTACAGTAAATAAGTATGTAGCGGCTAAAAGTAATCGAAAAATGGCGATACTTGCAGTTATGATACCTTAGAAGAAATAAAGATGTTAGAGGAATCCAACACGCATCCCTCTATGTTCCAACTAATCTGTATTCCATAAAATGTCGATTTCTTCTTTCTTCTTCTATTTTAATATGTTCATTGTCTTTTGGTTTCCTTCAAACATAGAATAATACTGAAATTAAGAAATATCTAGGTTTACAGAAACTTGTCGCACATTTCAAAACAATTAAGACCTTCTAACTTGATAACAATAAGAGCAGTTCTAACTATACCTAGGATGTAGGACAATAGAAGAATACATGTAAATCACAAACAAGCAATATCAGAAATGAACCAAATCAAATAAGGCTTTACACATCCTAAAAATGAACCAAATCAGATGCATATCTTACTCAATCATTGTATGTTTAAGCATTGATTACAATTTCACCTTTCAATTAGATGCTACAATGATTAAGCATTGATTAGGTAAGTGGTTACTGAAATTTACAATGATTGAGCTTGATATTTACAATATGATTAGGTAAGTGGTTACTGAAATGATACAGAATATGATTAGGTCAGTGATATTTAGAATATGATTAGGTAAGTGATATAAGTTAGGTATGACTAAACATCAATAGCATCAACCATGTAGAGGACTTCATAACCCTTAGAATATGAAATGGTGCCTTAATATTTCGAATATGCTTTTGATTTATGTTTCAGTATTTGACATCAACCCTTGGAATGCTTCTGAAAAATTTGCTTGCTTGTCTTTAGGCTGAGAAATTTTAATAGCTTATTGTTGTTGATCACAAAATAGAAGACTGTTTTGTGCAATTATGGAATCCTAAACCTAATCCTAAACCTGTTTTGTGCAATCTAGAGTGTGTTGAGCAATCAGGAATCCTAAACCCATTCCTCATTTCAGTACACAATCAGGAATCCTAAAACTGTCTTTTGCATCCATGGCAATAGGTAAATATTAACATTAGAGCATGCCAAACAAGAGGAATTAAAAACATTAGAAACATGAGAATCCTTAAGCATTAGAAAATTTCCAAACAAGAGAAATCAACAGCTTCAGTCTCAGCAGTGCTAACTTAGGGTCATGTCCACTTTCTTTCAGCTCTTTTCCATCATTTCCATCTTCAGCTTCAATCTACTTAGCATATATATATATGATAGCCTTTTGCAACTGTAGAACCAAAGAGACTTTCAAATGGTGCACCTATGCCTTTGATTTTAACTGATCTTATGTTCTCTTTACTAATCTTGTGTTCTCATGGTTGATCTTGTGTTCTCATTATTCTTTACTGCTCTTGTGTTCTCTAAGCATGCATATATATTGGCATAACAGATGTATGCAGGTATTAGATTAAAAGAAACAAAAACTATGAATCTGATGCAGATATGCCTATCTTTGAAGTTTAAATGATGACCATTTTTCACATACAATTGAATCTTTATTTGGAAGATGTATGAACACATACACATTAACTAAACAACTAAGCATATCTTCAATTAGAGCTGTGGTTAATTAACATCTATTAACTCCTCCAAGTTTTAATTTTAATGCAATTAGCCTCTATAAAGTCTAGACTTAATTAGCTTACATGTTCTTTTAGTTAAAAACTGTCATTCATAAACTTTTGGACAACAATATGAATCTAAAGTTTACACTTTAATCTCCCATTTATATATGTATGTAGATAATCCTCATTTCAAGTTAATGATAAAATGTATAATACCTTTTGGATGAATTAGAAAGTCACTTATTACACGATTATTTATATGTATTCTTCAATAACTAAATCCTTGCATATTCAACATGAATCTTATTTTGGACTTTAAATAAAATCTCTTGATCATCTTCAAACAAACTTAAGTAATCTTTTGAAATAGTTTAAATCAAGTATTTGTCAAAACACTTTAAAAGGACATTTGAAGTTCAATACTCAAGTAGGTAAACAATTGAAAATATAAGTGGCAGTAAGCACTCCAAAGGCTAAAAAACTTTGAAAACATTCATTTGATGCATTATTACTCAGTTTTCTCCAGAACAGTATACAACAAGATTACTTACTTAGAGTCATAATGAGCCATAAATAGATTACTTATTTCTTCACTGTCTTCTGGAAAATTTTCTTGCTTTTCTTTGGCCCAATAATCTACCTTCATATGCTCACACTTTTTGCAATTGTGGCACTGATATTGTCACTATAAATTATTGATTCATTGCAAACATGCCTTTGATTTGAACTGCTTCCTCAGCCTCATCATACCAGTCAAAATAGGTGCACTGAATAGATAGATGGCAGTGAGCATATAGTTGCAGACTTTATAGGTTATAATAACTTTTACATATTTTATGGGTTTTCTTTTCACTATTATATTTTCAAAACATGATCTATGCATTTCAGTGTTTTCTATGATAGCATATTGGGCTTGAAGATGGTATAACAGTCCTGCAAACTAAACATGATTAGTGATGTACGGACTTGTGTACAACACGTATACACATATAATTTATAATTCTAATTGAACATAATTCCCATTTATTTATGCAATTTTGTAAACTAAGAAAACATAATTCCCATAATTATGCTTCTTTTACCTGAAATACTTAAATGTTAATTGTTTTTACCTCATCTCATATGTAGCATACATGCTTTAGTTCATGTGAAATGGAATGGGATAGGCATAGCAAAAATAGGCTTAGGTAATCTTGCATCATTAATGAAATTGCATCATTAATGTAAACTCAATGACTATCTACATATAGCTGCCAGCTACTTGTATAAATATATGCCAATGACATTTAGTTTCAATTTGTCCTATACATAGCAAACCACTAAATTATCGAGCATGTCAACGAATCATCTGTGGTTGCCTCACTGAAACATGGTAAGATAAAGATGCATTCATTCATAAACAAATTCAGTACTACAATATGAATGAGATATATCTGCCATTTTCTTTCACAACACTTTAAAAGGACATATGAAGTTGAAAACTCAACTATGTAAACAATTGTAAATATAAGTGGCTGTAAGCACTCCAAATGCTAAAAATATAAGTGGCAGTAAGCACTCCAAGAAGGCTAGGTTTGGTACTTATTCCATAAGCATGAAATAAGTACCAAACCTAGCCTTCTTACTATTATATAGTCAATAATAAAGAGTGTGATGTAATTTATTCTAATCTTAACCAAAATACTTATTCATGCTTGATGACAGATACTACTTGCAAGTGTGAGGAGGAGATAGTTGGAGGTGCCATTGGAAAACAAGAACCAGGTATGATAACTTATAATATAAAGTTGCTCGATTGTTAATTGTTATGTTTGCATTCATACTTTAGATATGAGGTTTGCTATATGAGATGCCACATGGTGTTTTCTTGTATTTATGATAAAGTAAGGATCCTGCATTCATACATAAATAGAGAAATGAAATGTCATATTTTGCTTCATTTGTTTTTTGACTTTTTTTATTGCTCTCTCCTTAGTTCTCCGTATAGTTTATGAAATAATAATACAAATTATACATATTAGTATGTGTAGAGCAACGACCTAATTCTTAGATACGTAGGTTAGCAAAAAATTAGTTTTGCTACGTTAACAGTTAGTTGTTCTACAACTTCATTTAGGTACGTATTTAACCTTTCCTCATCCTTCTCTTACTAACATAACATAATGTTTTCATTCTTAGATTGAATTGATAGGCATTTGTTACTCTATGGACAAGAGTTGGATGAACAGTGTTAGGGTTTCTCGTGAATATATTGATGGAGTAAGGATGTTTATGAATTTTGTCACTGGAAAAAAGGGCAAAGAGTGTGACATTTCATGCCCTTGTGTACGTTGTATGAATTGTTATAAGAGATCTCAGACAAATGTGTTTGAACATTTAATGCAATTTAGCATTGACCAATCATACACCCGTTGGGTTTTACATGGTGAAGTGCCAGCATATAGATTTATGCCTAGGGAAGAAAGGCTTGACATTGCAAATGTTGACATAGATGGGACGGACATTGATATTAATGAAGATGATAGCGATGAGGAGGATGATGGGATGCAAGCTTTGCTTGATGATGTGGGTACTTTCGTAAATGATCATCCAATTAATGAAGGCGAAAGGAGTCGTCCTACAGGCATTGAGCATTCTACTATGGGTGGCTTTCATGAATTGTTGAGTAAAGCTGCTAAAGAGTTGTACCCGGGATGTACGAATTATTCAAAGTTGTCTTTTCTAATGAAGTTGCTTCATTTGAAAGTGTACAACAAGTGGAGCAATAAGTCATTTGACATGTTACTTGCTCTGTTGAAGGATGTATTACCGAATGGTAAATCTTTGCCGAAGTCCTATTATGAACCAAATCAATTCCTACGGAGCCTAGGCTTGGGTTATGTGTCGATACATGCATGTAAGTACGATTGTATCCTATATTGGAAAGAGTATGAGGACTTGAAAAGTTGTCCCTAGTGTGAAACATCAAGATGGAGAGTTAATGATGGAAGGGGTAAGAAGATACCACATAAAGTATTGCGGTACTTTCCATTGCAGTCTAGATTACAACGATTATTCATGTCAAGTAAGACAGCTAAAGAAATGACGTCGCATAATGATAGGCCTAAAGGTGACAGTTATAACATGGTTCATCCTTCTGATGGAGAAGCTTGGAAGAGCTTTGATGAGCTATATCCTGAGTTTGCTAGAGAACCACGTAATGTTAGACTAGGGTTAGCAACTGATAGATTCAATCCACATGGTAATTTGTCCGTTTCATATAGTGTGTGGCTTGTTGTTCTCTTAGCATACAATTTACCCCTTTGGATGTGTATGGATTAGTCATTCTTTATGCTATCGTTGGTTATTCCAGGTCCAAAAGCGGTCGGTAGAGACATTGACGTCTATATGAGACCACTAATAGATGAGTTAAAGAAGTTATGGGAGGATAGTTTTGATGTATTTGATGTTTCAAAAGGAAAGAATTTTCGATTGCATGCAACTTTAATGTGGACTATTAATGACTTTCCAGCCTATGGTACTGTTTCTGGCTGGAGCACAAAAGGCTACATGGCATGTCCTGTTTGTAACAAGGACACTCCTTCTTGTAAGTTAAGAAGTAAGATTGAATACTTAGGCCATCGTCGTTTTCTTCCTTATAATCATCCATGGAGGAAAAGCAAGAAGTTTGATGGCAAGAGTGATCATCGACCTATACCTAAATTCATTAGTGGAGATGATATGGTGGAACAATTAAGTCATATGCAGAATATATGTTATGGCAAGCATCCCAACAATAAGAGGAGAAGGAGATTGGAAGGAGAATTTAATTGGAATAAAAAAAGTATTCTTTTTGAACTACCATATTGGCATAAGTTAAGATTAAAGCATAACCTTGATGTCATGCATATAGAAAAGAATATTTGTGACAATATCAATGGAAATTTGATGAATGTTGAAGGTAAAACCAAAGACACAATCAAGGCTCGGCTTGATTTGGAAGATATGAATATTCGAAAAGAATTACACTTGATAAGAGCAGTTGATGGAACTATTGTTGGAAAACCTCCAGCATGCTATACAATGACTACCGATGAGAAGAAGAAGTTTAGTGAGTTTGTAAAGCAAGTGAAGTTTCTAGATGGTTGTTGCGGTCTAAACAAAACAATTAAATTTATCTAAACCAATTAGAGGCAAGTGCACCCCGTCGACAAGTAATATAAAACGGTGAGAACCGGATATCGTACCCAAGGGAAAAAATTCCAACGCGTAAGACAATTAAATTAAACGATTAAAAATTACTCAGACAATCTAAAATTGATTGATTTAAAAATAAAATAAAATAAAGTAAGCAAATTAAGAAAATATGAAAAATGAAATGTTTAAATTAAAACAACTAGATTTAATCAAATAATAAAAATCGGTTAAGGTATTAGACTTCAATTGGATTAGGCACTAAAAATTATAACAGTGGATTAATTTAGGAAATACTTCACTTAAGCAAGTCGAACCCAATGTTCATGGTGTTCCCTTCTCTTTTAAATCCGAGTCACTACTTGGTTCATAGAAAATTCGGAATAAAAGGTGTTAAATATAAGAAGCCTAAAATTAAGTTCGTTAATTTTAGGTATCCTCACACAAGATCCTAAGGTTGGTCTACACTTAAGTCTCAAGTATGTCGCATGATTAATTTTCCGACAAATTAAATCCCATTAGTTGTGGCATTTAATCTTCTAAGATCTTAATCTAGGTGATCAGGCTAAATTAAGACTAGGTATGAATTTAATCAAGCAAAAATCAATACCACAAAAATTATCCTAATCCAATTTCAATCTTAACCTTAACCGAAAAGAAAAACTTACTCACATATTTACCAATGAAACATAAATCATGGTCATAATATATGTTTGCATTAATTAAAATCACACAATTAAAATAAATACTGAATTAAAATAAATTAAGCAAATAAATTAAAACACCCCTTTAGTTACTATAGTGATGTGACAAATAAAGTGTTGTTTCCTTTGGTTCATGCACGTTGTCTCCTCCATCGCTTTCTCCTTTCTCTTCGTGTTAATTATCTTTTACTTCAACAAAGAGACCCCCACGTTTGAGCCTTTTGTCCCAACTGTCCACTTTCTTCTCCTTTGCCAAGCAACCGCCACGTTTCTTCCTCAATCAACAATGTGTCCTTCTTCAATCAATGCCTAACTTCGACACTCACACCCATATCGCCTCCTCTCTCACGCACACATGTCCTCCCATTCACTCTCCATTAACGTAACTTTCTTCTCCTTAAACCAAAGAACGTTGTCTCCTCCAAAGAACATTTGCAACGTCTTCCTCTCCCCAAAGAACGTGATTTCCTTCACCGCTTCAAGTCTTCTCCACTGGTCACGTTGTAAAGCCACCACCTACTTCATCTCCACCACCGCCAAAGAACTAACGCTCCTTCTCATCTGTTTCTCCTTCAAAGAACGTTGTCTCCTTGGTCTCTTCTTCACTCACGATAAATCCTCTTGCTTCAACAGTTATCTTCCTCTCCTCACTTATGTTGCTTCTCCGATCGCTTCTTATGTTGTCACTAAATGCTACTTCATGTGAGAGGAAAGTGTTGAGTAGTGAAAATGAGTGATCGCAGTAGCGTCTTGTAAGTGGGGAGTATATTTTTTGTCTCAGAACGTTAGTTTCCAGCTACTTAAATGTGTCCCACACCAATGCTCCTCACACAAGCTGCGTTAATTTTTATGGAGAGATAGTGTCGTGTTTTAATAATAGTGGGGGCTGCATCCTTCTCTTCCTCATTTCATATAACGCACACTCCATCCGCCCATCTCCATTTCACGCTTATTTTCTTCTCCTTCGCTTTTCTTCAACGCTTTCCTATCTCCATCCCATGCTTCTTTTGTTTTGTTATCTCTTAAAACAACCATTGCAGTGGTCTTTTAAGCTCTAACTTTGGTCCCTCCTTCGCCAATGTTGAGAGTACTGCAGCCCATCTCTTGTTGTTTTTCTTTTGTGAGGCAGCCCCACTTGCTTTTTATCTTCACAAGCTGCCACGTTCCTTGCCACTAGCTCCAAGATATACCACCAGCAATGTTAACGGGAAGTCTTCTCACCGCTCACGCTCTCCTCACCACAAGCTAGCCTATCGTCAACAATTTCATGCTTCAAAGTGTGTAGAATCTCCACACTGTCACTACTAACGTGTCCTTCAAACCCAAAGAAGAACTTGTCTTTCCTCCTCTTCACCAGCAGCGTTGTTCCACCAGAGTGTAGTCCATCTCATGCTTAAACATCGTCTAACTCTCCAGCTAACATGTTTTTATCTCAACTGCAACGTTCCACTCTCCAAGCGAGCTGATTCTATTTTTTTAATGCCCATTTCTTATTCTTCTCTTGCCCAAAACGTTAATGTTCTTGTTCATCCAATATGTGCCTAAATTAAAAACAAATAACTCTTAATTAGTATAATTTAAACGTTAAATGGACAAGAGTTTAATAAATTATATATAAAAAATTAATACAAAAATGTCCATTAACAACACCCCCACACTTGAATTGTTGCTTGTTCTCAAGTAACTTGCTTAGGTCACAACCAACATATTCTGTCATTTTATTTTCGACGAAAATCAAGTGCTTGCAATTTTGTAAAAATTCGGCAAACTCAAGTATCAAGCTACAACATGTATCATAATATTTTCATCAATGCACATAAACAAAATCAAAGGTAGATATTTTCAATCAAAAGCAAGCACAAAATTAAAATGAACTTTCCTCACGATATTCACTCATGTCGCTCAAGTGTATAAGGGTTGTGTTTCGCTCAAAACTTCCTCTATGAGATTACGCTACCATAGGCTTGCAAATTCACCTATTTTTCACTACATAGAGTACATGTCTTCATGGATCAAAAGGGCTTTTATTAAGGGTTGTAATGGGGTTTAGGTTCAGGTGAGGTAAAAAGAACAAAGGCTGCTCACAAATATTCACAAAGTACTAAGTGACGTTGGACAATTAAAAATAAATTCTGAAATTTACAAAAATACGGGACTACAACTACTCATTACTATCAAACGCTATTTTTTTTGTTTTCTTCTTTTTTTGTTTTGTTTTCTTCTTTCTTCTTTTTCTTCTTTTCTTTTTTTTTGTAACAATAAAAAAAAAAGATAGCATAACAAAAATCAACAACAATTGAGTAGATGTGCCTCTAAAACATCTCAGAATAACATGTAAAACAAAAGTCCCCAAATCAAGGAATCAAATGCTTAGTACTTCATTTAACTTGTGAAAGGGTAAGGTTAAAGGTTTTCGAGTTTAATGAAATACGATTAATACGAAAACAACAAGGTCAAAGGCTCAAAGGGGGTAACAAAGGAAAAATAACTTGGTGGATTATTTAAGTTAAAGGATAAAAACAAAGAAGGCATTTATCATGTCCATAAAGCATGTAACTAGCAGTATCAAATAGGTTCAGAGCAAGTTCTGAAGGTAATCTACATAGGGAAGCATCACACATGACAAAGAAAATAAATGACTATGAGATGCAGTCATATGGCTCAAAACCTCACAAATGTTTAAATGAAAATCCATCAAACTTTCATACATTGCCTCATCACTCAGCATCAGTTATTGACTAAGTTTATGCAATTGACTAATTTAATTAATCCACATGCTTCACTGTCCTCTCAAGTTGCCTATTCCAAGTTCATGCAAACAACTCAATTTTTCATCCAATTATTTTGACAGAATCATATGATCAAATTCAACACAAATAGGACCCAAGTTAGCTACCAAAAGAGTCACAACCATTCAAGTGTGTATTTCTCAACATCAACATCAATATCATCAACATCAGTAGCATGCACATAATCTCAATCCCAAGTAGTCAACAATCAAACGCAGAGCGGGGAAAGAGAAAAAAGAAACTTCCCTGAAAAAGGAGCGGCTAAGAACCCTCTTTTTTTTTCTTTTTTCTTTTTGGCACCAACCACATAAACCTAAAGAAAACTCAAAACAACTGAAAGAAATGCATTAAAAGAAACACAAAGGAAACAACGAGAAAAGAAAAGAAATAAAACTACGGTCCTCTTTGGAAAAAAGAAATGCATTAAAAGAAACACAAAGGAAACAACGAGTGGATGAAGAAAAGAAATAAAACTAAAGTGCCCCATCGAAAGTTTGACTTTTGGAAAATATTTGACTTTCAGTTGATTATGAGGCAAAATTGGATAAAATGGTCTTCGGAAACTTGTAGGTTATGTGAAGAGATTTTGTGGACATAAAGTTTGTAATTTTGCGATATCGGGAGTGAAAGTTATGATCACCAAAGTTCCAACCAATATAAAAGTCAAACCCGATCAAACATAAACTTTGACTGATCATAACTTTCACTCCCGATATCGCAAAATTACAAACTTTATGTCCACAAAAATCTCTTCACATAACCTACAAGTTTCCAGAAGACCATTTTATCCAATTTTGCCTAAATCATAAGTCAACTCTCAAAGTCAAACATTCTCTCTCCAAAAAGTCAAACTTTCTAAGTCCTTCAAATTTTCACACTTTTTCTTTCTAAGTCTTGCTATTTAGCTTCATTTCAGTCAACTCATTCACTTGATCATTCATATTACTAACTCAAATTGTCACTCAAGGTTCGGGGTCCAACATTTCTCCCCCACTTAAAAGAATTTCGTCCTCGAAATTCACTCTTACTTAAACTCCAAGTAACTCTCTAAACAATGATCATCAAGCACTTTCTTACTAATTTCTTTCCACAACTCATAATCAATTTCTTTTTCATCACTTTTTCTTTCTAAGTCTTGCTATTTAGTTTTAAAAATATTTTTAACCTAGTTAGACGTCACCGGTGATGCAAGCATTTTCATATTTCGTTCGAACGATGTTTTTCATGAAAATTGAAGGTTTGTTTGATCTTTATTTCGATATAAAGTATGAAGTTGTATGTATTTCGGGTTTGCGAACGCCTACCATATACACCGCACACTAACTCTTAGTTAAATGTTGATCCTGCTATCGAACCCAACTACATAACCAGAAAGGAAAACGAACGAAAACAAAGCATAAGAATCGAAGCGAAGCTTACACTCAAACAAATGCAAAGTTTAACGCGAAAGTTTAAAATAATAAACGAATCGAGTAAGCTTAATCGAAACAAATCGAAAAGCTTAACAAAGGTCGGATTGAGGAGGAAGCAAGGAGCAAAACGACGTCAGCTTGAAAGTCAGATCGCTACGGCGATGCGTCGTCAGAGTGACGGGATGCTTAATTATTATTTTTTTTATTTTTTAAAATCTAAACTTCCAAATTCATAACTTTTACTCCCGAACTCCGATTTTGACAAACTTAGTCTCTATAGAAAGCTTGAGAGAAGCTCTAAATCTTCCAAGAAGAACATAAACTCAATTCAACTCCTACGGAGTCCATTTTCCGTCAAAGATACTATCCTCTATACAAACTTGTAAAAATCATACTTAATATTCCGAGATCGAAAAATTTCATACTTTATATCGAAATAAAGATCAAACAAACCCTTCAATTTTCATGAAAAACATCAAAACTCAATTAACCTCTAACTAGGTTAATTTCTCAGTCAAAGTTCCAACCAATATCAAAGTCAAACCCGATCAAACATAAACTTTGACTGATCATAACTTTCACTCCCGATATCGCAAAATTACAAACTTTATGTCCACAAAAATCTCTTCACATAACCTACAAGTTTCCAGAAGACCATTTTATCCAATTTTGCCTAAATCATAAGTCAACTCTCAAAGTCAAACATTCTCTCTCCAAAAAGTCAAACTTTTTAAGTCCTTCAAATTTTCACACTTTTTCTTTCTAAGTCTTGCTATTTAGCTTCATTTCAGTCAACTCATCCACTTGATCATTCATATTACTAACTCAAATTGTCACTCAAGGTTCGGGGTCCAACAGTCATGAAGAGACAATCGCTCCTCAGAGTTACCCACCAACTTGGGCATATACAATTTAGCCCGTTGTCCATTTACCTTGAATGAATTTTCATTTTCTCGTTTTACCTCAAGGACCCCAAAAGGAAGGACTTGGATCACCGTGAATGGACCATACCACCTCGACTTAAGCTTCCCTGGAAAAAGACGAAGACGGGAGTTGTAGATCAATACTTGGTCGCCTACCATAAAGTCTCGGTGGAGGATTTTCTTGTCATGCCACTTCTTCACACGTTCCTTATACAACTTCGAATTGTTATAGGCATCTAAACGAAACTCTTCAAGCTCATGAAGTTGCATAAGTCTCTTAACACCTGCAGCAGACAAATCAAAGTTAAGAAATTTAGTAGCCCAGTATACACGATGCTCTAACTCAACTGGAAGATGACAAGACTTCCCGTATACTATCTTGAATGGTGACATGCCTATGGGTGTCTTAAATGCAGTCCTATATGCCCAAAGTGCATCATCAAGCTTTAAAGATCAGTCCCGCCTAGAAGCATTAACAGTTTTCTCTAAGATTTTCTTTAATTCCCTGTTTGAGACTTCAACTTGTCCACTAGTTTGGGGTGGTACGGAGAAGAACCTTACGGGTTACCCCATACTTAGCTAACAACGAATCAAAAGTTTATTGCAAAATGCTAATTTCATCACTAATGATAGCCCTAGTGTGCCAAATGTGTAAAATATTCTTCTTCAAAATTTAACAACACGCCTAGACTCATTTGTAGGCAATGCCTCTGCTTCCACCCATTTGCTAACATAATCAACAAAGAACCAATATATATTGATTAGAGAAAGACTTAGGAACGGTCCCATGAAATCTATTCCTAAACATCAAAAACTTCACAAACAAGAATGTTAGACAATGGCATGTCATGTCTCTCGACTAATGTTTCCACCCTTCGACACCTATCACAAGATTTGACAAATGTAAATGCATCCTTAAATAAAGTGGGCCAATAGAAACCACACTCCAAAACTTTACGAGCTGTCCTAGATGCACCATAATGTCCCCAAATTTCTAGAATGACAATGATGTAACATGAGGACATTTCCTCTTCAGAATGCAACGCCTAACAATACCATCCACCCAAATCTTGTATAGCAAAGGATCATCCCAAAGATAGTATCTTACCTCGACAAAAATTTTCTTTTCGAGCATAAGAAAATCGGGGATAGATATTACCAAGAAGGTAGTTCACATAATCTGCAAACCATGGAATGACCGTCATAACCATCGATGCTCATCGTGAAAAGTCTCCCAATGTCCTTCTTTGTTGCACTCTCCATGGCAACTTCATCTAACCTTGATAGGTGATCACTACAAAATTCTCGGTCCCTTTTTATCCCTCACCAATGTCAAATTCTCGCAAAAGTAACACCCAACTAATTAGTCTTGGTTTAGCATCGGTTTTGTCATCAAGTATTTCAAAGTCGCATGATCAAGATATACACAATCACTTTAGACAAAACCAAATATGAGAGAAATTTGTCAAAAGCAAACACAACCGCCAACATCTCTTTTTCTCGTGGTGGTGTAATGACGCCAGTACGCTTTAGTGTCCCGCTTGCATAAAAATGGGATGAAAGATCTTACCTTGTCTTTGGCATAAAACAAAGACCCATCGTGATAATCACTTGCATCACACATTAATTCAAAAGGAAGAGACCCGGTCAGAGATATAAGAATAGGTGCGAACACAAGCATATCCTTTAACAGTTGAAAAGATGTCAAACATTTATCGTCAAAATTAAACACAACATCTTTTTCAAGCAATCCAGTTAAAGGTTTAGCAATTTTGGAAAAAACCTTAATGAACCTACGGTAAAAACCAGCATGGCCCAAGAAACTTCTAATGGATCGAACATTTTTTGGTAGTGGAAGTTTCTTAATGACATCAATTTTTGCTGGGTCTACCTCTATACCCCTGCTAGAAATCTTGTGACCTAAAACAATGCACTCCTGTACCATGAAATAACATTTTTCCCAATTTAGCACTAAATGGGTCTCTTCACACCTAATCAAGACTTTCTCAAGGTTATCCAAACATGCATTAAATGAAGTTCCAAACACAGAGAATTCATCCATAAAAATTTTAATGCAAGATTCAAGCATATCAGAAAAAATAGCCATCATGCATCTTTGAAATGTAGTTGAGCATCAGATAACCCAAAGTGGCATGCGCCTATAGGCAAATGTACCATAGGGACATATAAAAGTTGTTTTCTCGATCTTCCGAGTGGCTGTGAATCGCAAATATCCACTATATCCATATAAGGCACAATAAAAGTCATGTCCAGCTAATTTCTCAATCATTTGATCAATGAAAGGTAAAGGAAAATGATCTTTCCTAGTGGCATCATTCAACTTCCTATAATCTATACACATTCTCCAGCCAGTTACCTTCCTAGTGGCTATTAATTCATTTTTTTCATTTTCAACCATAGTGGTGCCTCCTTTCTTTGGCACCACATGCACAGGGCTAACCCAACCAGAATCAGAAATGGGATAGATAATACCTGCATCTAGAAGCTTTACTACCTCATCTTTCACCACCTCCTTCATGTGTGGGTTAAGTCTCCTCAGGGGCTGCACTATTGCCTTGCTTCCATCCTCCATAAAAATGTGGTGTGTGTAAAAGGAAGGGCTTATACCCTTGATGTCTGTTATGGACCACCCAATTGCCTTTTTGTGGTCCCGCAGTACCCTCAATAACTGCTCCTCTATAGCACCTGACAAACAAGAAGAAATGATAACTGGTAAGTGCTCAGGTGGGTTAAGATAAACATACTTCAAATGACTTGGAAGAGGTTTAAGGTCAAGAGAAGGAGGCTCTTCAATTGAAGGCTTTGGAAATAGCTTGGCTTGACGTTGGAGAGGCTCGTATGCTCTATAATGTGTCCAATATGCCTTCTCCAACTCATCCGCAATTTCCTCCAACTCTTCTTGCAATTCTTCCCCTAACTCTTCGATTGTTCCTTGCGCTTCCTCTTCCAACAAATCTGCACAAACAATAGAAGAATCATCAGTATCAGAAGAATAAATATCAATAAAATGGCAAGAGTCAAGAGTAGAAGGATGCTTCATAGCATTGAACACATCGAACACTAGTTCTTCATCTCAAGTCTCAAGATGAGCTTTCCACGCCAGACATCGATGATGGTCCGCAAGAGCTATGAAAGGTCTCCCAAGAATGATGGGATGTCAATATCTTCCTCCATATCAAGGACTAAGAAATCCACCGGAAGATGAACTCTCGACCTTAACCAAAACATCCTCAATGATTCCCCTGATAGGTGATTGACCTATCCGCCAAATGAAGAGAAATAGTAGAGGTTTGGGCCCGCCAATCCTAATTTTCTCGAAAAGTAAAGAGGCATTAAATTAATACTGCACCCAAATCCATTAAAGCTTATATATATTTAAATCACCAATAACACAAGGAATAGTAAAACTCCCCGGATCCTTAAGCTTCGGTGGCAACTTTCTTGACAATATGGCCGAACACTCCTCATTCAGCTTCATCGTGGCATACTCCTCAAGCCTCCTCTTGTTAGACAAAATTTCTTTTAAAAACTTCGCATAAGAAGGCATCTGCGTTATGGCCTCAACAAAAGGAATGTTTATATGCAATTTTTTAAATATCTCAAGAAAACGACCAAATTGCTTATCTAATTGCGTACCTTTCAATCTTTGAGGATAAGGAATCCGAGGTCTTACCGGATTTGTAATGGGATCAGCAAATAACCTTGGATGGTCCTCCTTTTCAGCTGGTGCTTCTGTGGCCTCCTTGCCACTTTCCCGACTCTCATCTTCTTCACTCTTTTCTACTTCTTTACCCTTCTGCTTCTTCTGAACTTCTTCAAGTTGTCTACCACTCCTCAATAAAATTGCCTTTGCATGTTCTCTCGGGTTGGCCTCGGTAGTGCTAGGCAATGAACCCAAGGTCTTTCCTTTAACAAATTAGCAACTGCTCATCCGATTCTCCAAATGTCCGATAGAAGATTCTTGGTTTCGCATCCCGACCTCGGTAGTGGAAATGTACTTGACAAGAGGTCTCGAGATTAGATTTCTCCGGTGGTGCGTAATTAGGAGCCTCAAACCCAGGGGTGCGGTGGTTGTCTCTGAATATTGGATGATTGTGGTTGTGCCACCTGATCATTCCGCCAAGAGAAATTTGGATGATTCCTCCATCCTGGGTTGTAGGTATTAGAATATGGGTCCAATCGCTGCCTGTTATAATTGCCCACAAAATGGGCCTCTTCTGTTTCTTGAGCAAAAGGATTCCCGACTTGACACTCAGAAGATGCATGGGAATCTCCACCACAATGCTCACAAACAACACAACTCTTTAAAGAAGAACTAGTTCCTCCTCTCACACTGTGCATCAAATTATCCAATTTCTTCGTCGAACATCCATCCGGCGAGATAAAGCCACCGATTGTCGATTACACGAGCCCTCGTAGGTCGCTTAGGATGCCTTTCTCAATGATATTGAAACCGCTAGTGGCCATCTCATCAATCAACCCGTAGGCTTGATCGGTGTTTTCCTCATTAAACTACCTCCTGCGGCAGCGTTTATGGTACTCTAGTCGATGGGTTCATTCTCAGATAAAAGTATTGACTTCGCCATGTAGAGAACCCATGACTAGGACATCGTGTCAACATATCCCAAATCGCCCCACGCTCATATAAACTTTCATTTTCATCTCGAGTGAAGGAAGTGATCTCATTCTTCATCTTTGCAACCTTGGCGGGAGGGAAAATTTTGCCAAAATAACCTCATCATCTCATCCCACGTAGTAATCGATCCCGACCGCAAACTAGCCAACCATGCTCCGCCTTATCCCTCAGAGAGAATGGAATAACCTTAATCTCACTGCGCCTTCCGATACTCCATTCGCTTGAATAAATCACAAATATCCAAAATGTCTCCAAATGGGTGTTCGGATCCTCCAAAGGCAATCCTCCAAATTGAGATGCCCTCACCATGGATGTAATGCTGTGAGGAATCTCAAAACTCGCAGCTGTGATCGTCGGCCTTATAATGGGCGGCATGGGTCTATTGGTGTGCCCTATTGTCAAATCCATCATAGTTAACTCCCTTCTCTCTTTAGTATGTGGCATCAACCTCTCCTCGTGCTGTTCCATCTCTGAAAACTGCTCTTCTCTAGTCCTTTCTGCTGAAGTACTACTCCGAGCCAATCTGGTTTCCTTACGCAACCTGCGAGAAGTTTTTTCAATTTCAGTATCTAATAGCAAATTCTCAGGCTTTTGGCCACGAGTGAGCATAAACAAAATAGAACAAAATAAAAATAATAACAAACCTAAGGATGAAAAATAAAACACTCGAAATAAAGCAATCAAACAAACAACTAAAATAAACAAATAAACAACAAAGCAAAAATTAAATCTGAGACAATTAACACCGTCTAATTTAATGACTCAAAATCAGAAATTTTGTTCCCCGGCAACGACGCCAAAAACTTGTTGCGGTCTAAACAAAACAATTAAATTTTATCTAAACCAATTAGAGGCAAGTGCACCCCGTCGACAAGTAATATAAAACGGTGAGAACTGGATATCGTACCCAAGGGAAAAAATTCCAACACGTAAGACAATTAAATTAAACAATTAAAAATTACTCAGACGATCTAAAATTGATTGATTTAAAAATAAAATAAAACAAAGTAAGCAAATTAAGAAAATATGAAAAATGAAATGTTTAAATTAAAACAACTAGATTTAATCAAATAATAAAAATCGGTTAAGGTATTAGACTTCAATTGGATTAGGCACTAAAAATTATAACAGTGGATTAATTTAGGAAATACTTCACTTAAGCAAGTCGAACCCAATGTTCATGGTGTTCCCTTCTCTTTTAAATCCGAGCCACTACTTGGTTCATAGAAAATTCGGAATAAAAGGCGTTAAATACAAGAAGCCTAAAATTAAGTTCGTTAATTTTAGGTATCCTCACACAAGATCCTAAGGCTGGTCTACACTTAAGTCTCAAGTATGTCGCGTGATTAATTTTCCGACAAATTAAATCCCATTAGTTGTGGCATTTAATCATCTAAGATCTTAATCTAGGTGATCAGGCTAAATTAAGACTAGGTATGAATTTAATCAAGCAAAAATCAATACCACAAAAATTATCCTAATCCAATTTCAATCTTAACCTTAACCGAAAAGAAAAACTTACTCACACATATTTACCAATGAAACATAAATCATGGTCATAATATATGTTTGCATTAATTAAAATCACACAATTAAAATAAATACGGAATTAAAAATAAATTAAGCAAATAAATTAAAACACCCCCTTTAGTTACTATAGCTGATGTGACAAATAAAGTGTTGTTTCCTTTGGTTCATGCACGTTGTCTCCTCCACTGTTTCTCCTTTCTCTTCATGTAATTATTTTTTACTTCAACAGCAGACCCCCCACGTTTGAGCCTTTTGTCCCCAGCTGTCCACTTTCTTCTCCTTTGCCAAGCAACTGCCACGTTTCTTCCTCAATCAACAGCTGTGTCCTTCTTCAATCAACAGCTAACTTCGACACTCACACCCATACTGCCTCCTCTCTCACGCACACATGTCCTCCCATTCAGCTCTCCATTAACGTAACTTTCTTCTCCTTAAACCAGCAACGTTGTCTCCTCCAGCAACATCTGCAACGTCTTCCTCTCCCCAGCAACGTGATTTCCCTTCACTGCTTCAAGTCTTCTCCAGCTGGTCACGTTGTAAAGCCACCACCTACTTCATCTCCACCAACTGCCAGCAACTAACGTTCCTTCTCTACTGTTTCTCCTTCAGCAACGTTGTCTCCTTGGTCTCTTCTTCAGCTCACGCATAAATCCTCTTGCTTCAACAGTTATCTTCCCCTCTCCTCACTTATGTTGCTTCTCTGATCGCTTCTTATGTTGTCAGCTAAATGCTACTTCATGTGAGAGGAAAGTGTTGAGTAGTGAAAATGAGTGATCAGTGTAGCGTCTTGTAAGTGGGGAGTATATTTTTTTGTCTGTAACGTTAGTTTCCAGCTACTTAAATGTGTCCCACACCAGCTGCTCCTCACACAAGCTGCGTTAATTTTTTATGGAGAGATAGTGTCGTGTTTTAATAATAGTGGGGGGCTGCGTGCTTCTCTTCCTCAGCTCATATAACGCACACTCCATCCGCCCATCTCCAGCTCACGTTTATTTTCTTCTCCTTCTGCTTGTCTTCAACGTTTTCCCATCTCCAGCCCATGCTTCTTTTGTTTTGTTATCTCTTAAAACAACCAGCTGCAGTGGTCTTTTAAGCTCTAACTTTTAGTCCCTCCTTCTGCCAATGTTGGAGAGTACTGCAGCCCATCTCTTGTTGTTTTTCTTTTGTGAGACAGCCCCCACTTGCTTTTTATCTTCACAAGCTGCCACGTTCCTTGCCACTAGCTCCAAGATATACCACCAGCAGCTGTTAACGTGGGAAGTCTTCTCAGCTGCTCACGTTCTCCTCACCACAGCAACTATCTGTCAACAGCTCATGCTTCAAAGTGTGTGTAGAATCTCCACAGCTGTCAGCTACTAACGTGTCCTTCAAACCCAGCAGCAACTTGTCTTTCCTCCTCTTCACCAGCAGCATTGTTCCACCAGAGTGTAGTCCATCTCATGCTTAAACATCGTCTAACTCTCCAGCTAACATGTTTTTATCTCAACTGCAACGTTCCACTCTCCAAGCCAGCTGATTCTATTTTTTTAATGCCCATTTCTTATTCTTCTCTTGCCCAAAACGTTAATGTTCTTGTTCATCCAATATGTGCCTAAATTAAAAACAAATAACTCTTAATTAGTATAATTTAAACGTTAAATGGACAAGAGTTTAATAAATTATATATAAAAAATTAATACAAAAATGTCCATTAACAATGGTTACGCATCGAATATATCTAGATGTGTTAATGTTGATGAAAGGAAGATTACTGGACTTAAGTCTCATGATTGTCATGTATTGTTATAAAGCATTCTACCATTAGGAACGCGTTCTATCTTAAACAAAGATGTGACAGGTGTTTTAATGGAGTTAGGGGACTTCTTTCATCGAATTTGTAGACGAAGTCTGAATAAGGATCAGGTAAAGAATATGTGTCATGAGATTTCTTTAATCTTATGCAAGCTTGAAATGATATATCCACCGGCGTTCTTTGATGTGATGGTACATTTGGCTATTCATTTGCCAAATGAAGCCTTACTTGTGGACCGTCAGGTATGAGATGGATGTATCCAATTGAGAGGTATTATTTTCATTAATCTTATTACATCAAAGATTTAAGTAAATAGTGGCCTATTGATTTATGGTTAATCATTTGTTCAGATTCTTAGGTACACTAAAGGGATTTGTTAGGAATAAAGCACGTCCAGAAGGGTCAATTGTAGAAACGTATGTTGTTAAAGAGTGCATGACATTCTGTTCAATGTATTTAAAAGGAATTGAAACCAACTTCAACGTGCCAGAGCGCATAAATGATATGGTTGATGGTAGTGACATTTCGGTATTCTTTCAACAATGTAAGCCGATTGGTGCTGCCAAAGCAATTGCTCTTCCTACAAATGAGCTAGAGATTACACATTGGTATGTGCTTTTGAACTGTCATGAGATTAGGCCCTTGATTGAGTAAGTTTGTCTAACCTTTTGTCAAATTAAGATATGTCATAAGTTAAGATATCTCATATAATATTGATTGACTTTATGATGACCCATAGTGAGCACATGGATGAGCTGAGGCAACAAAGTCCATTGCATGTTGATAGGAGACATAGAGAACAATTTGCTTCATGGTTAAAGCATCGGGTGAGAAGAAAGTTTGTACGTGGTCTTAACTAATAATTATATATAATTAACTAATTTTCATTTCTTGTTATGGATGATGACATTAACTAGCTCCCGTGAAGGACATATGTTTGAGTCGTTGTATGCATTGGCATGTCGACCTCATGGCTTGGTACAAAAGTATATTGTATGCAATACAAATGGCATGCGATTTCGCACTGAAGCCCGTGATGTGCGAAGGATTACACAAAACAGTGGTGTTGTAGTGTTAGGAAATTATGGGGAAGATAATATAACATTTTATGGGATGCTGATAGATATTATAAGGCTTGAATATGTTAGAGGTAAAAGTGTTGTGTTTTTCAAATGCAAATGGTACGATCTTGGGAATACGAATATGAGGGTCAACGACATTCTTAAAAGCATCAACGTTACAAAGTTTTGATTCAAGGATGACCCATTTGTTTTGGCAAACCAAGAAAAGCAAATTTTTTTAGTGGAAGATTTGGTACTTGGTTCAAATTGGCGGATTTTTCAAGAATGTGAAGTTAGACATGCGTATGACATCCCATTGCATGGTAGTGAAGAAGATGCAGATGACGTTGAGAAGTCTTCTGATGTTCGAGTGGAACTCGAGGAATGTTCCTTAGAGTTTTTAGATTGGACTGATATTGCTTTTGATGTAATAAATAATGTTGTGGTGAATTCCGCGCAACGTTTGAATGATGATTTGGATGACTTAGAGACAAGCAGTAGTGAGAATGAATGTGATATTGTATACGAAGAGTCCACTGATGACGATGATGAATAAATTCTTATTATGCACTTATATGTTTGTTGATCTATTTTCATTGCTTAATCACATGTGCATGTTTAAGTTAAGTAATATCACAAGTAGAGGACTTCATAACTAATCAAACAGACCAACAAAGATACTCGTCAATAGCATCAACCATGTAGAGGACTTTATAACCCTTCTTCTTCAACTTCTCAATGATCTAATCTGCACTGTTTCATGCAACTAAAAATGATGTATCTCTCTTCACTTCATATAGTGGTTTTAAATGTTTATGATTTTTGTACCTATAGCCTTTTATCCCTCTACATTGACAACTTTAACAGTGCAAATCTCTTTAACATTGTAGGTTGCTAATCCTACGGCTACAAGAGATCACTAATCTGTGGTGTCATTTGAAGTGGAGCAATATCTAGAGGTAATTGGCCTTTGCTGCATTTGTTTTATTTTGCAGTAGATGTTTGTTGTTGGCATATTAATGTTGGTTGGTTCATCTTTTTGTTAGGACTAATAAGGTCCATTGAATTATCTTCTTATTAATATCATTGTCTTTAACCGTAAGCAATAAAAATAATAGAGGTTCAACAACATTTACTGCTGAAGCATTAACTAGTTCCTTATTACTTTTAGCTAATTTGTCATCCATAGCTTTGTAAACACTTGTAAGTTAAGTTTTTGGTTAGTGGATAGTAAATGCTAGTACTATCATGAATTTACTAGCATTCATACTGTGATAGATGTAGTATAGGATATATGATATCAATGATTTTGTCATGTAGTAAAGCTTCTAACAAACTTGAAGCCTTTCACTCCATCAATAGGGTCCATTCCTTTGAGGATAACTTCGTTAAAACCTTCTAGGTCATCACATTGTTAAATCTGAAGGGAATCAATCTCTCACAAGCACTAATGATGTTCTGTACATAAATTGGAAAATGATCTGAAAACCTTAGCATTGAATTGTGAAAACATGATACACATATTAGCAAGGCATTGGATTGTGAAAACCTTAGAGAACGAGGAAGCATAATGTAGGCAACATCAAAATCTTTTTGCTGTTTAGATCAGGATTAAAATGTTGTCACCATAATGGAACAAGAGAATATGGCTTGCTCACATTATCAGTTCTATAATAAGATGTCATTGCTTAATAAGAATTGACATCTATGATAGCAAATAACTATCCATAAACATAATAACACTTTAGTCCATGGCAGAACTTGGAAACACAACCTGACTTGGTTTTATTTTTGTTTACATAAAGCATCAACATTCAGTCCATGGCTTTCACCATTTCTTTATATGCATCATCCATGCTTCTTTTTGACTCCTTATGAATGGATTGCAATGCCAATACTTTGAAGTTGCAGTGACCATAAAAAGGTTTATTTCCTCAAGAGTACACTGTCAAATATCAATCTTTTCATTCATTTGTGGCTGCTATTTATGGATACACATTATTTGTGCATTTGGCAACCTCAAATCATGAATTTACCTCATGTATCATATGCACTCCATCTTAAAAGAAATTTTAGTTGACATCTTCAGCAACATTGACATCTTCTAAGCAATCAGGAGTTATGTAGTGAAGATTGATTTCTCCTAAGCAATTGATGTCTCCAGTGCTGTCCCATTATATTCCTCTGTCATTATATATGTTTAGAGTCTTAAGTTTTCCTCTGTTTTCCTTCTCTCATACCAAGTGACTAGTTAAATCCATTGACCTGATACAGAACAATAGGTAAATAGGCAAGTTAGGTATGCCAAAACATCAATTGCATCAACCATGCATGTAGAGGACTTCATAACCCTTCTTCTTCAATTTATCAATGAACTTATATGCAGTGTTTGATGCCACTAATAGTTATTTCACTCTCTTCACTTCATATAGCATAATGATTACACAATATGCACCTTCTTTGCTTTAATCTAATTTCACCTATCAATGCCATTTTGATAATGGTTTCATGGTTCCTTTTACATTTAATTTGAGTTATTCAAGTTGTGGCTTCATATTGTGCGTATAAGTTGCAAGTTGTTGTATATGAACTCTAACAATTTGTTAATGGAAATGGAATTTTTGAATGGATCCGTGGTTACTTCTTGTATATGCATTTAGAATAAATGTATCTTTCTAGCTCTTGTTTTGTGGATCCTGATGCTTCATTATACTGTTTTCGTGCATGTATGTATCATTACCTATTGCTCCATTATACTGATGCTTCATTATAGCATTTTCGTGCATGCATGTATTTAGAATATGCTTAGTTAACCCTTAGAATATGAAATGGTGGCTTAATATTTCGAAAATGCTTTTGATATAAGTTCAGTATTTGACATCAACCTTTTGGAAAGCTTTTGATCTAGTTTTTGATATGTTTCAATACACAATCAGGAATCCTAAACTTGAATTTTGCATCCATGGCTATAGCTAAATATTAACATTAGAGCATGCCAAAGAAGAGAAATTAAAAACATTAGAAATATGAGAACCCTTATGCATTAGAAAATTTCCAAGAAAGAGAAAACAACATCTTCAGTCTGAACAGTGCTAGCTAATTTCTGCATCTATCTACATTCCAAAGTTTTTTCCAGATGTAGTTACACAATTACTGATCTTGTAGTTACACAATTACAATCAATTATACAATCTGATGTATAACAGATGTAGTTACACAATTGAGCAACACAAAGGTTGGAAAACTAGCATTGAAAGAACAACTGATATAGATTATGGGATTAGGCTTGTGAACTTGATGAAGGATTAGGCTTGTGATTTGGAAAGTTATATTGCATCAGTTATTAAACCATCATGTTTCATACCCCAAAATTCCCTACAATCCCCTAATATGTTTACAAAGTCTCTTAGTAACTATGAATCTGATCCAGATATGCCTATGTTTGAGGTTTAAATGATGACCATTTTACATTTACTTTCAGCAACATGCACTTTCTTTTAATGCCAATAGTTACTAATTATATTGATTTGAATTCTTTAGATTAACAATAAATCTTTTGTCTCCAACACATTACTCCAAGCATATCCTACAATTTGGAGGTTAATGGCATAGAAGCATAGAAGAATTTAATGCATGACATGTAATCTATCTCCATGACATGTAATCTAGCATGAGGTCATGCTCACTACACTCCTAGATTCCTTTGCAACTGTCGTATATTTTGTCACTTATCAAGGATGGTTTAATATTACAGCTGTCAGGGATGGTTTAGTTCATTATCAGGGATGGTTTAGTTCATTACACCTAACATTTGAAAGAACAACTGATTAAGAAGCATTTATGGGATTAGGCTTCTGATTTCGATGAAGGAACTTGCAACCTGTTATTGATACACATTAACTAAGCAACTTGCAACCTGTTATTGATATACTTGATAGTAAACAATGCCTCTTAGCTGGAACTTTTATAAATGATACAAGTAGAGAGTTTAATGAATAGAGTCTGTTGAGAATGCAACAAGTTCTTAACTATAATGAGAAGGAACATGGAATCAGATAGCTATACTTGTTAGGTCCCAAATACAAGTTCATAACTATAATGCATCAATGTTAAAAGTGAATGCAACAATGCCATTTTAATAGAACAATAGAATTTAAGCCGATACATATTATTGTGGCCTAAATGTGTGTAATGACAATGAATAATTCATATTTAAATTCTCAATCATGTGCTTCTTTTATAAATGGAAAGGGTATAGGCATCACATTGTATACATTCCCAATCATCAAGCTATTCATTAAAAATCAATTTCTTGTTTTCTTGTGTTCTTGTTTTCAACTATTGTTTTTGCAGATTGTATTCAAATACACAGTAAGACACATCATCTATCTCTTTATTACTCCAAATAGCAGGTAATATGTGCAATGACTTTTATGTATTTATGAATGTTTGATTAATGACATAGGTTCATAACATCTTGTTTTTGCTTACAGTGATGTTGATGTGAATGACATAGGATTTATGCACTAATGTCGATGTGAATGCAGATTGTATTGACATGGGACCTGGTCTACCCAAGAAGAAGAATAAGGCTGCACCAAGTACCTTAGTACCTACACAACTGCAGTCGCGGTATCGTCAGCTAATTGGAAGTGCAGCTAATGAGCCATGTGCTCATACACAATCACAAGATAAGACACCTACACCTGCACCTACACCTACACAGGCATAAGCTCACATGCGTGAACCGGCTGATCATACTGCAACACCAAGAGAAGTCAATTCTATGCCTAGTATTCGTCCTAAAGATAAGTATGAACAAATTTTGAATATGCGACGCAATATTAGCACTCCGTCAACTTCTGAAGAGATGCCTCCAGCTTCAAATTATCAGACACCAGTAAATCCTCCAGTTTCTAATTATCTGACACCAGTAAATCACATTCTTCCTTCCGGTGTGGGCTCCTCTTCTGCAAGCACTGCAGGTATGATCTTAACATTAATTAGATTTATCATTAATTGTTATATGCTAATTATAAATTATTCTTTTGCTATTTTAGGATCCACAAATAATGGAAAAAAAACAAGGGGAGTCACGAAAGGACACGGATTAGCAAAGATTAATAAGGCGATAGGTAAAAGATTGGAGATAGAGATCTCCCCTACTGAAGGACGACCAACCAACTCCGTATAGTCTGCCAAATTATCGAGTGAGATTGGTGTGATATCCCGAACTTCTTTGCCTGTAAGAACAAAATTTTCAAAAATTACTGATGAGGAATTGAACATTGCATTGGATAAGTTAGACATAAGTATTCTAAACCAATCCAATTTGTACGTGTTTTTCATTTGGTTAAAATGTTGACCCATAACTTATAATTTTTTGCAGCAAAAGTTGAAAATCAAGGGAATGAGGACTGACAACGAAATCCATGTTGCTGTGAAGTGGTTTCTTTCATTAAGGTCTAAAGATCAAAGGTATAATTTAAAAAGGCATTTTACCAAGCACGGAAAGGATGTGAAGCCGGATAGTGTCACATTGGCGGAGTTGATGGATTTATGTGAGTTTTGGGAGCAATCAGTTACAAAGGTTAGTTCTTATTCAGATAAAAAAACTTTATTTTACAACTTCTTTCATAACTAATTATATTTTAGTATTTATGATTTGTGATTTATAGACGTTATAATCGATTTTCCTACGTGTATGATTAGGAAAGTTTAAAGCCAAACTGCTAGGAGTCGTCAAATGTCCACCAAACTCGCTCCAAGTCCTTCAGTAGCGATACGACATGAGATTGTGAGTTACCATCTTTTTAATTATATTTTACTTTGATTGACATTTACAAATTTATGAAAAGCATTTCTTGTAATATTTTTTTTACAACAGAGTGACAGGGATGGAGAAGAGTGTGACCGGATAAAGCTATGGTATCACACTCATTATGATGAAAGCAAAGATCAATGGACAACTGCCGAAAGCAAAGCAAAATGGGTGAGTACATATTTCATTTACAGATATTTGTTAAATGAGAATGTGTATGTAATTAATTCTTACTTTTCCAGGAATTAATGTGTAATGAAATGACACATTCAATAAAACAAGGTCATCCAATGACAGTAGATAAAGTGTGCGATAAAGTCCTGGGCACTAGAACAAATTACATTGTTGCCATGGAAATTGGGCCTTGACCACAAGGGAATACTTCGGCCAGAAAGAGACTTCGAGACGAATTAGAAGAGTCAAAGAGGGCTATTCAGGAATTGCAGTCTCAAGTCGATCAATTGACTAAACAATTTAAAGAAATGCAGGATCGATTGGAACTTTTATGTTCTACACATAATGTTCGTTCAGACTAAACATGTACTCATTTTGATATATTAAACACTTATGACGTTTTGTTTATTTTAATTTTCATTTTATGACATATTCTGGAATTGCAATTTAAATAATAAATTGTTTGCATATATTCAAGTCTTGTTATACATGAATAATTATTAAAATTCATTATATATTCAAAATATTGTTGAATTATTAAAAATTATTCAAAATAATATTTAATAGTTATTGAATAAATATTATGTTAATATTTAGTTAAATTTATATTTAGCAAATAATTAAATAAAATTGTTTCGGAAATTTAAAACATATTTAAACAAAAGTTAATAACAAATCAAATTTATTCAATTAAATTTTTCCCCAAAATTTAAAATTTAAAATTTAATAATTAAATTTGATTAAATTATAAATTATTTCAATATTCAGATCAATTAAAACAAATCATGAATTTATAATTTATATTAAAACATTATCAACAAAATTTACCAAAATTATAATAAATTAATTATAATTTAATAAATACTTGACAATCCACGACGTCTATTTATTAGACGTCGCAGATTGTCAAGTTTCTGCGATGTCTCCCCAACGTCCTTAAAAGGCAAACAATCCCTGACGTTTTCTCCAAACGTCGGGAATTATATGATTCTTTTATGACGTCTTCATCAACGTCACAGAATTGATAAGCCTTCTACGACGTCTTTACTCAGATGTCGGAGAAACCCATTACCTACCCATCATCTACGACGTCTATTGTGACGTTTTAATAGACGTCGTAGACGGTTTTCTGCGACGTCTTAAGAGCTTCTACGATGTTTATCAGACGACGCAAAATGCATGTTTTTGTTGTAGTGAACGTTATATTTGGTTAAGTAAAAGTCGCATTGTAAAGCTCTACAAATTTGTCGATACTCCATGGATTTCTCCGGAATTAAAGTTATACTAACAAATTTGGACAACGTTATGTTGAGCTAATGTTACGAATACTGTACTAGAATTGATATTAAATTTGGTTTTAGTGTGATATGGTATTAGTACCAGTCAATACTAAGTACCGTTTTGGATAAAATTAGAGAATAGTCCCTCAATATATTATCTTATACAATTTTTGACATTACTTCAATGATATCTTAAGAAATCATAATAATATAAATTTGATATAAAAATATTTTTATTTTTATTAATATTATTTTCACATATTTTTATAAATTAAAATTTAAAAAGATTTTTTAACTCAGATATAGATATAAAATTAATAATAATACAAAATAAAATATTTATTTACAAGAAGTGAATTTAATTTCAAATGTTATCTTTAAATATTTTAAAAGGTGTTATAATATTTTAAATTTATATATTAAAATATAAATTGTTAATAAGAAATATATAAATTTTAAAAATTATTAAATATAATTGTATTAAACTAATATATTTAGTTATGTAATCTATAATCAATTTGTATAAGTCTAGTAACAAAAATTATCTAATACATTCTTATTTGTATTTTTATTATTTACTAAATAAATTATAAACAAATTTATCATATTTTTATGTATAAGCAATTATTATTTTATATTAAATTTATAATTCTAGCTAATATTTAACCAATATTTTAGTTACCGACCAATGGCAGCCCAAAAGAGTCGGTATCAATCGATACCAATATTTGATACAAAACTTTCTTGTTCAATACCTGTACTTTGTCGATACCAACTTAGTACAATATGGTATTCTAATCAATGGCTAGAAACCATTGAAGTTGAACAAGGCATTGCATTCCCAGCTTAGATAGTACATTCGACATATACGATTTTTAGGACAAAAGCAAGCCGAGACCTTTTGGTATGACTTCAATACCCAAAAATGATGGAAAGTGCCTAAATCCCGTGAAGAGAATTCTAAAGAAGGCTTGAAAATAAGAGAGAACTTGCTGATCATCATTGGCTGCGAGAATCACGTCATTGACATATGCTAGTAGAAAATAAGTGAAATTGTCATGATTGTAATTTGTAAATATCCAATAATGAGTCCGCACGAGAGCCAACAAAACTAAGTTGGAGATAATTATTCAACCGTTGCAGCTGCTTCAGTTCAGATAAGGAATGCTTTAGATACTGTTTATCAATAAATTCCTGTGACTACACTAAGTAAATTTTTTCTGCCAAGTGTCCATTAAGAAAGACATTGCTGATTTCGAACTATCTCAAAACTCGACCTTTGGATATGGCCACTGTAAAAACAGATTGAATAGTCATTAGTTTCACAATCAGGCTGAAGGTATCAATAAAACCTAAACCATACTCCTGTGTGTAGCAACAACAATAGATATCGCGTTTAGTCTTTTAATTGAATCATCTACATGTCTTTAAATTTTATAATATTATATTAAAAGTATGTCATCTTAAAATAAATTATTATTTGACAGACTTTTAAATATATAATAAAATTTATATATCTTTATTCAAATATTTTTATTTAAATAATATGATAATAATTTTTTATAGAAATATTTTCTTAATTTGTTTGGTACGGTAAAATATTTTTAAACTTTAATAAAATCTTTTACCTAAAATAATACAAAGTAAGCTAAAGGAATTCTAGGAAACAAGATATAATTGATGGGTGGACACCTTTGTCCTGCTTTTCACTTTAAATTTAGGAGGATATTTTAGTTGCTAATTTCTTCCCCACTAAGACGTTGTCCAATTGGCGAAAGGCTTTGAGTTAGATAATCCCCCACTTAATGTTAGTGCCTTTATCTTTGGGTATTTTTCTATTCCTTCAGTCAAAAGTAACTTTCCAATTTCCACATACCCTCCTTCTTCTTTCCATTTGGAAACTTCAATGAGGTTTCATGGTTATATTTAAACTTAGCAGCGGAGAGAAAAACTGCCTATTACATGATCACTTATCAATTGACAATTGACATATCTATAGAGGGTTAAAAGTATTTGTGTTCAGAATTTGTAATGTTTAAGATGCTACAAAAATTATTAATAGTAGTTTATTACAATTGAGGTTATATATCTTATAAATAATACTTGAGCATTGATTCAAGGCAGTCCATTTTATCGAGTCTCTCTTGGAGACATTGTTCAGATTATTACATCTTTCGTACAAATTAAAACTTATTTTACAAAGAATTTTGTTATCTTAAAACTGATATAATAATAATAGTCATTCTATTTCCTTATCATCAAATAGTCAATATCAATTCACACGTTTATTTATATTTTTACATTAATTTTTTTATTATACAATTTTCATACTTAAAATTGTACATATTTAATTTGTTGATCATAGTTTATTGTTTCAAATATAAAATTTTAATTAGAAGTTGGTTTCACGGATTTCGCCGAGCAGTGCTTCCATTGAAATCCATCGCCTTCTACCTTCATGATGAACGCGACGTGAATATACGCAAAACAAGGAAGGCTCGTCGGGGTGACAACCCGATTAGCCTCTCCGACGCCAAGTAAGCTTTTGGTGTAGGAAGGATTGATGAATTGAGAGAAAACGAATTAGGTTATGATCGCATACCGAATTATGGGAGAATAATACCTTATATACTGAAGTAAGTAATGTTTAGGTCTTGTTACGATCTGCATGGGAGATCTCCTTCGCTAATGGGCCGGGAGTAAAGTGGGCTTTGGCCTTCAGAGTCGATCTTCGATGAACGGCCGATCGCCCACGGGTCATCTTGATTGGGTGCGAGCCGGAATGGCCGACCGACCATAAGCCCCTACTCCTCGAGTCCGAGCGAAGAGAAGGGTCGAGGAGTATGTAGAGGTTTTGTAGCCGGTCATTAGACGACTCGGGGTTAGGTCGATCGGTCGAGCCTTGTGATATAGCCCGTCTGTCGATCGGCTAAGTGGAATAAGCGGTCGGTCAGGCGATGTTGTGATAGCCTTGGCCATGGAAGCGTACCGGTAGTTTTATTTGGCCGGATGACGACCGATCGCTCCATTAGTGGGCGTGAAGGCATTTGAGGCATTTATGATTTGACGATACACGCCGGTCGATGACTTTCGTAATTGGAAACGATCGTCTTTGAGCAGTTACGGTACCGTCCGAATGTCTTTTCGATCGTTTCGCGCCTTCCGGATTTCGAGTAACCCCGATTTGCCTCCGTTTAGATCGTGCTGCGTGTCCGGATAGCTCGGATGTGTTCCACATGTCGGGCTTCGGTTGGATCGTAGTTCAACGTAGCCTCTATAAGTATCGTCGAGTCGACAGACGGTTTGCTTTTTTCTTCACGCTTATTTCATTCTTGTCGCCTTCTTGCTTTCCTTTGCTTTCTCCCCTGTTTCGCTTCGTTTCGCTTATTCTTATTTCCGAAGTTGTTTGAGCGTTGCTCGAGTTTCCGATTCCCTACCATTGAATAGGTACGCCCTCCTTCATTCTCATCTTCTAAATTCCTCTTAGAAAACATGTCGTCTAGCGATTCTCGGAGTGAGGTTTCGCTTAATCGGTTCTCACTGACGGAGGTCGTCGTCTTAAGTTATGGCCGAGGCGGCAATGGTGTCAAGGCGAGGATGTTGAAGAAATTACAACAAGGGAGCGGAAGGACGGGTGATAGTAAAGGAGCCGCCCAAAGGTAAATCGAGGATGTCAAGGGCGGATTTGCGCTGCGGTCGTCTTAGGAATAGTATCCCGTCGATCGGGAGCCTGTGTTGGCTTCGAGAATGAGGGAATTGAAGCAACCGAGGCGGTGGATGGCCGTCTCTGAATATTTCTTCTCGGTCGGAGGCTTGAGGCGCCATACGTCTTGATCGTGGATGAAGTGTACCGATTTCCAATTGCGGCTAGTCGATCCCTCCGAACGGGTGGCGTTTCATAAATGGACTTGTCTTTGTTGTGCCACCAATTTGGCTGTCGCCCTCCGCTAACATCCTCGCGCCATTTTTAAGGATGAGTCAAAGTCCGAGCTCTGGGGAGGCATCCTTCCCGATGTATAAGGATGCCCAGATCGTCCCAAATGGACGTCGGTAAAATTACCGGTCATGGACGAAATACTTCTTTGTGAAGCCTCCGGGGTCTTCTTCCGTGTCCCAGCCGTGGAGGTATCCTCAAGCCGAGCGGTGGAATGACTCGACAAGCCTATCGCTTTCTAGGGAAGAGCGAGAAGTAGTGAGCCGTATAAAGGAGCTCGGCCCGTATAACTTTGCTCGGCTCATCTCGGGGTATGGCGGGGGGGCCTCTGCCAACTCTCTTCTGATTGACCCCCCGCCGCTAGTTGGTGGGCTAGGAGAGGGAACTGCCCCGCCTGGTTGACCTCTCGTGGTTGATTTATCTTCGTTGTTCGTAGGTTTTGGATTCAGTTTCTAACCTGCTTCCCTTGTTTGTGCGATTATGGTCGAGGTTAACACATTCCCGGCCCCAAGTCCATCAAGAGTAGCGCCAGTCGCAGGACTTGGGAGGCCGAGGTCGGGCGCGATGACGAGAGGCGATTCGATGGTCGCCGACCAATCGCTACGGACGCGGCGTATTTCTCTGGCGTCTCGAACCATTGGCGGGGCTCTTTGTAGTCGCCTACCGATCGAGCATTGTTGTAGTCGAGGAGGAGGAGGAAGAGGTCGAACGGCCTCAAGAGGAGGAGGCCACCAGAGTCAACGACCAATCTCCCATTCCCGGTGGCCGATCGATCTCTTCGCCTTTGGCGGCTAATTGTCCTTCGGTGGTCGACCAATCTCCCGCCCTTCAAGCCAACTCAAAGGAAAGGAGATGAGGGTGACGTCGGGTTGTGGGAGTCTTTGATCAAGCTGCCCAGGATTCCACAACCACTTGATATCGGCGTTGTCCGTCACATCTTGAAAGGATCACTCCTCCCATGGACGGGAGAAATTTGACCAGAGGGCAATAAGGAAATGGGGTCCCTACTCCTGCAGACTTGCACGAGGAGCTCGATGATGTCATTCGAGACAAGCAGCGGCGTTTGGACGCTCGCACCGTGAGGTTCAGGACTTTCGAGAGCAGATGCAGCCTCAAGAACGAGCCAAGAAGGTAGAAGAGGAGAGGGACCTTCTAAAAGCTCAAAATTCTTCTTTAGAGGAGGAGAAGAAGATTCGGGAGGAGGCGGCCAGTATTTTGAAGGCCCAAGTTGACACGGGGGAGGAAGAGATGCGCCATGAGCTCGACTCACAAAGGAGGAGCTCCAAAGGTAAAGGCGATGGCGGAGAGGCCAAGCTATCCGAGGAGTATGATTTATGAGGCGGTGGGAGTCGGAGAGAGTGCTAAAGGAGAAAGCCCTCCGAGATCATGCCAAGGCCCTCCAAGATCATGCCCAGACCGAGGATACGCTAAGGAGGGTACAAGCCTCGGTGAAGGAACAAAGAGTCGAGGCGATCCTGCGATGGCAGAGGCAGTTCTTGCAGGACGAGTGTTTGGAGTATTCCTGCGACCTGGCCCTCATGATCTTGAAGAATTGTTATGACACCTGCATTCTTGAGGGGTCGGACGGTCCTTCGTTTGATGCGTTCGCCGAGCCGTTGCTTCCTGCCGCTCTTGACCTTTCTTTGGAGGAAGTGAAGGAGAGGGTCGCGGAAGACCGGGGACCCGTCCTGATTGAGGAGCTGGACCTTAGCTCGGTCGAGGAGGACGAGCTTCCTCATGATGATGCTTCTGTCCCCGCTTCGACTCTTCCGCCTGATTCCGGGGCTTCCCCCGTGTATTCCCCCGGTTATTCTCCTTCTCCTCCTCCTGTTCATAGCCCCCCTTCTCCCCAATTGTAGAGCTCACCTAGTCGGGCTTGTGACCAGGGCAAAGAGAAATAAATGAACTTTACCTTTGCTTCATTCGTTGTCTTTTTTCCATGTTTATGCTCTTTACTTTCTATGTATGTTGAGTTTTGGTGGAGTAGCTCGTAGTCGACCGGTTTCGAACCGATCGACCGCAGTCGATTTGTATCGATGCCGAGCGAGAGTCCCAAGGCACTAGACTTGGCGACCCAACCGATCGTAGTTGATCAATGTAAAATGCCGGGCAATGGTGATGGCGAGGGTCCCGAGGATCTTGTCTCGGCGACCCGACCGACCATAGTCGATCTATGTAAAATACTGGGCGATGGCGATGGCGAGGGTCCCGAGGATCTTGTCTCGGTGACCCGACCGACCGTAGTCGATCTATGTAAAATGCCGGGCGACGGTGATGGCGAGGGTCCCGAGGATCTTGTCTCGGCGACCCGACCGACCGTAGTCGATCTATGTAAAATGCCGGGCGATTGATTGGACTTTCTACTCTGCGATATAACTCTTTGTTGCCAAGAAATCTGTAACCCCTTTATTAATGATAACGAGGGCGTGGGCCATTAAAAAACCTGTCTGGCAGGGACAGGAAAAAGGTACCCACATGTATACAAAAGGGAATAATAAGGAAGAATTGACAAAAATATAACTTATCTATTGGTAGAAAGCCTTCAAATTCTGGGAGTTCCAAGGCCTCGGTAGAATCTTCCCTTTCATCACTTAGGATGTAGGAACCGTGTCCGACTTGTTTAACCACTCGATAGGGTCCTTCCCACATCTGCCTGAAGTTTTCCAGATGTTTTCCACCGCCTCGGCTTTTTCGTGGGGCGATCCACCTACCTTTACATTGCTCGGTTTGACCTTACATTATAGAACCCGGTCGCCTTTTGCTCGATGACCTCGAACGAAGCGGTGCCCTTTCTCTATCCTCGCTAAGGAGGACGAGCTCGCTCTGCGGGCTTCATCATTCCGCTCTTCTTCAGAGGCCGACACCTCCGATTGTGTAATGTCGCTTTCATGGAACTGTGGCTTCCACCTCAAGGTCATTCTCGAATGGAGTTTCCCGTGGCTCGTTCGTGTGGTTCTATATGCCCACAAAACTTCATCTACTTCTTCCACCTGTGTCTTTCGGCCATCCAGCGCTTCTTCGTATGCGTTCATTATCTTTTATTGGTGTTCTCCATAAGACCGTTGCTTTGCATGGATGGGCTCTCGAGGTCGATTGTAGCTTGATCTTCATCGGTCACGAAGTCTCGAACTTGGCGTTGTCAAACCGCCGACCATTATCTGTAACCAATACCATGGGCATCCCCGGCGATAAAGTATATTTTCTTCACAAAGTTTTCAACCTTCCCTCGGTGATTGTAGCAACAGATTTCGCTTCCACCCACTTAGTAAAATATTCTATCGCTACTATCAAAATTTCTTTTATCCGGATCGAGAGGAAAGGCCCCAAGATATCCATTCCCCATTGGGCGAAAGGATAGGGTGACTTACAATTTTCATCCTCTCGATGTTGGTGAGACAGATTCTGTTTTTCTGGCAGCTTCAGATCGGTCGACCTCTCTCGACAATCTCTTCTCATCGTCGGCCAAGAAGAGTAGCCTTTGTTCGATCAACCGGTGAGCCAAAGATTTCGCCTCCCACGTGATTTTCGCACATCCCTTCGTGGACTTCGCCATTGCTCGCTTTCGGCTTCTTCTTCATTCGAGACATCGAAGGAGCGGCCAGTCGTAAGATCGCCTATATAGAGAGTCATTGACAACCGTGTATTCGGCTGCCTTTATCCTTAACTTCTTGGCTGCTAATTCATCTTCCGGTTGTCTTCCTTCCAAAAGGTACCGCATGATCGGTTCTGTCCAGCCCGGTTGATCAGAATTTACTTTGAGAACTTCCTCGGTCTTCTGAATGCTAGGCCGATCCATTCGTTCGATCAGAATATTGTTTTTGGCATCATGGTGGAAGCCATTTTGAGAGCGATCGCCTTTGGCATTTCGAGCTCGTTTCTATTCTACATTGATCGAATATCGTCCAAATTTCGGGCCTCGCTTGACTAACTCGGTATTTGATCATGTGGTTCCCTTAGCCTCGTAATGCCCGTGAACTTGACCGATCGCCACCGGCTATCATCAGATATCTTTAGTGCTTCACTTCCATCTCCTTGGCGAGTTGGAGGCCGGCTTATCAAGGCCTCACATTCCGCCTCGTTATTGGAGGCTTTGAATTCTAGTCGAGGGCGATTTCTACTTTTTCTTCCATGTTCGGGCTGATCAAGATAACTCGCCTCCGCATCCCTCGGCATTGGACGAGCCATCGACAAACGAGCTCCAGACGGAACCGCCGTCCTCCGAGCTTGGTTGGCTCATCTCGCGATGAAGTCTGCTAGTATCTGTGCCTTAATAGTTAAAGCGGGCTTGTATTGTATGTCAAATTCACCCGCTTCATCGCCCACTTAATCACCACCCGAGGTTTGGGCTTTTGAAGGCACCGCCGAGGGGTGGTCGGTCCATACCTCGATGGTGTGACTTTGGAAATAAGGCCTCGCCTTCCGAAGCTCTTTGTTATCAAGGAGAGGGCCATCTTCTCTATAGGCGTGTATCGTGTTTCCGGTCCGGTTAACACTTTGCTAACGTAGTAGATAGGGTGCCGTTCATTCCTCCGACCGAATTAGCACCGCTACCGATCGATCCTCAGAATCGCCATGTATAACCCCGAGTTCTCTCCGTCTCACGGGCTTTGTAGGATTGACGGGCCAGACAATCTTCGCTTTAAGTCTTTGGAAAGCTTGTTCGCACTCGTCGGCCATCGAATTGAGTCACATTCGCTTCCTCAAAGACTTTGAAAATGGGAGGCACTTATCCCCAACTGAAATGAACTCGCCGTGAGATTATCCGACCGCTAATATCTGAACATCCTTCAAGCATTGTGGCGAAGGCATCTGTATGATGGCCTCGATCTTTTCTGGATTAGCTTCGATTCCCCGCTGAGTGATCATAAACCCCAGGAATTTTCCGGATGCCACCCCGAACACACATTTTTCTGGGTTTAGCTTCATCTGAAATTTATTCAGGGTCTGGAAGACTTCCTTGAGATCTTCCACATGCTCCTCGGCCGTCGTACTTTTGACCACCATATCATCTACGTATGCTTCGACCGACCGACCGATCTGTTTTTTAAAGACCTCCATGACGAGCCGTTGGTAGGTCGCCCCTGCGTTCTTCAAACCAAGGGCATTACACAGTAGCAGATGTGCCTTGGTCGATTATGAAGGCGGTCTTTTCTTCGTCTTCTAGACTCATCTGGATCTGATGATAGCCCGAGAAGGCGTCCAGGAAACTGAGCAGTTCGTGCCCTGATGTAGAATCTACTAACTGGTCGATCTTCGGCAATAGGAAGCTGTCTTTTGGACATGCTTTATTTAGATCAGTGAAGTCTATACACATCCTCCATTTCCCGTTCTTCTTTTTTACTAAGACCACGTTAGCGAGCCATTCGGGGTATTTGACTTCTCTTATGAACCCCGCTTCAAGCAACTTCTGTACTTCCTTCTCGATCACCCCCTGGCGCTCCTTACTATGCCATCGCTTCTTCTGTCTGATCGGCTTGCAGTTATGCCGAATGCCGAGGGAGTGACATGCAACTGTCCGAGAAATGCCGGGCATGTCGCTCGGTACCCAAGCGAAAACCGATCTGTTTTCCACCAAACAATCGGTGATTTCTCTAGCTAGGTTCTTCTGTAGCTCGGAACCTAGATTTGTGAACTTGGAGGGGTCGGCTCCATCCAGTACGACCCATTGCGTCTCTTCCACTGGATTCATCCTGTCCGTCTCTTCGTCGGCTCTCACGTCAAGAGAGCTCGTTAGCACTACCGCCTTCTAGGTCTTGGTTTCTCGCCAAGTAACATTCCGGCGATTTTCTGCGACCCCGACGACTCCGGTTCCATGGGCGTCGGAACTTCATAACTGGTAGTATGTGGAGACGACCGACCGAGGCGTTTGAGTAGCTCTCCCAATTATTGCATTGTATGCCCTCGAACTTTACGACCGTGAACCCACGTCCCTTTCTATCCGCATGGCTTCGCCCAAACTTCACTTTCAGATAGACCCGGCGACGGGTATGCCGACGCTTGCTATTCCTTTGATGGGGCCGTCCGTAGGTAATAGCCGCTCTTGGTACCCTCATTTGTCAAGGCTTCATAGTATAGCAAGTCGATCGAATCGCCGTGTCAATCATCACCCGCTTCACCTCAGAATCCGTCCATGTTGAGATTTACGACGAGGGCGCCATCGTGAGGGCAATGTACTCCATTTAGGTCCGACTCATTGAAAGAGATCATTCCGTCGCTCTCCTTCGGTTTTTGATGGGAGTGTCGTCGCCAATTGCTTGGCGATCGTTTTACGCCTTTAACGGTGGATCCCCCGCTGCATTTCCACCAAATATCGTGTTAATAACTCCGCCGATTCGGTCATTTTGCTGTTCGGCATTTCCATCGTTTCTTTCCTTGACCGCCTCCGCTTTCTCGGCGGTTATCTCAGATTCGTGCTCGCCTACCCCATCATTCCTATCGCTCGCCTCGGGGTGGGCCAGAGTCCGACCGCCCGGTCCTGCGATCGGCGTTTGCTCGTGTTTCACGAATCGCCTAACCTCCCTTTTGAATGAGGAGCTCAATCTCTTTTTCAACCGCCAGCCAGCTTTTTCAGATCATGGCCGACCTCTCTGTGGAAACGGCAAGATAATTGGGGTTCCGCCTCAGACGGGTCTTCATTCTTCGGGCTCTTTGATAGTTTCCCGTCGCTCTAACGGCCGCTAGTACTTCAAAGATATGACTGCTTAGCGGGGTGAACTCTTGGCGATATCCTTGTCGATCGGTCGGCCTTTTCCATTCGGTGGCTTTTTGCGCTTGCGGGTTGCCCGCCCTATCGCTCGTGAGCGATCTTCCGTCCGACGCCTCGTGTTTTTCAGCACTTCTTTGAGTTGAATATACCTATCCGCCATGCCTTCTTATTTCTGAACCGAAGCGAGGTTGATCGAGGGCTAACGACTTCTTGAACTCCTCGTCCCTCGTATTGCTCATAAGTGCGGCTAGCATAGACGAGCGGTGAGATCGGGTACTCGACCGCCTCATTGTTGAACCGAGTGATGAATTCTCAAACTCTCATTCCTTCCTTGGGTGAGTTGCATCACCTCAAAGCCGTCTTCGTGGTCGCCACTAGTGGCGAAACCGATTCAGAAGAGCGACCAAGTCCTCGAAACATGTGATACTGACCGGGGTAGGTTGTTGAACCATCGCCGAGCTCCCTCTCGAAAGCCGTGCGAAGGCCTTACACCGAATAGCATCCGGACACAGATGTAGGCTCATCATGGACCGGAAGTGCTTGCATGTAGTCCAAAGGGTCGGTCTTCCCAGATATTTCTCGTGGGTCGGTATCTTTGCGTCGGTCTTTGGGAGGCTATCCAAATGTCCGGAATGAAGGAGAGTCAGTATTGCGCCGTCGGGCGATCTCGACGGAAGCTTCGAGTCAGCGTGAGTCCGATCATCCGCGATTTTTCTAGTGGTTTCATCTGGCGGTGATCGGTTGTTAAGCTGAATTGTCGGGCGGCTGGTTGCACGGACGGCATTCTTTGTCTTTGTTCTTGATCGCAGATTCTGGCGAATCACCAACTCAGCTGCCTCTTCTATCTGTTTCCGGCTCAGGACGGCGTGTGTGGACGGAGGAGGATCTGCACCTAATCGGTGCTGGAGATTCGGGGTTGCATGGTGCGCAACGTTATCCTCCACGGCCACGCTCTGTTCTTCTTGCTCCAAGGCTTGAGGCCGCAGTTGATCGTTAGGATTGGAAGACTCCGTGCGGGAGATGTGTGGTGCAGGCGGCAGAATTGCAGGTAACTGCAAACCGATACGTTGCATCGCAAGAGCCGCAACAGCAGCTATGTCGGGATTCATCGCCGCCGCCTGGCTTATCTGCGTGGTTCTAGACGTGGTGCCCGGAAGTCGGGCCCCACGGTGGGCGCCAATTGGTTCTGCCGGATTCTGGCCGAACGGTGCGTTTCCATTGAAATCCATCGTCTTCTACCTTCTGTGATGAACGCGACGTGAATATACCTGCAAAACAAGGAAGGCTCGTCGGGGGTGACAACCCGATTAGCCTCTCCGACGCTCAAGTAAGCTTTTGGTGTAGGAAGGATTGATGAATTCAGAGAAAACGAATTAGGTTATGATCGACACCAATTATGGGAGAATAATACCTTATATCTGAAGTAGTAATCGTGTTTAGGTATTGTTACGATTCTGCATAGGAGATCTCTTACGCTAATGGGCGGGAGTAAAGTGGGCTTTGGCCTTAGAGCGATCTTCGATGAGCAGCCGATCGCCCATCGGTCGTCTTGATTGGTGCGAGCGAAATGGCCGATTCGACCGTAAGTATAAAAACAATTGAAATATGCAGTTATTTATTATCAAATAATTTAATTAAATGAATCTTATTTTTTAACAAATTCTAAAATTTGTTATTGTTATCAATTACAAATTTTCATCTTAGCTAAAATTCGTCTTGGAGTAAGGCACGCATTAGATCGATAGTAGGTAGTTAAATTTAGATTAAAATAAAGCTATTCGAAGCATTTAGTCGTGAAAGTTGGGATAAATTTATTCAATTACTATTCCTCTTTCGTCTACCCTTTAGAAAATTATAAATGGAGGCTCAATTAGTGCCAGACCTTCCAATTATCTTATAATCGCTTCAAGTTTGAAGGTAAAATCTTCCAACTGTCCATCACATTTCTTCATAAAACAGAAGAAATCTACATACCTGTTCAATCTTATATGTAGATTTCTTCATAAAACAGATTTTGAAAAAGTGTTGGGAGACAGTTTTGTCCATGCATATGCATTTCAGTTGCTTATTTTTACAGAGGTCGTGATAGTTATTTCTTCTTCTGCGTTCATAATAGTTTATATCTTACGTAGTTTTCAGGATATACAAGCGACTAGGTGGTAATCGATTTGTCCAGACCAGAAACTTGAGATTGCACAAGATCACAAGATACTTATGGCAAACAAAACCGCAAAGGCATATTTGGTTATATTAATGATCGTCTTTATGATGCTTGGAACCAAGTCAGAGGACATGCGAAGTGGAAGGAAGAAGCTTGACAGTCGCCACCTTTTAGGAGAACTAGGCTATACTAAGTCCAGATTGGCTTATTTTCGCCGTCTTGATGAAGACAGTTCCCTTGTCGGCTCGAGAGCACCTTCGGCACCAAATAATCATGGTCCTAAAGGAGACAAACCAAACCATGGAAATAATCCCTCTAATTGACTTGATAATTGCCAGTCACCTATGTTCAAGTGTCCTTCTTAGCTTACTATACCCCACGCGACTTCCCAAAATAAAGGTATTAAGGAATAATATCTGCATTTCTTCTGTCACTTAGTTTTCTTATTATATGTGTAATATACAAATCAGAAGAATAGCAGATTAATAATGTGTTGTTAATTTGTTTAATAATAAAATGGGTGTTTCATATATATATTTTCTTCTTTTTCTTACTTTTTTCCTTGGCACTTTAATCCTTTGAATTTGAAAAATTAGTACATTGTATATCATGCCAATGATTCTTCGCGAAGATTATGTCACCATAACGAAAGAGGGTTTTGGCGACCATTAGTTACGTCGCTGAAAGAAAACATATTGTCGCAAAACCTTTTTAACGATGGTAAAAAATCTTCAAACCAATAGTCTCGAAAGTCCGGTAGCAAATAATTATCTACAACGTTTTCAAAAAATTGCCACCCAATTGATTTTGCTACAATCGCTAGTTTAATTTGTTGCCAAAAGTAATAGACAAGGAGATAAAAAATTGTTGCAAATGACATACTGCGACGTTTAGTTTTGGTTGGTAAAGGCAATTAACTTTGTTAACATAGGTGTAGGTAATAATCTTTACCGACGGTTTATTTATGTAGTATAATATGTTTAGTTATGTTTTTGTAAACATAGCTAAAGGTTATTAGAGACATTTTAGGAAACGTAGATAAAAAGTTTTAGTGACAATTTAGTATTTATAGCTAAAAGTTTTAGTGACGATTTTTTAAAATTATACTTTCCTATTACAATTTATTCTTTAATTATAATTATTAATAACATTTTGAATTCATGTTATTGTTTTTAGTATGGTTTGAATTATAATTAAGTCACTTTTTAATTATTGTTGGTGACATTGTTTAAATAATAATTAAGTAAAATAAAATAAAATTGTTTCATAATTAAAAATTAAATGCATTTTATAAAAAATATAATATAATTAAATGATAATTACAAAACTTAAGAAATAAATTTATGGACAAACTAAAACTTTTATCATCCCTATTACTTACATACTTTAACCCAATTATTTGTCTAACCATCTTTTTAAGCTTGGTTAATTCTTTTTCAGTATAGTCTAATTTTTGCTCATTATGTTATATTTTTTCTTCAGTACAATCTAGCTTTTTTTTTATTACATTGTAACTGAGCCTTAAGCCACCAGTTCTGTTAAAAAAACGACGATAATTTTATTAATAAAAGGACTCGAATACAACACTTTAGACACCGAAGGTAAACAAAAAACATAAGGAAAAAGAACGAAACCCAGATGCACTATACTTTAGGACACTTTTTCTCTCTCTAGAACTCACTTTTCTCTCTCTTTTTTTTGTAGTTACAAAATGATGCTAGGATTGCCTACATGCAAGTTGTTAGAAGACTCTAGATTTGCCAACTTGCCAAATTGCATCGCCAACTTGCCAACTTGCATCGCCAACTTGCCAACTTGCTAACTTGCATCGCCAACTTTCCAACTTGCCAACTTGTACAAGTTACAAGAAAAATTCTAGATTTGCAAGTTGTCCATTTGCAAGATTTTTTTTCCATATTTTTTCTTTTTTTATACATATCTAGAATTTTCTACATGTCTCTAAAATTAGTTGGTGATTTTTAACACTCCCCCTCACCAACTAATTTCTTTTCAAAGTTTTTCTTGAGATTATCCCAGGCTGCTTGCAAAACTCTTCATGTTTTACTCCGCTAAGACCCTTTGTGAATATATCTACAACTTGGTCTTCTGTTTTGATGTACTTCATTTTTATATCGCCTTTGAGAACTTTTTCTCGAATATAATGATAATGCACCTCCACGTGTTTTGTCCGTGCATGGAATACTGGATTCTCCGCTAGTAGTATTGTTGACTGGTTATCACAAAATAGTTCCACCAAGTAGTCTGTTGGTTGATTTAGATCTTTTAATAGCTATATGAACCATGTGCATTCTTGTGTTTCCATTGTTGCAGCTCTATACTCGGCTTCTACACTTGATAAGGACACCGTTGGTTGTCTCTTACTACACCAAGAGATTGCTCCTGAGCCAATGTTGAATATGTATCCACTTGTTGATCGTCTTGTGTCACAATCTCTAGCATAGTCGACGTCGCAGTACCCTTTAACCTGACATGTACTATCTCTCTTATATAAGAGACCATGGTCAATAGTATTCTTGACATATCTTAAGATTCTTCATACTACTTCCAAGTGAGGCTTCTTTGGATTTTGCATATATCGGCTAACAACTCCAATTGAGAATGCGATGTCTGGTCGTGTTAATGTGAGATAGATTAGACTGCCCACGAGCTGTCTGTACATTGTATTATCTTGTAAGTCTTTTACTTCCGTAGCTCGAAGTTTGACATTTACCTCCATTAGCGTTGATATTGACTTGCAATCTAACATACCAAATCTTTCTAAAAGTTATTGCGCATATTTCTGCTAACATAAAAATAATCCATCTTTTGTGCGCTCCACCTATAAACCAAGAAAGTGTTTCAACTTACCCAATTCTTTCATTTGGAAATGGATCGAGAGATTTTCTCGAATTTGTCATATCTCTCCTTCGTCATCTCCTGTGATGATTAAATCATCCATTTATACCAAAACTATGGCCAACTTATGTTGAACTCTAAAAAAAATTATTATTTATTTATTTATTCTTTATTTTGCTTTAATTGTTTTATTATTATTTTTAGTTGAGTCTTTAAATTTAGCAAGGATGAATGGGGTATTGAATCGAAATTAGAATTTTGAATGAAGTGTTGAATTATATTATTAAGTAGGTTGAAAGACTAAAGACATATAAGATAAATTAAGGGTAAACTTGGAAAGCCAAAGTGAAGGAGGGGCAAAATTGGAAGAAAAGGAGTAAAAACAAGAGATAAAAATGTGGTTTGAATTAGAAAAGAAAGGAGGTGTGGTAGGAACCAAAGGGAGAAGAGAAAAATGTGAAAAAGAAGAAAGAAGAAGAGAAAGAAGAGAAATCCACTTGTGAGGTAAGCTTTCATCTTCTTATGCTAGATTAAAAAGGGAATTAAATGGAGGTTAGGGTTTGTGTTGGAAATGAAGTAAGAAAGAAGAGAAAGATGGACCCAATTTGATTTTGGAAGTTCTAAGTTAGGGTTTTGGTTTTTGTAGCCTAGATGGGCTATGGGTAGGTTAGGTTTAAATTCAATTTTAGCATTTCTTTAATTCATGAATTTTATGTACTTTCTTTGAATGTATGGATTGAACGAAAAATTGGTTTAATTGAAGGGAATCAAGGAAATTATACTCAAGAGAGAGAGGAAGGGCAATCTTGAGATTGGATTTCCAACAATTTAGGTGGGTACTATGTTTATGGTTATTGTGTGATGGGCAATGCCCTATTTGTGGGTATAATTGCGTTAAATGGTATAAATGTTGAATTGTGGTGAATATCTGAAAATGTATGAAGAAATCGGATATGTTTTCTTTGAAATAAATGAAAAGTATGAGACTATGCGAAATTGATGAAATGAAAGAAGCATGACGATGCAAGTTTGCGATTGATAAATTGAGCATCGATTTGTTTGTGATTGGGCAAGAGAGAAACATGTTTCGTTAGTCACGTGCACGTTGACCTATATCATTTTTTTGGCTGCCCGCTTGAGGCCACGAGATCCTGAGAAATCGGACTCGTTTTGTTCACGCTGTAAACCGTTTTGTTTCAAGGAAACTCTCTAGCCATTTGTTGTGCATTTTCATTATGACTTTGTTGAGTATGATGCATAATAAAGTGCTATGATTGATAAAAGATTTCATGATATGCTTTAGGTGATAAATTTCGATTGTTTATGAATTATGGGATGAAATTGCTAATGAACTGGACTGCTTGATATGTGTATTTGTGCTTGTGGTATGGCTCATTAACGATGGCTATAAATGTATTAGCCACTGAGTCGAGTTGCTCACCCCACTTTCTCTCCTCAGGTGCAAAACAAGTCGAGCGTGAACCTTGCAAGACATCGGAAACTCCAAGGCTTTAGATACTTTTGTACTAAGTTAGTAACTAGCCATTTTGGATAGCTTTTCAAGCATATCAAACATTGGGCATCTCATGTATTGCATATCTTGTGCTTAATTCTTGATGGATATGTTGATATGTAATTAAAGCTATGCATGAATATTTATTTTGGTTGGAAATGAGTATGAGCATAATTGTTTTTCCTTACGGATAATGTATGGATAATGTACGAAAATGTGTATGACTTTTGTGAAAGAAGAATGTGTAGGTGCATCTTCTTCATTATTGAGTTTGCAATTGGTCATTTGTTGTGGAATAGTATGTTGGAGGTTTGAAGGGTATATGAGCTGATTTGGTTGAGTTGGAGCTCAAAAGTACCGAAGGGTACTTGGTAGTGGGTGAAAATTTCAGGAAATTGTATTTTGACAACTTCCAAATATAATTGACATTAAATGTGATTGTATGGAAAATGAGGAGTAGAAGGAGTAGAAAGAGTGATTTTGGTATGAGTTGTGATAAGGAAAGATTTAGAAATAAAATTAGTAGTGATCTGGAAGGTGTTCACTGAGTATGCTTCGGTCTGTTAGCCATTACTTCTCCTCTAATTGTCCAAACGAGATGATTTTTAATTTAGATTAAACTAGAAATATATGGCTACATTTTTATGAAGACATCGAATTTCCATTCTGTCCCTAAGAATCTCAAAAGTTTTCATGAAGTTAAGAATTGGGTGTAGTATGTTGGTGTATAATGGGATGATCATATTCGGACTTTAGGGGCAAATTTGGGATTGATATAAATATATTTTGGGAAAGTTTCCTTCTGGAAAGTTGTATATATTTCTTTTATCTTTCCAATGGTATATAGCATGAAAATTTTGGATATCTGAGTCAAAAGTTATGATCCTTATAAGTGGAGACGTTTTGGAAGAAAAGCAGACGATAGAAATGAGACGGAAGAAAAGCAGACGATAGAAATGAGACGGAAGAAAAGTAGACGATATAAATGAGACGAAGAAAAGCAGACGATAGAATTGAGATGAAAAAAAAGCAGAAGATAGAAATGAGACGGAAGAAAAACAAACGATAGAAATGAGAGGGAAGAAAAGCAGACGATAGAAATGAGACGGAAGAAAAGAAGACGATAGAAATGAGACGGAAGAAAATGAGAGGATAGAAATGAGACGATAGAAATGAGACGATAGAACTAAGATGAAAGGAAAGTGAAATGATGCAAAAGTGAGACGATAGAATTGGCCCTCGAGGTCTTCATGAAAGTTGTAGATTTAGAAGTCCTCTTTTCAATAGTCAAAAAACAAAGTCAATCCAACGTCTCTAGTGAGAGTTATAGTAATTGCGCCAAGACATGTACAATATAAGTAAAGATATGAGCATGTTGGATTCTTTTGGCCGTAACTTCTTCTCTAGACCTCCAAATTACTTGATTATTGAACCATTGGATTCATAAGACACTGCTTTACAATTATACGAAGAATAGCAGCCATATGAGATGAAGTGAAAAAGATTGAGTGAAAAGCACGGGACAGGTATAGTGAGTGTGTTCTTAAGCATTATGAACTAGTGTTTTTTTTTCACTGAAAATGCTTCAGTATTTTAGCGATATCTTGATCTGTAGTGATCCTATTGGGGTTGATTTCTGTTTCAAATTAAACTAGAGACATGGAGATACAACTTATCTGAAGGAATTAAATTTCAATTTGGGCCCTAAGATTTAAATTTTTGGACTGAATTCGGGTGTAGTATTCAGTCTTGGTTAAATGTGAGCCCTCCATGCGGCTATGTTTTCGAATGTTGGACTTTAGAAGCGGGGTCCAACAACTTATTACCTCGTGTCTTCACAAATAAGCTTGAGTCTGAAGGAGTCATCTTATAGTCGTTTTAAACAAGGAACTCTCCAATCTTACCATACCATGCTCGTGGTGCTTACTTTAGACCATACAATGCCTTCTTCAATTTGCAAACGTAGTTTGGATAATATTTACTCTTAAAACCTTCAGGTTGTTCCATATAAATCACTCGGTCTAACTCTCCATGTAGGAAGGTGTTCTTTACGTCCATCTGCCAGAGTCTCCATGACTTGTTTGCGGTAAGTGTTAGAAGCACACGAACAATTGTAATCTTTTCCAGTGGACTAAACGTCTCCTTATAATATAACCCATACTTCTGTGAAAAATCACGAGCCACTAGTCATGCCTTATATCTCTCAACTGTTCCATCTGGTCGAGTCTTTTTTTTATAGACCCATTTACACGAGATGGGTGTTACCCCTCTAGGCTTCGGCACCAAATCCTAATTTTCATTTTGTTTTAATGCTAGAATTTCCTCATCCATTGCCTGTTGCCATTCCTTTCTTTGTGATGCTTCTTTATAACTTGTCGGTTCTTTCAGACCAATTTCCTCTATTATTGTTGCATTTGTATACTTTGGATTTGACTTTCTTTATCTAATTGACCTTCGTGGTTAAGGCGATGGCTGTTGAACATCTTCTTCAAAGTCCTCTATCTAACTTGGCCTTATTTCTTCTGGAGTTGAATGATGGATTCCTGTTTGCCATGGGTTCTTCTCTTCTGACAACCTCATGTCCATGGATTCTTCCTCACTTGGTTGCATAGTATCAATTCTAGACTCTTCAATTGGTTGAGTCTTATCAACCTCTGTAGATTCTTCTAATCGTTGTTGTAGCTGCTCCTCTATTTCTTTTGAATCTGGTAATAATACAGCTTGTGGTGACCACCAAGAAGACACCTCATCAAAGACAACATTCCTCCTCATGTAGCATCGTCTTGTAGTCGGTTCACAACACTTCCATCCTTTAAGACGACTGTCATATCCAACAAATATACAACGTACTGCCTTTTTATCAAATTTGTTACATAGGCGATTTGGTACAAATACGTAGCACACGCATCCAAATACTTTAAAGTACCCTACTGAGGGTTTGAACTTTTGAAGCTTTTCATATGATGAGGTTCCCAATTTTGTTTAAGGTAATCTGTTAATCACGTACGCTGTCGTCTTCATACCTTTGGCCCAAAACCTTGTTGGTACATTCTTTGCATGTAGCATACTTCTGCATATCTCTGCTAGTTGACCATTCTTTCTTTCTGTTACTCCATTCTATTGTGGAGTACCTGGACAAGTCAGTTGTCTCCTGATCTTATGTTGTTGCAAATATTGTTCGAATTCTCATGAAGTGTACTCTCCACCATTATCTGTGCGAAGGCATTGTATCCTTCGTCCTTTCTCCTTTTCTAATTTTACTTTAAACTCAATAAACTTACTCAATGTCTCTGACTTTTCTCTCATAAAATAGACCCATACATATCTAAAAAAAATCATTAATAAAGGTAATCATGTAACTGAATTAGCTAACGGATGAATGCTTTACTAGCCCAAACACATCAGAGTGTATTAACTCCAGGGGTGCTTTAGCTCGATACTCTGACTCTTTGTATGGTAATTGATGTACTTTGCCATACTGAAATCCTACATATACAATGTCATCTCGAACATCTAGATTCGAACTTTGATCATTGATTTTTTTCATTATCTCCTTTTGATTCCTATGGCTTACATGTCTTAATCTTGCATGCCATAGATCAACCTTCTCATTTTTCCTTGTCTTATCTATGTATGCTGTTTTTGCTGACATTACACAGACAGACTCCACTCTTTTTCCTTCCATCATGGGTCGATCGATAATAAAGGTAACCATGTAACTGAATTAGCTAACGGATGAATGCTTTACTAGCCCAAACACATCAGAGTGTATTAACTCCAGGGGTGCTTTAGCTCGATACTCTGACTCTTTGTATGGTAATTGATGTACTTTGCCATACTGACATCCTACATATACAATGCCATCTCGAACATCTAGATTCGGACTTTGATCATTGATTTTTTTCATTATCTCCTTTTGATTCCTATGGCTTACATGTCTTAATCTTGCATGCCATAGATCAACCTTTTCATTTTTCCTTGTCTTATCTATGTATGCTGTTTTTGCTGACATTACACAGACAGACTCCACTCTTTTTCCTTCCATCATGGGTCGACCGATAATTTTTAACTCCTTGTAAATCTTGACATCATTTGATCTAAAAAATACAAAATTTCCTGTTGACGTCATTTGAGATACAGATAGAAGATTTTTTGACATACCTTCCATGTGGTAGACATTCTATAGTTGCACTGGCTGCTAACTATAACGAGGAACAACGATGGTACTGCCAATATGTGTTATAAAAAATTTTGAATTATTGGCAGTTACCACCACTTACTCTCCTTTATACTCTGATGTCCCCATCAATTTCTTTTTGTCACCTATCATGTGATTGGAGTAGCCAGAATCAACGATCCAATCATCTTTATAGTTTATTTGATTTTCTCCTATAGCCGTGAGTGCCATCTCCACCTTTGATATTACACCACTATTCTCGCTTATTTCTTTAGGATTTTCCACTACTACAAATGATGTCTAGAAATCCCATTCTTCTTCGTTATCCTGTTGTGTCAACGTGGCAGCATTTTCTTCCATGTTTTTCGCCTCCAGCAATCTTGAGCCTAATAACCCTTTCTTCCGCAGTTATAACACCTGTCTTCTTTCTGAGTATTTTATTTATTGTAACGACTTGTATCTTAGCCTTGACGAGCCCCCCTTGCTTAAAGGTCCCTCTTCGTTGGCGGCTTCGTCAACCTCCTCGACCTCTCGAGGTTTCCTCTGTCACGTTACTTCTCGTGACTTTCCCTTTTCCTCCTTCCCTTTTCCTCCTTTACTGGTGAAAAGGGCTTTGTCTTCTTCTTTAATAAAAATTTTAGACATTTGTTTGTCTAAAGCTTCTTGATTGGCTAAGATATTTTCTAACTCTGTCAAGGTCGGTTCCTTTGCCCAACCTCGAGTAGTTGTAACAATACCAAAAAATTCTGGGCATAACCCATGTACAATAATTCTCCTCATTCTTGTTTTAGTTATAGCATTAGGAGGATTGTACAATAATCCTCATGTACAATAACCCATGTACAATAATTCTCCTCATATATTATAATTGTTATTGTTTAATTTCTCTATAACACTAACAATGGTGCTCATGTCTGTCATAACTACTCGATCCCTAATTGAATAATTTCATAATCCCAGATTGTGAATAAATTTTGGCATAATCTTGGTTAAGACACGATCCCTGATCGTAAAAAATTTGGACAATAGAGCATTGACTCTAGACGACACAATCTGGCTCTGATACTACTTGTTAAAAAAACGACGATAATTTTATTAATAAAAGGACTCAAATACAACACTTTAGACACCGAAGGTAAACAAAAAATAGAAGGACGAAGAACGAAACCCAGATGCACTATACTTTAGGACACTTTTTCTCTCTCTATAACTCACTTTTCTCTCTCTTTTTTGTAGTTACAAAATGGTGCTAGGATTGCCTATTTATAGGCATCCATCACCAATCTACATCTAAGTTGTTAGAAGACTCTAGATTTGTCAAATTGCCAACTTGCCAACTTGCATCACCAACTTACCAACTTGCCAACTTGTATCACTAACTTGCCAACTTGTACAAGTAGCAAGAAAATTCTAGATTTGCAAGTTGCCCACTTGCAAGATTTTTTCCAGATTTTTTTACATATCTAGAGTTTTCTACAAGTCTCTAAAATTAGTTGGTGATTTCTAACAAGTTCTCCTCATGAAGTATCGTTACATATGCTGGTCATGACGATGATGAACTAATTGGCTTAGGGCCATACCCAAGGCCTTTGATATACCCTAATCTTATACCAAGGACGTTACTGCAAATGTGATCCATATTGGGCTTATTCCTGTCAGACAATCTCTGCAACAACTCTTGCATTTTGTCATAGAATTTAAAACACAAAATCTAGATGTAATTAAAATATTATTAGTTAGTATTACATAAATAAATAAATTCTAAAATTAAAAATTTTATACTTACATAATTATTATGCACTTCTTCAAATGTCCAGCCTTCACCTTCCTTGTAGTGTGTTAGTTTGTATCACACTTTTTTCCATGTAGTTAAGTCTGACTCTGTTATATGAATTTAAAAAATTGAAGCATAGTAGATTATATAACTAATATAATAATAACTTCTAAGCAAAAAACTTAAAAATTCTTCTCATACGACAACAAATGATTTGGAGCTTATGATGTGAGGAGTTTTCATTTTTGCTTTGTTAACCTTGGCTTTCTCACATTTTTCCTAAATAAAGAAAAGAAAGATTCATTAAATGCAAAAACAAAATTAATGGAAGGAAATGTAAAGAGAAAGAAGTCAAACCTTAACCTTCGCAGAGGCCCAATAATCACATATTTTACTCTGATTTTCTGAAGTCACTCATTCTGGAATGTGTCTCCTTGCCTTCTCATCCGAAGGAAAAGATTTGTAGTATTTATGAAGTCAATAACGATGATCCTTTGCCTTTTGTGTCAATATTGAACTCACACAACTTAAAAATTCAAGGTTCTAGATATCAACGATATTGAGCTTCATCTGTGAACAACACATATAAGTTAAATTACTCTTTAAATAAGTAAAACAAAATTACATATAATAAAATGAATTAAAAAATGAATGAAATTTTGTTTAAAACATTTTGTAGCAAGTTGTCTTCCTTCAACTGTCTGGCATGTTAAATGCAAGACAATTCATTTCTAACAATGAGTCCTAACTTACTGGACAATTTTGTTAATTGGATTTTGACAACAGGATGACGTTGTGTGAGATTAATATGCACAGATAACTTGTTGTTCATTCTAGCATTCATGTGTTGTAATTCAGAACCTTTGGTGATGCCTCTACCTCATTTTCTTATGCCAATATTGAAACTTGACAATGAAAGAATACTGATAAGAAAAAAAGACATTAAACATTTAAATATATATTTGAGCATAAATGTAATTATAGGTGGTTAACAATAACAGACCTGAAAATCCCTCAACATTAGATGAGGTAGATATAGGTTGTTGTTGATTGGCTTCATTGGTGGATGAAATAATTGGTTGTTGTTCCATAAGGTCAGATTGATTTGGTTTTTATTGGGGAGGAACATCTTCGGTATTTGCCACCCTCTTTCCCTTGTTTCTACCAGGTCTCATTATATTGAAAACAAACTATAAATGAAATATCAACATTACGTATAATCTTTACTTAAACATTAATATTCCACATTAATATAAGTCAAATGTGAACATTTCGTAACTTGCTTAAATTAAACATCAATGCTTCACAAAAAACACAAGTTAAAACTAAACATTCCGCATAAACATAACTGCACACTAACATTTTGCTGAAACATAACTCAAACAGACACCAACATTCCACATAAACATAAGTAAAACATCAACAGTACCCATTAACATAAGTGAGATATCAATAATATGGATTAATATAACTTAAACATGAACATAACATTTCAAAGAATATAAACAATTTATTTACGTTCAATCATCGTGATAAAAAATTTGAAAATTATCATCACTAATTACATTATCATTGGATTCTTCATCACTAATATATTTGGCCAAAGTATCATCATTGTCATTTAATTTATCTTGAGTATAGTCTTCACTTGTTTGTATGTTAAGATTGGCTTGGACTTCATCCAGTTTTACTATATTGGGATCAACATCTCTCCTATGGAATGATGATATATCTGCATCTATTTGAATGGCTTCTTTATTAAACTCTGATTCAATCTCTTAATATGCTTCATCTTCATCCTCATTAAATTGCCCATTATCCCTTTCATAAAAATTGAAGAGATTTTGGTGTTGAAATCTTTTAACAACCTTCCAATTGTTACCTAATATAGAATCGTTGAGGTAGAAAACTTGCTTCACTTGACTTCCAAGGACAAAAGGGTCATTATCATACCATGTCTTGCTAACATTGATGATAGTAATATTCCCATTCACTTTTATGTTAATAAGATTAAATCATTTACACTTAAATAGAACAACTTTCTTATCTTTGATGTAGTGCAACTCTATTATTTCAGAGATGACATCATAAAAATCAATAAAATTGTCGTCATGACACCCCTTAACAACAACCCCATAATTTTGGCTTCTAAGTAGACTATCTCTAGCTTGTATATGAAATCTCACCCCATTAACAATGCAACCTGTATATTCTTTCCTACAAATGTGAGGCCTAAATGCTAAGTTATATAATGTTGTTGTCACCTCTTGCAAGTTACGATTATGTAACTGTATCATTTGTATGAAAAAATGAAATTAGAAGTTAATCTAACATATAAATTGTCATAAGTTCATAATATGTAATCAATATATAACTTACTCGATTTCTAAACCATGATACAAATTTCAGCTTATGCCTTTGTTCACTATTAATACTCCCTTTGCTGCAAATGGACTCTTTGTGATCTCTATTTTAAAAAAATGATGGTAAGGAAATGAGATTCAATCACAAAATTTTAATACGATTGTTTATATCAAAAGTAATATACATACTCCATAAATATATCAACTTTCTTGCGATTGTTCAAAATATACTAATGGGTGATTATATGTAACATCCCACCCCCTCCTGGAAGGGTAAAATAGTAAAATTGACATAGGATGGGATTGATAAGGAATAATCATTACTGTTCATGCATAATAGGATTGATACACAGTATCAATTGTGTACATGGAATTACAGTAAATGCATTCATGACATTCCCGGTAATTGGGCCTAAAGCAATTTTATTGGAATTAATGGGATAATTGAGTTTGGAAAATTGATTGGGCTGCACCATAAATGGTTTTACATTTTAAGGGATTTTTAGGAATTTTTCTGGAATTGTCCGGAGAAAGTTCCTGGACCGGCAAAATCGCCGGTGACTGACCTAAACTTGTTTTGGAGTAGAAAAGGTGATTTTTTGTGATTGAAAAATGATTTGGAGTGCACTGTTACCTGTTTTATAATTTTAGGAAATTTCATTAATTCTCAGAAAAATAATTCGGGGAAATCCTCGGACCGGATAAAGCGCCAATTGGCGAACCGGTCGATTTTCGGTAGCAAAAATCGCTACCCATCGTAATTGTACTACTGGGTATATTATTTTGGGACTGAAATTAGGGTCATAGGAGCTAAATGGAGTAAAATTTTGACCGGATTAAAGAAATGATATTTTGACTTTTCTTATAAAAGTGGACCAATGAGATTTAGCCACCAAATGCCATCATTTAATGTTCACTTTGCTCCCTCCCACGGTTTCACTTAATAAAGAATGGAAAAGATGAATTTTGCTTCTTAAAACCTCTCATCCAAACCTTCATCTCCTTCTCCATATCCATTGATTTTCTTCTTCTCTTCTCTCATCTTCCTTGTAACTTCAAGCTATCATCTAGAAATCCATCAAAGCTAGAAGATGAATATTGTGTATACTTGAGAAGGGAAGGAGGTTGGTACTTTGGTGGGTGTAGAAGTAGAAGTTAAAGGTTAAAAGTTGAAGCTTTGAAGGAGGTTTTGTCTTAGGTATGTATTCATTAAAGTTTTGATCTTTAAATGGTACTTTCATATGGAATTAAATGCCATGATAGTATGGGGTAGTTAATAAAAGGGTTTAAAGCATGTATTAGGTTATGTAGGCATTAAAGTGATGATTATTATGATTTGAAGAAATGGGTATAAGGCTAGGTGATGGTTGAATTGAAAGTAGTATGATATGGTTTGATTTTAAATGGAATATGGATGATTATTTGGGTATTTGAATTGAGGAATTTGATGCTACCAATTTTTCAGTATTAACCCTAACATATGTATGATTGTAGTGATATTTAATTTGTATTTATTTTGATGTCTAGTGATGTGAAAAAGGCATTGGAAGTGGTTGAACTAAGGTTAATCTTAAATCTGGAAAGTTGGAATTATAATTGATGTTACTGTTTTATTCATAACTTATTGTGTAGAAATGCAAATGAGGTAAGGTTAGTGGCCACTGAAACTTTGGGATGTTGGCTTCAAGTTAGTGTGAAATAGGTGTTATTGAATTTCAATGATAGAAGGGTGAAATTTTGAATGGGAAAGTTACTGTTCCATTGGCTATGAACAGTAACCGCAACCATGACATCTGAGTTTTGATGATTTTTATGAATTAATTGAGATGGAATTTGGGAGAATGGTCTTCATGGAAGTTGTAGCATATTTGATTATCTTTCCATTGCTACTGATCTTGCTATTTTTAGAATTGTGTATTGGGAGATATGAATTGATTACTAATGACTGGTTTTGAGCATTTTGGATGAAACCTAGCTTAAGTGTGATTTTGTGAGTTTACTGATTGGAGGCAATTTTAACATTTTAAGTGGACTGAATTGGTGTGAGTGAGCTTCTGAAAAGTTGTAGAGGAAAAGATTATCTTGAAATTGATATTTGGTATGTAATTTTAGAAGTCAGAATTGGGAGATATGATTTTCAAAACCTGATCCTACATTAGGTTATGAGTGGCTGATCATAACAGAAACTTCCATAACAATTTTGAAATTTCTAGAGATCGAATTGGGTGTTGAGTGCTTCATGAAAAATGAAGTTTATGATGTTATCTTTACAAGGATATAAAGTTTTGGTTTTATTGACTTATATACTGGAAGTTATGCTTCTTGTAAGATTACTGCCCAAAGTGAAGGATTTCAGGGACAGTAACATTGAATGAATTAATGGACTGGTTTAGAAATAGAATTTGATTTTGGATTGTTCATGAAAGTTGTAGAGGACATTGTGAACTTGTGACCATATTTTTGTGGTAATTTATTACTAAGGAATCAGTGAGTTATGAAATTGTAAATGTACTGCTCTGTGTTGATGGAAATTGTGAAGGCAGAAGGTTTGATGGATTATTTGACACCCTTAGGGTTGGAATTGATTTTTATGGTCTTCTTGAGAGTTGTAGAGATTTTCATAAGCTTTCCAATGAGGTATAGTGGGTATTTTTCTGATTTTGTGCTAAAAGTTAGAGTAGTTGGAAATTAGGAATTGAAAGCTGGAAAAAAAGGAAAAGAAGGCAGAGGTGACTCGCCGTCTCGCGAGGGCGACATACCGCCACGCGAGGGCGAGATAATCGAGCTGGTCGCGAGGCGCCTCGCCTCGCGATTTAAACGAGGTGATTCAGCCTCGCGAGGGCGACGTTGCGCCTCGCGAGGGCGAGATTTTAAAGAGGCTGGTCGCGAGGGCGACGCCTCGCCCTCGCGACGCAGTGAGGTGAAATCGCCTCGCGAGGGCGGCGTCTCGCCCCCGCGAGGCAGGTTTCCGTATATATATATATATATATATATTTATTTTATTTTTGATTATTATTTTGATATTAAATGGTACAAGTGTTCTTTTGTCAATTTCTTTCCCGTCCGACGTCCGATTGACCTGATTCCAGAGGCATCGGATTCGTTGAATATTTAATTTCATATTATGAGAAGCGGGAATTTTAGGCGGAATTTGACGTGGCCCCTATTGACGGAACATGTAAACACTTGTTTTATTTAATTGAGGACCTATAGAGGTCCGAATGCACCGTCGGCCTTTATGGATTTCTAATTTTCATAGAATTTTATTATGGGAAAATATTGAATTAGGACCGGAATTCATGAACATGCATATCTCATCATCATGAGCATGATTTCATATTTAGTGACTCGTAATTTTCCGATTCATATAGAGGTCCAATTGGGCGTCGATTGACCGACGTCACAGAGGCTTTCGGCATTAGCTCGGAAGTAATAGGTGAGTAACCTAGTTGGTTTCTCAAATTTCTGGTTGTTTACATGCTCAACGTGAATTACGTGCAAAGATGAATTGTATGATTTCTGGTATGTATAAAAGTGGATGATTGCATGTTTAATGGTTTTCTTGTCTTGAATGACCTTTGAACATCGCTATCTTGGGCTTTATAGCCATATTGTGGTGGACCGATACACACTGGGCTTTATAGCCATATTGTGGATTCTTGATACAATCTTGCATAGTTACTAAATCATCGATTGCATGCATAATTGCATGATCGGATAATGGGCGTGCCCTAAGTTGCTATTATTACGATAAGAGCTTGAGCTCTCATTTGTCTTCGACCGCCACGAGCCCGAGGGGAGAAATCTCGACGCGTCCCCCTGAACACCGATCGAGCACTTGGGCACAATCTTGAATAATGGAAAGAGTCACATATGCATTGCATTCGCATAAATATTATTTTGTGATAAATCTTGCTTTCGTGATGGTATGTATTCTTGTGAATGGTTTACTATTCTGGATATGGTTATTGATCGCTTATTGGTAATTGATGATTCTCAGATTGTCATCAGACGCCATGGGCGTGATCATGATCTGAGTGAACCATCGATGATGGTTTCTCACCGAGTTCATAAAACTCACCCAAAATTTGCATCTATTTTTCAGGTCTGAAGAATACTCCGGTTGACACGGAGTATGTCTCTTGTAGACAGTAAAGGTTAGAGGTCGGGATCGGTTAGGTATGCGCATTAGTGTTTTAGTAAATTGTATTCCGCAATCAACGTATAACAAGGCATTGTATATTTTCTTGCATTGTTGATTATAATTATTCTTGGATAAGCGTAATAGCTGGCTGGTTTTTATTGAACACGGATTTTCATTACTTATCGTGTTTGCCGTGTGAGCGTGGAGTTAAGGGCTCCAAAGAAAAAAAATGTATACTAAATTTTAAATCGTCGATGTAGTACGCCACTCTCGTGGGACACGGACTCGGATATCACCAACGATATCGGGTTGGGTCTTACGGGTGTGGGTGTTACATTTAGGTGGTATCGAGCCAGTGATACGTAATGTATCCAGGCACGATTTGGAACATAGGTTTCATGCATTTGAGTCGCGTCGTTGCGGCATCGTGGTAAGCGATCCCTAGTCGAGTCGCTCGAGGATAAATCCTACGGTGCATAAGTTTCAGTGACTAAGTGAGAGAATAGTGAGGCGGATTATAGTGTAAATCCCAAAGGGATAATCAATTAGGAAAGGATAAAGGAAAAATGGATAAGAAGATTGAAATTGTCTTTGGATTAGAAACCCTTATAAGTGATAAAGAATGACCGTGTTGGCTAGGCGATTAAGAATTTCCAAATTAAATTGATAATGTTATGGTGACGAGAAAAATGCAAATGTTGAGAACTTGGAGAGGTCCATTAGAGATATGGGAAGCTTATTGGTTATAGTAGATCTAAGTGAAATTAAATGCGGGATGGTTAGGTAATTACGATTCAATCAGTATATGTCATGAAAGGGGAAATATTGGAAGTGAGTAAAATGTAGATGATCCAATCGGGCATATTTTGATTCACTGTATTTGAGTTAGAGATCAGTAGATATTATAGGCGAAAGATAATAGCGAAACGGAAAGAAGCTCCATAGAGTACTGTAACGGTTTATTGAGAACTGAAAGAATGTAAAAGTGTACAGATAAACTGAAATGAATTCGGGAAATGGTTATGAACTAGACCGCATAAATTTGGGACTGAAATTGTTAGGTGATTATGGTGCTTCGAGGTTGGAAATTCGTACGATAAAATCATAAAGGAAAAAAAAACAGACAGATGATTTCTACTGATGGTGTATCGGGAAATACTGAATTAGGTGTATATGGACACAAAAATGGTAAAGAGATAGGCATATAGATAGAGATAAAATGGAGTGGTATCAACGATTTTGTCGGGTATTGGGGACTGTGAACACCCGATCATAAACTATTTGAGGAAAATAGAAGATAAGTAGCAGAAAACGGAATGAAAAATAAGAATAATGATCATAAGCTGATAAGCCAAATTGATATGACCTTATAAGGTCAAGTTGCACGTAACGGATCGGGGAATGAGACATACAGTTTAATGATATGGTGAGAATGAAATAAAGATCTTGAAAAGAATGAAACCACAATAGTGGTATATGAAAAGAGTCATTGTATTTAAATCGATTTACTGTTAGGGATATCTATTGGACAGTAAGGTTGATAGTGATAAATGAAATGTATGTTACAGATCTATGGAAACCATAGAGTAAATGAGCGGTAAATGTTTAGAGTGATTATAAGTGTGAAGTTCTTAAGAGGTTAAAGTAAGACAAAGGTGGAATGAGTGTACTGTATGAGAGGAAGGCGAAAAGTGATTCTGGTATAGATTACAGAACAAGTGGTAAAGAAAGTGTTTAAGTGAGTGTCATAAGGAACCTTCGTGAAAGGAATGTTCTGATATTTAAATTATGGCATAAGAGTGTCTTGATTGAGATTGTACGTATAGTGAAGAAGGATTGAAACACAATTAGGAATAATCATTGGTTGATGAGACTTTTGTGGACAAAATTAAAAGTGAAATTGGGTCATAGTTCATACTGTTGAGATTATTTGCATTGTATGTACAGAAATGTAAAGAATTACATATGAGTGAGATTTTAATTTGAGGTGATTCTATTTCAATGTGAAGTGAATCGATCTCCATATATGATGCAAAAGCAGTTGAGGAATCTAGATTTGAAACGAAGAATAAAAGAGTCCCGGCGAGAAGAGAGATACTAAATTAAATGGAAAATTTTGGAGGTTTAAATATTGATGACAAGGTATTAACATATGTTGATATGAATGATATGAAAGCAGTTGAGAAGAGAAAATGAAAAGAGTGGCGAATAGAGACAAGAGGGTCAAAAAAAGGGAAACCGACAATGAGGTGATGTAGTGACACTGCATAAAGAAATTGGAGATACACTCATTGTAGACTCAATGAAAAGGGTAAAAGATGTATGGTAAAGTCAATAAGACCCTAATAGGGATTTATCGAAGTAAGCAAATGGTAGTAGTGGTGATTAGAGATAGAATGTGTTTGGAATTGTGGAGCGTGGAAAGTAAAAGAGCGATAGGATTAATTGAGGAATCGACATCGATGATATACATACATGGGAAGAGTGGGTAGTGAGTATTGAACTGCGACAATATGTTGAACAAGTATGAAATAAATTGAACTGACTGTGATAAATGGTATTAGTGCCATTCTCATTATTGAAAGCCTTGGAGACTGTAGATTCCCATAAGCATACACTGTGTTAATTTGAGGAAAGAGACGGGTATAAATACGACAATGCTGCAATGAACAGATCAATTACAGATATTGGGATTATGGGTAATAGTGAGGTGTTCTTAAAAAAAATAAAATAAATAGTGATGTGTTTCTGGAAAATTGAAGTTGTAAATCTAGTGATAAGAATGGTTAAGAGTGCAGAAAGTAAAGGGGGAAGTTTTTATGATGAGTTTGAATATACAAATGGAATTGGAAAACTATAGTGAACAAAAGTCGAAGGAGAAATAAGTGTACCCAATAAAAAGGTATTAGAACAAGAAAGTGATCAGTCAAAGTTAGACATCCTAGTAAGCATATTTGAAAAGTGAGATTGAGTAATTGTAGTTATAGAATGAAGTGATTCTTGGCTCAAGTGTTTATAGATTGAATGTCCAATAGGAAAAAGGTTTGATTATGGTCGTGTTATAGAGTTTTGATTCACTGGAGAATATATCTTGTTACCGCATGATGCCTCTTTGGGAGTTAAAGACCGTAATGGGTTTGAGACTAAAATGTGTGAGAAAAGGAAAGTGGTGAGAAAAGCGCATGGTTAGCTAAAGTGGAATCGGATCGGACAAATGAGACAGAGTAAACTGTATATCCGGATAAAGTGTGTGAACACTATTGAATAGTGATTTGTCTTACGAGAATCGATTTTAAATATAAAGTGAATGACATATGATAAATGACTGCATAAGGTACATTGTTACTGATTATAGTGAAGTGGAATTAAGTGTCACGGTATTGGTACCAAGGGAATGTAATTCGTCCCTGATGTGATTAAGGGAGGTACCAAAGAAATGGAAACGTACTCATTGGAACATAAGTTGGACTATATAACATTGGGGAAAAAGTAGTAGATACTGTAACCAAAGGTAGTGACTATCTTAGACATGGCAAGTGAAATAGCTAAGAAAAATGAGAACGTCAACTGATAGTCTTGTTAAATCCGTTTACTGTACTAAGTGATAACGAGTTAGCCAAATCAGTAACTGAACCATAGACTGAGAGTGGTTATAGTGATCACTCGATAAGTGAATTATTAAGTGGAAAAGTGTATGAGATATGTAGAATCATATGATTACTGTCATAGGGAATCTTTGACTGAGAATTTCGAGGACGAAATTCTTATAAGGAGGGGAGAATTGTAACATCCCACCCCCTCCTGGAAGGGTAAAATAGTAAAATTGACATAGGATGGGATTGATAAGGAATAATCATTCTGTTCATGCATAATAGGATTGATACAGTATCAATTGTGTACATGGAATTCTGATAAATGCATTCATGACATTCCGATAATTGGGCCTAAAGCAATTTTATTGGAATTAATGGGATAATTGAGTTTGGAAAATTGATTGGGCTGCACCATAAATGGTTTTACATTTTAAGGGATTTTTAGGAATTTTTCTGGAATTGTCCGGAGAAAGTTCCTGGACCGGCAAAATCGCCGGTGACTGACCTAAACTTGTTTTGGAGTAGAAAAGGTGATTTTTTGTGATTGAAAAATGATTTGGAGTGCACTGTTACCTGTTTTATAATTTTAGGAAATTTCATTAATTCTCAGAAAAATAATTCGGGGAAATCCTCGGACCGGATAAAGCGCCAATTGGCTAAAATTCGATTTTGATAACAAAAATCGCTACCCACTGGTACTGTACTACTGGGTATATTATTTTGGGACTGAAATTAGGGTCATAGGAGCTAAATGGAGTAAAATTTTGGACTGGATTAAAGAAATGATATTTTGACTTTTCTTATAAAAGTGGACCAATGAGATTTAGCCACCAAATGCCATCATTTAATGTTCACTTTGCTCCCTCCCACGGTTTTCACTTAATAAAGAATGGAAAAGATGAATTTTGCTTCTTAAAAACCTCTCATCCGAAACCTTCATCTCCTTCTCCATATCCATTGATTTTCTTCTTCTCTTCTCTCATCTTCCTTGTAACTTCAAGCTATCATCTAGAAATCCATCAAAGCTAGAAGATGAATATTGTGTATACTTGAGAAGGGAAGGAGGTTGGTACTTTGGTGGGTGTAGAAGTAGAAGTTAAAGGTTAAAAGTTGAAGCTTTGAAGGAGGTTTTGTCTTAGGTATGTATTCATTAAAGTTTTGATCTTTAAATGGTACTTTCATATGGAATTAAATGCCATGATAGTATGGGGTAGTTAATAAAAGGGTTTAAAGCATGTATTAGGTTATGTAGGCATTAAAGTGATGATTATTATGATTTGAAGAAATGGGTATAAGGCTAGGTGATGGTTGAATTGAAAGTAGTATGATATGGTTTGATTTTAAATGGAATATGGATGATTATTTGGGTATTTGAATTGAGGAATTTGATGCTACCAATTTTTCAGTATTAACCCTAACATATGTATGATTGTAGTGATATTTAATTTGTATTTATTTTGATGTCTAGTGATGTGAAAAAGGCATTGGAAGTGGTTGAACTAAGGTTAATCTTAAATCTGGAAAGTTGGAATTATAATTGATGTTACTGTTTTATTCATAACTTATTGTGTAGAAATGCAAATGAGGTAAGGTTAGTGGCCACTGAAACTTTGGGATGTTGGCTTCAAGTTAGTGTGAAATAGGTGTTATTGAATTTCAATGATAGAAGGGTGAAATTTTGAATGGGAAAGTTACTGTTCCATTGGCTATGAACAGTAACCGCAACCATGACATCTGAGTTTTGATGATTTTTATGAATTAATTGAGATGGAATTTGGGAGAATGGTCTTCATGGAAGTTGTAGCATATTTGATTATCTTTCCATTGCTACTGATCTTGCTATTTTTAGAATTGTGTATTGGGAGATATGAATTGATTACTAATGACTGGTTTTGAGCATTTTGGATGAAACCTAGCTTAAGTGTGATTTTGTGAGTTTACTGATTGGAGGCAATTTTAACATTTTAAGTGGACTGAATTGGTGTGAGTGAGCTTCTGAAAAGTTGTAGAGGAAAAGATTATCTTGAAATTGATATTTGGTATGTAATTTTAGAAGTCAGAATTGGGAGATATGATTTTCAAAACCTGATCCTACATTAGGTTATGAGTGGCTGATCATAACAGAAACTTCCATAACAATTTTGAAATTTCTAGAGATCGAATTGGGTGTTGAGTGCTTCATGAAAAATGAAGTTTATGATGTTATCTTTACAAGGATATAAAGTTTTGGTTTTATTGACTTATATACTGGAAGTTATGCTTCTTGTAAGATTACTGCCCAAAGTGAAAGATTTCAGGGACAGTAACATTGAATGAATTAATGGACTGGTTTAGAAATAGAATTTGATTTTGGATTGTTCATGAAAGTTGTAGAGGACATTGTGAACTTGTGACCATATTTTGTGGTAATTTATTACTAAGGAATCAGTGAGTTATGAAATTGTAAATGTACTGCTCTGTGTTGATGGAAATTGTGAAGGCAGAAGGTTTGATGGATTATTTGACACCCTTAGGGTTGGAATTGATTTTATGGTCTTCTTGAGAGTTGTAGAGCTTTTCATAAGCTTTCCAATGAGGTATAGTGGGTATTTTCTGATTTTTGTGCTAAAAGTTAGAGTAGTTGGAAATTAGGAATTGAAAGCTGGAAAAAAAGGAAAAAGGCAGCAGAGGTGACTTCGCCGTCTCGCGAGGCGACATACCGCCTCATGAGGCGAGATATCGAGCTGGTCGCGAGGCGACGCCTCGCCTCATGACAAACGAGGTGATTCAGCCTCATGAGGCGACGTTGCGCCTCGCGAGGCGAGATTTTAAGAGAGGTCGTCGAGGCGGCGCCTCGCCCTCATGACAGATGAGGTGAAATCGCCTCGAGGGCGGCGTCTCGCCCATGAGGCAGGTTTTATATATATATATATATATATATATTTATTTTATTTTGATTATTATTTTGATATTAAATGGTACAAGTGTTCTTTTGTCAATTTCTTTCCGTCCGACGTCCGATTGACTCGATTCAGAGGCATCGGATTCGTTGAATATTTAATTTCATATTATGAGAAAGCGGAATTTTAGGCGGAATTTGACGTGGCCCTATCGATGGAACATGTAAACACTGTTTTATTTAATTGAGGACCTATAGAGGTCCGAATCATGCACCGTCGGCCTTTATGGATTTCTAATTTTCATAGAATTTTATTATGGGAAAATATTGAATTAGGACCGGAATTCATGAACATGCATATCTCATCATCATGAGCATGATTTCATATTTAGTGACTCGTAATTTTTCGATTCATATAGAGGTCCAATTGGGCGTCGATTGACCGACGTCACAGAGGCTTTAGGCATTAGCTCGGAAGTAATAGGTGAGTAACCTAGTTGGTTTCTCAAATTTCGGTTGTTTACATGCTCAACGTGAATTACGTGCAAAGATGAATTGTATGATTTCGGTATGTATAAAAGTGGATGATTGCATGTTTAATGGTTTCTTGTCTTGAATGACCTTTGAACACGCTATCTTGGGCTTTATAGCCATATTGTGGACTGAGTGATACTTTGGGCTTTATAGCCATATTGTGGATTCTTGATACAATCTCGCATAGTTACTAAATCGCATCGCATGCATAATTGCATGATCGGATAATGGACGTGCCCCAGTTGCTATTATTATTGCGATAAGAGCTTGAGCTCTCATATCTTTATCTTGGCCACGAGCCCGAGGGGAGAAATCCCTGACGCGTCCCCACTGAACACTGACTGAGCACTTGGGCACAATACTGAATAACTGGAAAGAGTCACATATGCATTGCATTCGCATAAATATTTGTTTTGTGATAAGTCTTGCTTCGTGATGGTATGTGTTACTGTGAATGGTTTACTATTACTGGATATGGTTATTGACCGCTTATTGGTAATTGATGATTACTGTACTGTACTGTACGCCATGGGCGTGATGCATGATCTGAGTGAACCATCGATGATGGTTTCTCACTGAGTTCGCAAAACTCACCCAAAATTTGCATCTATTTTTCAGGTCCTGAAGAATACTCCGGTTGACACGGGAGTATGTCTCATCGTAGACGAGTAAAGGTTAGAGGTCGGGATCGGTTAGGTATCGCATTAGTGTTTTAGTAAATTGTATTCGCAATCAACGTATAACAAGGCATTGTATATTTTTGCATTGGTGATTATAATTATTCTTGGATAAGCGTAATAATCTGAAATGGTTTTTATTGAACACGGATTTTCATTACTTACTGTGTTTGCCGTGTGAACGTGGAGTTAAGGGCTCCAAAGAAAAAAAAAATGTATACTAAATTTTAAATCGACTGATGTAGTACGCCACTCTCGTGGGACACGGACTCGGATATCACCAACGATATCGGGTTCGGGTCTTACGGGTGTGGGGTGTTACATTATAAATTCATCTTTAGTTAACTCCACATATTTATCCACACTAAGTGGGCTTACTTTTTGGGAGAAAATTGACAAGCTACCATCTTCATCAAAATCAAAGTTATGTTCTGGTCTATTAAATCTTATGAAGTAATGGCAGGGGAATTAGTAGAATTTAAAGAAGGACCTATAGGCATTGCTTTGAATTTGGAATCTAATAATGTTGGCGTTGTATTGATGGGTGACGGTTTGATGATACAAGAGGGAAGTTCTATAAAAGCAACAGGAAGAATTGCTCAGATACTAGTGAGTGAGGCTTATTTGTTCCTCAAAAAATCCGATTTGTGCAGATTATTCCCCCAACTAATGAAAAGATCTTGGCGGAATTGCCACATATGAAATTGAACACAATTTTGCAAAGAAATAACCAACTTCTTTCTCGAGAAGAGACAGGAAACATGCTCAATATCATTTGATTGAATAGCTGACCCAGCTCCTTGATTCTTTTTTGATTTTTTGTTTTATAATTACCTATAAATTTAAAAAAATACCTATAAAAATAATTAGATAGAATAGCTTCGACCTTGTCAATGGATAATGATAGAACGAAATCTGGATAAATACCAATCTCTATAGTTGATCATTATGAGTGTTATGACAAATTTGATTGAAAAATCCAGTGGCAAAAAGAAGGTGATTCATTAGCTCGTTATTTAGTTCGAATTGGTGAAATGACATAATCAATTAAAATTATTCAACAGGCTCTGGAAAAAATTTCGACAGGGCCCTATGAGAATTTAGAAAATAGGCATTTTAATAGAGAAAGGGATGGAGAGTGGCATGATTTTGAATATCGGTTTATTAGTAAAAAAACTTCTCCTACTTTTGAATTGTCGAAAACGTGACTGAATTTGTCCTAGTTACTCTTCGGGACGGAGTGGAGGAAGGGAGGAGCTTCTCAAATGAGGAAAAGGATCCAATGACTTTGAAAGAATTGAACGAGGAGCCGTATGAGGTGAAAATCTCATGTATGGTTCTGTAGAGTGGCAGTAAGGGTGACTGTCAGAGAAAAAAGAACGAATAGATTTTGTAAGATTCCCAAAAAATTCTTCGATTTCTTCCGGAAGCAGATGAGTAGGACATTGAGGAATATCCAAAAACACAGTTAGGGAATTGGTCTTATTCTATCTTTGTTCATTTCGTTTGAATCTGTGGCTCAGGTATTAACTACTTTACATGAAAGAGGGGCAATGGACTACACTATTGTCGTAGCTGAAACGGCGGATTCTCCGGCTACATTACATTATTTCGCTCCTTATACAGGAGTGACTCTGGCTGAATATTTTATGTAAAGAGATTCGATTCGGAATTATTATATGTCCAAGGTTCAATATTGGAATAATTTCAGAGGTTTTCCTTGACTTTGTCTGTGTCAACAAACAATTCGAAATGCCTCAACTTTTTTATTTTTAGAATAGGTCCGAGTCAAATAGCAATAATTCTAAACAATAGAATATGCCTTTCTCTCATGCCTTTCTTCGTTCATGGTTCGATATTCTGGTGTCCTAGGTGTAGAGGAACCACACCAATCCATCCCGAACTTGGTGGTTAAACTCTACTGCGGTGAGGATACTATGGGAGATGTCCTGTGGAGAAATAGCTCGATGCTAAGATGATAAAAAGTTTAACACCCCTCATTCTTATTACTCTTTCAATATGAAAATTATGAAAATCCTATTAATTGCAACTTTCTCCATACCTCCAGGAAAAGCATGAAAAAAGGCTCGAACGGTAGGATCCCTCCGTCGCCCCAAAATGAAAGGGGCGATCTCGTAGTTCTTGGTTTATGAAGATACGTTGTTAGGTGCTCCATTTTATTTTCCCATTGAGGTCGAACCTAAACCTGTGCTCGAGAGATAGCTATCCATACGCTGATAAGGAATGTATGGATTCTCGAGAAGAGAGGAGCCGTGGTGGTCCCCCGCAGACTGCCCAGATCCCACGAGTGAATAGAAAGTTGGATCTACTATCTTTCGGATCTGAGAAACAGCTCTTAGAGTGTAACATCCCGTTACCGATGTGAAGGGCCTATTGGTAATTCGGATGGTTTGGGACTGGGTGCATGTATAATTTGAAATGCACATGCATTTATAGCCTCTAGATTATTGATAAATGATTAATATTGCATAGCATCTGTATGTAAATACATGTATGACAATGTCCCGACTTAATTGTGTAAATTGGAAAATTGGGTGATAATTGTATAGATTAAGTTTTGAATATAGAATTGGAGTGAAAATGAATTTAGGGGTTTGAAAATTGAAATTGGAGTGTAGGATCATATAGTTCCTATTTTTGAGGATTTATAGGAATTTTTCTGGAATTTTTAGAGAATTGGATCCGGACCGAAAAAATGTCCTAATGACTGATAAATTGGATTCCAGTTCCGAAATTGATTAACAATTGGCATGAGATAATTTGAGTTATGATTTTAGGATTTATTATTCATATTCATTGCGAGATTGGGAGAAATTAGAATAAGAATTGGATTGTTAGATCCTAAGACTTGAGCATGTGGCAAATGAATTGCCAAACATGCCCTTAGCTTTAAATCCATAGTATAAAACCTAAGTTCTTTGAAAATTGCTTCCACGATGCTTGTTCCCTTCTTTTGAAAGAAAACTTGAGCTTCTTTCCTTCGTGGACGTTCTTGGTATTCATCATCATCAATCTATCCCTAAATTTGGTATTGGAGAAAATGAGGTTTGGTGAGGCTTTAAGTGATTACCGTGGGCGTGCTTAGGCTTGGATTTTGGAGTATCTTAAGTGTTTTGAAGAAATTCCAGGCTTAAATCAAGTAAGTTCTATTTCTTCTGCTTTAAACTGTTTGATTCAATGATTGATTGAAGTATTTGAGAAATGGAATTAGGGTGAGTTCGGATGCTAGGGTTATAAGAATTTTATTGTGTTTGATTTTGGGTAATTGATGAATAATTGATTTTAGATGGATTTGAGGTTAGAAATAAGTTGTGTTTAGTGTTTTAAGTTGTTTGGGAGTGTTTAGAATTGAATTGGATGAATTAGAAATCTGCAGATATGAGAAATTCTGGGTTTCGGGCGTGTTTCTGGGTTTACACGTTGCGACGTGTGATGAACACGCCGTGGCGAGCATTTTCCCCTTCGCACGCTGTGACGAGCGAAGGTGCACGTCGCAACGAGCCTTTGTCTTTCGCACGTCGCGACGAGCTGAAGCGAGCACGCCGCGGGGAGAGCAAGAGGTCTTGCCGCGGCGAGCGATCTTGCGCCGCGGCCAGGACCCCGATTTTCCGAAGGTTAATTAGTTTGTTTAAGTGATGATTTTGAGGTTTTAAATTCTTATTGAGTTGGTTATTGATTGATTGTGATTTAGAGGTTAAGAATTTTAATTTCGAATGATGGAATTTCGGAATTTAATTTGGCGATTCTCGAAATCGAATGGTGATTGAATAGTGAATTTGATTTTGATTTAAGGATAGTTCTTGTGTCTTGAAATTGACTTTAGAGAATGCGGATCTTAGGTAATTGAATGACGATATTAGGAATTTCTATCAATTAGAATGAAAGGTTGAATTGGGATGATTCGGGAATAGGATCGGGAATGTCATAAACATGTATAGTACATAATTCAATCGCTACATGTGCATTACTGAATATTGGAAACTGTACAATTAGTAATGTTTGATTATTCTGATTGCTATAGAGGCTCAAGTGGAGCGTCGATCCTCCGACGTGTGAGACTTCCCAAAGAGTTTCGGAAGTTCAGAGGTGAGTAACCTAGTTGGTTCCTCAATCTCTGATTTGTTAAATGCTTTGTATGAATTGTCTGCGAATATGAATTGAATGAACTGTGTGACTTCAATGAACACTATTGTATGAGATGTGTTATTGTGAAATTGTGAACGCATGCGAGGCATGATCGGAAATTGGTAATTATCTGTTGTGACTGGAGCAATTTCTGATCGGAGCTATAAGCTCAACCACTGTGAAAAAGGGGCCTAAGGCCCGAAAGGGAATAGTGCATACTCAGAGGGCTCTCATTTTCCTAATGCGCGCGGGCAGTAGTGCATACCCAGAGGGCTCTCCTACCCCTAAAACGCGATCATTGTTTATTGTGCCCGAAATGGGACTATACTGATGCCCAGTCACAACACTGAAATGAAATATAAAATGTCATGCATTAAGTATCTGATTGTGTTGTAATCCTAAAAAAGGGTTAAATGTGTGATAATTGTTTAGTGAAGTTTCTGACTTCTGTTCTGAATGTGTTATTATGTTGATCTGTACGCAATTTTGCAGAATGCATGAATTGGGTGAACCATCGATAATGGTTTCTCATTGAGTTCGCAAACTCACCCAACATTGCAATTTATTTTTCAGGACAACGATTGTAGACTCTTAGCTCTAGTTAGTGAGACTTTTCCTGCTGTGTGAGCGCTGGCAAGAGAAGTATGGCTCACAGGTCGGTCAGCTGGGATCTTTTGGGGATGACCTAGTTAGGAGTTATTTCAGTCCCTTTTGGATTTGCACAGTATGTAATTATGACATAATCGTGTATTTATGGTTTTTAAGAAATGAAATGAGAAGTATTTCGGTTATAAAAATTTAGTGAAATTTGTCATTACAATTTTATTTTATTGATGCCATATATATTTTAGAAATGATCGTTTGTAGTGCACCCTCATCGTAGGTTATGTATCAGAATGACCTACGGACGTTCCGGTGCGTATCCTACGATAAGGGGGCGCTACACAGAGATTTGTTTTCCTTTTGGAAGATATAGGAGCGAAACAATCAACCTATTGATATTGGAAGACTCAAAGGATTCTTCCAATGTATCATTTCTAGCCTAAAAGTTTCAGTAATTTAAGTGTAATTCAATTACGCATCTAATAGAACTAAGTTTTTCTTAGTCGGGTCAATAAGGTTCGATTTGAACTATGGACGAATATACAAGCATACGTTTCATGCTTGTTTGAGTAATAGCAATGAGATTTCCCACTATCATGCTCAGAATAGCTAGGATTTCTAGAAGAAGATGCCATTCATTTAATGAGAAATAAGATATGGAACAAAATTTCAAGCATTCATTTGCTATATAAGCCTCTGTAATAGACCCCTTCAAGTCAAGCTCTATTAAATACATAACGCTTAAGAGAACATAAAAATCTGAACATGGTATAAAAATTAGAAATTGTTACTAACAAACAACTTTTAAAAAGTAAAATTTAATATGAATTACCTTTCAATCGAAAACATCCATTGAAATTGAACTGGTCCATAAAGTTTTGCTTCGTACGGTAACAAAATTACCAAATGAATTATAACATCAAAAAATGATGGGGGAATACTAGTCCAAGCTTATATAAAATCAAAGCTACGTTTTTTTTTTCAATTTGTCAAGCTCCTCAAATTTAAGTGTGTTACAACATAATTGTTTAAAACACCCAATTGACCCAAATTTATGAACACATCCTTCGAAAAATACTCACGTATTCCAATAGGAAGTAATCTTTACAAAAGTAAATGATAATCATAGCTTTTCAAGCCTGATACTTTTCCCTCTTTAACATTCACACATCGTCCTATATTTGATGCATGCCAATTAGAAAACTTCATTGATTTAAGAAACTGACAGTAAGATTGCTTCTCCTTTTTTGACATGTTGTAACAAGCAGGGGGAATAATGTATGACCCATCGTCTCTTCTTTTCAAATGCAAGTCTTTTTTAATATTCATGTCTTCCAAGTAAAGTCTAGCCTTAATGGTGTCTTTCGATTTCTCATTAATTCCCATCACAGTTCCTAAAATATTCTCACAAATATTTTTCTCAAGATGTATGATATCACGATTATGCCTCAATAGTAATTCCTTCCATTATGAGAAATTGAAGATTATGCTTTTTTATTCCAATTGAGGTCAACATCATTTCCTTTTTGTTTTCTATTACTTGGCCATTTGTCAGGTGTAATGTTACCCAAATGTGATAGCTGGTAAATAATATCATCACCAGACAATTGCAAAAGAGCTTCACCGAATTCTACTTTGCCATTAAACAATTTACTTCTTCACCATCTATGCCCATGTTCTAAATAACTACAATGACCTATATAACACATCACTTCATAGCCTCATTGAATAAGTTTGATGGTTACATGCAAGAGAAGCCATATACCTTTTAGTGCTCCACCTAGACAAATTCCTATAAGCTAGAAAATCATTTATAGTCCACAAAATAGCGATATGCATTATAAATGTTTCACCTTGAACAACATCAACAATTTGTAATCTAAATTCCTATAGATTGTTTAAGTCATCAACTAATGGTTGCATGTATACATCGATATCCTTACGAGGAGCAGTAGGTCATGGAATAAGCGAAGGCAGTAACATAAAAGGCTCCTTCATACACTTCCATGAAGGTAAATTGTATAGTTCTAGAATTACCAACCATATGTTGTTTGAAGTACTCGTATTATTGAAAGGATTAAATCTATTTAAGGCCAATCCAAGTCAAACGTTACAATAGTCCTGTGCAAACCATGGAAACTTTCTATCAAATTCTTTCCATGCCATTGAGTATGCAAGATGATGCATAATGTTATCATCAATGCATTTCTCTTTATGTCTCGTTATATCTAAGGCTGTTTTTTTTCCATAAAAAGTCTTTGTAGTTGTGGTTTAATAAGAAAGTATTGCAGGATTTTATTCGATATCTTTTCCCTCTCCCATCATCCACCTTCCACCTTGATGTACTAAAAGTTGGACAATCCTCAAGATCTTTACTTTCTTTCCAAAATAGAACACAACCATACTTACAAGCATGAATTAATATATATCCTAATCCAGGAGCCATTAAACGAGTTCTATGTGAATCCATTAAGAGTCCTACCATGAAATTCTTAGCAAGGTTTTGAAAAAGCGATTCATAAAGGTATAAGGATCTCCCTTTCAGAGTTATTCTTTATATACTTGTTCTGTGAAATTCAAAGTAATCAAAGAGGAAATGAAAAGCTGGAACACTAGAAGAATAGAAGACTTGGAGACAGAACAAGAGAGGAGTTTAATGACACATAAAGTCTTCTCTAGTCCGTATCATAGGATATCTCAAATCTAAAGAAAAAGTTAAATTGAAGTGGCTTTAACATCTCATAACTCCTATATTAAACAAAAGTCTAGAATCAATTACTTCAAGAAAAGAATCAATTAGTTGGGGAAAGGAGAACATAGTGCAAAATTCTTCTATAATACCATTTTTTAGGCAATCTAAATAAAATTATAAATGTTAAGATATATGGTATATATTTATTATTTATTTTTGGCATATTTTGATAATTGCACATCTAAGATAATGTTGATGAGTTTAAAATTCAAATCAAGGTGGGATTGGATTTCTATATAGCCTAAAAGTTGAAATTTAAATATCTGCTATCTTGGACAAACGTATGGAGCTAGAATTCTATCTAATTAAGATCTCTTTCACATAACGTAAGTGAGGTTAATTGCCATATGCCCTACAGGTCTGGTGTGTGTGATTTATTAGTTTGGGTTTCTTGTGAGTGGTTGGTTGTGTTGTGGATCTACTAATGATCAAGAGCTGCTTATTATTGGTTGTCAATTGGATGGAAGGGTTGTTAGGATAGCTTCACATCGATGTTTATTCCATCTTGGTGCTACAGTTTTTATTAATTAATTGTGTGAATGGTGTGTGAAGGTTTCTATGGCTCGAATTTTTTTTCTGTTGCATTAAACAGTTCTTAGTGGAATACGTGTGGGTGATCTAGTGACTTTTTTTGTGATTTTGATGTTTGTGTAATTTTAAGGTGTTGGTTTAACCACGATGTCACTATGTTTTTCTCTTTTTAACAACACACATGGTAATGATTTTGTGACACTTTTTTCTTAGAGGCTTGCGTGTGAAATTGCTATGTGTGTGAAGAAATTTTGACAAAGTCGAAGGTGTGCTAATATGTGCGTGACCATTATGTTGGAAGGTGTTGTCGTGGGATGAAGGAAAGAATTAGTGAGCTGTAGATTTTGTGATGGTTTATGCATGATTTCTTCTCTGCCTTGCTTTTGGTTTGGTTTTTGTCTTGTCTGGGCTTGTCGTAGTGGTTGTTTGCGTGGACTGTCATACTTGGCATCTTCATCCTACACCTGTGAATTACACTAGTATTTGCATAGATCAGCCCATAATTTTGTGACAACTTTTAGAACTGTTTTAGTGGAGCTGAATCTATAGGGGAGTTATTTTTTCTATTCTTTCTAAAGTGTTCTCATTTATATTGAATTTTGTTTAATCACTTGATTTATTTATTTATTGTTCTTGTTTTAAAAGATTGTTAAGAAAAATCCTTTGTTGAGGTTAACACGAGTCAATCATATTATTGGGTGTAAAATTCTTTCATGGGTAGTGAGGATGAGGGATAGTGTCAAGGGTTAAGTAGTGTCAGCTCAATAAAGCCTTGTATAAAACTATTGTCGTTAATGAAAGAATTAAGCTGGGTGAGGGCCCTGCAGACGTAGGCAAGATGTGACGAACTACGTTAACAAATCTCAGTTTTGTTTATCCTTGGTTCTTTTAATTTTCTGATTTTTGTGTTTGTCATAAACGAATCTGAAAGTTTGTGAAACAATCTGTTCAATTTTTTTATTGGTATCATAGTGGGTCATCAAATTAGGACTTAGTATAGCAAGTTAGTGCAGATCTAACTTTCACTAACATGACTACGAGAGAGGGTGCATCAATCACCAGGCCTTCACTGTTGGACGGCTCTAACTATCCTACATAGAAATCACGGATGAGAATCTTCATCTAGGCTCAAAGTACAATAGCTTGGCAATTGATAGTACATGGATGGATGCATCCGATGATTACTAACGATAAGGTTGAGATAGTTTTAAAAGATCCATATAAATGGTCAAAAGACAAAGAAGAGAGGGCACTTGGAAAGTCACAAGTAATGCACGCAATTTTCAATGCTATTGATGAAGGACGTTTCTCAATGATATTGGCCTGTGGGTCATCTAAAAAAGCATGGTATACTTTGCAAAAAAATTATGAAGGGTCTAAATCTATGGTAGCATTGAAACTTCAAAGATTAGCTGTAAGGTTTGAAGAACTAAAGATGAATGAAATTGAGACTGTTGGGGATTTTCATGAAAGATTGCGTGATATAGTGAATCAAGCACATCAATTCGGGAAGAAATATTCTAATCTGAAACTAGTGAAGAAGATGCTAAGATCACTACCTTCGAGATTTATTCTGAAAATTACAGCAATAGAGGAGGCTCATGACATCAATGATCTGTCATTGGAAAAGGTAATTGGATTTCTTATAAATTTTGAAATGAATCTACTAAGCGATAAATAGGAAAGAAGCAAAGGATTGGCACTACAAATTGAAACTGGCAAAGGTATGAATGATGAAGAAGATGAGTTCAACGTGAATGAAGATCTGGTTTTATTGACATAAAATTTCAGTAAGTGGCTGAAGAAAATGAAAAAGGATAGACCCATGTTTAGGCAAAATGGTGGAAGCTCATCGAATAACAACTTTAAACAACAAGCCAAAACTTGAAAGAAAGATGAGGAGAATTCAATGCCATGAGTGTCAGGGCTTCGGACATGTGCAAGCGAAATGTACTAATACCTTGAAGAAGAGAAAAGGGAAATCTTTTACTAGCACTTGGAGTGAGAATGAATATGAAAGTTAATATGGTGTGAAGAAGAAATTGTAAATGGTGCTACATTATTTACTTTGTATAACAAAAATCTAGTTACATGTCTAACAATAACTAAGAAGGAAGTAACTAAAGAAGAAAAAGGGGATAAATTATAAAATTTTGAGAAAAATGGAGACAGATCTAGTCAAGGTTCAATATCATATTATGACAGTGATGAAAGTGGTTCAGATGATAAAAGGAAGTGTATGAAAAATGGGTGAAAACATGTAGAAAGAATGAAAGGTCGAAGGAAGAAAACTTCTTTATGAAGAACATTATCCAAGATTTAGAGAAGAAATTGATGGTAGCTTTAGACGAGCTCGGTGAAGCCAAACTGAAGTTAACAAGTACCAAAAAGGGTTTGAGAATATTGAATGGAGGCATAGAAAAGTTAGAAAAGTTTATCGAAATCGATAAGGTTAAAGGAGATCTTCAAGGTATTGGTTACAAAGCTGAGTGCTCCAAAGTGAATGATGAGAAAATTGATATACTCAGATCTGTCCAAGAAGAAACAATGAGGAAGAATCGAAGATTTGTTCCCACATCTTTTTTGTGGAGTAATAGGGCACATAAGGCCAAAATGTTACAACTTGTTACAAATGATTTTTCAAAAGGGTCAAAACCAAAAATCTAGACACTCTCAATTAAATTTCTAGCAGCAACCCATGTTATCGAAGTACTCTTGGGTTAGAAAGGGTCAAGTACAAGCACAAATATGTAGTGAAAGAAAAACAAGAAATTTTTCAAGTTCACAGTTAGTTACTACTTTTGAAGAAACTATTCATACTAAGGGTAAGCCAGTCACATCAGATGAAGAAATCAAGTAGATAGTTGATGACTGAGATAATGTGACAAGGAATAAGCCCATGATTGAATTTCTTTTAAAGGAACAGGGATTATGTAACATCCCACCCCTGATAGGAAAGGTAAAATAGTATATTGTCATAGGATGAGATTGATCGGGATTAATTAGTATTATTCATACCTTATGTGACATATTTGTATTGTGAAAAATGACATTGTTGCACATGAAAATATTGTACATGCATACATTGACATTCCCGGTTTATTTTGGTTATAACTGTAATTGGTTGAGAATCTCGAGAATTATGGGTTCTTAATCTTAAAAAAATATTTGGAGAGTGTCAATAATGATTTTTCAATTTTGGAGAATTTTAGGAAATTTTCTAAAATTTTTCGGGGTTAAATCCCGGACTAGGAAAAATACCGGGTGACAGACCAATGGGTCAAGGGTAGTAGAAATTATGGATATGTGGCTATATGGGTATTGGACAAGTGTAAAATTGTTGGAATTTGGGTTTAATTTATTAATTGATGAAGATGAAATGAAGGCTTGACACATAGCATGATATTAGCCATGTATTTATTAAAGTAACTTAGGTTTGTCTTTCTTTTAAGCTTGTTTACACTCACACTCACGACACTCTCTCATTTTGGAGGTTTTTGGTGATTTTTTTCCCCCATCTTCGTGCCTTCTCTTCTTCCCTTTCTTGGTGAGCTTTGATCACTCTAATTCCTTTGTTGTTGAACATCTTATACCTCCTCCACTTTGCTCTTCTTTCCATCAAAGAAGTTGTTCTCTTTTCAACCCTAGAGATGGTGATTTACGTGGGTGGTGGAGCAAGTTAAGTCTTGGGGTTTTCCTTGAAGAATTTGGAGATTTAGTGACTTAATTAGGTAAGTTTCATGTTTCATGTTATATGTATGGTGATTTGAAGCTAGTTTGATGAGAAGGTGAAGATTGAGTGTGAATGGAGTATGTGTTTAACTTGTTGTGTGTTGAGTGTGTATGTTGAGCCTAAGTGAATGTATGAATGGTCTAGTAACTTATTTCTTTTTCCTTAGGATGCTTATGCATGTGGAATTGGTATTAGAAGTGATAGGAGTTAAGTTGAAGATGAAAGCTGGAAAATGGATATTGAACCTATTGCAATGTTTTGATCATAACTCATTGTGTAGGTGAGCAAATTGGGTGCGGTTTGTTCCCAATTAAACTTGAGCCTGTTGGATACAATTTTGTGTGAAATAGCTGTTGTTAAATTGTAACTCTAAAAGGTCGAAAATTTGCATGGAAAGTTCCTGTTTTAGTGTCTGTGAACAGTAACTAAAACTATGACCAAAGTGTTTTGCTGATTTTTCTAAATTAATTGATATGGAATTTGGGAAAATGGTCTTCATGAACGTTGAAGAATATTAAGTTAGCTTTCCATTCCCACTGATCTTGCTATTTTTCGAGATGTATATTGGGAGATATGAACTGTTTGCTCTTGACTGGTTTTGAGCATTTTGTGGAAACCTAGACTAAGTGTGGATTTGGTGCACATTCTGATTAGTAGCAATTTTAACGATTTCTGTGGATTGAATTAGCTTGAGTGATCTTCTGAAGAGTTGTAGAGGAAACATTTATCTTGAAAAGGGTATATAGAACGTAATTTTTTGAGATCAGATTAGGGAGTTATGAATTTTCAAATCCTGAACCTGCATAAAGGTGTTAACTGCTGATCATGGCAGAAACTTGTATAAGAGTTTTGAATTGGTTACAGATGGAATTGGCTCTTAAGCTCTGCATGAAACTTGAAGTAGGTGGTTTTATCTTTCCAATGATATAAGGTAGTGATTTTTTTGACTTGTGTACAGGGAGTTATGCTTGATAGAACATTACTGTCCAGATTTGGTGATTTCTGGGACAGCATCATTGATTGAATTATTTGACCTAGTTAACAATTGAATTTGATTTTGGGTTGTTCATGAAAGTTGTTGATAACATTGGGATATTTCTGAGCATAATTATTGTGTAATTTTTAGACTAAGGAATTGAAAGTTACGGATTTTATAAACTGTTGCACAGATCTGTTATGGGAGTAAGATAAGTTGACTTGTATCTTCAGTAAGTCGACTTATGCATGCACAGTAGAGTAAGTCGACTTGTCTTCTCAGATAAGTAGACTTGTACTGACCTTTTTCCATTTTTTTGCTTATAACTTATCCGTCCGACGTCCGATTGACCTGAATCTTGAGGCATCGGATTCATGAGACATTGAATTTCATTTCATGGGAAATTAGGAATTTTTGGACGGGAAATTGACGTGGGACCGGGTAATAGTTATGTGGCCACTGTTTTATTTATGTTTGGATCGATTGAGGCCCGAATTGAGTAATTTCGATGCCGTTGGATTTCTAATCTTTAGGTGGAATTGTTATGATGGTAAAAATTTTAGATTAGGGCCGGGAATGCCATAAACATGCATTGTATACGTTTTAATGGTTTCATGTGCATTGTTTGATATTTCTAACTATACAGTTGGTAATGTGTACTCATTTTAATTGTTATAGAGGCACAGTTGGAACGTCATCCCACGGACGTTGCAGAGACTTCCCGGCATTAGCTCGGAAGTGATTAGGTGAGTAACCTAGATGGTTCCTCGGTTAGTAAGTGTTTATAATTCTGCACTTATAACTCTGTGGAGAATAATGGTGGGACGATTGTGTTTGTTTGTGCCTGGATTGCGAACCGGAGGTCCGATGGATTGGGAGATTCTGACATAGAAGTGCTATATGTGATTTTCATGTGAGTGATTTGTGTGAATATATTGAATTGGGATCAGTTATGATGTTGACTCTATTTTATTTGGACATATGCATTTCATGCATAATTGCATGATCAGTAATTGGCAGTTGTGTCCAGAGCAGCCAACGAGAGCTTATAGCTCAACGTGATTGGGCCTTGAGCCCACAGTGATTCAGAGCCTAAGGCTCACCGTTTAATGCGCCCTTAATGGGACAGTTTTAGGCGCTCGGTCACAAAAACGTAATCAATTGAAAAAGCGTCACATACGCATTTCATGTGCATTTGAATTGGTTCCTTTGACTGATGTAGCAATCATGTGGTACTTCTGAATGTGTTTTGGTGAAATAACTCTGTGTATCTGTGTTATACCTGTGTACATGCATGAATTGGGTGAACCATCGATGATGGTTCCTCATTGAGTTCGCAAACTCACCCAAAATTGTAAATTATTTTTCAGGACCGAGAGAGTAGACTCATAGCTCCAGAGAGACTTTTCCTGCCGTGTAGATTGAGTTGGCAAGAGAAGTCATGGCACACAGGTCGGTCAGCTGGCACTTTTTGAGGGATGACCTAGCTAGGTTTATGTTTGATTTCTCTTTTGGAGTGATGTACATAATATAACAGTTGTGTAATTTACTACTTTGAAGTTATGAAATGAGAAATTTATGGTTTCTAAAATTTGTGAATTTCATATTAATGCTTTATGATTTTTGATGCCATGTGGAGTGTTAGAGATGGTTCGTAGTGCAACCTTATCGTAGGGTGTATATCGGAATTGACCCACGGGCGTCCCGACACATTTCCTATGGTAAGGGGGTGCTACAGATTATGTGCTTTATATTTTTTAAGTATATTTTGATGTTATTTATTTTTTAAAAAAGATTGTTTGAAGGAGTTATCATTTAGGCTTTCTAAGTTTTTTTTAATGGGTTTTCTAAGGTTTAGTTGATTGATGTGTATATGAGACTATGCTTGATGATAGGGTTTATGAATTTGATTAGTCTTATGAAGATGGAATCGAAGTGAGCAATGATATGTTGGCATATGTATTAACTGGTAGTAAATTGTCATCTTAGCTTTCTGCTATTGTACTACAAATTGATGATTCTTCTACTACACCTACTACTGATTTTTATGTTTCTTTATTCGTTGAGATTGATCGCATTGAAGGCATTCTTCGTTTTAGTTATTGTTTTGTTCCAAGGGGGAGATATCATATTGTTTTTAGTGATTATTTAATTTGGAGGGAGATTTTAAAGTATCTCCATAACTATTAACCTTGTTTGTTAACATCTTTTTGTCCTAAGGGGAAGAAATTTGGGTGATTAGATGATTATTCATTATTGTTTCTTTGGATGTTTCTTGAACTTGAAGAATTTTTTTCTTTGGAACTTGATGTTGGGAGAGTTTTTTTCTTATGTGGTATTATATGTCCAGTTATTTTATGTAGGGGATTCATATTTGTGACAATCAATGCCAAAAAGGGGGAGATTATTATGATATATGGTATATATCTTATTATTTGGTTTTGACATTTTTCGATAATTAGATATCTAAGATAATGTTGATGAGTTTAAAATTCAAATCAAGGTGGGATTGGATTTATATATGATCTGAAAGTTGAAATTTAAATATATGTTATATTGTACAAACGTATGGAGTTAGAATTATATCTACTTAAGATCTCTTACACATGACGTTGGTGAGGTTAATTGCCATGCGCTCTACAAGTCTGGTGTTTATGATTTATTGGTGTGGGTTTCTTGTGAGTGGTTCATGCCTGGGTGCTATCTTTTAGTTGGTTGCATTGTGGATGTATTAATGACCGTGAGTTGCTTGTCGTTGGTTGTCAATTGGATGGAAGGGCTGCTTGGCTAACTTCACGTTTATGCTTATTCCATCTTAGTGTTGCAGTTTTTATTAATTAATTGTGTGAAGGGTGTGTGAAGGTTTATATGGCTTGAATTTTTTTATTGATGTGTTAAACAGTTCTTAGTGGAAGACATGTGGGTGATAGGTGATTCTTTCTATCATTGTGATATTGACGTGATTTTAAGGTCTTAGTTTGACCACAATGATCACTGTGTATTTCTCCTTTTTACAACACACATGGTAATGGCTTTTTTTCTTGGAGGCTTGCGTGTGAAGTTATTGTATATGTGAAGAAAATTTGACAAAGTTGAAGGTGTGCTACTACATGCGTGACCATCATGTTGGAAGGTGTTGTCGTGGGTTGAAGGAAATAATTAGTGAGTTGCAGATTTTGTGGTGGTTTATGCACGATTCCTTCTTTGCCTTTCTTTTGGTTTGGTCTTTGTCTTATCTGGGTTTGTCGCAATGGTTGTTTGCATGGGCTGTCCTACCTGAAGTCTTCATCCTGCAGCTATGAATTCATACTAGTATTTGAATGGATCAGTCATAATTTATGGTGACAACTTTCAGACCTGCTTCAGTGGAGCTGAATTTGTAGGGGAGTTGTTTTTTTTTCCTATTCTTTCTTAACTATTCTCATTTATATTGAGTTTTGTTTAATCACTTGAGTTATTTATTGAAAAAAATCATCTATTAAAGTTAACACGAGTCAGTCGTATTATTGGATGTGAAATTCTTTCAAGGGTATTGAGGACGAGGGATAGTGACAAGGATTTAGTGGGGTCGACTCAATAAAGCCTTGTATAAAACTATTGTCGTTAGTGAAAGAATTAAGTTAGATAAGGGCCCCGTAGACATAGACAAGGTGTTAAGTCATCAATTTGCACTATTTTTTACTTAATTATCTTTAATGTGTCAAAATTATCATCCAAAATTAATGGAATTATCTTATAATTGTTTACAGATGATTTTTTAATCAAAAAGATGCAAAATAATGGAGAAAATCAGAAATTCCAAGTTTGAGAACAATTCAGTGACTGAGTGTAGGCACATCTAAGGATGGAATAAATCTACAGATCAATTTTCAAGATTCAAATTCGAGATTTTCACAATCTTTAAAGATTATATTGCCATTTTTCAAGGGGATTGACCACCTAAAATTGGGGGATACATTATTTGACGAGAATCAAGGAAATATATGAGGGAAATCGAAAAAACAAGCATAAAAGGAGGGAGAATTACAGTTCATGTAGCCTAGTTTAGACAAATTTCGTTTTCTGCATTTTCTTTTTCAGTCTTTTAAGTTTTCTGCACTTCTTCCTTCAGTATTTTTCATATTTTTCAGTAAAGGATCAAGAATGGAGATTATATGTTTTGTTATTTCTTTTGTTTTCAATTCTATCATGAGTAGCTAAACTTATTTTCTTGGTTGAGGGATACATATTATCCGCTATTATGTGTGAAATGTTTTAATGAAGTTTTTGTTATTGATGAACATGGAATATCTTCCGAATTACTTTTTCTAATTGAATTGGTTGATTTCTAGGTGCGCAACTAGAGATTAATTTGTTCAATCGCTAGATTAACGAAATATGACGTTCTAATCGCAAGTAGCAATTAGGATTACCTTCTTTATGTTAGAGTCGGAAATTCTGAGGAGATATTCACTTGATTGATTGCATGTCGTACATGTAATTCGCTGGCTCATTAGTTTCTTAATTCGTAAAGCTATTATTCAATTGAACATACGATGGTATCTAGGTCGTTGATTAATAAGAATGCTAGGATACATATTTTTAATCATTACACTTTAGAGAAAACATCCCCAATGAAAGTTTGTTAATTAATGATTGAAATTTTATATCGATGATCCATTTTAGCGTGATAACATCGATGACCTGAAAACCAAGGTATTTTACATTAATCTTTTAGATCTTATTATTCTTTTCGATTTGCAATTTTTTAAATAATTTTTCTTATATTGCCGTCCAATTTCATTAGTTTGGTTTTGTTTGAATTTGAAATTCCTTTACTGTTAAGATTCCACGTGGGAACGATATCCATTTACCACTACTACATTAAATTATATTAGCAGAAGTGATTTCTTTTGAATTTGATTGCAGACAACGACATTACCACAAGGTGTATCAAACTACGTTAACAAATCTTGATTTTGTTTATCTGTGGTACTTTTAATTTTTTGACTTTTGTGTTTGTCATAAACAAATCGAAAAATTTGCGAAACAATCACCCTTTTGATTTTTTCAATAAACATCAGTGATCAATCAGGTGGAGTCGCTAACTCTCAGGAGTAGCTTAGACCTGTAGTAGGAAAACTTTTCTATGAATTATAGGACCCTCAACTCTTTTTTTCCTAGCTTGAAAAGTCTTCCTCTAGAAAAGACTTTGAAGAAACACTATTCAGTTTTAATCATAACTCTAGGATTTGATGGATTCAATAACTATTTCCTCTAGAAATCGTGGAATTTTGCAGGCAATGAGATAACTGTAGCGATTCTACAATTTTTTCAATAATGTTATAATGTTAAAGGAAATTAACAAATCTTCTATTTCTTGGTTCTAAAGATTTCTAACTCTTCTACTTCTAGATATTTTAAACACAACTTATATATATATATTTTACAAAGAGACTGTTTCTTTTATTACTAAAGAAGCCACTGGTCAAACATGAGTGGCCTTTATCAAGAGGAAAAGCATTTTTTAGCACAAGGTCTTCTGAAAAATAACCAAAATAATTCGTCTGAAATTAACTGTATGCCAAAAAAATTAATTTATGAAAATCATGTGATTATATTGAATGGAATTTCATAGCCACTTATTTGATAGCCTTCGATTTTCCTCCTATTTTTGTTAATTGGCTTGTTCAATGCTATACTGCTCCATCTTTCACAGTGTTAATCAATGTTGAGCCCACTTCAATGTTTAAAAGAATCAAAGAATTACGTCAAAAAAATCATCTTTGAAAATTACATCAAACGATACAATCTCGACTTTGGTAATTACTTGTAAAGACCATCAAGCAGTCTTAGAGTGGGTTTTGAGGTGGAATCTTCACCGACAGCTCTAGAGAAATATGTTGCATGGTTGAACGAGAATGTCGATTAAGACGCAAGCAAGAAATAGCCAGTTTTGCAATAGAGACTATAGTTGTTGCCATTTGATCCTCGGTGGCTAACAGGTGATCGTCTAATGATTCTATTAAGATATAGGTGATTATATCTTATTACTTAATTTTGGACATTATTTAATAATTAGACCTAGTTGTATTTATGTGGGACTCTTTCAAGACAAGTTTGATAAGTTTAAAATCCTAATTAAGATGATATTTAGTATGTATATCCTATTGTGGGATAATAGTGATCTTCTAGCATTTTAACTTGATTATGGCAGCAGGACAATATTCTGTAGCTAATGGTGTTAAGATATTGTTTGGTGAGCTACTGATTTTTGTGTGGAGGATTGTGTATCTATTGCAATCTTTTTTTACTGATTACGTAACCTAGGTTGAATAGGTGTGGGATGTGTTTTTATTTGGTGAGTGTTGTTGATTGTGGTGCAGTGCAGCTGTGACTTTCTCACTACGTTTTTACACGTTTTTTGGCTAGTTGAATCATTATTATATCATCCTTAATCAATAACTATCGTGCTTGAGATTATTGGCATTCTTAAGCCCATACTTTATGCTCATTATTAAGATATATCGTATATATCTTATTATTTAATTTTGACATTTTTTTGATAATTGGATATCTAAAATAATGTTGATGAGTTTAAAAATCAAATCAAAATGGGATAGAATAAAATCTGTTATCTTGAAAAATTGGATAAAGTTAAAACTCGAGAAGAACTCTTGTAGATCATGCGACTGTTTGCTAAAGGAATTTTCTACGTAATTCCACCTTGGTGCCCGTGGGTCTTCAGTTGTGTTCCTGTTTTGTTGGCCGTATGGTTTATGGGCTTACAGTTGTGAGTGTAATTGGTTGTTGTTGTTAACTGGATGGAAGAGCTTATGTGTTGATTCACATTGATGAGAATTCCATCTTGGTGCTGCAGCCTTTATTAATTAATTGAGTGAAGATATTAATATGCGTGTGCGAAGACTCTTTAGTGATGTGGGGTGTTAAGATAAATGCCATCGGATCGGATACCGATAAAATTTAATAGCCCGAAAAGTAGTAACAAAAATAAAGGTAGACAAAATAAATAGGACAAAACACAAAGATTTACGTAGTTCGGTCAATGTGACCTATGTTCACGGACGGAGGGTGAGAATTTTACTAATATGTGGAGAATGTATACAAGTACAAAGGTTGAACAAAAGGCTTAGAATTATACAGAGAAGATAGAGGATTTCAGAAAAGGAAAGAATGAATGTATATTGTGCTTGTGTTGAGGTCTATATTTATAGTAATATTGGAGAGCATCCGTCCAAGCCAACTCTATCAAATTGTTAAACCTCCGTGATCTTCGCATAGACAAAATCCCTCCAAAGCATGCTTGAAGATTTTAGCTATGTTAGGTGCATCCTTATTTGAATTATAACAAGTAGCCACCTTTGAATGCATGAAGACGCCAACCACATTTGAAACCATGCAGCCAATCACAACCACCCAATCTAGACATTTGGGTGTGGGACCAAGGCATGTGCATGCTACAAATCTCCACCTTGACTTGGTCCCGAACAATTAGTGATCTACTCCACCTTCTCCAACAACGCCCTAAAAAGGGCTATATCACCAACTATAAATTCCAATCAAGTCCAAGCATTGCTTGAACTTGTAAACAGGAAGAACCTTTGTAAACATGTCAGCAGGATTGTCCTTAGTGTTAATCTTCTGAATAAGGACCTTCTTTTCTGCAATTATATCCCGAATGAAATGATACTTCACATCGATATGCTTTGTCCTCTCATGATATATTTGATCTTTCGTCAAATGAATAGCACTCTGACTGTCACAATAAACATTAATAACCCCTTCATGAAGGGATAACTCGTCAAATAAACCTCTCAACCATAATGCTTCTTTGATTGCCTCAGTAACGGCCATATATTCTACCTCAGTAGTAGATAAAGCCACTACATGTTGTAGAGTAGCTTTCCAGCTAACGGCACAACCTCCAATGCAAAATACATAACTTGTCAGAGACCTACGTCTGTCGAGATCACCAACATAATCAAAATCTACAAAACCGAACAAAGTGTTGCTGGTTCTACCAAACTCCAAACTAAAATTTAAAGTACCTTTCAAGTATCTGAGAATCCATTTCACCGCTTGCCAATGTTCTTTACCAGGATTGGCCATATATCTGCTAACGACACTAACAGCTTGTGAAATGTTAGGAAGAGTACATACCATTTCATACATAATACTGCCAACAGCACTAGAATACAGAACTCATGCTATATAATCTTCCTTTTCCTGTGACTGTGGTACTTGAGCAACAGATAGTCTAAAATGACTAGCAAGAGGAGTACTAACAGCTTTGGCATCTCGCATGCCAAATCTCTCCAGAACTTTATTAAGATAATTCTCCTGGGTCAAGAATAATTTACCAGCTCCTCGATCACGTCTTATCTCCATGCCAAGAATTTTCTTTGCTGCTCCCAAACCTTTCATCTCAAATTCACCATGCAATAAGGCCTTCAAATGGTGAATATCTGTGATATTCTTGGCAGCAATAAGCATATCATCAACATATAAAAATAAATAGATGAATGAGCCATCATCTAACTTCCGGAAATAAACACAACTATCATACATGCTCCTGGAGAACTCATGACCCAACATAAATGAATCAAACCTTTTGTACCATTGTCTTGGAGACCGCTTCAATCCGTACAAGGATTTCTTCAATAAACACACATGGTCTTCCTTTCCTGCAACTTCAAAACCTTCAGGTTGTTTCATATAAATCTACTCATCTAATTCGCCATGTAGGAATGCTGTCTTGACGTCAAGTTGTTCTAATTTCAAATCAAACATGGCAACTAATGCAAGTAATACACGAATAGAGCTATGCTTCACCACTAGTGAGAAAACATCATTAAAATCAACACCTTGTACCTGACTGTAGCCCTTTGCAACTAAACGTGCCTTATACCTTGCATTTTCTATACCTGAAGTACCTTCTTTTCTTTTAAAGACCCATTTTCAGCCAACAGCTTTCTTACTCTTTGACGGCTTCACTAGAACCCAAGTATCATTCTTGTGCAAAGATTCCATTTCTTCATTCATGGCCACCATCCACTTATCAGCATCAACATTTGACACTGCCTCCGTATATGAGGACGGTTCATTGTCTCCATCTATTTCCTGTGCCACTGATAAAGCATATGCAACTAAATTTGCATACCTCTGTGGTGGTCGAATCTCTCGTCTTGGTCTATCTCTGGCTATGGAATGTTCTTCTTCTACTGGTTCACCTTGAACATGGTCAGGATCTGGATCATCAACTTGATCTGTCTCATGTGTAGAAGACATCTGTGAAGGACCTGAACTACCAATATCTAACTCCACCTGTTTCTGTGTATTATCCTCTTTTTCTAAATTACAAGGAATACAAGACTCTTTTCTAGGATACAACATAGAGGACTCATCAAATGTAACATCTCTACTAATTACAAATTTAGGTGACTTGGGATCAGGACACCACAAACGATATCCCTTCACCCCTGAAGCATAACCAAGGAAAATACATTTCTTAGCCCTAGGCTCTAACTTTCCCTCATTTACATGCATATATGCTGGACACCCAAATATTCTTAAAGTAGAGTAATCAGCAGGATTACCTGACAAAACTTCCTCTAGAGTCTTGAAATTAAGAGGAGCACAAGGAGAGCGGTTGACGATGTAGCAAGCTGTCGCAATGGCTTCTGCCCAAAAATCAAGTGTCAACCCTGCATTAGAGATCATACACCGAGCTCTTTCCAAAAGAGTCTGGTTCATGCGCTCAGCAACTCCATTTTGTTGCGGAGTCATTCTGACAGTGTGATGCCGAGCAATTCCTTCATTCTTGCAAAATTCATTGAATTCACCTCCACAAAATTCCAAACCATTATCTGTCCGTAACCACTTAATATGTTTTCCTGTCTGCTTTTCAATCAACACTTTCCATTGTTTAAATGTTAAGAAAACATCATTTTTGTGTTTTAAGAAATACACCCAAACCTTCCTTGAATAATCATTAATAAAAGTTAACATATACCGGGCACCACCTTTAGATGGAACACGAGAGGGCCCCCAAAGATCATAATGAATATAATCCAAAGTACCTTTAGTTTTGTGAATAACTGGAGAATTGAAACTGACTCGTTTCTGCTTCCCAAAGATACAATGTTCACAAAAGTCCATCTTACCAGTACTTTGACCACAAAGTAGGCCTCTCTTGCTTAACAATGTTAAACCTTTCTCACCCATATGTCCCAAACGCATGTGCCACAATTTGGTAATGTCACCTTGAAGAGATCGCGCATGAACACTACATCAGAGGGTCCTACAAAACATACAAACTACCAGACCTGCAAGCTTTCATTAATACAAGAGCACCTTTAGAAATTTTCAAAACTCCACCTTCAGTTGAGAACTTACACCCTTGAGAATCGAGAGTGCCCAAAGAGATGAGATTTTTCTTCAAATCAGGAACGTGTCTAACATCAGTGAGTGTTCTAATGATATCATCATACATTTTGATCCGGACTGTACCTTTACCAACAACTTTACAGGCAACATTATTACCCATTAAAACAATTCCACTATTCAATAACTCATAAGTGGAAAAATATTCCCTGTCGGGACTCATATGGTAAGAACAACCCGAATCTAAAATCCACTCCTTATTAGACCTAAGTTTATCTTATGTGGTTACAAAGATAATTCCCTCATTCTCATCTGCTGCTACACTAGCCTCGGCGGTGTTGCTATTATTCTGTTCAACTTTATTTTTCTCATTATGTTTCAATTTATAGCAGTCAGCCTTTATATGCACCTTTTTCTTGCAATAATTACAAGTTTTATTTCTATGTCTGGATTTTGACCTGCCTTTAGATCTACTTCTTTCAAAATCTTTATTTTCAGATCTACCCCGCACAAATAGTCCCTCTGCCTGACTTCAACTAGTCTCCCTAGTGATGTCTCTATCAATCTGCTCTTTTGACTTTAATGTAGACTTAATACTATTATATGAGACTGACTCTTTCCCATAAATCATAGTATCACGAAAATATTTAAAAGACTGGGGAAGGGAACATAACAATAATATAGCTTGATCTTCATCCTCAATTTTCACATCTACATTCTTCAAATCCAAAATAAGAGAATCAAATTTATCCAGATGTGAAAGAATAGATGTACCTTCTATCATCCTCAACATGTACAACTTTTGTTTCAAATAAAGCCGATTCTCCACCGTCTTCTTCATGTACATAGCTTTCAATTTGTCCCACATACCTTTAGCTGTGTTTTCACCTGCAACCTCCTGCAAAACCTCATCAGAGAGATTCAATATGATGGTTGATCTAGCCTTTTTATCTAGATTCGTGAATATATCTGATGCCATATCTGCTGGCTTTTTCTCCACTCCATCAAGTGCAATCTCACATCCATCTTGTATTAAAATGGCTTTCATCTTGAGCTACCACATACCGAAGTTAATGCTCCGGTCAAACTTTTCAATAGAGGTCTTCGTTATCGTCATGATGGCTAAAAATTGATATTCGGACTATTTTTCTTCGGGTGGGCCCCATACAAGAAACCGAAACTACGAATCCCACAAAAGCACGGATGTCGGCCCCACAGGTAAAGCTGAACTTCGTTTACAAAACCGAGACAGTGGATCCAGCTAGATAAATCTGAGGAAGTGGACCCCATGAGATAAAACCAAGACAGTGGGCCCCGTAAAATAAAACCGAGGCAGTGAGCCCCGTAAAATAAATCTGAGGTGGTGGGCCCCACGAGATAAAACCGAGGCAGTGGGCCTCGCAAAGACTCACAGTAAAAAAAATCTAAGTTACTTTATGATGTGGAGGGTCCACCTTAGTAGCAACCACAGAGCATACGGTAAGTTAGATTGAAAAGAGAAGCTCTGATACCAGTTTGTTAAAATAAAATGCGATCGGATCGGATACCGGTAGAATTTAATAGCCTGAAAAGTAGTAACAAAAATAAAGGTAGACAAAATAAATGGGACATAACACAAAGATTTACGTGGTTCGGTCAATGTGACCTACGTTCACGACCGGAGGGTGAGAATTTTACTAATATGTGGAGAATGTATACAAGTACAAAAGTTTGAACAAAAGGCTTAGAATTATACAGAGAGGATAGAGGATTTCAGAAAAGGAAAGAATGAATGTATATTGTGCTTGTGTTGAGGTCTATATTTATAGTAATATTGGACAGCATCTGTCCAAACCAACTCTCTCAAATTGTTAAACCTCCGTGATCTTCGCATAGACAAAATCCCTCCAAAGCATGCTTGAAGATTTTAGCTATGTTAGGTGCATCCTTATTTGAATTATAACAAGCAGCCACCTTTGAATGCATGAAGACGTCAAACACATTTGAAACCATGCAGCCAACCACAACCACCCAATCTAGACATTTGGGTGTGGGACCAAGGCATGCATACTACATGGGGAATGAATGTTGGATGGCTTCTTAATGAATCACGCAACACATGTTGATGGTTGTATGTGTGTAGCTTACTTGACTTCAGCTGGGTTTTATTGTAAATTGATTTTGGTTCATGCTGCATCTGTGAGTCTTTTTGGGGTTTAGTTCAATTGGCGTGTTTGTTGGCTGCACTATTGATGTGTTATTGCTCCGTAAGTTGGTACTAGAATTTGTGTAAATCAGCCCATAGTGTGGTGTGACAGCTTTCAAGTCTATTTCAGTGGAGCTGAACTTGTCGGAAAGTTGTTCTTCTTTTCTTTCTCAAATGTTTTCATTTATGTTGAATTTTGTTTAATCACTTAAGTTGTTTATTTTGTTTCGTTATCATTAAACATTATTTGATAAAATCTTCTGTTGAGGTTAGTAAGAGGATGTCGTACTATTGGGTGTGAAATTCTTTCACAGGTTGTGAGGACGAGGGATAGTGTCAAAGGTTGAGTGGTGTTGACTCAGTAAAACCTTGTATAAAACTATTATCATTAGTGAAAGAATTAAGTTAGGTGAGGGCTCCGCAAATGTAGACAAGATGTGCTGAATTGTGTTACCAAATTTTGGTGTTGTTTATATTTGCGTGTTTAATTTTTTTGGTTTTTGATTGTGCCAGAAAGGGATGCGATACATTGAAGATTTTACAAAACTATTGCACCCTTTTGAATTTTCAATTGGTATCAGAAAAAATCACCAAATCATAACTTCGTACATCAAGTTAGTGGAGATCCTTGTTTCGTAATATGGCCATAACAAAAGGGGAATCAATCATCATGCTACCATTGATAAATGGTTCAAATTATCCTACGTAGAAATCACGGATGAGAGTATTCATTCAGGCACAAGGAACAAAAGCATGGAACCCAGTTTTAAATGGCTGGACAGATCTAGTGACGATTGATGAAAAGGGAGAAGTAGTACTTAAAGATGTATCTAAGTGGACAAGGGCTGAAGAAGATAGAGCGCTTGGAAATTCTCAAGCCCTGCACATCATGTTTAGTGCAGTTGATGAAGATCGCTTTGCTATGATATCGGTATGTGAATTGATGAAAGAAGCGTGGGACACTTGTCAAATTATACTTGAAGGATCGAAATATATGATAGCTTCAAAACTTCAGATGTTAGTTATGAGATTTGAAGACTTGAGGATGGAAGAAAGTGAAACTATTAGAAACTTCCATGAGAGACTATGTGATATAGCAAACCAAGCATATAAACTCGGGAAGAAGTACTCTAACCTAAAACTAGTTAAGAAGACATTGGGATCATTGCTTCCGAGGTTCATACCAAAAATTACAGCCATCGAAGAAACCCATGATATAATTGAATTGTCTTTGGATAAAGTACTTGGGATTCGTACAAACCTTGAGATGAATTTGTTAAGGGGAAAGTAGGAGAGGAACAAAGGATTGGCATTGTTAGTCAAGATTGGTAAAGTCGTAAATGACTTCGAAGATGAATCCGATGAGAATGAGGATATGGAGTTATTGATAAGAAATTTCAGTAAGTGGTTAAAAAAGTGAAGAAGGATAGATCCAATTTTAGGAAAAATGATGGGAGCTCATCAAACAACAAGGAAAACCTTAAAAGGGTTAAGGAGAAGTGAAGAAAATTCAATGTCATGAGTGTCAAGGCTTCAGACATATGCAAGCGAAATATGCTAACACCTTGAAGAAGAGAAAAGGGAAATCCTATACGAGCACTTAGAGTGAGAATGAATCTGAAAGAGAATATGGCAATGAAGAATAAGTTTTGAATAGTGCTACGTTAGTTGCTTTATACAATAAAAGTCTAGTTGCTTACTGAACAACAACTAACAAGGAAGTAACCGATGACAAAAACATGAGTAAATAAAAAATTTCCAAAAAAAATACAGACCAATCAGCTTAAAGCTCAATCTCATATTATGACAGTGATGACAGTGGTTTAGATTTTTTTAAAAAAAAGAGGATATCTGTGAAGCCTATGAATTAATGTATGCAAAATGGGTATAAACATGCAAGAAAAATGAAAAGCTAAAGAAGGAAAACCTCTTCATGAAGAACATTATTCAAGATCTAGAGAAGAAGTTATTGTCTACATTAGATGAACTTGGTGAAACAAAAAGGAAGTTGGTCAGTACAGAAAAAGGAATAACAATGCTAAGTGGAGGTACAGAAAAATTAGAACAATTGCTAGAAATATATCTGATTAAAGGGGATCTTCAAGGCACTGGCTACAGAGGTGAATGATTGGAAAAATAATGCAACCAGGTATGTCAAGAAGGAACCTCAGGAAGAATTGGAGGTTTACACCTACATGTCATTTTTGTAGGATTATCGGATACATAAGACTGAAATGTTACAAGTTGTTACAAATGATGTTTCAACGGAGTCAAAAAAAAACCATACACTCTCCATTAAATTTTCAGCAGCAACCTATGTTACCAAAACATACTTGGGTTAGAAAGGGTCAGTTACAAGTAAAAAAATGTAGTGAAAAAAAACAAAAAAAATTTCCAGATTCATAGTTAGTTGCTGCTTTTGAAGAAATTGTTGAAACTGATGATAAGTCAATTGTTTTAGATGAAGAAATCAATCAAACAGTTGATGACCGAGATAATGTAACGAGAAATAAGTCCAGGCTTGAATTTCTTCGAGGGGCACAGGTACTATGTGCTTTACATTTTTGAATTATAATTTCATGTTGTTTCTTAAAAAAAAAAAGAGGTTCAAATGAGTTAACATATAGAAATTTTCAAATTTTAGTCTGGTTTCTCTCTGTATTGTGTGTAATTTGAGTTTAGACAATTTGCGTTCATATGGTTTATATGATGAGGAGATATCAAATTATTTTTGCTGACTATTCTACTTAGGAATAGATTTCAAGGTATCTTTGTGACTATTAGTATTACTTTTTGGCATCTTTTTGTCCCAATGAGGAGAAATTTAGATGACTGGATAATTGTTCATTATTGTTTCTTTAGATTTTTCTTGAACATGAAGAACTTGATGGATGTTCATTAGAACTTCATGTTGGATTAAAAGAGAGTTCTTTTCTCATGTGGATTATATGTCCAATTATTTTATTTACGGAGAGTTTAATATTTGTGACAAATAATGTCAAAAAGGGGAAGATTGTTAAGATTAGTAATGTTGTCGCCTGCAACCAAATTAATATCAACTCTAATCATAATATATGTAGTTAGTGAAGAGTTGAGATCGTTCCCACGAGGAATCTATTGGTGAATGTTTCACAAGATTAAACTAAAACAAATTAGGGGGTTTAATAATGTGATTCAAAGGAATTAAAATTTACAAAAATTAAAAATAAACAGAAAGAATCAAATTTGAAAAATTAATGAACAAACCTTAGTTTTGGGTCACCTATGTTATCAAATTAGTATGGATCATCGATACAAATTTAAATTAAATCTATTAACAAATACTCATTAAATGGTGTTCTCTCTTAGGATTAAATGAATAGAAACATGTATTTTAATCACTCTTATTAACCAACAACTTAAATACGATCTTAAGTTTAATTAATTAATAGATTTAAGGACTAAGAGAATCAGTGAGCAAGACAATACATACACAATATGTATTTAATCTAGATAAATGTCTTTTTTAAAATTTCCAATCCCTAATATAAAAGATGGCAATCCTGTTTGTCACTTTGGATTAGCAAAATTGAGCATCAAATTGTAGTAATATGGTTGTAAATTAAATCAATCAATTTTTAGTTGCGCACCTTAAAGATCAGTCAATTCAATGATGAAAAGTAATGTGAAAGACACTTAGTATTAGTCAATGAAATAAACTTTGTTCAGAAAATCTTACACATATTAGATGATCTTCAACCAAGAAGAAGGATTTACCTACTTATAACAATGATAAAACTTAATAAAAGAATAGCAGAATGTCTAGTCTCCATATTTGCCCTTTTTTTAGAATTAACGACTATGTGACTATTTGCTTAAGGGTTTTTTCTGCATAATTCCTCTTTGGTGTGCGTGGGTCTTCAGTTTTGTTTTGTTTTATTGGCTACATGGTTTATGGGCTTACGGTTGTGGGCATGATTGGTTGTTATTGTTAATTGGACGGAAGAGTTGATGTGCCGATTTCACATTGATGAGATTTTCATCTTGGTGTTGTAGTTTATTTAATTAATTGGGTGAAGAAATAAATGTATGTGTGTGAAGACTCCTTGGTGAAATGGGGAACAAATGTTGGATGGGTCCTTAATGAATCACGCAACATATGTTGATGGTTGTATGTGTGTAGTTATGACTTTTCCTAAGATGTTATTTGCGTTACTTCAGTTGGGTTTTATTGTGAATTGATTTTGGTTCCTACTGCAACTATGAGTCTCTTTAGGGTTTAGTTCAGTTGGCGTGTTTGCTGGCTACGCTATTGATATGGTTAATGCTCCACAAGTTGGTACTAGAATTTGAATGAATCAGCCCATAATATGTAGTGATAACTTTTAGATCTATTTCAATGGAACTGAACCTATTAGGAAGTTGTTCTTCTTTTCTTTTTCAATTGTTTTCATTTATGTTGAATTTTGATTAATCACTTGAGTTATTTATTTTGTTTCATTATCATTAAACATTGTTTGAGAAAATTCTCTGTTGAGGTTGGTATGAGGCGGTCGTACTATTGGGTGTGAAATTCTTTCACAGATTGTGAGAATGAGGGATAGTGTCAAGGGTTGAGTGGTGTCGGCTCAGTAAAGTCTTGTATAAAAACTATTGTTGTTAGTGAAAGTATTAAACTATCTGAGGGCTCCGCAGATATAGACAACGTATATTGTTGTTAATGGGCATTTTTGTATTAATTTTGTATATATAATTTGTGAACTATTGTCCATTTAATATTTACATTGCACTAATTAAAAGTTATTTGTCTTAATTTTAGGCACCCAATGGCTTTGAAATATTTAAGAGTATAATCCTCGTAATTTTTACAACGTGCGCAAAGAGGGACAAAAAGCATGAATTTGCGTTGGACCAAAAATAATTATTTTTGTGCCATATGAAGACAACAAAGCAGCAAAGTCAAAGCAAGAAGGAGGAACTAGATATTTAAGACATAAAAAAGAACAAGAGAGACTGGCGAAAATCAAGGAACAAAAGTCAGCTGGCGGCAAAGAGAAACAAGGATTTTAGTTACGCGTGAAGCAAAAGTTTGACATTCAATACATAAAAACAAGAAGATAGCTGCGGCAGAAAAGAAAAGAGGAGACAACGCAATGCAATCTGGAACAAGCAGCAAAATTAAATCACGCAATTAGCTGTCGTTGGAGACTTTGAAGTGTAGGACAAAAGAAAACCAAGCAACATCCACCGAAAAAAAATCTGGCAATTTCACGTGTTGGCTGCTGGCAAAGAAGGAGATGATTTGCGTTAGAGACCACCCACAAATCATACATTCTAAAAACTCATAGGTGGGGGCTGGACGAGATAGAGGTGAGGAGAGTTTATCCACACATCAACCCTCTCTTAGACTCTTCTATCCTAACGCTGACACCTAGCTGAAAGGAGGATATTTGGCTCCGTCATTCACGATAACTACCACTTCACATCCACACGTCGGCAGCAATTACTTAAGGGAGCTGCTGGTGAGAACTCTCCATTCACGTTGATTACAGCACTTGGTGGCTAGATAGAAAAACGTTGGTGCTAGAGGAAGCAGCTAGAGTCTTGCGTGAGTTGCTTGGCTGTTTGGCAAAAGTGAAGATAAGAATGTTGGCAACAATTGGGAGACACAAGGAAGTGGCTGCTAGAGAAGATAAAACATAAAGGAGGACAGCTGGGAGACTCACGAACTCACGTTGTAGAAGCATGGGACCATGATAGTGGAAGACAGCTGTTGATTCCAAGAGGCTTTATGTGTGGCTTAAGGAAAAAACAAATGGAGGGAGAGGCATGATCTGGTGAGTTGAAGCAAGACAACATGTTGGCCTGATGGAGATTAAAAGATTTAGCAGCAGGTGGAGATATGGAGATGAAGCAGCTACGTTAAAGCACAAACTCTGAAGCAACGTTTTCAGCTGTTGGTGGAGAGGTGCGTCATTGGTCAGTTGGTGGAGCTAAAAAACGTGAAGAAAGGATTGATGCATACCACTTAAGACTTTCCAATCACTTGGGGGCAGCTGGTGGCATTAGGTAGGGATATCAAAGCACTTGGTGGCAACAAAAGGAACACATACGTTTCAGCCCCACAAAAAGCATATACTTTCCACTTATAAAATAAAGTAGGAGGTAGCAGCTAGAGAATTAACGAGACAACGTGGACATCGTGGTGAAGAGTAGATTATGTGAGCTGCTGGTGGAGATTAAAAGTGTCGAAGATAGTGGTGCGAGAAAATACAGCTGCGAAAAAGGGAGTGTTTTTAATTTGTTTTTATTAATTTCTTATTTATTTTAATTGTGTGGATTTAATCAATGTCAACATATATTATGACCATGATTTACGTTACATTGATAAATATGTGTGAGTAAGTTTTTCTTTTCGGTTAAGGTTAAGATTGAAATTGGATTAAGATAATTTTGTGGTATTGATTTTTGCTTGATTAAATGCATATTTAGTCTTAATTTAGTTCGATCACCTAGATTAAGATCTTAGATGATTGAATGCCACAACCAATGGGATTTAATTTGTCGGAAAATTAATCAAGCGATATACTTGAGACTAAGTGTAGACCAACCTTAGGATCTTGTGTGAGGATACCTAGAATTAACGAACTTAATTTTAGGCTTCTTGTATTTAACGTCTTTTATTCCGAATTATCTATGGACCAAGTAGTGACTCGGATTTAGAAGAGAAGAGAACACCATGAACATTGGGTTTGACTTGCTTAAGTGAAGTATTTCCTAAATTAATCCACCGTTACTATTTTATTTTAGTTTCCAATCCAATTGAAATCTGAAACCTTAACCGATTTTTTGTCATTTGATTAAATCTAGTCATTTAAATTCATACTTCGCACTTTTCATATTTTCTTAATTTGCTTATTTTATTTTATTTTTAAATCAATCAATTTTAGATCGTCTGAGTAATTTGTCATCGTTTAATTTAATTGTCTTCCGTGTTCGAAATTTTTCGCTTGGGTACGATATCCAGTTCTTACCGTTTTATATTACTTGTCGACGGTGTGCACTTGCCTCTAATTGGTTTAGATAAAATTTAATTGTTTTGTTTAGACCGCAACAAGTTTTTGGCGCCATTGCCGGGGAGTAAATTTCCGATTTTGATTCATTAAATTAGACGGTGTTAAGTGTCTCAGATTTAATTTTTGCTTCGTTGTTTATTTGCATTTTTTTTGTTTGCTTGACTATTTTACGTCGGTGTGTGTTATTTTTCATTTTTAGTTTTGTATTTATTTTCTTTTTATTTATTCCATTTTGTTTATGCTCACTCGTGGTCAAAAGCCCGAGAATTTGCTATTAGATACTGAGATTGAAAACCGCCATTTCATGAGTTGCGTAAGGAAACCAGATTGGCTCGAAGTAGTACTTCAGCAAAAAGGACTAGAGAAGAGCAATTTTCAGAGATGGAACAACACGAAGAGAGGTTGATGCCACATACTGAAGAGAGAAGGGAGTTGACTATGATGGATTTGACAATGGGGCACAACAATAGACCCATGCCTCCCATTATAAGGCCGACGATCACAGCTGCGAGTTTTGAGATTCCTCACAGCATTACATCCATGGTGAGGGCATCTCAATTTGGAGGATCCGAACACCCATTTGGAAACATTTTTGGATATTTGTGATTTGTTCAAGTAGAATGGAGTATCGGAAGACGCGGTGAGATTAAAGTTATTCCCATTTTCTCTACGGGATAAGGCCAGAGCATGGTTGGCTAGTTTGCAGTCGGGATCGATTACTACATGGGATGAGATGATGAGATTATTTTTGGCAAAATTTTTCCCTCCTGCCAAGGTTGCAAAGATGAAGAATGAGATCACTTCCTTCACTCAATATGAAAATGAAAGTTTATATGAAGCATGGGAGCGATTTCGGGATATGTTGACACAATGTCCTAGTCATGGATTATCTACATGGAAGCAGGTCAATACTTTTTATACAGGAATGAACCCATCGACCAGGAGTACCATCGACGCTGCAGCAGGAGGTAGTTTAATGAGAAAAACTCCAGATCAAGCCTACAGGTTGATTGATGAGATGGCCACTAACAGTTTCCAATATCATACAGAATGGCATCCCAGACGACCTACAGGAGCTCGTGTAGTAGACAATACAGTGGCTTTATCTGCTCAAATGGATGTTTTGCCGAAGAAGTTGGATAATCTGATGCACAACGTGAGAGGAGGAGCTAGTTCTTCATTAAGGAGTTCTGTTGTTTGCGAGCATTGTGGAGGAGATTCCTATGTATCTTCTGAGTGTCAAGTCGAGAATCCTTTTGCTCAAGAGTCAGAAGAGGCCCATTATGTAGGCAATTATAACAGATAGCGATTGGACCCATATTCTAATACCTACAACCCAGGATGGAGGAATCATCCAAGTTTCTCTTGGCGGAATGATCAGGTGACACAACCACAATCATCCAATGTTCAGAGACAACCACTTTCACCTCCAGGTTTCAAGGCTCCTAATCCTGCACCACCAGAGAAATCTAATCTCGAAGAACTACTGTCAAAGTACATTTCCACTACCGAGGTTAGGATGCAGAACCAAGAATCTTCTATCAGACATTTGGAGAATCAAATGAGCCAGATTGCAACTTTGTTAAAGGAAAGACATTCGGGTTCATTGCCTAGCACTACTGAGGCCAACCTAAGAGAACATGCAAAGGCTATTCTATTGAGGAGTGGCAGACAACTTGAAGAAGTTAAGAAGAAGCAGAAGGATAAAGAAGTGGAAAAGAGTGAAGAAGATGAGAGTCAGGAAAGTGGCAAGGAAGCCAAAGAAGCACCAGCTGAAAAACAGAACCATCCAAGGTTATTTGCTGATCCCATCACACATCCGGTAAGACCTCGGATTCCTTATCCTCAAAGATTGAAAGGTACGCAATTAGATAAAAAAATTTGGTTGTTTTCTCGAGATATTTAAAAAGTTGCATATTAACATTCCTTTTGTTGAGGCCATAGCGCAGATGCCTTCTTATGCTAAATTTTTTAAATAAATTTTGTCCAATAAGAGGAGGCTTGAGGAGTATGCCACGGTGAAACTGAATGAGGAATATTCGGCCATATTGTTGAGAAAGCTACCACCGAAGCTTAAGGATCCAGTGAGTTTTACTATTCCTTGTGTTATTGGTGATTTAAATATAGATAAAGCTTTAATGGATTTGGGTGCAAGTATTAATTTAATGCCTCTTTCTGTTTTCAGGAAATTAGGATTGGCGGAGCCCAAACCCACAACTATTTCACTTCAGTTGGCAGATCGGTCAATCACCTATCCGAGGGGAATAATTGAGGATGTTCTGGTTAAGGTCGAGAAGTTCATCTTCCCAGTGGATTTCTTAGTCCTTCACATGGAGGAAGATATAGACATCCCCATCATTCTTGGGAAACCTTTCATGGCCACTGCACGGACCATCATCGATGTACAACGTGGAAAGCTCATCTTGAGACTTCAAGATTAAGAACTAGTGTTTGATGTGTTCAATGCTATGAAGCATCCTTCTACTCTTGACTCTTGCCATTTTATTGATATTTATTCTTCTGATACTGATGATTCTTCTATTGTTTGTGCATATTTGTTGGAAGGGGAAGCGCAAGGAACGATTGAAGAGTTAGGGGAAGAATTGCAAGAAGAGTTGGAGGAAATTGCAGATGAGTTGAAGCAGGCATATTGGACACATTATAGAGCATACGAGCCTCTCCAACGTCCAGCCAAGCTATTTCCGAAGCCTTCGATTGAAGAGCCCCCTTCTCTTGACCTTAAACCTCTTCCAAGTCATTTGAAGTATATTTATCTTAACCCACCTGAGCACTTACCGGTTATCATTTCTTCTTGTTTGTCAGGTACTATGGAGGAGCAGTTATTGAGGGTACTGCGGGACCACAAAAAGGCAATTGGGTGGTCCATTACAGATATCAAAGGTATAAGTCCTTCTTTTTGCACACACCACATTTTCTTGGAAGATGGAAGCAAAGCAATTGTGTAGCCCCTGAGGAGACTTAACCCACACATGAAGGAGGTAGTGAAAGATGAGGTAGTAAAGCTTTTAGATGCAGGTATTATCTATCCCATTTCTGATTCTGGTTGGGTTAGTCCTGTGCATGTGGTGCCAAAGAAAGGAGGCACCACTGTAGTTGAAAATGAAAAAAAATGAATTAATAGCCACTAGGAAGGTAACTGGGTGGAGAATGTGCATAGATTATAGAAAGCTGAATGACGCCACCAGGAAAGATCATTTTCCTTTACCTTTCATTGATCAAATGATTGAGAAATTAGCTGGACATGATTTTTATTGTGCCTTAGATGGATATAGTGGATATTTGCAGATTCCTGTAGCCCTGGAAGATCAAGAGAAAACAACTTTTACATGTCCCTATGGTACATTTGCCTATAGACGCATGCCCTTTGGGTTATGCAATGCTCCGGCTACATTTCAAAAATGCATGATGGCTATTTTTTCTGATATGCTTGAATCTTGCATTGAAATTTTCATGGATGACTTCTCTGTGTTTGGAACTTCATTTGATGCATGTTTGGATAACTTAGAGAAAGTCCTAATTCGGTGTGAAGAGACCCATTTAATGCTTAATTGGGAAAAATCCCATTTCATGGTACAGGAGTGCATTGTTTTAGGTCACAAGATTTCTAGCAAGGGTATAGAGGTAGATCCAACAAAAAATGATGTCATTAAGAAACTTCCACCACCAAACAATGTTAGATCCATTAGAAGTTTCTTAGTCCATGCTGGTTTTTACCGTAGGTTTATTAAGGATTTTTCCAAAATTGCTAAACCTTTAACTGAATTGCTTGAAAAAGACGTTGTGTTTAATTTTGACGATAAATGTTTGACATCTTTTCAATTGTTGAAGGATATGCTTGTGACTGCACCTATTCTTATATCTCCGATTGGTCTCTTCCTTTTGAATTAATGTGTGATGCAAGTGATTATCGATGGGTCTTGTTTTAGGCCAAAGACGAGGTAAGATCTTTCATCCCATTTTTATGCAAGTAGGACACTAAAGCGCACTGCGTCATTATACCACCACGGAAAAAGAGATGTTGGCGGTTGTGTTTGCTTTTGATAAGTTTCGCTCATATTTGGTTTTGTCTAAAGTAATTGTATATCTTGACCATGCGACTTTGAAATACTTGATGACAAAACCCGACGCTAAACCAAGACTAATTAGTTGGGTGTTACTTTTGCAGAATTTGACATTGAGTGAGGATAAGAAGGGACCGAGAATTTTGTAGCTGATCACCTATCAAGGTTAGATGAAACTGCCATGGAAAGTGCAATAAAGAAGGACATTCAGGAGACTTTTCCTGATGAGCATCTGATGGTTATGACGGTCACACCATGGTTTGCAGATTATGTAAACTACCTTGTTGGTAATATCTATCCCCCTGATTTTTCTTATGCTCAAAAGAAAAAAATTTTGTCAAAGGTAAGATACTATCTTTGGGATGATCCTTTGCTTTACAAGATTTGTGTGGACGGTATTGTTAGGCGTTGCATTCCTGAAGAGGAAATGTTTTCTGTGTTACATCATTGTCATTCTAGAGAGGCTGGGGGACATTATTGTTGGATCGCGTACGGTCCGAGTATTCACAATACGCTGCGGAAAAGACTATACAAAAATATCACGTATAATCGAAAACACGTAGGATTAACGAAAATACCTTATTTTCGTGAGTGGATTGTTTCTTTTCGGATTCCAAGACACTGCAAATCACTAATGCCCTCTACCGGTATCCACGGCGTGCGATGCCGGGTTGCGGTTGTAGTGTGCTAGCGTCTGAAAAACTTTCTAAGCGCCGCATCGATCTTTCTCTGGATGGCGGCTAGGGTTTCCTGACAATTGTGTCGTTAACCTAATGAGACCTAAGCTTCTCTATTTATAGAGAAACCCTAATCTCATTCAGGCCTTATTAAGTTTCGGCCCATTATATCATATATAATAAAAGCCCCACAACTTAATTAAATCTAGCCCAATAAATATATCTAAATATATTTATTCAACACCTAATAAATTAGGTCGAGAGAATAAGCCAGATCACATCACTCTTTGTATGCGACCACAGCAGGCTCATTTGATGTTGGCAATGGGCTTGATTACACTTCAAGGCCCATAAGTCATAAGCGGCCTCTAGCAAGACATTATGACTACTCAAATCAAATGAGGATCGATAATCCGATTTAACTCAGAACTATGGTTATAGGCTCATCCTTTGTAACACGATATCAAGATTAATCACAAGGCATGGTACATGTCAACCTTTGATTAATCATAGTTTCTTGATCCCAAGTTGGTGATTATAACAAATGACATTGATGACTCTTCATCAATTCATTTGAGCAACCATGCATTTCTTGATCACACTTGTCAAGAGGCCCAAATGATATCTCTCTCATTTAAGAGAGGTACAAATCCCATCTACATCATTCACATCCCTCTGCATGATTCATTTGATGTCCAACATAAGACTATTTGTTATTCGGTTAAAAATAACTTAGTCTAATATCAAAATACTGAATTCCTCATGTAGGGAATCATGATGACTTCAGGTCAAAGGACTAAAGTCAAACCATATTGAGAATCACTAATGACATAAAACCATGTAGTATTCTCTTTTTGGGTCAATCCAATATATGTTCTCTAACATATATCTATGTTTCGATTTGATATCTCATATCCATGATCGAGAAAGCGTGATCATCAATCGAACACATACTAGCCTTAATTCATTATTGTTCCACCAATAATGATCGATTAAAGACGATCTAGAATAGTATTATAACACTTATGGTTTTACTATCAAGTCACATACTTGATGACATAAGTTTAATACCATTCATGGAATGTAAATCACATTACATAAATGAAATACATGCATATATGAAACGGAATACCTCATAATATATTATTAACAAATCATAATGTTAATACATGAATCACAAATGTTCATTGGCCTAGGGCACACTACTAACAATTATGGTGCATCTAGGACAGCTCATAAAGTTTTGGAGTGTGGTTTCTATTGGCCCACTTTATTTAAGGATGCATTTACATTTGTCAAATCTTGTGATAGGTGTCAAAGGGTCGGAAACATTAGTCAGAGACATGACATGCCATTGTCTAACATTCTTGTTTGTGAAGTTTTTGATGTTTGGGGAATAGATTTCATGGGACCGTTCCCTAAGTCTTTCTCTAATCAATATATATTGGTTGCTGTTGATTATGTTAACAAGTGGGTGGAAGCAGAGGCATTGCCTACAAATGAGTCTAGACGTGTTGTTAAGTTTTTGAAGAAGAATATTTTTACACGTTTTGGCACACCTAGGGCTATCATTAGTGATGGGGGGTCACATTTTTGTAATAAACTTTTTGATTCATTATTAACTAAGTATGGGGTGACCCATAAGGTTGCTACTCCGTACCACCCCCAAACTAGTGGACAAGTTGAAGTCTCAAACAGGGAATTAAAGAAAATACTAGAGAAAACTGTTAATGCTTCTAGGCGGGACTGGTCTTTAAAGCTAGATGATGCACTTTGGGCATATAGGACCGCATTTAAGACACCCATAGTCACCATTCAAGATAGTATATGGGAAGTCCTGTCATCTTCCTGTTGAGTTAGAGCATCGTGCATACTGGGCTACCAAATTTCTTAACTTTGATTTGTCTGCTGCAGGTGCTAAGAGGCTTATGCAACTTCATGAGCTTAAGGAATTTCGTTTGGATGCTTATAACAATTCGAAGTTGTATAAGGAACGTGTGAAGAAGTGACATGACAAGAAGATCCTCCACCGAGACTTTAAAGTAGGTGACCAGGTATTGATCTACAACTCTCGTCTTCGTCTTTTTCCAGGGAAGCTCAAGTCGAGGTGGTATGGTCCATTCACGATGATACAAGTCCTTCCTTTTGGGGGTCATTGAGGTAAAACGAGAAAATAAAAATTCGTTCAAAGTAAATAGACAACGAGCTAAATTGTATATGCCCAGGTTTGTGGATAACTTTGAGGAGCGATTGTCTCTTCATGACACTTCGCCTCCTTAATCGTGGTGCATGTTTTCCAGTAGGACTATAGTTTTCTTTCTTCTCTTTTCTCGTTATTTCTTTATGTTTCTTTTAATGCATTTCTTTAAGTTGTTTCGAGTTTTCTTTAGGTTTGTGTGGTTGGTGAAAAAAAAAAGGTTCTTGGCAGCTCCTTCTTTAGGGAAGTTTCTTCTTTCTCTTTCCCCTTTTTGTGTTTGATTGTTGACTACTTGAACATTAGGGACAATGTTCATAAGTGTGTGGGGATTGAGCTTATGTGCTTGCTGATGTTTATGATATTGATGTTGATGTTGAGAGATACACACTTGAATGGTTGCGACTCTTCTGGTAGCTAATTTGGGTCTTATTTGTGATGAATTTGATCATATGATTCTGTCAAAGTAGTTGGATGGAAAATTGAGTTGTTTGCATGAACTTGGAATAGGCAGCTTGAGAGGATAGTGAAGCATGCGGATTAATTTAAGTAGTTAATTGCATAAACTTAGTCAATAACTGATGCTAAGTGATGAGGCAATGTATAAAATTTTGATGGATTTTCATTTAAACATTTGTGAGGTTTTGAGCCATATGACTGCATCTCATAGTCATTTATTTTCTTTGTCATGTGTGATGTTTCCCTATGTGGATTACCTTCAGAACTTGCTCTGAACCTCTTTGATACTGCTAGTTACATGCTTTATGGACATGATAAAGGCCTTCTTTGTTTTTTTTACCTTTAGCTTAAATAACCCACCAAGTTATTTTTCCCTTGTTACCCCCTTTGAGTCTTTAACTTTTAGCCTTACCCTTTCACAAGTTAAATGAAGTACTAAGCATTTGATTCCTTGATTTGGGGACTTTTGTTTTACATATTATTCTGAGATGTTTTAGAGGCACATCTACTCAATTGTTGTTGATTTTTGTTATGCTATCTTCTTTTATATTTATTGTTACAAAAAAAAAAAGAAAATCAAAAAAATCAAAAAAAAGAAAAAAAGAGAAGAAGAGAAAAAAAAAATCAAAACAATAGCGTTTGATAGTGACGAGTAGTTGTAGTCCTGTGTTTTTGTATGTACATTTCAGAAATTCTTTTTGAATGTCCCACGTCACTTAGTACTTTGTGAATACTTTTGAGTAACCTTTGTCCTTTTTACCTCACCTGAACCTAAACCTCATTACAACCCTAAATAAAAGGCCTTTTGATCCATGATAGCATGTATTCTATGTGGTGGAAAATAGGTGAATTTGCAAGCCTATGGTAGTGTAATCTCTTAGAGGAAGTTTTGAGCGAAACACAAACCTTATACACTTGAGCGATATGAGCGAATATCGTGAGGAAAATTCATTTTAACTTTATGCTTGCTTTTGATCAAAGATATCTACCTTTAATTTTGTTTATGTGCCTTGATGAAAATATTATGATACATGAAGTAGTTTGATACTTGAGTTCGCCAAATTTTAAGGGTTTGCAAACATTTAATTTTCATTGAAAATAAAATGACAAAATATGTTGGTTGTGACCTAAGTAAGTTGCTTGAGGACAAGCAACAATTCAAGCGTGGGGGTGTTGTTAATGGGCATTTTTGTATTAATTTTTTATATATAATTTGTGAACTATTGTCCATTTAATATTTAAATTGCACAAATTAAAAGTTATTTGTCTTAATTTTAGGCACCCAATGGCTTTGAAATATTTAAGAGTATAATCCTCATAATTTTTACAACGTGCACAAAGAGGGACAAAAAGCATGAATTTACGTTGGACCAAAACAATTATTTTGTGCCATATGAAGACAACAAAGCAAAGAAAGTCAAAAAGAAGGAGGAACTAGATATTTAAGACATTAAAAAAAAAAAGAGATGGCGAAAATCAAGGAACAAAAGTCAATTTGGCGGAGAAGAAAAAGGATTTTAGTTACGCGTGAAGCAAAAGTTTGACATTCAATACATAAAAACAAGAAGATAGCTGCGGCAGAAAAGAAAAGAGGAGGCAGCGCAATGCAATCTGGAACAAGTAGCAAATTTAAATCACGCAATCAGCTGTCGTTGGAGACTTTGAAGTGTAGGACAAAAGAAAATCAAGCAACATCCACCGAAAAAAATCTGGCAATTTCACGTGTGGCTGCTGGCAAAGAAGGAGATGATTTACGTTAGAGACCACCCACAAATCATACATTCTAAAAACTCACAGGTGGGGGCTGGACGAGATAGAGGTGAGGAGAGTTTATTCACACATCAACCCACTCTTAGACTCTTCTATCCTAACGCTGACAACTAGCTGAAAGGAGGATATTTGGCTCCGTCATTCACGATAACTACCACTCCACATCCACACGTCGGCAACAATTACTTGAGGGAGCTGCTGGTGAGAACTCTCCATTCACGTTGATTACAGCACTTGGTGGCTAGATAGAAAAACATTGGTGCTAGAGGAAGCAGCTAGAGTCTTGCGTAAGTTTTTTGGCTGTTTGGCAAAAGTGAAGATAAGAATGTTGGCAACAATTGGGAGACACAAGGAAGTGGCTGCTGGAGAAGATAAAACATAAAGGAGGACAGCTGGGAGACTCACGAACTCACGTTGTAGAAGCATGGGACCATGATAGTGGAAGACAGCTGTTGATTCCAAGAGGCTTTATGCGTGGCTCAAGGAAAAAACAAATGGAGGGAGAGGCATGATCTGGTGAGTTGAAGCAAGACAACACGTTGGCCTAATGGAGATTAAAAGATTTAGCAGCAGGTGGAGATATGGAGATGAAGCAGCTACGTTGAAGCACAAACTCTGAAGCAACGTTTTCAGCTGTTGGTGGAGAGGTGCGTCATTGGTCAGCTGGTGGAGCTAAAAAACGTGAAGAAAGGATTGATGCATACCACCTAAGACTTTCCAATCACTTGGGGGCAGCTGGTGGCGTTAGGTAGGGACATCAAAGCACTTGGTGACAACAAAAGGAACACATACGTTTCAGCCCCACAAAAAGCATATACTTTCCACTTACAAAATAAAGTAGGAGGTAGCAGCTGGAGAATTAACGAGACTACGTGGACATCGTGGTGAAGAGTAGATTATGTGAGCTGCTGGTGGAGATTAAAAGTGTCGAAGATAGTGGTGCGAGAAAATACAGCTACGGAAAAGGGAGTGTTTTTAATTTGTTTTTATTAATTTCTTATTTATTTTAATTGTGTGGATTTAATCAATGTCAACATATATTATGACCATGATTTACGTTACATTGATAAATATGTGTGAGTAAGTTTTTCTTTTCGGTTAAGGTTAAGATTAAAATTAGATTAGGATAATTTTTGTGGTATTGATTTTTGCTTGATTAAATGCATATTTAGTCTTAATTTAGTTTGATCACCTAGATTAAGATCTTAGATGATTGAATGCCACAACCAATGGGATTTAATTTGTCGGAAAATTAATCAAGCGACATACTTGAGACTAAGTGTAGACCAACCTTAAGATCTTGTGTGAGGATACCTAGAATTAACGAACTTAATTTTAGGCTTCTTGTATTTAACGTCTTTTATTCCGAATTATCTATGGACCAAGTAGTGACTCGGATTTAGAAGAGAAGAGAACACCATGAACATTGGGTTTGACTTGCTTAAGTGAAGTATTTCATAAATTAATCTACTGTTACTATTTTATTTTAGTTTCCAATCCAATTGAAATCTGAAACCTTAACCGATTTTTTGTCATTTGATTAAATCTCGTCGTTTAAATTCATACTTCGCAATTTTCATATTTTCTTAATTTACTTATTTTATTTTATTTTCAAATCAATCAATTTTAGATCGTCTGAGTAATTTGTCATCGTTTAATTAATTATCTTTCGTGTTTGAAATTTTTCGCTTGGGTACGATATCCGGTTCTTACCGTTTTATATTACTTGTCGATGGGGTGCATTTGCCTCTAATTGGTTTAGATAAAATTTAATTGTTTTGTTTAGACCGCAACATCTACATCCAAAGATCTCATACTTGTGGTTCTAGTAGTGTCAAGAAAAGAGTCAGTCACGAGAGATTGAGTGTTTTTTTTAAAACACTTACAAGAGGTATTTGAACACTCTTTAGTACCCTCAGATAAGTACTTTAGCAACTCTCAAATTTTTACTCTGTTTCTATCACTGTCAGATTTTTTATTACAATGATGTGTTCAAAGTATTCTGTATATTCAGTGTGTATATGATTGAGGCTTGTCTGTCTTATATGGGACTTAGTCGCGGTTGCATTCGGTAGTGTCTTCATCTATCATGTAAAACTCATGTGCCCCTCACGTGTTCTAATAATGCTTCATACTCTGCATTTTGAATGTGTTAATGCGACTGTGTTTCATGAAGCTTCTGTTTTGTCCTTTACATGTGAGTCTCACATGTCTCTCTTAGACTTAGCATTATTCTTCTGTTCCTAAATTCTCGAGTCTTCCCTCTTTCTTAGTGAATGTCAAACACATATCCTCCACAATTCTTCAGATTGTTGTGTCTTCCTTGTTGATTGATGGAGATCTGGTGAATATCACCACACTTTCATATTCTTTCACTAATTGATCACTTATAGATTTGATGAGATCGCTTGGATGCTTTCCCATTATTATTTCTAACGTCAACACTACGAAGCTATAGACATCAGACATTTATAGTTATCAACTTAATTTTACTCTTTTACCTTTATTCCATTGAAAAAAAAAATCATATATGTGAAGAAAATAAGAACAATTGGAAAGAAATATGAATAGAAAAAGACTAGAAGGTCTCAACAACCCAATACAGCACTATGTTACAAGGAACAGAGAACATTCGACTCACGTTCTAAGTAAGTTAACTATACTACTGTGCCTTTTGGGGCGTTTTTCCTTTTTGTATTAGATTTAGAATTACCACCACATTATGCAATCGAGACTATATATATAGTTGTTGATTGTGACATGCAGTTGCGTCATATTAAAGTTGGAATATTGCAGTTGCTCTATATATATGTACATATACAAGATTTGAATCCATCTTATAATTGTATTTACTTTAAAATTTTATTCTTAAAATACTAATTATTATTTTATTTTAAAATTATGTCAAATTATCTTAAAATAAATTACTATGTTTGACTTTTGAATAAGTACTATAATTTATATGCTTGTTCAGATATGGTTTTAATTAATAGTGAATTCTATTTAAATAATTCCAATAGAAATTTAATAGAAGTCAGGCTTTGGAGACCCAAATTTCTAGTGGTTCATAGAGAGAAAAAAAAAAAAGAACGATTGATTTAACTCTTTGATGAGTGCGGGGAAAGATTTAGTGCTCTGAAGAGGGAGTTCTTCACGAAAATAGACTTTTTATATCATGTTAAATTAATCAACACCAAACCCACTAACAATTATATGTGTTTAATTAGTCAACACCAAACCCACTAATAAGTGTGTGGTGTGTAATTTTAATTATTTGTTAATTATGTAGAGGAGGTTTATCAAGTTCAAGTATAAATACCCCCTCCATGCTTGTGTTTATTCATTCACTCATAAATACGAAGAAGAGCTTAATAGCTTAAGAGTGTTATCTTTCTTTTAGTGTTTTTTAGTCAGTAATTATATTATGCTCTGCACTTGCTACTTCGATAGATCTTGTGCATCAGAAAGTAATTACTGACTTATCATATTCAACATTTGGTATCAGAGCGTCAGGTTTTAATTTTTGAGGGAGAGTCTTCTTGAGTCGTGAGACTTTGTTTCTACAAGTTTGAAATTACGCTTGTTCGGTTCTATCAAAATTTTACTGGCACGATGTCTGATCTTCAAGTAGTTGGAGGAATCAAGAAACTCAACAATCAAAATTACAACACATGGGCGACGTGCATGACTTCCAACATGCAAGGGCAAGATCTTTGGGAGGTTGTCAATGGCGGCGACATTCAACCACCGGAGGAAGATACGAATGGCACTTTGCGAAAATGGAAGATCAAAGTAGGCAAAGCGATGTTTGCTCTAAAGACAACGATTGATGACGAATTGTTGGAGCACATACGAGATGCAAGTACACCAAATGAAGCATGGAATACTTTCTCTATGCTCTTTTCAAAAAAGAATGATACACTATTGCAACTTCTTGAAAATGAGTTGCTTTCGATAACACAACATGACATGTCGATTGCTCAGTACTTTCACAAAGTAAAGAAGATATGTCGCGAGATATCGGAGTTAGATCCGAAGCTCTATCAAGGAAACTAGGATGAAAGAATAATCATCCATGGTTTGAAGCACGAATATCGAGGCTTTGTTGCTGCGATACAAGGGTGGCCGACCTGACCATCACTTGTTGAATTTGATAATCTACTTGCAAGTCGAAGCAATGACCAAGTTAGTAGGTGGAGTCTCGCCCAAGGATGAAGAGGAAGCACTCTACACCACCAAAGGAAAGATGACTACAAGCAACGCCTGAGGAGGATCTAAACAAAATCAAGGAGAAGGTAGTTCTCGTCCAAAAGAAGCTTCAAAGAATAAGAAGTTTGATGGAAAATGTCACAACTGTGGCAAGAAAGGGCACATGGCAAAAGTTTGTTGGTCTAAGAAAAAGGCGGTCGAAAACAATGCCGCCACTTCAAGTATGAAGGAGGATTGTGAAGTAGATTGGGATGCTGAGGCTTTTTATGCTGCTGAAGAAGAAGTGCTAGCTCTGACAGCAACAATAACCGATCAAATTAATTACAATAATGATTGGATTGTTGACTCTGGCTGCTCAAATCATATGACGGGAGATTTACAACAATTACGAGACTTGTCGAGTAAAGCGAAATCACGTTGTAAATCCTTGCTAATAATGCGAGATTACCGATATCTCACATCGGTAATTCTGTAATCACTCCTCAGTATAATCCTGATAGAATATCACTTGAAAATGTCTATCACGTTCCTGGAATGAAGAAAAATCTACTTTCAGTAAGCCAATTGACTTCATCGGGCCATTTTGTTCTATTTGGTCCACATGATGTGAAGGTGTTTCGTGACCTCGAGGATCTAGATAAACCGACAATGAAGGCGTCGATTAGAATCGATCTACGTAATGTCATTTGAATCGGCATATGTAGACAAGGCGAGGAAGAACGAGACACAGAGACTTATGGCACGTGCGACTAAGTCATGTTAGCTACTCAAAGCTAAGTGTAATGATGAAAAGTCAATGATGAAGGACTTCCACAACTTGACGTGAGAGCGGACCTTTGTATATGCAGGTTGTTAATATGGGAAAGCTCATCAACTACCTTATGAAGAGTCCCAATTCAAAGCCAAAGAGCCATTAGAGTTGATCCACTCTGATGTATTTGGACCTATGAAACAATCATCTGTCAGTGGAATGAAGTATATGGTGACATTCATCGATGACTTCTCGAGGTATGTTTGGTGTTTCTTTATGAAGAAAAAATCTGAAACGTTTTCACAGTTTAAAGAGTTCAAGGAAAATGCCGAACTAGAAGTTGGCAGAAAAGTTCGTTGTCTACACACCGACAATGGAGGGGAGTACACCTCAGAGGATTTCTTAGATTTCCTTCGAAAGAGTCGAATACGCCATCAATTCACATGTCCCAACACTCCACAACAAAATGGTGTCATAGAAAGGAAAAATAGACACATAGCATAAATTTGTCGCAGTATGCTACATGCAAAGAATGTACCTGGAAGGTTTTGGGCAGAAGCAATGAGGACTGCGACCTACGTGATCAATAGACTTCCGCAACAAAGGTTAAACTTTATTTCACCGTTTAAGAAACTGTGGAATATGAAACCTACAGCTAGTTATTTTCGAGTTTTTGGATGTGTATGTTATGTATTTGTTCCTAATCATTTACGTAACAAAATGGACAAGAAAGCTGTTAGGTGCATCTTTGTAGGTTATGATAGCAAGAGAAAAGGATGGCGATGTTGTGATCCAACAACAGGGAGGACCTACATATCTCGAAATGTGGTCTTTGATGAAGCTTCGACATGGTGGTACTCAGACAATCAAGTGCTACCGGACTTTGATATTTTTAAGGAAGTGTTAGAGTCTTCTCAAATCCAGCTGACTTTAGAACCTGAAGTTGTGGATAAAGATGAAGATGTGGAAGACGACAAAACCCAGAGTTCTTGGAAAACTGGTACATACCGACAACCAAGAGAAGTTGATGAGCTAACAGAAGTTCAAATGACAACTCCGCTTAGACGATCAACAAGAGATAAGAAGCCAAATCCTAAGTATGCCAATGCAGCCATAGTCATGGTAGGAGATGAACTAGAACCAGAGACATTTGAGGAAGCTTTTCAGAAGCCAAAATGGACTAAAGCAATGGAAGAGGAAATTGCCGCACTACAACAAAATCAAACATGGGAGCTTGTGCCAAAACCAAAAGATGTGAAACCTATTTCTTGCAAATGGATTTACAAGATCAAGCGCAATGCAAATGGTTCAATTGAGAGATGCAAAGCTCGTTTGGTAGCTCGAGGGTTCTCTCAATAATATGAAGTGGACTATGATGAAACATTTAGTCCTGTTACAAAGCTGACAACTGTTCGAGTTCTACTAGCACTTGCAGCTAGTAAAAATTGGAATCTATGGCAGCTGGATGTCAAGAATGCTTTCCTACATGGAGAGTTGGATCGCGAAATCTACATGAACCAGCCTTTAGGCTTCTAAAGTCAAGATCATCCTGAATATATGTGTAAGCTACGAAAAGCACTTTATGGATTAAAACAAGCACCAAGGGCTTGGTATGGTAAGATTGCTGAATTTCTTACTAAAAATGGCTATTCTGTAGCACCTGCAGATTCTAGCTTGTTTGTTAAAGCTTATGAAGGAAAACTAGCTATTGTGCTAGTTTATATGGATGATTTGATTCTTACAGGAGACTGTGAAGAAGAAATTCTCCGAACCAAAGAAAACTTATCAATTCGCTTTCAAATGAAAGAACTTGGACCTCGCAAGCATTTTCTTGGTCTGGAGATTGAGTACACAAAGGAAGGAATATTTTTCCATCAGCAGAAGTATTCACGTGATTTATTAAAGAAGTTTGGTGTAGCGCCCCCTCACTGTAGGGTACACATAGGGAAACTCGAAGGTCGCTACGATACGTATCCCACAATAAGGGTGCACCACCAGAACATTTCTACTAATAATCCATATGGCATCGCAATAAATTAAAACCATAACATAACACAATATCATAAATCAGTAACTTTAAAATCATAATATCAATCTGATATAGTCATCCAATAGCAGAATAGACAAGTCTATCAGTCCCCTAAACAAAACCAAAAAGGAAACTGATACAAACATCTATCCTAAGTCATCCTCAAAATCTAACCCGGTGGCCGACACATGTGCCATCGCTTCTCGCCAAAGACTTCAAGACGGCGAGAAAAGACTATCTCCGGAGCTGGGGTCTACTCTATCGATCTGAAAATATGTTGCAATTTTGGGTGAGTTTGCGAACTCGGTGAGAAACCATCATCGATGGTTCACTCAAATCATGCATTCGCAAATTGCGTGCAATGCAACACGATAATATTCAATTAATAGTATTATATAACAATTTCGATGAGTCTATAATAGTTTCTGATGAGTTTACAATAGTGTACCGTGTCGGTGACAATATTACGGTAGCATAGAGCGATTCTGATATCCCATCACAATTCTGATAAATCATGGCATCCACGATTCAATAATCATCACACAATTTGGCAATTCAATCGGTCATGTATATAATGCATATGAGACTCTTTCCGGTTATTGATGATTGTGTCCAAGTGCTCGATCGATTGTTCGATGGGGGGCGCGTCGAGATTTTCCCCTCGGGCTAGGCCGTCGATGCGATATTCGAGCTCGAGGCTCTTTTCGATGATAATAGCAACTTGGGTCACATTCCATTATCTCGATCATGCATTTATGCATGCAATGCGATGTTCGATAATTCAAGATTGATGATTGATGTATGGCTATAAAGCCCGATATTGTGTTTCGATAACATCTGATAATTGATCGATCTGATAATCCAATCGATGCAAGTGAAAGTGATCATGCAATTTCACGATCTGTCTGATGAGGCATACTATCCGATCATGTATATTTCATTAATCATCTGATTTCACATTTGGCAAGTAATTCACGTTGAGCATTTAAACAGTCAGGAATTTGAGAAACCAACTAGGTTACTCACCTGTAACTTCCGAGCTACTGCCTGGAAGTTCTAGCAATGTTCGTGGAATGACAATCCAACGACGCCTCTATAACAGTAAAATACAGTCCCATTACTAGATGCTCAATAGAAACGATTCAATAAGGCATATGTCTCAGTGAAATTATGTACAATGCATGTTCACGATTTTCCCGGCGCTAAAACCCAATTTATAACTCTTATGTCCCATTCTAACTTCATGATTCAATTGATCGACGAGAATTGATCCAATCCTATAATTCAGTTCAATCTCCTCAATTCAAAATCCCCATAGCAATTTCCTATCCATTGGGTCAAGACCTCTATTGAAAATCCCAATTAAAACTCCAATTGTCTCAATTCAATATTTCGGTCACACTATGAATCATAATCGACCTTATTCTCTATAAATCAATGTCACTAAAATCAATTCTAATTCCTATAATTATCCTCAATTGTAGACCTCTTTCCCTAATCCGTAACGAATCTGAAATCACCTCAATCGGAGGTCTACACCATGAATTATGCCCAATAATTTGAAATTAATTCAATGGAACAGTCCCCTTCGACGCGGCCAAGAGGCCCTCACCACGACGTGAAATGGTCCGCTCGCCGTGGCATGAAACACGCTCGTCGCGGCGAACAATCCAATTCGGGCGCGCCGTGAGGCGAAGAAGACTCGTCGCGGCGTCAATTAAATGACGCTCGCCTCGACGTCCTCTTCTCCCTACGCCAGTGGTGAGCAATTAAAATTAAACATGGCGAGGCTCGCGCTGCTTGGTCGCGGATTACGACGAATCCTAAATCTTCTCGATCGTTTTCATTATTTCTCTCTATAAAACCACCATTAACTCTCCCAACTACTCAATCAACCATAATAAATGCCATAAAAACCATCAATAACAACATTAAAACCATTAAAACTTACCAATCAAGCTCCAATCCACAGATCTCTCAAAAATACCATAAACCCTAAAATCTTTCAAAATCAACGATGATCCACTCTATAGCTTCTCAATCCTTCATCAATCACAATAAACAAGTTAGCCTTACACAATGAGGAGAAAACCACAAGAAAAATCGAAGGATCTCACCGTTGGGAGAAATCGAAGATCACCGTAGAGGGGAAGAAGAAGAAACGAAATGCCTTAGACCAATTTTCCCCAATTTCTTTCAAACCTATCTATTTATAGACATAGGTCTCCAAATTTCAGTCTCTAAATTTCAATAGCTCAACATTTTAAATTTTCTAACAGTATAACCCTAAAATTTCCTTTGCCATTGGACAATTCTTTCGATCTTATCTGATCGATCGATCATCACTCCAAAATTTCCGGTCCGGATATTTTCTCCCGAATTTCCCGAAAATTTCCTATCAGCCTCTATCAATTGCGACTATTCTAAATCAGTCATTCAAGCTCACTTATTCCTAATTTCTCAATCAATTACAATCCAGTCAGTCCAGTCAGTTCACAGTCCAATCAGTTTCTACTCACAATTAAAATGCCAGAAAATCATGAATGCATGTACCTATGAATAAATGCATATGCATTAAACCTGTTCATCTATAATTAGAGGCCAATAACATGCTTAATCAGTGAACGCAATGAAATCTATCAGTCTAACCCAGAATTACCATAATGCCCTTGCTAACAGTAACGGGATGTTACAATTCACCCCTCCTAATAAAAATTTCATCCTCGAAATTTAATACATGTCCGATCGAATAAATGAGGATATTGACTCCTCATATGCTCCTCAGTCTCCCATGTAGCTTCCTCAGAAGAGTGGTTCTTCCAAAGGACTTTTACCAATGGAATCACCCTGTTCCTCAGCTGCTTGACCCGTGATCCAATAATCTGTACCGGCTCCTCAACATAGGTCAAATCACTGGCTATCTCAATCTCCTGAGCCAGGATCACATGCATCGGGTCTGAACGGTATCGTCGGAGCATACTCACATGAAATACGTCATGCATCTGGGACATCTCACTCGGTAATGCCAGTCTGTAAGCCAACGGTCCTATCCTCTCAAGGATCTCATACGGACCGATATACCGAGGGCTCAACTTGCCCTTACGGCCAAATCTCAGTACTCCTTTCCAAGAAGACACTCGGAGAAACACTCGTCCCCAACTGTACAGATGTATCTCGCCGATCTTGATCCACATAGCTCTTACATGCATCACGAGCGCTTTAATGCGACTCTGGATCAACTGTACCTTATCCACTGTGTCCTGAATCAGCTCGGGACCCTCAATCGATCTCAAACCTCTTCATCCCAATACAGTTGCGATCGACATGGCCTCCCATACAAGGCCTCATACGGTGCCATCCTAATACTACTCTGATACTGATTGTTGTAGGCAAACTCAATCAAAGCCAGATGCTGATCCCATGATCCTCTGAACTCCAATACACACGCTCGAAGCATGTCCTCAACAGTCTTAATCGTCCTCTCGCTCGTCCATCATGCGAGGATGAAATGCGATCTTGAAGTTCAACCTCGTACTCATAGCATTCTGTAGGCTCTTCCAGAACCTCGAGGTGAACCTGGGATCCCTGTCTGAGACTATCGACAATGGAACCCCATGCAACCGTACAATCTCTGCAACATACTTACAGGCTAAGCGATCGAGTATTGCTCTCCTCATTCGGCAAGAAGTGAGCTGATTTAGTCAATCGGTCCACTATGACCCAGATAGTATCATGCTGCCTCAGTGTCCTAGGCAATCCCGTCACAAAATCCATGGTAATTCGCTCCCATTTCCACTCTGGAATGGGCAACGAATGCAACTTACCCGCTGGAGCCTGGTGCTCGGCCTTAACCTGCTGGCACGTCAGACACCTAGAAACATACTCTACCACTTGCCTCTTCATACTAGGCCACCAGAAATGCTGTCTCAGAGTACGATACATCTTGGTCGTACCAGGATGCATCGCATAGGCAGCTACATGTGCCTCCTCAAGGATCTCCCGTCTCAAATCATCAATATCTGGCACACACAGCCTCTGTCCCATTCATAAAGTCCCATCTCTCAACTCAAACTCTGAATCAGTACCGGCCTGGACTCTCTCAATCAGTCTCACTAACACTGGGTCTTGATCTTGAACTCTCTGAATCCTATCATGCAACATCGGCCTCAGCCTCAGAGTAGCAATCAGAGCTCCATCCTAACCCATATCCATTTGTACATTAAGAGCTCTCAACTGAATCAGACCAGGTAACCTTGAAACATGAACCTGAGCTGCACTACCAAGCGATCTCCTACTCAGTGCATCGGCTACCACATTGGCCTTCCCTGGATGATACTCAATCGTGCAGTCATAGTCCTTCAGTAACTCTATCCATCTCCTCTGTCTCAGATTGAGCTCTCTCTGACTCAACAAATATCTGAGACTCTTATGATCGATGAAGATGGGCGTCTCCCATACGAGATAATGTCTCCGGATCTTGAGCAAAACCACCGCCGCTAACTCAAGTCATGTCTTTGGATAATTCACCTCGTGAGACCTCAACTGTCTCGAGGCATACGCTATCACTCGATCATGCTGCATCAATACACATCCCAATCCCTTATGCGAGGCATCACTAAAAACCACAAAGCCTCCAGTACCAGAAGGAATGCTCAACATCGGTGCAGTAGTCAACCGATGTTTCAGCTCCTCAAAGCTCTTCGGCACTCCTCATCCATCCAACAAAGACATTCTTCCTCAATAAGCTTCGTCAAAGGGCGGAGATCAGCGAAAACCCTCGGCGAATCTCCGTAATATCCGGCCGGTCTAGAAATTTCGCAACTCGCACACCCATCGGAATCTCCCAACTCATAATCGCCTCTATCTTGTGAGGATCCACCGATACCCTCACGGACACCACGTCCCCGTAAATACAATCTCATCAAGCGAATTCACACTTAGTGAATTTGGCGAGCAGTATCTATCTCTCATGACCAGTAAAACAATCCTCGGTGCTCGGCGTGCTCTATCGCTCCTCGAATAAACAAAGTATATCATCAATAAATACTATCATGAACCGGTCCAGGTAGGGCTGAAAAACTCTATTCATCAAAGCCATGAAGGCTGCCGGGGCATTAGTCAACCCAAACGACATCACTAGGAACTCAAAATGCCCGTACCTGCTCCTGAAGGCACTCTTACGCACATCGGCCTCTGCAATCCTCAACTGGTAATAGCCTGATCTCAGGTCCAACTTGGTAAACACCCGAGCTCCTTGCAACTGATCAAATAGATCGTCAATCCTAGGCAGTGGATACTTATTCTTCACTGTCACCCGATTCAACTGCCTATAGTCAATACACAGTCTCAGTGTCCCGTCCTTCTTCTTCACAAACAGTACCAGAGCTCCCCATGGCGAAACACTCGGTCGAATGAACCCCTTATCCAGTAGCTCCTGTAACTGAGCCTTAAGCTCTCTCAATTCCACCAGTGCCATCCTATACGGAGGGATAGATATAGAGGCGATCAGGAAGCGAGATCAATCTCAAACTCGTCTCCGCTCGCAAAGCAATCACAGGAACTCCTCGGAAACACATCCGAGAAATTCCCTAACTACGGAACATCTGCAATCTCATCTCTACTGGAATCCCTTCGTGAGCGGATAGGCCTCACAACCTCCTGCATCAATCTCGGGGCACTTTCAAGAATGATATCATCCTCGGCCTTTGCTGACTAACTCCACAAAATACAGCTCTGGGCTGACCAGGAGATTCCAATACAACCTTCTTGATATAACAGTCTATGATAGCCCTATGCGCAGTCAACCAGTCCATCCCCAATATCACGTCAATCTCTCTCGAGCCAAAGCGATCGGATCGGCTTTTCGGAGGCGCTCGATCGATCCGAACTCGACATCCCATCGGACCTCTCCCAATACAGTCGTACTACCTAGAGGTGTACTCACCTCTAACCCATACTGTAACCTCTGCCTATCTCCATGCAGTCTACATGCTAAATGCGATGCAATGAAGGAATGAGTGGATCCAGGATCCAACAATGCATATGCTTCAAAACCAGAAATAAGAAGCATACCCGCAACAACATCCAGGGAATCCTGGGCCTCCTGCCGAGTCATGGCATAGACCCTAGCCTGCGACTGTGGTCTGCTCGGTCCCTCTGACCTCACTGCGGACCCCTTTGCTCGACCTCAACCTCGGCCTCGGCCTCTCCATCCCGATCCACCACCAAGACCCTGCTGGACCGTGGTATTGCTGCCTGATCGTCCAGTCATAGTAGACTGGGCTTCCAAAGTCTCTGGGCAGCTCCTCACTAGGTGGTCCATCGAACCACACCTCAGACAGACTCCAGATAGCCATAGGCACTCTCCACCGTGTCTCTTGCCACAATGCTCACATAAAGGAGCAGACTGCCCTGAAACTCTGGCACTGTCGCCACCACTAACAGTTTGTACAAATCGCCCCTCCGCCATAACCATCTGTTCAGCCCTTCCTGCGGACTGAAGGGCCTACTACATCGTTCTTGAACCCTCTGTCGGCCTTTACAGGCTGTCACTAGATCTCTTATGCGGATCCTCGACCGGTCTCGATCGCCGTTGTCTCAAGTTGCTCTATCCTCCTTCTGCGACCCTCATTTCAATAAAGCATCCATATCGGACCTAGCCAATAGGTGCGGATCTCAGTTGAGTCAGCCCTCAAGCGCCGACACTGTCACCTCGAAGCCACCGGTGAAGAAGCATAAACCACTAACTCGTTGAAGCAAGACTCATAATCGGCCACGGTCAACTGCCCCTGTCTCAGCTCTAGAAACTCCTGTAACTTCATTTCCAGATAAATCTTGGGCATGAAGTTGTCCTTGAAAGCCCTCAGAAAGTCATCCCATGTTAGTGTGCAGGGCCTGGTGGTACTGTCCGGGACAGTCTTCCACCACTGATATACAAAACCCTGTAGCAGAGAAACCGCGTAGTCGAAACGCCCATCCGGGTCACAGTCCATCTGATCGAGGACTCTCTCAGTCCTCTCTAGCCATCCCTCAGCCTCTGCAGGGGCGGTGCTACCATAAGTCAAGCGCCCCGCCACGCGATTGATCGTATCTCGTTCCGTCTCACGGGGAACTCGAGGAGGCAACTCCTCTGAATGAGGCGCAGGAGACTCCCTACTAGCTCCTACCGATTCCAGGTCAGCTGGTAACTCAACTCGATCTCCCAGTACGGATGACCTAAAACAGACAAGAAATTCCGATCAGTTCTGCTATTCTTACAGTAATTCCAACTTAATTTCACTAATCCCAAAAGATGCCAAACCATGCTCTGACACCATTTAATGTAGAACCCCCTCACCGTAGGGTACACAACGGGAAACCCGAAGGTCGCTCCGATACGTATCCCACGATAAAGGTGCACCACCAGAACATTTCCACTAATAATCCACATGGCATCGCAATAAATTAAAACCATAACATAACACAATATCATAAATCAGTAACTTTAAAATCATAATATCAATCTGATACAATCATCCAATAGCAGAATAGACAAGTCTATCAGTCCCCTAAAAAAACCAAAAAGGAAACTGATACAAACATCTATCCTAAGTCATCCTCAAAATCCAACCCAACTGACCGACCTGTGTGCCATCGCTTCTCTCGCCAGCACGCTCACACAGCAGGAAAAGACTATCTCCGGAGCTAGGGGTCTACTCTATCAGTCCTGAAAAATAGGTTACAATTTTGGGTGAGTTTGCAAACTCAGTGAGAAACCATCATCGATGGTTCACTCAAATCATGCATTACGCAAGTTAAATGCGATACGACGGTAATATTCAATTAACGGTATTATATAACAATTTACGATGATCTATAACAGTTTCTGATGAGTTTACAACGATGTACCGTGTCGGTGACAATATTACGATAGCATAGAGCAGTTTACGTATCCCATCACAATTCTGATGAAATCATGGCATCACACGATTCGATAATCATCACACAATTTGGCAATTCAATCGGTCATGTATATAATGCATATGAGACTCTTTTAGTTATTGATATTGTGCCCAAGTGCTCATTCGGTGTTGATGGGGGACACGTCGAGATTTCTCCCCTGGGCTAGGCGTCGATCGATATTCGAGCTCGAGGCTCTTTTAGTGATAATAGCAACTTGGGTCACATTCCATTATCGATCATGCATTTATGCATGCAATGCGATGTTGATAATTCATTATTGATGATTGATGTATGGCTATAAAAGCCCGCTTTGTATTTCTCGATAACATCGATAATTGATCGATCTGATAATCCAATCGATGCGAGAGAAAGTGATCATGCAATTTCACGATCTAATACTGATGAGGCATACCATCCGATCATGTATATTTCGGTAATCATCTGATTTCACATTTGGCAAGTAATTCACGTTGAGCATTTAAACAGTCAGGAATTTGAGAAACCAACTAGGTTACTCACCTGTAACTTCCGAGCTACTGCCTAGAAGTTCCATCAATGTCCGTGGAAAGACGATCCAACGGCGCCTCTATAACAGTAAAATACAGTCCCATTACTAGATGCTCAATAGAAACGATTCAGTAAGGCATATGTCTCAGTAAAATTATGTACAATGCATGTTCACGATTTTCCCGGCGCTAAAACCCAATTTATAACTCTTATGTCCCATTCTAACTCGCAGTTCAATTGATCGACAGTAATTGATCCAATCCTATAATTCAGTTCAATCTCCTCAATTCATAATCCCCATAGCAATTTCCTATCCATTGGGTCAAGACCTCTATTGAAAATCCCAATTAAAACTCCAATTGTCTCAATTCAATATTTCGGTCACACTATGAATCATAATCGACCTTATTCTCTATAAATCAATGTCACTAAAATCAATTCTAATTCCTATAATTATCCTCAATTGTAGACCTCTTTCCCTAGTCCGTAACGAATCTGGAATCACCTCAATCGGAGGTCTACACCATGAATTATGCTTGATAATTTGAAATTAATTCAATGGAGCAGTCCTTTCATTTGCGACTAAGAGGCCCTCGCCACGGCGTGAAATGGTCCCTTCGCGTGGCGTGAAACACCTTCATGGCGAAAATCAATTCAGGCGAAGCATGAGGCGAAGAAGACTCGTCGCGGCGTCAATTAAATGACGCTCGCCGTGACGTCCTCTTCTCCTTTGTCGCGGCGAGGCTCGCGCGCAGGTCGCGGCGTGCGACGAATCCTTCGTCTTCTCCGATCGTTTTTAGCTATTTCTCTCTCTATAAAACCACCATTAACTCTCCCAACTACTCAATCAACCATAATAAATGCCATAAAAACCATCAATAACAACATTAAAACCATTAAAACTTACCAATCAAGCTCCAATCCACAGATCTCTCAAAAATACCGTAAACCCTAAAATCTTTCAAAATCAACGATGATCCACTCTATAGCTTCTCAATCCTTCATCAATCACAATAAACAAGTTAGCCTTACACAATGAGGAGAAAACCACAAGAAAAATCGAAGGATCCCACCATTGGGAGAAATCGAAGATCACTGTAGAGGGGAAGAAGAAGAAACGAAATGCCTTAGACCAATTTTCCCCAATTTCTTTCAAACCTATCTATTTATAGACATAGGTCTCCAAATTTCAGTCTCTAAATTTCAATAGCTCAACATTTTAAATTTCCTAACAGTATAACCCTAAAATTTCCTTTGCCATTGGACAATTTTTTCAGTACTATACAGTCAATCAGTCTGTCACTCCAAAATTTCCAGTCCGGACATTTTCTCCCAAATTTCCCGAAAATTTCCTATCGGCCTCTATCAATTGCTAATCACTCTTAAACTATTCTAAATCAGTCATTCAAGCTCACTTATTCCTAATTTCTCAATCAATTACAATCCAGTCAGTCCAGTCAGTTCACAGTCCAATCAGTTTCTACTCACAATTAAAATGCCAGAAAATCATGAATGCATGTACCTATGAATAAATGCATATGCAATAAACCTGTTCCTCTATAATTAGAGGCCAGTAACATGCTCAATCAGTGAATGCAATGAAATCTATCAGTCTAACCCAGAATTACCATAATGCCCTTGCTAACAGTAACGGGATGTTACAATTCACCCCTCCTAATAAAAATTTCATCCTCGAAATTTAATACCTGTCCGATCGAATAAATGAGGATCTTGACTCCTCATATGCTCCTCGATCTCCCATGTAGCTTCCTCGGAAGAGTGGTTCTTCCAAAGGACTTTACGATAGAATCACCATGTTCTCACCGCTTGACCCGTGATCCAATAATCTGTAACGGCTCCTCAACATAGGTCAAATCACCAGCTATCTCAATCTCTGAGCCGGATCACATGCATCGGTGCGAGCGGTATCGTCGGAGCATACTCACATGAAACACGTCATGCATCGGGACATCTCACTTTCGGTAATGCCGGTCTGTAAGCCAGCGGTCCTATCCTCTCAAGGATCTCATACGGACCGATATCTGAGGGCTCAACTTGCCACTACGGCCAAATCTCGTACTCCTTTCCAAGAAGACACTCGGAGAAACACTCATCCCCTACATCAGATACTCAGATCTCGCCGATCTTGATCCACATAGCTCTTACATGCATCCGAGCCGCCTTAATGCGACTCCGGATCAACTGTACCTTATCCACTGTGTCCTGAATCAGCTCGGGACCCTCAATCGATCTCATACCCTCTTCATTCCAATACAGTGGCGATCGACACGGCCTCCCATACAAGGCCTCATACGGTGCCATCCTAATACTACTCTGATACTGATTGTTGTAGGCAAACTTAATCAGAGCCAGATGCTGATTCCATGATCCTCTGAACTCCAATACACACGCTCGAAGCATGTCCTCAACAGTCTTAATCGTCCTCTCGCTCTGTCCATACATGCGAGGATGAAATGCGATCTTGAAGTTCAACCTCGTACTCATAGCAGTCTGTAGGCTCTTCCAGAACCTCGAGGTGAACCTGGGATCCCTGTCTGAGACTATCGACAATGGAACCCCATGCAACCGTACAATCTCTGCAACATACTTCTGGGCTAACTGATCGAGAGTATTGCTCTCCCTCACTGGCAAGAAGTGAGCCGATTTAGTCAATCGGTCCACTATGAACCAGATAGTATCATGTTGCCTCGGTGTCCTAGGCAATCCCGTCACAAAATCCATGGTAATTCGCTCCCATTTTCACTCCGGAATGGGCAACGAATGCAACTTATCCGCTGGAGCCTGGTACTCGGCCTTAACCTGCTGGCACGTCAGACACCTAGAAACATACTCTACCACTTGCCTCTTCATACTAGGCCACCAGAAATGCTGTCTCAGAGTACGATACATCTTGGTCGTACCAGGATGCATCGCATAGGCAGCTACATGTGCCTCCTCAAGGATCTCCCATCTCAAATTATCAATATCCGGCACACACAGCCTCTGTCCCATCCATAAAGTCCCATCTCTCAACTCAAACTACGAATCGATCTGGCTGGACTCTCTCAATCAGTCTCACTAACACTGGGTCTTGATCCGAACTCTGAATCCTATCATGCAACATCGGCCTCAGCCTCAGAGTAGCAATCAGAGCTCCATCCTAACCCATATCCATTTGTACATTAAGAGCTCTCAACTGAATCAGACCAGGTAACCTTGAAACCTGAACTCGTTTGCCTTACCATGCGATCTCCTACTCAGTGCATCGGCTACCATATTGGCCTTCCCTGGATGATACTCAATCGTGCAGTCATAGTTCTTCAGTAACTCTATCCATCTCCTCTGTCTCAGATTGAGCTCTCTCTGACTCAACAAATATCTGAGACTCTTATGATCAGTGAAGATCTGGAACGTCTCCCCATACAGATAATGTCTCCAGATCTTCATAGCAAAAACCACTGCTGCTAACTCCAAGTCATGTACTGGATAATTCACCTCATGAGACCTCTACTGTCTCGAGGCATACGCTATCACTCGATCATGCTGCATCAATACACATCCCAATCCCTGATGCGAGGCATCACTAAAAACCACAAAGCCTCCAGTACCAGAAGGAATGCTCAACACCGGTGCAGTAGTCAACCGATGTTTCAGCTCCTCAAAGCTCTTCTGGCACTCCTCAGTCCATCTGAACAGCACATTCTTCCTTAATAGCTTCGTCAAAGGGGCGGAGATCAACGAAAACCCCTCGATGAATCTCCGGTAATATCCAGCCAGTCCTAGGAAATTCGTAACTCTGGCACACCCATCGGAATCTCCCAACTCATAACTGCCTCTATCTTGTGAGGATCCACCTGGATACCCTCACCGGACACCACGTGCCCCAGAAATACAATCTCATCAAGCCAGAATTCACACTTAGTGAATTTGGCGAACAGCTGTCTATCTCTCATGACCTGTAAAACAATCCTCAGGTGCTCAGCGTGCTCCTATCTGCTCCTCGAATAAATCCAGTATATCATCAATAAATACTATCATGAACCGGTCCAGATAGGGCTGAAAAACTCTATTCATCAAAGCCATGAAGGCTGCCGGGGCATTAGTCAACCCAAACAACATCACTAGGAACTCAAAATGCCCGTACCTGCTCCTGAAGGCACTCTTAGGCACATCGGCCTCTGCAATCCTCAACTGGTAATAGCCTGATCTCAGGTCCAACTTGGTAAACACCCGAGCTCCTTGCAACTGATCAAATAGATCGTCAATCCTAGGCAGTGGATACTTATTCTTCACTGTCACCCGATTCAACTGCCTATAGTCAATACGGTCTCGGTGTCCGTCCTTCTTCTTCACAAGCGAAGACGAGCTTCCGTGGTGAAACACTCGGTCTAATGAACCCTTATCCAGTAGCTCATGAATCGAGCCTTAAGCTCTCTCGGTTCCACGGTGCCATCCTATCTGGAGGATCGATATAGAGGCGATCTGGGAATGAGATCAATCTCAAACTCTGTCTCTCGCTCTGGCGGCAATCCTGGTAACTCCTCGGGAAACACATCCAGAAATTCCCTAACTACGGGAACATCCTGCAATCTCATCTCTACTCTGGAATCCACTACGTGAGCCAGATAGGCCTCACAACCTCCCTGCATCAATCTCAGGGCACTCAAGAATGATATCATCCTCGCTGGCACTGCCTGACTAACTCCACGAAATACAGCTCTGGGCTGACCAGGAGATTCCAATACAACCTTCTTGGTATAACAGTCTATGATAGCCCTATGCGCAGTCAACCAGTCCATCCCCAATATCACGTCAATCTCCTCGAGCCAAGCGATCGGATCGGTACTCAGGCCGCTTTCGATCAATCGAACGACATCCCATCTGAGACCTCTCCCAATCTGATCGTACTACTGAGGTGTACTCACCTCTAACACATACTGTAACCTCTGCCTATCCCCATGCAGTCTATATGCTAAATGCGATGCAATGAAGGAATGAGTGGATCCAGGATCCAACAATGCATATGCTTCAAAACCAGAAATAAGAAGCATACCATGACAACATCAGGGAATCTGGGCCTCTGCCGAAGTCATGGCATAGACCCTAACTGCTGATCAAGGGTGCCTTTCGGTCCCTCTGACCTCACTGCAGACCCCTTTGCGAGACCTCGGCCTCTCCATCCTGATCCACCACCACGACCCTGCTGGACCGTGATATTGCTGCCTGATCGTCCAGTCATAGTAGACTGGGCTCCCAAAGTCTCTAGGCAGCTCCTCACTAGGTGGTCCATCGAACCACACCTCAGACAGGCTCCAGATAGCCATAGGCACTCTCCACCGTGTCTCTTGCCACAATGCTCACATAAAGGAGCAGATCGCTTACTGAAACTCGCATCGCCGCCACCACTAACAGATGCATACAAATCGCCTCTGGCCATAACGATCTGTCTAGCCCCTCCCATGAGACTGAAGGGCCTACATGCGTTCTTGAACCCTCTGCCAGACCCGCCTGGCGTCACTAGATCTCTTATCTGGGTCCCCGACCGGTCTCGAACATTTGTCTCAAGTTGCTCTATCCTCACTGCTGCAGCCCTCAGCTCAATAAAACTGTCCATATCGGACCTAGCCAATAGGGTACGGATCTCCAGATTGATCCGCCCTCAAAACGCCGATACCTGTCAGCCTCAGAAGCCACCAGTGAAGAAGCATAAACCACTAACTCGTTGAACCGCACCTCATAGTCAGCCACGGTCAACTGCCCCTATCTCAGCTCTAGAAACTCCTGTAACTTCATTTCCAGATAAATCTTGGGCATGAAGTTGTCCTTGAAAACCCTCAGAAAGTCATCCCATGTTAGTGTGCAGGGCCTGGTGGTACTGCCCGGGACAGTCTTCCACCACTGATATGCAAAACCCTGTAGCAGAGAAACCGCGTAGTTGAAACGCTCATCCGGGTCACAGTCCATCTGATCGAGGACTCTCTCAGTCCTCTCTAGCCATCCCTCAGCCTCTGCAGGGGCGGTGCTACCATAGAAGTCAACCGCCCCCTGCTTACGCAGTTGATCGTATCTCCGTTCCCGTCTCACAGGAACTCGAGGAGGCAACTCCTCTGAATGAGGCGCAGGAGACTCCCTACTAGCTCCTACCGATTCCAGGTCAGTTGGTAACTCAACTCGATCTCCCAGTACGGATGACCTAAAACAGACAAGAAATTCCGATCAGTTCTGCTATTCTTACAGTAATTCCAACTTAATTTCACTAATCCCAAAAAATGCCAAACCATGCTCTGATACCACTTAATGTAGCACACCCTCACCGTAGGGTACACAACGGGAAACCTGAAGGTCGCTCCGATACGTATCCCACGATAAAGGTGCACCACCAGAACATTTCCACTAATAATCCACATGGCATCGCAATAAATTAAAACCATAACATAACACAATATCAGAAATCAGTAACTTTAAAATCATAATATCAATCTGATACAATCATCCAATAGCAGAATAGACAAGTCTATCAGTCCCCTAAAAAAACCAAAAAGGAAACTGATACAAACATCTATCCTAAGTCATCCTCAAAATCCAACCCAAATTGACCGACACATGTGCCATTGCTTCTCTCGACAAGACGCAAGACAAGCAGAAAAGACTATCTCGGAGCTAGGGTCTACTCTATCGATCTGAAAAATAGGTTGCAATTTTGGGTGAGTTTGCGAACTCAGTGAGAAACCATCATCGATGTTTCACTCAAATCATGCATTACGCAAATTGCGTACAACACACGACGATAATATTCAATTAACGTATTATATAACAATTTACGATGATCTATAACGGTTTCTGATGAGTTTACAACGATGTACCGTGTCGCTGACAATATTACGATAGCATAGAAGCGATTTCTGATATCCCATCACAATTCTGATAAATCATGGCATCACACAGTTTAGTAATCATCACACAATTTAGCAATTCAATCAGTCATGTATATAATGCATATGAAACTCTTTCCAGTTATTCAGTATTGTGCCCAAGTGCTCATTCAGTGTTCAGTGGGGGGACGCGTCAGGGATTTCTCCTCTCGGGCTAGGCGATCGATCTGATATTTGAGCTCGAGGCTCTTTTTAGTGATAATAGCAACTTGGGTCACATTCCATTATCGATCATGCATTTATGCATGCAATGCGATGTTCGATAATTGAGATTGATGATTTAGTGTATGGCTATAAAGCCCCGTTTGTATTTCTCAATAACATCTGATAATTCGATCGATCTGATAATCCAATCGATGCAGTGAAAGTGATCATGCAATTTCACATCTAATCTGATGAGGCATACCATCCGATCATGTATATTTCGGTAATCATCTGATTTCACATTTGGCAAGTAATTCACGTTGAGCATTTAAGCGATCAGAATTTGAGAAACCAACTAGGTTACTCACCGTAACTTCCGAAACTCTTGCTGGAAGTTCCATCAATGTCCGTGGAATGACGATCCAGCGGCGCCTCTATAACGAAGAAAATACGGTCCCATTACTAGATGCTCAATAGAACGATTGATGAAGGCATATGTCTCGGTGAAATTATGTACAATGCATGTTCACGATTTTCCGACGCTAAAACCCAATTTATAACTCTTATGTCCCATTCTAACTCATGATTCAATTGATCGATAATTGATCCAATCCTATAATTGATTCAATCTCCTCAATTCATAATCCCATAGCAATTTCCTATCCATTGGGTCAAGACCTCTATTGAAAATCCCAATTAAAACTCCAATTGTCTCAATTCAATATTTCGGTCACACTATGAATCATAATCGACCTTATTCTCTATAAATCAATGTCACTAAAATCAATTCTAATTCCTATAATTATCCTCAATTGTAGACCTCTTTCCTTAGTCCGTAATGAATCTGGAATCACCTCAATCGGAGGTCTACACCATGAATTATGCCCAATAATTTGAAATTAATTCAATGGAACAGTCCCCTTCGCCGCGACCAAGAGGCCCTCGCCACGGCGTGAAATGGTCCGCTCGCTGCGGCGTGAAACACGCTTCCATGAGTGAAACACGCTTCATGCGGCGAACAATCAATCCAGGCGAGAGGCGAAGAAGGCTCGTCGCGGCGTCAATTAAATGACGCTCGCCGCGACGTCCTCTTCTCCTTCGCTGCGGCGAACGAATTAAAAATTCGTCATGGGCGAGGCTTGCAGAAGTCGCGGCGTCGCATTTAATCCTTCGTCTTCTCCAATCGTTTTCATTTATTTCTCTCTATAAAACCACCATTAACTCTCCCAACTACTCGATCAACCATAATAAATGCCATAAAACCATCAATAACAACATTAAAACCATTAAAACTTACCAATCAAGCTCCAATCCACAGATCTCTCAAAAATACCGTAAACCCTAAAATCTTTCAAAATCAACGATGATCCACTCTATAGCTTCTCAATCCTTCATCAATCACAATAAACAAGTTAGCCTTACACAATGAGGAGAAAACCACAAGAAAAATCGAAGGATCTCACCGTTGGGAGAAATCGAAGATCACCGTAGAGGGGAAGAAGAAGAAACGAAATGCCTTAGACCAATTTTCCCCAATTTCTTTCAAACCTATCTATTTATAGATATAGGTTTCCAAATCAGTCCAAATTTCAGTCTCTAAATTTCAATAGCTCAACATTTTAAATTTTCTAACAGTATAACCCTAAAATTTCCTTTGCCATTGGACAATTCTTTCAGTACTATACAGTCAATCAGTCTGTCACTCCAAAATTTTCGGTCCGGGCATTTTCTCCCGAATTTCCCAAAAATTTCCTATTAGCCTCTATCAATTGCCAATCACTCTTAGACTATTCTAAATCAGTCATTCAAGCTCACTTATTCCTAATTTCTCAATCAATTATAATCCAGTCAGTCCAGTCAGTTCACAGTCCAATCAGTTTCTACTCACAATTAAAATGCTGGAAAATCATGAATGCATGTACCTATGAATAAATGCATATGCAATACACATGTTCCTCTATAATTAGAGGCCAGTAACATGCTCAATCAGTGAATGCAATGAAATCTATCAGTCTAACCCAGAATTACCATAATGCCCTTGCTAACAGTAACGGGATGTTACATTTGGAATGCTAAATTGCAAGCCAATTTCAACACCCATGGAGCCAAATGCTAAATTATGTGCTCATGACGGGAAGGATACAGAAGAAGCTACAATGTATCGACAATTGGTGGGTAGTCTGATCTACTTAACCTTAACAAGGCCAGATATTTCTTTTGCTGTAGGTATGATGAGCCGCTACATGCAAAATCCAAAGAAGCCTCACTTGGATGCAGTTCGCCGAATTCTGATATATGTGAAGAATACACTTGACTATGGTCTTTTGTACAAAAAGGGAGAAGATTGCAAGATAGTAGGCTATTGTGATGTTGATTATGCAGGTGATCATGATTCACGTCGATCTACTACTGGATATGTGTTTAAGCTCAGTGCAGGGCAATTTCATGGTGTAATAGCGACAACCGAGCGGTGTCATTATCAACAACTAAAGCCGAATATCGAGCAGCAACAATGGCAGCCCAAGAAATTGCGTGGCTTATACAATTGATGAAGGATTTACATCAATCAATAGATTATGCAATTC